>OY282560.1:288075960-289295227 GCA_958295665.1 Tipula vernalis
AGACTTCAAATCCGTAAGAATATTTCCCAAAAGTGCGTTTTATTCCTGGTTTTGAAGTATTCCTCTTTTTTATTCGCATAGGCGCTTATTAACGTCTTCCCTTCATTAAAGGTCCAGTCAAGTGTCATTTTAAATTTTATAATTATTCTAACCGAACTAATTTAATTGGATAGGTACTCACAAGTACTTCCAAGTAGCAAATTTTTCTCATTGGAAGACGGCTAATGAAATGGAAACGTCAACCAATTACAAAGGTTGCTACATACTATATTTTACTTTTGTTACTAAAATTAGCGTTCCTTTGAATTTCTACTCAGAAGTACTTGTAATTACTTTGCTACCGTCAATGGAAGACATCTATTGATGTTCGTAAAAAATTTATTCAATCTATTTGCAAATAATTTTATTTAATAAAAATAACCTTTAAACGTTACGGCAGAACGGAAAAGCCAAAGAGTTAATTCACGTATTTTTAATTTTAAGATTAAATTTAATTAAAATTAGATTTACATACAAATTAATTTCCATTAAAAGTATAAATTTATCTTAATTTTAATTAAGTGAAGAGAAATTCTGTTAACCGCAAGAAAATTCTGATAACTGAAGAAAAATTCCAATAGGTGAAGGAAAATTCGTTAAGGGAAGGTGTAGGGAATGTTGCGGGCTCAACGTTTGCTGCTTAAGGCCCTTTACCCACTTTAACCACGCGGTTCACTATCCGGAAAACTTTGGACACCCGTACGGCGTGTGCACCAATCTCACTTTAATAAACACAATTAAACTACGGCGGTTATGATATTCACTAAATATAATTATTACGCCCTTTATTGGAATGTATTTTTTTGAGGTTTTTATTTTCGACCTTGTGTCGACGAAAAACAATGAAAATCTAATGGCGACGAAAATTTACCATCTTTTATTTATTGGTGTGCTTTGCCTACTACTTTTTTCTTTTTCTTAAATATTCTTTTGTAGTAGATTTTGGTGCGTGTTATGGCGGCGATACCGTGAACTATTGATTCTTTACTATGACGTGTTATAGGGTCGCCACACTATTCCACCTCCAGTGAACTAGTGAACGATACACGAGTTAGAGGAACCGAACCGGTTTGACGATGGAACGACCCACTCTAGACTTTGGTTGCTCCGCGAGATTGAACGTTACTCTTTTTTTCTCGTTGGGTATTGAGTGGTTGATATTGGTGGGTAGTGTCGTCTGCATTGGTGGTTGCGCACAGTCTGAACTGGAAGGTATCTCGTTCGATGCAATTGGAGGTTGCTCCTGCGCTTCTACGAAACATGGCTTCAGTCTATTTATGGAGATCGTTGACTCTTTGCCCTTGATCATTACCGTAAAGTGTTTTTCGCTGCGTCTGATCACCGGGAATGGTGCCTCGTATGGAGGTTGGAGTAACTGCCGGACTGCATCTGTTCGTACCAACACATGTTTACATGTTGCCAATTCTTTAAAGACAAAAATTTGCTCTTGTGCGTTTCGAGACGCCGAAGCGGGTTTTATGTCTGTGAATTGCTTGCGTAGAGTGTTGACGAATTCGGATTGCGGTCTAAATTTTCCTGTTTGAATGAACTCCGCTGGTAGTCGTATGGTTTCTCCGTAGACGAGTTCGGCTGCTGTGCTTTGAGAGTCTTCTCGCACGGTTGTACTTAAACCGAGCAGTATTATTGGTAGGGATTTTGTCCACTGTTTATCTGCTACGCACATTATTTTGGCCTTAAAACTTCGATGCCACCGTTCTATCATACCATTGCAAGCCGGGTTATAGGCTGTGGTACGTTTGCGCTGGAATCCCAGTAATTTTGAGAGCTCGTCGAATAGACTTGACTCGAATTGTGCTCCTCTATCGGTCACAATGGTTGATGGTATGCCGAATCGGCTGATCCACGTTCTGATTAATGCCTCTGCTATAGTGCTCGCTCGAATATCCGCGATTGGGGTAGCCTCAGGCCAACGGGTGTAGCGATCGATCATTGTTAGGCAGTATGATTTGCCCTCTGAAGGTGGTAGAGGTCCGACGATGTCGATGCTTATTTCGTCGAATCGTTTACTTGTTGGAGGATAATTTCCAATTTTGCTGTACACATGTCTCGAAATTTTGCATTTTTGACACTGAATGCATTGTTTAGCCCAAGCGCGTATTTCCTGATTCATCGTTGGCCATATGACTTTTCTCTTGATTAGTTTTGCCGTGGCGCGTATGCCTGGGTGTGACACATTGTGGAACGATTCATATACTTGTCGCCGAAATGGTTTTGGGATGAACGGACGCTGTGTGCCGGTTGAAACGTCACATGTGATTTCTTTGTCTGTCCCGAATAGTGGCGTTTTCTCGAATTTTAGAGACGTGTTTGTTTCCACTAGTCTTGCGAGTTCCTCGTCGGTTGTTTGTTCGTCAGCGATTGCTGCGTAGTCGATACTGCCTCCGAGGTGGATTTGGTCGATCCGTGATAACGTGTCTGCTACCACATTGTTGTCTTCAGGTATGTGCCGAATGTCTGACGTGTATTGTGCTATGAAATCCAAGTGGCGTCGTTGCCTTGGTGATGCCTTTTCGGGATTTTGCTGCAGTGCGTATGTTAATGGTTTATGGTCGGAGAATAGAATGAATTCTCGGCCTTCCACGAAATTTGGGAAATGTTTTATGGCCGAATAAGCGGCTAATAATTCTCTGTCGTATGTGCTGTAGCGAGTCTCGGTGTCGCTCGGTTTTCGCGAATGAAAGAAAAGTGGTTGCCAGCCTTTTTTTGTGAATTGTTGCAGTACAGCTCCTATTGCTGTGCTTGATGCGTCGACGAGAATAGCGAATTTAGCGTTAGGAACTAGATAAGTCAATTGAGTGCATTCAGCTAGTTTTATTTTACATGTTTCGAACGCCTTGTTGGATTCGTCGGTCCAATTTATCGGTGACTTGTCCTTTTTCTTCTTTCCTTTGATGAAATCGTATAGAATTGCCTGGTCGTGTGCCGCCTTGGGTAGGAAAATACGATAGTAGTTTTTCATCCCCTACGATAGTAGTTTATCATCGCTTCCACTCGCTGTTTGTCGGGTGACATACCGTCGGCTGTTATGTGAAATCCGAGGAAGGATATTTGGTCCCTGACGAACTCGCATTTGTTCAGGTTGATTATTAAACCCGCATCCTTTAACCGTTGAAAAACTATACGTAGGTGTTTGAGGTGTTCTTCCATGCTTGATGAGGCGATCAACAGATCGTCGATATATGGGAATACGAACGCTAATTCTCGGAACACCGAATGAATCAACCTTTGGAAAGTTTGGGCGGCGTTGCGTAGCCCAAATGTCATACGTGGAAACTCTAACAATCCGAATGGAGTGATGATTGCAGTTTTCTCGATGTCCTTTTCGTCGATAGGTACTTGGTGATAGGCGCGAACGAGATCAATCTTTGTGAATATTCTGCGCGATTCGAGTTGATGCGTGAAATCTGTCACGAATGGTATTGGATAACGGTCGGGTTTTGTTACCGAGTTAAGGTTTCTGTAGTCCCCGCATAACCGCCAGTTGCCACCCTTTTTCTTTACAATATGTAGTGGACTCGCCCAATTACTTTTGGAGGGTCGACAAACCCCTTGTGCTGCCCACGCCTCGATCTCATCCTTCGCTATTTTTAGCTTGTCCGCGTTTAAGCGTCGTA
This sequence comes from Tipula vernalis, assembly GCA_958295665.1. NCBI lineage: Eukaryota > Metazoa > Arthropoda > Insecta > Diptera > Tipulidae > Tipula > Tipula vernalis. The sequence goes on from OY282560.1 coordinate 288,079,635, forward strand.
CTTTTGCGTGATAGGGTTGCCCCGTTGTTTCGATGCAATGGGTTACGTTATGCTTTACTACGTTCAAACTGGTCGTCTCGCGGGTAACTGTTTTAAATTCTTGTAACAGTGCCAGTATCTCGGCTTGTTCTGACCCGTATTTGATCGTGGTGATGCCATACGATGGGATTTGAATGGATACTCCTTGGACGTTGAGATTCGTGGTTGGATCGATGAGTTTTTTGTTCTTGATGTCGACCAATAAACCGAAGTGTGCTAAAAAATCGGCGCCCAAAATGCATCGGTCGACTGCAGCGACCATGAATTTCCATGTTAGGGATCTGCGAAGACCTATGTTGAGTGTGATGTTTTTGTGTCCGAATGTATCGATGACTGTCGAGTTGGCTGCGTACAATTTAAATGTAGTTGGATTTGATTTTTCGAGATTTGATGGTGGTATGACTGAAACCTCGGCGCCTGTGTCGATTAGGAATTGCAGTTTGTTTTGCGAGTCGATGATAATTAGACGGCTTATTGTGTTATGGCTGCCATCACTTGCCGCGTGAAGTGAGGTGCCTATTGGTTTTCCGGCTTGTTGGATTCCGAACTGGTACTGTTGAAGTTGCATGGTTTTATGCATTTCCGTGCTCGGCTGCCGAATTGGTGATGATACCAACAATTTGGGTGTTTCTCGACCTGTTCTTTTGAACGTGAACTACTGCGCTGACGAGAGAAATTGGCGAACTTAGGGCTGGGAGATCGTCCACGATTGAACTTGTCTCCAGTTTTGTTGAACCTCCCGAATAATTCCTCTACGCGTTGTGAAAGGATGCTGATTTGAGCGGCCAGATTGTTTGATTGCGTTCCTTGTGCTTCGTCTGGAGTAACCTTTATATTGTAGATACCGGCTGGTTTCTGCACGTCAATTATTTTGTCTGCAGCGTTGGCTAATTTTGGTAGGTTGGCATCGTCCATACAGGATAAGATTTCCTGTGCATGTTTTGGTAGTCGCTGTAACCATAAATTCCGCAATACTGGCTCGGTTACTTGATCCACGGACAACGTTTCTCGAAGAAGTTGTGAAGGTTTTTCGTCGCCCAGCTGCAGTCCGGACAGTAATCGGTCGAGTTTAATTTTCGCAGACTCGCATAACCGTTCAATTATCACTTTTTTTAGAGTTTCGTATTTATTCGCTTTGGGAGGAGAGAGGATCTGGTCCCGTACACATTTGACTGTACATGGATCCAGCGCTGCGATGAGATGCCCATATTTGGTAGCATCGCACGTGATACCCCCAATTCCGAACTGTGCCTCCAACTGCGTGAACCAGATTTCTGGATCGTCGCGATTGAATAGCGCGTATTTCACCAACAATTTATACACTTGCGTCGTTCCGGACGTCGAAGGTTCGTTTTCGCCTTCGCTCATTTTAACACGCGCCGATAAAAATTAGTTAAAACGTGGCAGTGAAATGAATTTTTGACTTAGGTGGTTGTATGTTGAATAATATCGCACACCAACAAATAAAATATAATAAAATTTCGCTTACCCCGGGCGCCCGCACACTGTTACACCAAATGAATTTTACGTTAGTTAACTTTAATTAAATTTATATAATGCAAATGCTCCCTCGTTGGAGCGAGAAAAAAAAAAAAGAAAAATTTGAAATTGCGGTGTACAGTGGGGTACGGCGCATTACTTCCCGCGGTGGTTGTGTTTGTTGATGTGGTATCGCCTTGCTGCTGCTTCGTTCTCGTTGCTTGACTTGAAACACTGTTGCATCGACGTTGTTTGGCTTGAAAGCTCGAGCTTCGGGCTTATGCCCGTGTTTGGTGTTCTTTGTTTTGTGGCCGGCACGTGGTTGTAATAGTTGCGCCGCAATATAACGCGTATGACGCTGAAATATCGCGTTGAATATTTGAATATTTAGCTATTTTAGATCCTTTCAGATCACGTCGGGGTCACCAATGTGGGGAATGTTGCGGGCTCAACGTTTGCTGCTTAAGGCCATTTACCCACTTTAACCACGCGGTTCACTATCCGGAAAACTTTGGACACCCGTACGGCGTGTACACCAATCTCACTTTAATAAACACAATTAAACTACGGCGGTTATGATATTCACTAAATATAATTATTACGCCCTTTATTGGAATGTATTTTTTTGAGGTTTTTATTTTCGACCTTGTGTCGACGAAAAACTATGAAAATCTAATGGCGACGAAAATTTACCATCTTTTATTTATTGGTGTGCTTTGCCTACTACTTTTTTCTTTTTCTTAAATATTCTTTTGTAGTAGATTTTGGTGCGTTTTATGGCGGCGATACCGTGAACTATTGATTCTTTACTATGACGTGTTATAGGGTCGCCACAAAGGAAAATTCTATCAAGAGTATGGATTTCGGCATAATCGATTAAGAAATAGCCAAGTTCCAATAAATTCGCGATTAGCCAATTATGTTGCTAAATTTTGATGTGGTACGTACAAGATTGGTTCCTTTCTTCTTTAAAAATAATTTTAATGAATAAAAATAAATCTGAAGGACTAATATCAGAGCCTTCTAGAGAATAGAGCCATAGTCATCATATTTTTTAGAAGATTTTTAGTGGTATTACTTTTCAGTAATTTCCATAGGAATCCATAGTAAAAATGGCGTTTTTTGTTTTTCAATGAAAATAGCAAAAATATTATAAAATGTTTATATAAAAGTTTTCTACATATCTTTAAGAACAATATACAAGAAGACTGTATTAGTATCAAATAAATATTAATTGCAGAAATATTAAAATTAAATTATTTCTAAAATATATTTTTCGAACTTTCATTTTGAAAAAATACTTCAAAGTTGGCTCTGACGAATTAAAATAATACTTGCTAAATTTATCTTTAGTTTGACTAGTATACGTAAGATGTCTAAGATGTTTACAGAAAAATACCAAAAATAATAATTTAATCACAAAATTATCACACGTTCTTAACATTTTGTGACTTTGCTTTGCTTTTCCTACAATTTTTGAACTTGAAATTTCCCCAGGTGGTAATTTTTGGTACGATCCTATTAAATGACATTCATATGTGTTGGAATTTAAACTTTTATGAAAGTATTTCAGAAATCTTAATTAAAAATTTGTTACGTTTTCATTTAAAAATTTGTCTTAGGAAAAAAGTTATTTCCCGTATGTTTTGTGTATTTTACTAAGAAAAGTTTGGTTTTTTCTTCGTTTCTAATTCCCTTATAAAAGCTTTTATAAGAGCTTTGTTTTTTAGACTATGGTTTTGTATAATCATGGTTGCTTTGCTAATATACATATTTTTACTTTTAAAATTAGATTGAAATAAAAATTAAAAATTGTAGATATCATTACCAATATTTTTATTTCTGTTGGGAGAATAAATTTAATTGCATTAAGTGAAGGAAAATTATATTAAGCGAGTTGATTTTTTCAGTTGTTGACTAAAACCAATTTAGAATCCCATTTCTTTTCTACTCGATGAATTTCATCATAATCGGTTAAGAAATAGCCAATATTCCAGAACTTCACCTAAAACTCATTTTAGAATCTCATTTCCATTACGTTTGTCGAATTTCATCATAATCGGTTAAATAATAGCCAAGTTCCAAAAAACCATTTTAAAATCACGTTTCAATCGCACTTGTTGAATTTCACCATAATCGATTAAGAAATTGCCAAGTTCCATAATAATATACCAGAACTTCAACTAAAATCCTTTTTAGAATCCCATTTTCATCGTACACGTCGAATTTCATTATAATCGGTTGAGAAACAGTCAGGTTTCATCAAAATTGGCCGTATTCCAGAACTTTATCTAAAATCCGTTTTAGAATTCCATTTCGATCGTATATGTTGAATTTCATCATCATATTTGGTTAATAAATAGCCAAGTTCTACCATAATTCGCCATATTTCAGAACATCGTCTAAAATCATAATCGGCTAAGAAATAGCCAAGTGCTATATTGAAATATGCCTTCGTGTACCTTATGCCATAGTGTATCATATGCCGTACTAAAATGTGCCATTTTGAAATATATGCCATAGTGTACCTTGTACTGTAATGTACCATATGCCGTATAAATATGCCGTTTTGAAATAAGGCATAGGGTGCATCCGAAATGCGAATTTAAATGCACATTTCTTTAAAATGTGCATTTCTGGATTAAATAAAATTTCATAAAAATCATTATATTAATTAAAATTGAACCAAACTAAATTAATAAATCGATAAATTTGGTTAAATAAAATGTAAATTGACATCAAACAGACGCATTAAAAATGCACATCAAAACTACATCGCTTGTAGTTTTTTAAATGCACGTTTTCCTTTTCGGACGCACCCATATGGCCAGTCTTCATTCGTCGCGACGAACAAAAAATGGCATGACGTCATGACAAAATTGGTATATGGTATTATACTTACAACTACTAACATAACAAATAGCTAATTATTTTTTCTCTGTTTTTATTGCATGTGTCATTTTGGAATAATAAAATATACATTAAAACCAAATATAGACTTGTTCTCCCGTTTATATTTGTAGTTTTTACTTTAGAATTTTTTATTTTATTTGTATAAATAAATTAAATTCAAGCTGCTGACAAATATGTTAAGCTGAAAGAAATGTATTAAGCCTTTAATAATATGAATGTCGCTCATTTTGCCACCGATATCAATCAAATAAAATTCTCCAACTGAAATTACAATTAAAAATTATGACAATTGGTACAAAAATCGTTATTAAATTAAAATAATTCAAAAGTAACATTTCATTATCAATAAATTATGTTTATTGTTATTGTTACAATTATTATTAATTCTCTAATGATTTTGAAGAAACAAAATTTTTTTTTGGCATGGCACAAATAATTGAGAGTAAATACAAATTGCTCTCACTTCGTCGTGACAAAATTTCAAAAAAGATGGATATTATGATGTTTTGGTTCTCTTCGTCACGAGTAATGCGCATGAGCACAATCAGCTTTGTTTATGTATTCATACCAATTTTACCCAATAAACAATAATTGGCACAAGCTCGTGCCAATTTTTCTTCGTCGTGACGAGTGGAGACCGGCCAATAGTGTACCTTATGCCGTAATTTATCATATGCCGTATTGAAGTGTACCATTTTGAAATATACCATAGTGTATCTTATGCCGTAGTGTACCATATGCCGTAGTGTACCATATGTCATAGTATACCATATGTCATTTTGAAATATGCCATTTTGAAATATGCCATAGTGTACCTTATGTCATATTTTCATATTCCATTTTGAAATATTCCTTTTCGAAATATGCCATTGTGAACCTTATGTCAAATTTTCATATTCCATTTTGAAATATGCCATGTTGAACGGATCCCCGCAACGTGATGAATATGACCTATTTGTATTTCTGTTGGAACCTAGTTACTACACATATGTGCCTTAACTTATAAAAATTTCTGCTTTATTCCAAAAACTTTTTCTTTTAACAAATGACTTTAAAAATCTCTTTAAAATAAAAAAAAAATAATAAAATAACAATTTATTTAAAATCTTCAAAAGCTATCGCCTCTGTACTATTTCTTCTTATAAGTCTAAAGTAGCCTTCTAAATCGGCCGATTTGATTTCTTTCCTTCACTGGATCATAGAACATGCTAGTTAAATCATTAACACTTGCTGATGAAAGGATTCTTTTGACTTCCGATTTCAACTTTGAAAAGCTAAATTTAATTGGATTTAATATGTAACTATGGTATTTACGTGTGACGCCAATATTGTGTAATATATTGTGCCAGTTCTTCTGTTTGCGCAATAAAAAAATTGATGGAAAAATATTCAAAATTTTGTAATTATCTTAACAATAACTTGAATGGGTGCATGTTAGTTCAATGTAATTGCGCAAGTTCAGTGGTTGTTTAAATACAATAATGTCATTCGATAAAAAAAATGGTTATCGAATTTATTGCGGAATTTACCCGAGTTATGGAATGTAAACAGTGCAAAATATAGCAATAGGAATGCAAAAGCTTTAGCTTACGACCAATTGTTGAAAATATTCAACAAATATGATGCAACAGCCACTCGGGAAAGTGTTGTTAAAAAAATTAATTCCGTGGGAATTAACTTCCGTAAAGAATTAAAAAAGGTCTGCGATTCTAAACGTTCCGGTGTGGTTACGGAAAATATTTATATACCTCCTTATTCGCGTGAAGATTATCCTAAACTATCCTAAAAAAAAAAAAAAAAAATAGGATCGTTTAGGAAAAACTTCACGTCTTTGCGCAAATGTGTGAAGTTTTTCCTAAATTTGAATAGCTTTGCATGTGTTCGTGATTATAATATACTTAATTCGAATTAAGCGATAATCAGCATTATAGTCGTATATATAAAGAAGAAAAAGCAATTCGAATTACATAGTTTATAAAATGAATATGGCCTAAAATGAGCCCAAACCTAAACTTTTCTAAAATGAGAACATCATCATTTGAATAATAAATAAAAATCAAGCGAAATACCTAGTGTTGTTTTGGACAGCAAATTTAGTTTGAAGCCTAATATTTTAGAAAGGGTAAAGAAAGCTATTATACGCTATACACCTTTAAAAGTGCTATTGGAAAACGATGTGGTCTTGAACCCCCTATCTTATACTGGCTGTATGCTTTAATGATAAGGCCCATACTTTTATATGGGATTGTTGTTTGGTGGCCAGCCTTAAATAGTAAGGCTAACCAAAAGTTGCTGATGAAAATTTAGAGAACTTCCACCATTTCCACCCTGCACTCAGGAGTACACCCACTCAGGCATTAAGGATCAAATCCATTTCTATGTGGACCTGTAGCAATACAGGACACTCATCTTTATAGTGTAACAGAGATATCCTTGGTACCACCGTTTACTTGTTTCCATTACCATCTTTTGGGGAAAGGCTTCGTACTGATATTCCCTTCTAGGAAACTTAAAATGAACCTCATCATAAAGGAAATCCAGGAAAAAGCACGGAGACATGAAGAAAGCCTCCGCCAACATGTGAACTTAAAAGAACCAAACCTTTTGAGCTTGTGTGATTGTCAGTTTAAACAGCATTGTGCTGATCTAAAATCCACTACAAAGATGTGGTTTACTTCAATTTACCAAACACTATGGAACGCCAATAGGAAGAAGTAGTTCAGGAGACTAGATTGTAATTATATAAAATAAATAAATAAAATTTATTTTAAATAAAAAAAAAAAAAATATTCCCTCCCTCAGAGAGGACTAGTTTTGCATAGAAACTTAAACTAGTTTAGCTAAATCGGATTTATTAAGCCACAGTCTGCCTAGAGTATAAGGCTGTTTAGTATAACATAATCATATTATGGTTTTCGTTTATGTCCTATTAAATTTCCCAAGCATTTTCCGTAACTTAGAAAAACCGGCCAGCGAGCAGAAATGTTTAAACTGTTTTATGAAAAGAAATCTTCAGTTGGTTGCTCTCAAAGAGCATTTCGATTAAAATGTCGTTGTCTAAAGACGCCTAAAAGAGAACGAGACGTATAACAAGCGAGAATATTGATATTGTGTGTGACGATGTCAATGAAAACTCGGGAACATCAACAAGAAAACGTGCACCGCAATTGATATGTAATCGCACCCCTTTGCGTCGAATTTTGAACAAAATTATATTAACACAATTTAATGCCAATTACCCTCGCCAATTAAATCGAACCAAACTTTTGGTTGAAAATTATCATGAGCGATGAACCGCATTATTGTTCAATTGCAGTGCAAAATAAGCAAAACAGTCTTTACTAGGTATCCGAAAATCCTCGAATTATTCATCGAGAAAGTTTAATTCGACAAAAAAGTAATTCTGGTGCGAGATTTGCTCGAAACGAATCATTAGACAGTACTTTTTTGTATTTACCGCAGGGAAGGCTGTTACTGTCAATGATAATCGCTAGAGAGACAACGTAATGCTACGCGAATTTTTTGGCACAAGAAGTGGGCGAACTTGGTATTGAAGGCCTGTAATTTCAGCAGGATCGCAATGGGCACATGCTACACATCCGGCCAAACAATGACCATTTTGCAACAAATGTTTCGTGGAAGTGTCATATCAACGCTCGGCGATATTATAGACACTTACATAGCCCAATTTGACACCACCGCACTTTTTGTGGGTCAAATTGCCAACATTTCGACCGAAATACTGCCGACACGCCTTAAAAAATGCTCAAAAATGAACCGAAATTTACATCAATGCTAGAGGTGGCCACCTGGCAGACATATTTTTTCTTAAGAATTTAATTTGTCTGTCTGTAAATCAATTGATTTTTTCGGCTTTTTTATAGACAAATATATTAATTGTTCATGGCAATCCTAATATTTTCGATTTGGTAAATCAGAAAAATAAAGAAGCCAATCCCTCATAACATATCTACTGGAAAAAGTAGAAATATCATTCCCCCCTCCCTGTAATTTTAGCCCAAGGCCAAGAGTTATACAAATGTTTTACTCTTCAAACACAAAAATTAAGTTTCTAAATATACTCAAAAATATACTTAATATTTTGGCCGGTTTTTCTAAGTTGCGGAAAATGCTTGGGAAATTTAAGTAAGACATAAACGGAAACCGTAATATGATTCTGTGATACTAAACACCCTTAGTCTCTATAACTTTTCAAACGATGATGTTTTTCTGTTAGTTTACATTCACAGTTAGGTACTAAAAAATACACTTAGGATTTTGGGCCGGTGTTTCTAAGTATCGGAAAACGTTCAGAAATTCGACTTATGGTATTGAACATTAGTATTTTTATCAACATAAATTATCATACAGAAATTAATAATGGAATATTGAAAAAATATTACACATAATATTTAGACGTATCAATACAAAAGGTTGAATATTCTTTACTTAATGAGTAATGTATAATTTATTCGTTAATGCATGGTTTTACTCATACATTCTCACAATTTGTTGTTTTTGTGATTTTAGGAAAGTTTAGGAAGAAATTCACATTCATACCTCCTTTATGGTTCGTTGATGATTTATTATTCCTAGCAGATCAGGAAACTCCAGATTCTATCAGATCAACTATAGTAGGGGAACAGGAAATTTCATTTTTTGCAATTACTCACAATTTAATATTTTTGCAATTTTTGTCTTACGATTTCTGCTGATAGCGCTGACCTATACATTACTCTGTAATCTTTTGAATGTACAGCCCGATGGATTTGTGTTTTTTGCATTTAGCGTTGTTTCGATTAAGTGCGATCTTTCAGTTTTCTTCAAAAAATTATGTAAATAAACACCAGCCAAAACGATTGTTTTGACTTCTTCTGGTGCTAAATTAATTGGCTTTAGGAAAATGCCAAATTTTACCGACAAAATGCCGAAAATAGGCGGTATTTGAAAGTTCGTTTTTCCTCATCTAAACTACGATGAGAATACGGTTTCATAAAATTTTCATTTAGCTGAAACGCGTCATCTCCAATAAATAGATAGGGCACAGTTGTAGAGCTATTTGGACGATTTTGAGACTGGGGAAGATTTAGTTGATTTTGTTTAAACCAATGGTAGAATTCCAAGTTATTTATAACACCTCCATTTGAAATTCGCCCATTTGTGCCAATATTAGCATACATGAACTCGTAATTTGCGTTGACTATGCCGAGTAATACAATGCTGCGAGTACCTTTATAATTGTAGTACCGCGAACATGTTCCTGATGGTTTCTTTATTGCAATATGTTTCCAATCAAGACAGTGAGCCAAGACAGTGTGGGAAATCCGTTTCATTTTTAGGCAGCTAAAATAAAACAAATACAAAGTAAATTTATTTTTTAGGCTACCGAAGTGGACACGTTAGAAATAATTGAGGAAAGTGTTCTGACTCCTAAGCCAAAGGGTCGTAAACAAACCGACACATGGGAAGAATTGTTCAAAATGGCAATTATAGAAATAAATCAAGAAAACGACGAATATTTGATTATGGCAAAGGCTTATCGCCATGTGAATATTAATGTGTCCTATAGACCACTTTTTCCGAAAATGATGTTTTGATGTACTAATATGTTTTCGACTACGCTCTTTCAGAATCTCTAATCAGATTTGGCCTATCTCTTATAGTTTTCAAGATAGCTCACTTTGATTTTGTCCAATAAACCATAAAAAAGTGTTTTTTCGATTAATGTTTTATTCTTATTTGTCCAACAGAATGATTTTCTATAAAATAGGACATATTTATATAACATTAACATAATAAACTTATTTTATACTTAAGTGTCCTATATCCAATAAACAGTGATATAGAACATAAAATTCAACAGTATGAATTGAACTATGAAGAGTATTTAAGTGTCCAAAATCCAAAAAAACGATGGATATAGGACAATTTACTAAACAATTGTAATTTAGACTTTTTTTTAAATTTTATTTATGTCCTATATCAAATGGAAAAATACGTTATTGGTACAAAAGTATATAAAAGAGTCGATCATTGTGTTAAAAAACATCAGTCTTTATTCATCAGTGCATTAATTAAAATTTTAAACGCGGTACTAAAGGATAACCCCACAGTTACTTCAATTATTTTGTGGTCGGATTCGTGTGTTCCACAAAATCGCAACCGAATTACATCTTTTGCCTTACTTAAATTTTGTGAAGCCATCGATCAAATAATCAGAATTATTCAGCGATATTCGGTTCCGGCGCATTCGCGAGTGCAAGAAGTAGATGCAGTACACAGCGTAATAGAACGGCATTTGGAACACATAGATTATCATAGCCCTGTGTCTCTCTTAAGACATTTAACAGCAATGAATTATGATAAAGTAAAGTTAAAATTAATGCAAATGAAATCTACCGATTTTTTTAACTACAACAAAGCAAGCCTTGGGCTTAATTTTTCAAGCGTAAAATTCAAATTGGCGACGGAACTTTGTTACGAAAAACAAATAAATTATGTTGTTAAAATAAAAACAAATTATAACGAAAATGAGGAATACTTATCAATTCCACTGATGGTTCAAGGCAATCGCAGAACAAAAAGTGAACATTTGAAAAGGTTACTCACTGTGTCAATTCTTAATGTGCCTGGAAATATTTCAAAAGAAAAAATTAAAGATATTCAATCGATGATTCCGTTTATACCAATAATTGAAGACGTAAACTTTTACAAAGCAATTTTTAAATTTCCGTAAGCTAGAATAGCAGCAAACCTTTTTTAAGACTGATTTTGTTACCATAGATGTCTTGCAATAATGTATATTTTTTTGTTATAAACAATGAATTATTTTTGTTATTATTTATTTTTGTGATTTTTTTATATATTATATTAAATATAATATATTTCTAGTTTTTATAATACATAAATGAAATATATATTTTTGAATCCGTAATTTCGTTTTTAATTATAATTATTTTGAAATTATTTCAGTATCGTATTTTGTGTCCTATATCCCAAAGAAAAAAGATGAAAAAAAAATTGTGTTTTACAAATATATGGGATGTGTCCTATATCCAAATTGGTAAATTTTTATAATTATTAATTTTTTTCATTAATAGTTAAGCCTAACGGGATTTATTAAATAGTTTTGAACACAGTAATAATCAACCTACTTATAAAACAAAAAAAAAACTAAAAATTGTACACCCAATATAAACAGAATTTGAATCAAACTTTAAAAATCGATTTTTGAACCTTTCAAAAAATGGCGCATAGGACAATTAAGTATTCACGTGGCGTTATGCCATCAAATTGTCGTGTTATTTTGACGCAGAAAAACTGATCTCGATAAAAACTGAACTAAATTATTTCAGTTTTTTTTTATTTCGATCAGTTTTTTTAATCAAAAGAACTTATCTAGAAACTAAATGATCTAGTTCAGCTTTTTGGCAAGTCGAAAAGGACATTAAAAACTCAATAGACTTCAAATTAATAAACTTGAAATTAATTTTCAAAATGTATTACCTGTATGTATATTATTATAAAAAAAGAATAATTTTTTATAAATAAATTAAAATCTTTTAAACAATATATTATATTGCCTCGCATGTTTCAATTACAAGTTTCCCAATCCATTGATGGGAAATTCTCATGGAAAACCTCAAATCTCTGAAACTTCTTCCGGTTGTCAGAAATCTAAGGGTTGTGGTTAATCTTTGCGCTGGTGAAATAGTCTGTCTCATTACCGTATCTTGTTTTTAGTTTTTGGAGATGCTTTATCCAAAAGTATTTTAAACGTTTTTTCATCCATTATCGTGTAGTTTTTAAAGTCTGTCTCGCTATAGACGTTGGCATTTTGTTATATTAAAAGACGCAGTTTTAGTTATACAACTTTAACTTATTTGTGTTGTAATTGCAAAATAAGCAATCGTATACGAAAACACAAATTGCTACAGTTAAACAACAAAAAAACGAACTGCAGCAATCCATAAATGTTTTTTAATTATATTTAATTTTACAAAAAAAAAGTGACCACTGAAAAGTGAAGCCACTTTATTATTTGTTACAAACAAATTTTTAATTTAATTTTTTTTTTATTTGATGAATATATCCATTTTCTATCGATGACAAATCAACAATAATAATAAAATAAAAAATTGGTAAGCCATAAACTTGTTTCACCTACTTTACATGTTAAATTAATATTTTGTACAATTGAGCTTTTACCTACTTTATGCGATGAACTTAATTGTGATAACAGATCAAGCACAGAGCACCCTGTATTTTATAGAGCCATAATCAAAAAATCTGAGCTTTTATAAGGGAATAGGAAAAAACGAAACTTTTCATAGTAAAACACACAAAACATATGGGAAATAACTTTTTTTCCTAAGACAAATTTTTAAATGAAAACGTTACAAATTCTTAATTATGATTTTTGAAATACTTTCATAAATGTTTGAATTTCAACATATATGAATGTCGTTGAAGTAAATCGTTTTCATTTTCTTGTAATAATTCATTTATTTAAACCAAAATATTAAAAAAATTTCATAACAACAGCATTCTGGTCAAATTAAAATAAAAGCTTACTACGATTCGTTGGTCATTAAGTCAATATACATTACATAGATGGCAGTGATGGCCGTAAAAATTTGAAAAAATCGTACCAAAAATTACCACCTGGGGAAATTTCGAGTTCAAAAATTGTAGGAAAAGCAAAACAAATTCACAAAATATAGGAACGTTTGTTACTTTTGGGATTAAATAACTTTTTTTTGTATTTTTCTGTAACCATTTAGACATCTTACGTACACTAGTAAGACTAAAGATAAATTTAGCAAGTATTATTTTAATTTGTCAGAGCCAACTTTGGTGTATTTTTCAAAATGAAATTTCGAAAAATATATTTTAGAAATAAATTAATTTTAATATTTCTGCAATTAATATTTACTTAATACCAATATGGCCTTCTTGTATATTGTTCTTAAAGATATGTAGAAAACTTTTATATAAACATTTTATAATATTTTTGCTTTTTTCATTGAAAAACTTGAAGCTAAAAACACCATTTTTACTATGGATTCCTATGGAAATCAGTGAAAAGTTATATCACTAAAAAAGCTTCTAAAAAATACGTCATTAAGATTATGGCTCTATACTCTAGAAGGCTCTGATCAAGCAGTACTAAAACCTATGCGGCGTAAACATTCTCCCGCTGGTTAAAAAAGTAATTTCTTAGCAAAAAATTAAACCACTATAATTTAATGAATTAAAGAATTAAATAGGTTACAACTTATAATACAAAAATGACTGATTGAATAAAGAATTTACAAAATTATACAAAACAAATGAAAACATTTTTTTTTTTCAATTCTTACTTATTCAACTATTATTTATAACTATACCGATTTAGAATTTACTTATCTTCTATAACACATCATTTTGATCGATTGGAAGAGGGACTAATTTGACAATACTCCTTTGAATTTCGCCATGAGGTGTCTTTACCGTTGCTACTCGTATGTTTCCATCACATCCTGGGAAAACCTGGATTATACGACCCTCTAGCCAGGTTGCCTTTGGTAAATTGTCTTCCTTGATTAAAACTAGTTGATTTTCTTTTAAATTTGGTTTTGATGACTACCATTTTGGTTTTTGTTGTAACGTCGTGAGGTAATCCTTTGACCACCTTTTCCAAAACATTTCGACCCGTAATTGTAAGTTTTGAGATCTGGTTAAACGATTAATTGGAACTTCTTCCAAATGTGGCTCTGGTATTACGTTCAACGGAGCCCCAATCAAAAAATGGCCAGGCGTCAGAACATCGTAGCTGTTAACGTCTGTCAGATAATGGACATATAGGCCTGGAATTTAAAATTGCGTCAATTTGTGAGCTCACTGTACATAATTCCTCGAATGTCAGGGATGCTGTGCCAATCGATCTTAACAATAATTGTTTATAGGATTTTATATTTGACTCCCATAACCCTCCAAAATGTGGCAATCTGGCTGGAATAAATTTGAAATTAATTTTTTGGGGAGATAAAAATTTTGATATTAGATCAAAATGACTTTGTGACTTGAATAATTCAAACAACACATCCATGTCCTTTTTTACACGCACAAAATTGCTACCGTTGTCCGATAATAGTTCTACCGGCTTGCCTCTTTTAGCAATGAATCGATGTAACACCATTATAAAAGCCTCGGTTGTCAATTTTGATACTACCTCGATCTGAATTGCCTTCACTCTGGTACATATAAACAACGCCACGTAACCTTTTATTGGTTTAAAAGGACAACGACCAGACCGATCACGAATCCATATTGGCCCTGCATAATCTACTCCCGTATGCAGAAAAGGTCTACCTGTCGGGGTAGCTGACCCATAATTTGCTCATTTGTGTGTTTCCGAAGCTTGAAACATGTTATTCATTTCAATATATGTTGTCGGACCATGTTCCTGCAACCAACAATCCAATACCTTTGACGAATGATTGAAATTGATGTGTTTGCACCAACATGTAAATGAGCCTCATGTAGATTCCTGATAACATTCCATTAATAAATATGATTCCTCGGTAAAATTACAGGGTATTTTATATCGTACTCACAATCTGACATCGACAGACGACCGCCAACTCGTATAATTTGATTTTTATCAATGAACGGTGTCAACATTAATAATTTGCTGTTTCAATCAATATTTCTTCGTTGCTGTAATGCATTGAGTTCGGTTTTGAATGCATCAGACTGTGCCCATCTAGTACATATATTTCCAATTCCATCAACTTTGGCAGTAATATGAATTGAGCATTAAAGGCATTTCGCTCTGAAACCTTGATGTTAAGTTTTTTACGAATTGTGTTGGTATGATACCGACAGACATAACTTAAAACTCGGTAAATTTTTTGTAAAGATGAATAGTGGTTAAAAAGATGTTGACAAATATTTGTAGCCACCTTGACATGATTCGATTCACACGTACCACAATTTGGCAATATTTTCACCTTGCGTTGTTCGGGAAGATTAATGTTCGTTTTGTTGGAAACAACTGGCCAAGATGACCTTTCTAGTTTTAAGTATGCTGGTCCTGACCATCATTGCTCGTTATTTGCTAATTGTTGCGGGTTCAAGCCTCTTGAAGTAAGATCGGCAGGATTTAGCTTCGACTCTACGTGGTTCCAATGGGCTTCTGGTAATATTTTTCGAATATATGATGTACGGTTTGCCACAAGGTCCTTCCATCTACTTGGATGATCGGATAACCAAGCCAATACCACTTGAGAATCGATCCAAGCATACACATTATCGTATGATAGTCTAAGTGCTTGTTGTAAGTACTTGAAAAGTTTGATTCCCAAAACTGCTGCGCACAATTCAAGGCGTGGTAGTGTAACCGTTTCCATTGGTGGAACTCGGCTTTTTGCTGCTATTAATTTTACAACAACATCGCCAGTTAAATTTTTCGTTCTCAAATAGGCAGCTGCTCCGTATGCTTGTTTTGAGAAATCACAAAAGACATGCATCTCCATCGTACTAAATTATGATATTTTAATACATCGACCGACTTCGATAGTTTCTAATAATTTTAATGATGATTTGATATCTTGCCAAATATCAGCTATGCCTTTAGGAAGCTCTTCATCCCAGTCAATCTTCCTTTTCCAAACCTCTTAAAATAGGATCTTGAATTGTATGGTAATTGGTGTTAGAAGTCCCAGAGGATCAAATACCCTGGATGCTTCGGAAAGTAAACTTCGTTTAGTTAGTTTTACATGCTCCGTTTGATTAACCTTATAACGGAAAACATCTCGGGTTGGATTCCAGTGTAATCCTAATGTTTTATAAAATGCTGTATCGTTATCGAGAGAAAGTGATTCTTCTGTACCACGTTGATCGGCGGGTATATTTGACATTAACTCTCGAATTTTCGATATCCATTTTCGAATATTTAAACCACCTTCGTGCAACAATGTCGATATTTGGTTGTAAATTACTATTGCTGTTGAATGATCTTCACACCCAGTCAACATGTCATCAACGTAAAAATCCTTCCTTATGATTGAAGCAGCGTTTGGATGAGTTGATTCATGAATATTTGCTAACTCAAGCATCGTGCGAATTACTAGAAATGAAGCACTGGTAATTCCATAAGTTACCGTATTTAACCTATAATGTTGAAGTGGCGTATTTGGATCGTCACGCCAAACAATTCGCTGAAAGTCACTATCTTTATTTTCAACTTTCACCTGGCGATAGATTTTTTTGATATCCGCCGATATAGCAATGGAATGAATACGAAAACATAATAGTATGCAGGTGAGATCATCTTGAAGAGTTGGACCAGGTAGTAGAATCTCGTTGATTGATACACTTGACGACGACTTGCACGACCCATCGAAAACTGTGGTAGTGCTCGAATCCTTGCATACTGTGTGATGAGGCAAATAAAAATGTGGCTTACCAAAATTTAGGTCACCACTAGGAATACGTTCCATATGCCCTAGGGTTAAATACTCGTACATAAATTGACGATACTGAAGTGCTAGTTCCTTTCTTCGCACAAATTTTCGTTCCATAGATAACCATTGTCGTTCAGCACTCACCAAAGATAATCCTAGCACTTTAGATGTTTCTTTGAAAGGCAATCGAACCGAAAATCGGCCATCCTCGTCCCTCTGGGTCGTAGCCTTAAAATATTCTTCACACTTTGTATCTTCTAATTTAGGTTGTCTTTCAGTACAAACCTCTTCAATTCGCCAAAATTTTTCTAGAAGATGTAGTTCATCCTGATTTGTTGGTGTCGTTATGTGAAATGCAAGCAAATTTTCAGTCGGTTCTTTTGTTACCAACTTTCCACCAATAACCCAACTGAATATCGTATGTTGCGCTATTATCTTCGGTTGAATAACAAATTTTTCGGGTAACAGTACATCCAGAAACACATCGTTTCCCAATATCAAGTCAATGTGTCCTGGTGTTGCAAAATTAGGATAAGCTAGTTTGAAATCTCTGACTACTTCCCATCTCGCTTTATTTATTTCACTGGCTGGGATTTGCGTTGTTAATCTTGCCAAGATTAATGCGTCTACATTTAATACCTTCTCGTTGGAATGAATTGATGTCACCTTAAGTTTCACGTACTCTCGAGTTGAAGCAGCTGGTTTTACCGCTAGTCCACTAACCATACAGGACGTCGGAAACCTTCGTAATTTAAGCCGCTGTGCCAATGACTCCATTATTAATGTTGATTGCGATCCACTATCCAGCAAAGCTCTAGCCCGTGCTTGAGATGACCAATCTTCGCAGGTATAAGCTGTAGTTGAACAAATTGCTTGTGAAGAATTGGAATTTATAAATTACTGCTGGTTCTGTATTATTATAATAAGTTGCGTTCTTCAATTTTGATAATTCTTCGAGTTCTTCATTTGTTTTATTGGATGCACATGAAACAGTAGTAGTATTAATTGATGAAAGCTGGTTGAGTTTCGTACTATTATCATCAATGATTGACGTATTCGTTGGTTTAACAGAAACTAAGGTCTAGTTATTATTGGAATTGTCACTAATATGTAGTAATGTGCTGTGTTTTTCTGCGCACATCAAACATTTTCGGTCGGATTTACAGTCATTTGAATAGTGACCGGAACGTAAGCAAATTCCACACAATTTATTGTTTAATACGAATTGTCTCCTTGCTGGTGGTCTTAAATCTTTGAACCTAAAACATCGATATGATGGATGATTACTTTTGCACATTGGACAAGAATTAAATGATATGTTTTCATTTGTAGCAGCATGAATCTTCGTGCTCGATTGTTTATTATTTACTATAGGTTCCCGTTTACTTGCGGTACATTCCAGTGCATCACATCTTCGATTAAAGAATTGTAACAGATAATAAATTGTTGGTTTTACATTATCGGTGGAATGGATTGCCCATAACTGGTGTGTTTCTGGATCCAACTTCTTTAACAGGATATATAATAACCAAGGATCGCGACCTTCCCACTCATTACCTAATGATCGAATGCCCCTTAATATTTGGTTACTGGCATCGCCTAACGACCTCAAGGTTTTAGACGACGACTGATGTACATTTGATTGATTCATAAATAGTTCAATGTAGTCCTTGATAATATTTTTTTTACGATCGAAACGTTTGAGTAACTTATCCCAAGCCTCAACATAACTTTCCTCAGTAATTGGTAAATGTCGCAATAAGTCGGCGGCATCACCCTTTAATAGTGTCTTCAGATATTGAAACTTATTGACATTTGTAAGTGATTCGTTGTTATGAATTGCTTTTATGTATTGGTCGTAAAATGAGGGCCACTTGGAATAATCACCAGCAAATGAAACAATTTGTATTCGAGGCAAACGTACATCGCCGTGCAACACTGACTTATCGAAATCAAACATTGTTCTGTTGGTTACTAATTATTTTCTGGTAATGGGTTAACGCTGGGCTGACGTGCTTTCAATAGACGTCGCAGGCTGGCCTCAGCGTCGAAAAACGATTCTTCAAAGGCATCTACTTCGTCTTGTTGACTATTATTAGACAAAATAGCAATTGAATCATTTATGTCATGAAATTCATTCCATGCCTTTTCCAATTTCTCAAGCCTCGTTTCGATTTGTTCCTTGTTGATTACTTGATTCTCAGATGGTTCACCAGCTTTCTCATCCGCAAATTTCTTAATATTTGTCAAAGTAGCTTTGATTGTACCTCGTGTTTGATTCAGTTTAGCTACTTCGGCCATCTTGTTAACAAATAAATGTGATAATGTTTTTTGTTTCTCAAGCCTCGTCTTTGAAGCACTTCCGCTTGCCCGCTTTTTGTAAGATAATTGTACAATGTAATTTTTAAATGTTGCACAACACCTTCAGATTACGATGAGATTATTTTTTACTGCCTTTTGTAATTGAGTAAAATATATTGCGCACTAATGTTAAACTTAAGTTCTTTATATACAAAATAATTCACTGTATATTTTGAAAATTACGTCACCACGAATCAATTTGATACAATTAGATTAAAAAAATGTTTGTGGAATTCAGCAAGAGTTTGTTAGATGATAATTCACTTCTTATAATTATGGTTGTTACAGCACACACAGGAACATGATGAAAAAAAATGTTCTCGAATGTTAAAAAAAAAAACACTGTTCAACCTATTCACTATACGGCAATTCGCAACTGGATTTACCATTAACACGTGATATATTTCAGTAATATTGAGGTTGTAACAATGACAACATTACACCTCAAATCTTCTTAGGTAAAATAACATAAGCCCGTTTCAAAACTTGCGTGAATCCCGGGTTTCGGCACCAATGTTTTAGTTATACGACTTTAACTTATTTGTGTTGTAATTGCAAAATAAGCAATCGTATACGAAAACACAAATTGCTACAGTTGAACAACAAAAAAAACGAACTGCTGCAATCCATAAATGTTTTTTAATCATATTTAATTTTACAAAAAAAAAAGTGACATACACTTTATTATTTGTTACAAAAAAATTTTTAATTTTATTTTTTTTTTATTTGATGAATGTATCCATTTTCTATCGATGACAAATCAACAATAATAATAAAATAAAAAATTGGTAAGCCATAAACTTGTTTCATCTACTTTACATGTAAAATTAATATTTTGTACAATTGAGCTTTTACCTACTTTATGCGATGAACTTAATTGTGATAACAGATCAAGCAGTACTAAAACCTATGCGGCGTAAACAGATGCAGCTAATCACTTTTTTCGACCCATTCAACTTTTTAGTCGATTAAAATAATCAGTTAAATATATTGTGCCTTTATTATGCCGAAGTTCTAAACAAACGAAAAAACGAACAAGCTAATATTGCGCGAAAAAGCTTGATCGTGTGTACATAAAAATTATGCAATATAATTGTACGTGAATACCGGCCTTTATACTAAATGAAAAAAAGTCTGGAATAAAAGAAGGAATTTCTAGAAAAGAAGAAAAAATTTCTAGATAAGAAAACATTTCTGTAAAAAAGGAAAAGATAACCTACATAATTGACGATTGGAAAACTGCAAAGTGCGATACCTATCGAAAATAAAGCAAACCCTTATAGCCATGAAACTCTCCATATAAAACATATGGAGGGTGAAACTATCGGAATTAAATTAAACCTTAAGCTCTGCGTGCAAAATCATGACAGTCCAATCGTCAAGTATTTGTTTTCCTGTTTTCAACTAAGTTTTTCATAGCCATTGTTACAGCAAATGAAACAAGTCGATGCGTGTGAAAATGAGAGGAAAATAAATTCGTAAAGGTAATCGTTGAAGTGAATTTCATTTGAAGTATGTAATTATGACCTGCCTGTCATCATAGTGACATTTTTGTTTAGAAAATTTTCAAAATTATGGAAAAACTAACGTATGGTATAATAATGTGAATAAGTTATAATTTACATAGTGCACTTTCTGAGAATGGTGATTTGATGAACTGCCATAAAGACAGTAGTAAATCTATTTATGTACAATGACGTATAAATAATGGAGTAAAAAACAAATAATTTACCAAACTCTTTTGTGTATCTTTGAGCCATTATTCTAATTTATCATATTCGCATGAATAGTAAACACAAATTTACCATAACATTTTGACAAAGTCAAAATGAAACAAAAACAAAATCGGAAAAATGTTTCTCCCCCAATATATCCGTATGTATGTATATCAAATTGAAAACTTCATAAATTTATTCCTATTGAATTGTATTACCATTAAAATATCAACATTTACACAATACATAAATCAACATCTTATCAAATAAAAGTGAGTTGTGTTAGTTCAACATAATCGTATACCCCAAAAATAAATTCCCCCCCCCCCCATACAAACACTATGTCATGTTCTTGTGTGTACGACAAAAATCTCTGAATTTGTTGGTTCGAATTCAAGCAGAAATTTGAACGCAATATACTTTAGGCATAGACATGATCCTAAATTATACCGTATTAAGTTATTTCGATTCCGTTGTTTTTGTATTTATTTGGGAAAGCTTAAAATGGTGTAAGAAATATAAAAAGGGAAATACAAATAAGAAATCGAAAAGCTTTTCGAGGTCAAAAGAATTCAAATCAAAATAAGTGACGACATATATATGTATTATGCAAATGAGTTTTCATGAAGTAAAAATAGAAATTAGCATTAAATTTAAATGTCTTTCATCTTTTTATGTATATATGTATGTTGTATGAGTTTGTATGGATTGTAAATAACTTGTATGTTGACAAATGTGGGAAACTCAGATTTTTTCGAAAAACAAATAAGAAGATGGTTTTGATAACGTTTTGAACTTTTATCTATTTTTCATTAAAACATGTTTTGAGGAATAATAGTTTGTATATTACACGTATATATGAAGTAGTTTGTTTATCTAACTTTAGATTTAAAAACAATATAATATTCTGAAATAACAACAAAACCGAAATAAAATACACAAAATACTGTAATAGGAAAGTTAAATTCGAATTTTTCCATTTTTCGAAATAGATTTTTTTTTTTGTACTCTCAGTATTGATTTTCCATTCGGTCCAGAAACAAAGACAAATACAAACGACATACATGAATTCGAAATCGACAAAAAATATTCCATCTAGAAATACAAATAAGTGGGAGTGGGATTGGGGGGAATTATACAATGTGTATCTTATGTATATTTATGTGTATAGCTGTATACAAAGGATGTAGGAAATCTTGTTTTTATTGCAGAATTTTGGAAGTCATGATTTTACAAAACACACACATCAGTTGAGTATAATATGAATCTCAAGAGGTAACTTAAAACATTTGGTCCCAGATATCAAGGGATATATTATCGAATACGAGTAGGTAAACAATTAAAAATTGATGAGATTTTTTTTTATAATTTCCATTATTAACGGAAATTTACTTAAGATGATAAGAAAACGTTATCTTTTAATTCGAGCCTACCATTATATTGTATTAGTCTTATCAGAGGAAGTTCCCACTTGTAGCCTTACATCTTTTTAAGTACTTTTTAGTTTTCAGTTTACTGTTCTAAGTTTTGTTGGTTTGTATATAACGACGAAGGCTTTTACGACACTCTGAGTTTATTTTCACAAAAGTTTTTGTAGGTTACGTTTATATCCTATGGTGGGGTGTCAATTCTTATTTTTGTTGCCATTTAACACAATACATTTTTTTTTGATTGTGTATCGTCATTCCAGTGATTAAGCCGTTTTAATGACCTTCCCCTCTCTTTCTGAGTATACGTATAACTATTTGTATATTCGAGGTGTTACCAATCCTTCTCTAACAAACCAGAAGCTTTGATAGATGATAACTGGCTTGCGGAGCTAGTAGGGAATTTTCACTTGTAAGATGTGGAGGATAATACTACCAACCACCATTTTCCATATTTGAAGAAGTTCGATATAAAGCGGAAAACAACAACCAAAAAATATTATCATTGTCTACGAATTGCTTACGAATTTTCCACATTGTCTATATATTGTTTACTTTGTCTACGTCGGAAAATATTGTCTACGCTATTGTCGACATTTCATAGACAATCTCAAAATAGGAGTAGACGCACAACACTATAATTAAAGCTGCTACAAGAATTCTAAATGGTTGTACACAACATTAATTTTTTAAAATGGTTATGATTGGTAATAACGTCATAACTAGAAAATCAACCTTAGTCCGCGATGGTTAATACTAAAATTTCGGAAATTTTTCAAATTAAAAAGTTAGATGGAATGTAATATTTGGGATACGGAGTTTTAGCGTTTTGTATTTGGCCAATTCAGCGGGCATTCTCGAGCAATTAATTTTGCCAGCTGCAGGCTGAATACTTGATAGTTATATTTATGCTTTAACGTCAGCTGGATTACTGTCATTGTCGTTCTTAAAAAAAAAATATTAAAAGTTATCTACCAAACATTGTAAAACAGCATTCTATGCTTGCATCATTCCGAACATGTTCTTATAATACATAGTTCAATTTCCGGGGGTTACTATGCGAAATTTCAGTCCCAGCAAATAAACGCGGAATTTGCTCAGAGCCCTCACGATTTCCAATACCTCCAACTGGCAGCTGTCATACTTCTCCTCTGATGATTTTGCATGCATCTGTGTGAAGTTCAGTTTCTGCATTTACCTAATAAAGTTTCAGTACTGGTTGACGCGTCAAAACCCTTTTCAGCTGTTCGATTGCCTCCCTCTGCTCCAACTCCATTACAAATCTCAACAGATCTGATAGCGGCTTTGCGAGTATCGCGTAATCTTCTACAAATCCTCTCTCCTTCTTTTGGAAGTACCCCGTTAAACCCAGAAAACTTTGTATTTGTTTTGGAGTTTTTGGTACTGGAAATTTTTTAATGGCTTTTAACTTCTCACTTCCTAGTCTAACTCGTCCCTCCTCAATCTCATACCCCAGAAAATTTATTTTCCTACACAAAAATTGGCATTTTTTCCAATTAATCTCCAAACCATTCCTGGCTGCTACTTCCAACCTTTTTCCTAAAATTTTAACACCTTCATTTATAGTTTTCGATGGCACAATTAAATCGTCCATATAAATGCACACAATCTTTTGGCGAGACAAATCGTTAAATATTGAGTTGATAAATCACTGGAATACTGCCGGCGAATTACACAGACCAAAAGGGACCTTTAGAAATTCGTAATGACCGTCCGGCACAACGAACGCCGTATATTTCACCCAGTCCATCGTTATCGATACATGAAAAAAATCATTCTTGAGATCAAGGAATGATAAGTGTTTCGAACCCTGGAGCTGATCGATGTCAATCGATTTAATTTCCGGAAATCGACACATAATCTCATCGATCCATCTTTTTCGTCGCCAACACCACAGGACTTTCGTACTCCGATGAACTCTCTCGTATAATTTTGTTCTCCAGCCACTCATTAATTGGTTTTCGAACAACCTGTAGTTCCTTCGGTGACAAGCAGCGTGCTTTTTGACGAGCTGGTTGGTCGCTGTTCAACACTTACTTTGGCCATTTCCACTTCACTTCTCTCTTGAATCTTCTTCGGGATATAATTTACTATCATGGTTTGAATGGCAACTTTCACCTCCTCGTCTTTGATGTGATTCAGGTTCACTGATTCCTCACATTTTACAGTGAAAACTCCGCCTTCTGGTATACATTTCTTCATCGTGATTGAACTCGGAGTGATTAAGGTTATGGTTTTACTAATCAACTCTCGACCAAGGATGATGTCTACTGGTAGTAGGCCGTCCGCTACAATATGAAATACTGTTGGATAAATATCGTTATCAATTAATATTTTTGTGGAAAATTGCCCAATCGTGTTAAAACGATTTAAGCCAACACCCGAAAATGTCACGACACGGTCTTCCCAATTCTCGATATTCAAAGATTTAAATTTGGATTCGGAAATCAAATTGACGTCACTGCCACGCTATCAAGGCCTTCAAACTTCGACCGTTAATTGAAAATTCCTTTAAATCATGAACAAACGGCTGTTGACTGTTGCAACGGACTTTCTTACATCGCAATTCTCGCACTTTGTAGAAATGTGTCCAAATTCTTCACATTTATAGCACTTCGTTCTTTTTCCTTTGTTCAGACACACTTTTGCTGTATGACCATTATCACCACAAAAATAGCATCGGATAGTTGACCGGGAAAATCTTTTGCGTTGATGCCCAGAATCGTTAATAGAAGTTGGCGTAATCGGTTTGGTACACTGCACAATTTCTTCATCCAATTTTAATTTATTTTTGAAATCCTCCATATTATTCGTCTCGTATAAAATTTGTTTGTTGAATTCCGCGTCTTGGATGCCATCAATGTAATACTGAATAATAGACAAGTCATCCACTTTGCTATGTCTTCCTAGCTCACGCCGCAACTCAAACAAGAAACGCATGAAAGACTCGTCTGGTTTTTTCTTTCGCTTTGCGAATTTTTGCAGTACCTTCAAGTAGCCTCTTACCGAAAATCAGCTTATCCAAATCGCTCCACCTAGATGTTTCTGCCGTCTCCTAAAATTCCTCTAAGAATTTATCGATCAAATAATTATCGTCGCCACTGAAGGTGTTCATTGATTCCTTTACGTCATTAAACGTGTACCGTTGCTGCGGGCGCACCACCGTTTCGCCACCGACTACCACATTGCTTGTTAACAAATCGTTTTCCCGTTTTATATAGTATTGGCTAAATTATAATTAATAATTCAAGTGAGGAAAATCCAGAACTTTCCAACATGGCCACCAACTCGAATAGAATATCGATGCGCAGCAGACAGCCACTAATTTTTAATGAAAATATTGCTCGAGACTCGAAGAATTGGATACAAATATTTAAATGGCATTCAGTAGCTACGGGTTTAGAAACTAATGCTGAGGAAATTCGAATAGCTACACATTAATGGCGTCGATTGGATTGGATGCAGTAAATGTGTACAACACGTTTAACCTCACGGATGATGAAAGCAAATCGTATGACGCAATTGATTGTGATGAAAGCAAATCGTATGACGCAATTGATTGATTGATTGATTGATTGCGATGTACGATCAAGCATTAAGCAAGTCTCCCGTATTATAAATGCGAATACCACACCACTATCCCATGTTACACAACACGACACCATTCTTCATGAAGCCAAACCCCGTAAAGAAAGGCGCCACATCGATAACTACATAAGTCTAATAAATAGTTGTGATATCCGCCCCTGGCCAGGCCGCCGTCGTGTACACTTTTAACATATAACAAGATCGAGGGGGATGGGGAAAGGAATGTTAGCAACAAAGACTCAAACCCGGTTCCAGACACCTAAGTAGTTGGATAGTGTTAGTAAATTTGTTTTAGTAATATTTTTTAGTAATTTATTTGCACAAGACAATATAACAATTTTAAAGTTCATCTATTGCTCCAACCTGTAAGAAGAAGACACAATGTGACAACACAAATTTTCCTGGTGCCGCAAACTCTTTTTTCTGAAAAGCTGTTATTATTATTCCCTCCACCATTTTTTCCATAGGCGGTCACCCCAATTTGTACTAACTGTAGGTAGTGTTGCTTGACGTTGTTGTTGAAATCGTTGCGTCTCTGCTGTCCCTGCTACTCGCTCTCCCCAAAAGCAAATCGTATGACGCAATAGTCGCTAAATTCGAGACATATTTTACACCTAAAAGGAATGTAATATATGAAAGATATTCATTTAATAGAATGCAACAACAAGATGGCGAAACTCAAGCAATACTTTGTGAGTATGATACGTTAGCTGATACTATCGTCCGAGACAAAATTGTGATTGGGATTTTGTCAGATACGGTACGTGAAAAATTACTCTCCGAAGATGGACTCACTTTAGATAGAGCAATAAATATTTGCAAATCTAGTGAAATAGCCTCAAAACAGTTGAAGGACATTAAGGGTGAACATAACATCGATGCATTAGCTAGAAAAAACGTGCTAAAAAAATCGACAACCGATAGCGACGAATTTGATTGTACCAGGTGTAACACGCATCATGGGAAAAACTCCTGTCCAGCGTATGGTAAAAAGTGTGCAAAGTGCAATAAAAAAGGGCATTTTACAAAGTCATGTCGGGTTAAAATTGATAAAAGCAATTGTAAAAATAATACCAAGAACAATGCTCGTGCTGATACAGTAAAGTCTAATTCAGATGAAGAAATTGAAATGTTCGTGAATAGTGTGTCCAATGATGATAAAGACTGGACCGAGGTATTAAAAATTAACGACATAAATCTAAAAGTAAAATTAGATTCAGGTGCACAGTGTAATGTTTTAAGTAAAAATATTACAGAAAAATTAAAAGCCAAAGTGAATCGATCAAACACAAAAAGGCTAGTCGCATATAATGAGCAAAAAATAAAGGTTCTTGGCGAAATTACAGTAATGTGTATAACGAAGTATAATTCAACACCAAAAGAAGTAGTGTTTAAAATAATAAATGAAAATTTTATGTCAATATTGGGAAAAAAATCTTGTGAAGATTTAGGACTAATTTATCGAGTGCGTAGTGTGTCGAATGGTGACGACGAAATTTTCAAAGGACTCGGATGTCTAAAAAATTATAAATATGACATTGATTTAATCGAGAATCCTAAATTCGAAATCAGACCAGCAAGAAGAATACCACATTCCATTAGGGACATTGTTAAACTGGAACTTGATAAACTGGAGAAAATGAAAGTTATCGTAAGGGTCAATGAACCAACACCAGCGTAAGTCCAATGATTATAGTTCGTAAAAACGAAAAGATCAGAATCTGTACGGATCCGACTGATCTAAATCGCAATATTTTACGACGCCAGTATCCATTAAATACAATTGAAGAAATATCTGCCAGATTAGGTGGGTCAAAATATTTCACACTACTAGATTGTATGCGTGGTTTTTGGCAAATACAGGTTACTGTAAGAACACAAAAATATTTAACGTTTGCTACACCTTGGGGACGTTATTCTTGCTTACGATTGCCATTTGGACTTTCATCAGCACCGGAAGTATTTAGCGAGGCGACGAATAATATACTGAAAAATATAAGCGGAGTAGAAATTTCTATGGATGACATACTTATCCATGCACCTACTAAAGAAAAGTTGGCACAGATTACGGAAGTAGTACTGAGGATATTGAGAGAAGCAGGACTGAAACTAAACAGAGATAAGTGTAAATTCCAAGTTCAAACACTTAAATTCTTTGGTCACATTATATCACCTGCCGGTTTCTAGCCAGATACTGAAAAAATCGAAGCAATTTATAAGTTAAAAATACCACAAAATGTGAAAGAACTTCAGCGAATGTTGGGAATGGTGACCTACTTGAATAAATGTATACCAAATCTATCAAAAATTACCGAACCATTAAGAGAATTGTTGGTAAAGCAAAATGCGTGGGTTTGGACGGAACAACATGACAAAGCGGTAGAAAATATTAAGACAGTGTTGTCTACACCTCCAGTACTTCGGTCCTATGATGTCAATAAGGATATAAAGTTATCTGTGGACAGCAGTTCAAAATCACTAGGATTTGTACTTATGCAGGATAATCAACCGATAGCATACGGAACCAAGGCATTAAGCAATTCTCAGAAAAACTATCCAAAAATTGAAAAGGAAGCTTTGGCTATAAGAACCGCCTGAGAAAAATTTTATCAATTTATTTACGGTAAAAAGCTAACTATTGAAACGGATCACAAGCCATTAGAAGTCACTTACAATTGACCAATAGAAGAAGCTCCAGCCAGATTACAACGTATAGTGTTTGATACGCTCCAATATTCGCCTAAGGTGATATATATCAAAGGTACTGATATTCCAATAGCGGATACGTTGAGCAGAGATTGTACACATGATAATGAAGAAATAGACGACGAAGAACTGGAAATTCAAATAATTTTGGCAATGTCCGACAAAGCTATATCCGAATTTGTAACTGCTACTAGAGAAGATCGAGAGCTACAAACACTCATTACATTTATTCTCGGTGGATTTCCGGATGATAAAAAAAATCTTCCAAATGAAGTAAAACCATATTTTAATTTTCGTCATCAATTAAGTCATGAGAGTGGTATAGTGTTTAAAGGAGAAAAGGTTGTAGTTCCTCAAAAATTAATCAATAAAATGATTGAAGAGACACATACTGGTCATTGGGGAATAAGGAATACAATGCGCAGGGCTGGACAATTGTTATTCTGGGTTGGTCAAGCTAAAGATGTCCAAGCATACATGGAGAAGTGTTAAGTATGTCAAAAAACTCAACGTTGTAATGACAAAGAATGTATATTACTAAAGAATAATACCATCTCTTACCTTTCAAATAGTGAGTACAGATCTATTTATATTTAATGGAAAAGAGTACTTATTGATTGCAGACAACTATTCGGGTTATATGGATTTTAAAAAATTGGAAGTGAAATGAAATCATTAAAACATTAAAGAGTTGGTTTAGTGTTCATGGTATACCGCAGATATTGGAATCGGACAATGGTCCTCAATACAACTCAAAACAGTTTCGTGATTTTGCAATGATCTGGAAATTTGAGCACAGAACTTCTAGTCCAAAATTTCCGAGGTCTAATGGTTTAGCGGAACGAAACGTGCAAACAGCGAAGAATATGCTAAAAAAATGTTGTATAGACAAAACTGAAGTTGAACTGGCATTACTTAATTTTAGAAATATGCCAAGAAATGAATCGATTGGATCACCGAACGAGAGATTAATGAGCCGAGTTACACGGTCAACTATTCCGTCTTCATTTGATCAACTAAAGCCGAGGGTAATTACTAATGTAGCTGAAGAGTTAGAACGTTTACGCCTGGCTCAAAAGCATTATGCGGATAAAACGAGCAAACCAGCCGTACCACTAAAAGCAGGAGATCAGGTTAGGATACAAATCGGACCAAGAGATTGGAAATCTGGCAATATTATCAAATCAGCGGGAAAACCGAGGTCATTTATAGTCGAACATATCGAAGAAATTCGCATCATCTTAAAAAGACTTCAGCAAATATTCAGAGTGATGCCACCATCATCCCAAACTTACCGTCAGCCAATATAGAAAGTCCAGCAGTACCAAATGACAAGCAAAGGTCATTTAATAAAGATAATGTTACACTGAGATCTACTGGTGGACCAATACGAAATGTTCCAGAGCAACATGGGTATAGAACCAGATCAAGTAGAATATCAAAACAACCTATTAGATTGAATTTATAAATTTCAATTGTGTATTATATAAAAAGAGGGATGTAACATAAATATGTAACCTTGCATAGTATACTCATCTTGGTAAATAAAAACCTAGTATGTATGGAAAACCTTGTTATATTGAATAAAAAATAAATGCGCATCACTCTTGTGCTAACCTCAAAACGTATCTAATACTTTTATCATTATCTAACTATAACCGGTATAATTATCATATTACAACCGGTAGATAAGAAGCATTCCTGTTTGGCCAAAAACCACAAGGTAAATAAAAGTTTTTTTTTCAAAGGCCCTTTGCCGTTGTCTCCTAACTGTTCTCTTATAATATCGTGAAGTTTCTAAAATATAAAAAATCTTGTAAAAAAAGTATGTCACAAAAGAGAATATGTAGCATATTACCTCAAATGATGATCTTGACATACGAAAATGATCATAGAAATTATCAAGACTATACTGAGGTTTTATAACTTCAAAATAATTTTTATTGCGCAAGGGCGTAAACTGGCTTCATACTTGGATTAATATTCGCGGTTTAAGGCACTTTCAATCACATTTGAAATTGAACTCATGCATATAGCATTACCGTCACATTCGTTGAATTTTAAGAACGTTAATAACTTTTTGTTAAAATTCATGTTGAACTACTTTTTTTAAAAAAACCAATGAAATTTGAAATATGTCTAATCAGGTGCATTCAGGTCACAGCTATGATGGCAACATGTACAGTCGTTGTCAAAATTATTTGTGTCACGCAAAAATTGTATAATGTATTCCGCAAAAATTAAAACTTGGGCTAACCACTTAAAAATATAACTAAATTTTTTTTTGTATATTTATTGTTAATTATTGATGTTTCATTTAGTAAAAAAAAAAAATTAAAAATCTTTATAATTCATTAAAATAAAATTAAAAAACAAATGGACAAAATTATTTGTGTCTCATATTTTTGGGACAAAATTATTTGTACCTACCTTTGAAAAATTCCTAGTAACGGTAACATTGATTTTGTTTAATTTTTTTTTTTAAATGTTACACGTGTTCATTTAGTCATAATTTTCGCCTCAACAAGACCAGTTTGTTTTAAAGAATGGGAAAAATTAAGGAGTTATCATTAGAAGTTCGAGTCTCGATTGTTGCCGGCTACAGTTAAAAATCTAGCCCAAAAGTACAACTGTCACAAAAATTCGGTGATGTACCAAATTCAGAAATCTAAAATCCAAAACTGCCTAAAAAATGTTAAAGGAAGAGGCCGTAAAAGAAAGACAACGCCTAAAGAAGAGAGAAGGATCACTACGCTTGTGCAAAGAAACCCTCTGAATTCAGTGAAATCTGTTCAGTGTGACATAAATAGTGAAAGACATAATAAAATTAGCGTAAAAACTGTTCGCAGACGGCTTCGTGAAGCAAATGTTAAAGCTTATGTTGTGCAAAAGAAGCCATTTATAAGTGAGAAAAATAGAAAAAAATGGCTAAACTTTGCTCGGACCTATTTAGCGAAACCTGTCGAGTTCTGGCGCAATATATTATGGACCGATGAATCGTGCTTCTATTTAGATGGAAGCTACGGTAAGAAATATTTTTATTCGACACCTCAACAAAGGAAGTTTCGTAACATCACAATGCCTACTCGGCACAGCGGAGGAGGCAAAGTAATGGTTTGGGGATATTTTTGTTATAATGGTGTAGGAGATCTCACAGTGTGCTGAAAAGTTACCTCTAGCGTATACTTAGAGGTCCTTAATGAATATGCAATGGTTTCCGGGTGTAAACTGATAGGATCAGATTTCGTATTGCAACAAGATAATGCTCCAATACACAAAAACAAACTAATAACTAAATTCCTTAAAGATTTGGGCCAAGAAACTATAGACTGGCCACCACAAAGCCCAGATCTTAATCCCATAGAGAATCTATGGCATTATATTAAACAAAAAATAATAACAACTATTGGAAGAACGCCCAAGGAAACGTTTGACGAAATAAAACGGATATGGGATCAAATACCTAAACAAATCCTGGAAAATCTGGTCCAATCCATGCCGCATCGCCTTCAAGAAGTGGTTAACAATAATGGTGGCAGTACGTCCTATTGAGTTTACGGGGCAAAGGGAATAAATTAGAATTAATTTAGTAATTTTTAGTCAACTTTGTGATGAGGTACAAATAATTTTGTCCCAAAAATATGAGACACAAATAATTTTGTCCATTTGTTTTTTAATTTTATTTTAATGAATTATAAAGATTTTTAATTTTTTTTTTACTAAATGAAACATCAATAATTAACAATAAATATACAAAAAAAAATTTAGTTATATTATTAAGTGGTTAGCCCAAGTTTTAATTTTTGCGGAATACATTATACAATTTTTGCGTGACACAAATAATTTTGACAACGACTGTATCATTAAAATATGATACCGATTATTATATATAACATGTTGGCGGACCTGAAAGTGCCCAATGTGTTGGAATCCTCTCCCTTACTAATAATGACATGAATTCCCAAGTAATTGAAATTGCTCCTTACCACTATTAAAGTCTCATGATTTAATTCACTTTTGTAGGAATAATATAAAAACAGCTGCTTAAAAGTAATTAAACTTGTGAGCATATTCCGTATACAACATGCCAAATTTTATTCGTTTCTAAAGGGAGATCTAATAATAAACTTTTAATGGTATGAGATGTAATATAACTAATTTCCAACTTTAACCGACGTCATTTATTAATATTCACAATAACGCAATCTACGTCTATTTCAGACAAAAGAAAAGAAAAAAAAAATTAAATACAAATCATTAAATTAAATCCCACAATAAAGATTAAAACTTTTAATACTTTCTTTAAGTTTTTCACACTGTTTGTGTTTTGTATTATTTTCATAAATCCCAATCTACCCTCAAAAATATTACAGCAATAATACCTCTCGCTTTTAGACAACAATTTACAAAATGGTAAATCATTTTTATGATGAAAGATGACAGTGATTAAGATATAGTGTTTTATTGTAATATGTTTCGTCTCGAATATAATTTATGTTGTCAGGACACCATATTGTTTGCATTTTCAATAATTTATACAAAAGGTGTATGTTTGTGTAATGGTGATTAGTAAAGGGTAATGGATGTTTTAGAAGGAGATTGTGCATACCAATTCGAATGAATATATTCAAACGCCGCTGAACATGAATGACACGAAATAATCATACCACCAATATTGTTAAATTTTTTAATTATTCTCATAAAATCCAAAAAAACCAAAAACAAAGATTCTGATTACCATCACTGAAATTAAATTCATCCAACCGCACAAACAATAAATTTAACGGCAGCCATAAAAAAAAATTTACCGAGAGCGCAAGTAAGTAATAAAAAAACCTTTAGTCATCTTAAATTATATTAAAATTCGCGAAAAAAAAAAAAATACAACAATCGTCTGGAAACTTTGTTTTACAATTTTTATTTTTTATTTGGGGGTGTATTTTTGATAAGATAATGAACTCCACGATATAATTTTCCTTATACTACGAGTATGTACAAAAATATTGATTGATGATGAGAGATATCAACTTAACATTTGCGATCATTTTTTGGAAATTATTTTTATATACAAAGTAGTATAAATGATGATATTTTGTTTGTCATTGCTTGTCAAAAAGCATATTTGAATATTTTATTTTGTTTGCGGCGCACACAAAAAAAATTGATTTTGATCTAAAATGATAGGAAAAAGTTTTAGAGAGTAGTGGGTGTTTTATGTGGCGCAGCAAGTGGGATATGAAATATTATATTTCTTGGAGAAGAATCAAAAAAGAAAATTTTAAAGTTTTCGTGTTTTCTAAATTTGTTTTCTTTTTTTTTTCTTTGGAAGCACACCAAGTTCGGAGAAACCAAACATCATGTTAATTTTAATTAAGCAAAATGGATTTATTACACAGTTCCTGTTTATATGAGTGTGCCCTATTTATTTTTAAGAAATTTTGTGGTGATATGTTGAGTTATTATGTATCTTATTACTTCTGTGTTCACAAATAAATTAAACTACATACTAGGCAATAACGGTTTAATACCCTGCGGTGTTGAATTTGAATTTCTAATAAAATATGTTTTTCCAACACTGTGGTTTATTTTGAAAATGATGATGATATTATGTCACTCAAACTCAAAGTAATATGTATCGTTTCCGCCATAGTCGACGAGAAGTCCATAAAAATACAATAAATAAGCTTATTAATTTCCTTTATATCAAATTGTAAGATTTTGAGATAACAAAATTCGCAATTCTTTTGAAGTTCCACTTTTACGTATCGT
The DNA here is from genome assembly GCA_958295665.1 of Tipula vernalis. Classification (NCBI taxonomy): domain Eukaryota; kingdom Metazoa; phylum Arthropoda; class Insecta; order Diptera; family Tipulidae; genus Tipula; species Tipula vernalis. Next base: position 288,114,102 of record OY282560.1, read on the forward strand.
GACATAGAAGTTGGCCAAATTTTAGGTATTTTATTAGATATATACTAATATGCATTTTTATTGTAAATTCGAAACCTTAGAAATACACTGTGTTATCTGCTTGTAGTATAGTTTTGAGGAAATTGAGTTTGAAAATTTATTGTTTTATAACTTTTTATATTTATGGAGAATTTGACTGAAATTGCGATGTACTATTATTAATTTAGTTGACAATTAGATTAAATAGTTATTTTGTAAAAATTAACTTTCCGTTTTTGAATTAGATGATTAGCAAAAAGCAGATAAAACTTGGTTACTTAACTATGGATGTTTTAATCCAAGAATAACAAAGATGTATCTGGTAGATAGAACTTTATTATTCTATAAGAACCACAATAACATATTTTTTAAGATACAACTTTGTAATTATTGAATAAAAAACATAATCATTCAATTTAACTGTTTCATTAATTCAATTTTATTGTTATAAAAATAAATAAAAGTAAAATTTCATTTAAAATAAATAAATAATAATAGTATCGACTAGTGTCTTCACCTAATTAAATTCCTTTGGCATAAAAATAAAAAATTCAGTCTTACTCGTATGTAATAGAAACTTAGAAGTTTTTTTTTAACTTTTTAGAGTTTTTTTTTGGATTCCTTTTTGAAATTTTCGAAATCCTAGATGAGGTACTGCTGTTGTTTTGAGACGCTTGCCCGACGACCACGATATCTTGATTGTTTTGCACTTCATCTGATTCACGATTAAGCGTGTTAGATGAAAACTCATTAAGCGAAAGATATAAACTACTTTATAGTAGTTTATATCTTTCGCCGACATATACTGAAACATTGCTTTGAGATGTGCCTTTTTTGTATGAGATAATTCATGTTTTTTTTTAACCTTTACAAGTTCAGGACATTCTACAGCCAAAACATTTTTTCTGGATCTTTCAACTCGTCTTATGCTGTGTGTGGTAAATTGGGCGTCGTTATAAGATAAACAGAATTGAAGCTCGTAACATCACCGGGTATATTTCAAAATTTTGAAAGAGCTTCGAGTACGGAATTTCGGAAAAATCGAAAGACGGTTTCCCGAAGCTTGAAAAATCCATAATATCAGTAGCCTTCATTTGCATAATAATTAGTGGATTTCGTCAATTTACTGATTTTAGTAAGCGAAGGAGCCCGATTGGAGAGAAGAACTCATTTACAGCCAACACTTTCTCTATGCTGCTGTGAATGTTGTCAACCTCCTGTATTACTCCATGGCCGGCAACTGAATACTTCATGATAATTGAGTTAGTGTGAGGATTCGTTTTTATAACGTGTAGAATGGCAGTGGACATGAACGAATTTTTATTTTGAGGTACACACGAATCACTCCAAGTTATTATATCACACATGTCGCTGTTGTCTTCAAATACACGATTTCAAATTTTCACCAATGCCGATGCCAAATCGTTTCCACTTCTGCCTGATGTGCACTCTGTCCAAATGGAGCAATAGGTTTTCTTTGTACTACTTAAATACGCTGTTAAATTGTAAATATTTAATTTTGAGAAATAAAATATTGTGCCTATTTCTGCTTTCGGGCAGTTGATGACATTTTGAAGGTCGAAACACAGGACTGGAATATCGCCTTCTTTGTCGTGAGCTTTTTGTTCCCTCATTTCTGTCTTAAGTTTGTAATGCTCTTCTTTTTCCAAGCATATTTCATCTGTTAACAGGTTTTCCTATTCGGCGATTTTATATTTTTCACATAGCCCCCATCTGTCCGATTTTGGGCAATGAAACCCAATATCAAATTTCGTACAAAATATGTGGCGATATAAACTTTCCTTAACAGGCTTCGGATCGTTGGTGTAATCTCGATACAGCTCATACATTTTGGATATATTCAAGTTTGGTTCCAGATAATGCCGAGTGGTTTTAGCCCTACAATAGTGGGACTCAACCTTAAGAAATGAATTTATGTGAGCCATAACGTCCGAAATTTTCTCTTGTGGTGTTTTCTTGGTTCTTCTTCGTCCTCGCATATCGATTTGATATGTCCCGGTTTGCTCACATTTAGCTTGGTGAGCCGTATATACAGGTGTTTGGGAAATATTATATGTTCCCAAATGGAAATTTTTGCACACCATGTGTTGATGATCAGCAACGTGAATAAAATACGTGAAACTAAACGTCCGGCGAGATTTGTTGTGTTGCGTTCTTGTTTTTCTAGCCGTAAGACTCCGAACAGTATTTTTTAAGAGAAAATCACGCTTTCGTTGGGCATCTAGACTATAAAAACTGTTAAACTGATCCTGCCTTTCTTTGTCGGTCACTTTTTGTGCACATAAATATTTGCATTTATTCCAGCAATGTTTTCTGGTGATCACTACTTTAGCAGCAACAGTTTTTCCTCTAACATTTGTGTATTGTTGACCAGCCTGACACTTTTTTTTTGCGAATATTACTTTCCCAGTTCGCCGGATTTCGTATACGTTTCCGACTTTTTTTTGGTGTTGTTAGGGAATCCGTACTAAATATTCCGCCGGATGGATTTTCATGGTTTTCTTTTCCTGATGATGGTGATACGGCGTTTTCGATATGTTCATCAATTGTTAAAGATGGTATCAATACTTTTTCAATATTTTCATTTTGTTTTAAGCAGATTTCCGCTAGAACTTCCTCGGACAAAACCAAAGAGTCTCCTAAAATAATTGCTTCACCAATTACAATATCACCACTATCTGAGACTATATTATCATTTATAGGATTGTACATATTTAACTTTACGTCTGCCATGATGTAATTATATAAGTGATTCAAACTTAAATAAATCTTACAGAAATACCTATTAAATAAATGTAAATACATATATTAATTATAATAAAAATAAACTATAAATCTTACAGCGAAACTTACACCTACGTGCTGGTTTAGTGCGAGTTTACGACCATTTTCTGATGGCAATGAACCGTTACCCACTTCAATTGCATTTCAAACTTTTTAGGTTGGCACACTATCTTGAATGATGTAAATGCCAATAACTCTTCTAAAAATTAAGATAACTCAATTGTTTTTCTATAATTTTAAAGGCACAGAGTGGTTCTTTCTTCTCTGGAAGTAGGAATACCATGCATCGTATTTTCCATAAAGAAAACATTGGTGGAATTAAAAAAATTGTGCGAGAAATAATACAAAAATTCATTAAAAACTCATTTTTTCTCGAAAAACTCACTTAATAAATTTTGTTTTTTATTTCAAATTTAAATTTAATAGACTATTTAATACAAAATTGCTTCATCGTCTTTTATCTAATCATGTATAGTTTTTGAGATGTTAACGTTTCAGTGTAGTACTTGTTGAAAAAAAATTATTATAAAAACCAGTTGTTAGAAGTAAAAAATTTATTATGAAAAACCAAAGCAATCGTTTTAAACAAAAACAACAATCTAGTAAGCACGTCCATATGTTGCATTTGTTAAATCTTTTTAATCGTTAGTAAACATATAGCTAAAATCGTTGTTAATCTTTTGAAAATAATTTTTTGCGATGTGTAATCAGAAATAATAAAATGCCACGCTACACATTCGAAGAACTCGCCGACATCCATTTTATTTATGGTTTATGTAACGGAAATGGACGAGCTGCAGAACGTGAATATGCAAACCGTTATCCAGGAAGGCCAGTGCCAGATCATAGAATATTTAAAAGCATTCACAGCTACGAGAACGAGGAACATTGGTCCGCTATGAATACGAAAATGTTAGACGAGTTCAATACGAAGTCAATACCGACGAACAAGTTTTGAATTCAGTACAAAGAGATCTCACCATTAGCACGAGACGTCTTTCGATACAACTTGGTACTAGCAAAAATAAAGTCTGGAGGATACTCCGCAGAAACCATCTACACCCATTCCACTACACTTCAGTGCAAGAATTATTACCAGTCGATTTACCAAACAGAACAAATTTCTGCCGTTTATTGTTAAACAACGAGGAACATAATCCTTCATATTTGCCATCTATTTTATGGACAGACGAATCGAAATTTACGAGGGATGGAATAACAAATTTTCACAATCTTCATGAGTGGCAACCAGAAAACCCACACGTTAAGCGAGAATCAGCATTTCAAAGACGTTTTATTGTTAAGGTATGGTGTGGTACAATTGGAAATAATTTTATCGGGCCAATTTTACTACCGGAAAGATTGAACTCACAAAACTATCTTGAATTTTTGAATGAAACAGCTCCCACTGTGCTAGATTCAATTCCACTCATGATGAGAAATACTTTCTTGTATCAACAACATGGAACTCCTGCACACCATGGAAGACAAGTTCGAAATTTGTTTGATATAAATTATCCAGGGCGATGGATTGGTCACAGCGGACCTATAGCTTGGTCGGCTAGATCTCCAGATTTAACACCATTAGACTTTTATGTATGAGGATATTTGAAAGGAGAAGTCTACAAAACCAACATTCCGACTAGGGAGCAGTTGGTTGATCGAATCAATAATGCCGGCAACAAAATAAAAGAAAATTTAGGAAATTTTAACATGGCTGCTGCCATTAAAAGACGACTGCAACTATGCTTATTACAAAATGGAAATCATTTTGAAAATTGTTTGTGAAGTTGAAAACTTAGAAATTCATAAAATAAATTATTAAGCACTACATTGAAATGTTTATATCTCAAAAACTATACATGATTAGATAAAAAACGATGAAGCAATTTTGTATTAAATAGTCTATTAAATTTAAATTTGAAATAAAAAACAAAAATTATTAAGTGAGTTTTTCGAGAAAAAATGAGTTTAATGAATTTTTGTATTATTTCTCGCACAATTTTTTTAACTCCACCAATGTTTTCTTTATGGAAAATACGATGCATGGTATTCCTACTTCCAGAGAAGAAAGAAGCCTTCTGTGCCTTTAAAATTATAGAAAACCCACTTTTATTCATGATATTGATCCAGCTTCGCGCCCTACTCGTTTGGACTCGTACCAGTGGGACACCATGTATATAGCTAACATTATTTTTATCGTTTTTAAAAGTCAATAGTCAAAGTTTATGGTACAATTTAAAGTTCATTTTTAAGAAATACAATTTTTACTCTGTCACTTAACTATCAGCGATTAGAGAAAAACAAATCAGCTAATAAATTATTGCGTTTTTATCGAATTATTCGTTTTCTTTTTATCCTGAGAATATATTAACCTTGGTATTGGATTTTGGCCAGCAATATAATCATCTTATACAAAATTACATCCGGGTTGCCTGTGGCAAATATTTAAAAGGTGATAACTAAAAAATTTGCATTGTTCAAGAAAACGTTTTTAAAACTAAGAGTTACTCAAAATCGTATGAGTTTTTGAAATTTTGGTTTTTGTAAATGCCTATTACGGTTGCTTGTAGTTGCCAGAATGTTACAAAAAATTGATATGATATGAAATTGAATATGGAAATTTCGAATTTGAAGTAATACGTAAAAGGGTATAAGTTGAGTTATCACCTTTTAAATATTTGCCACAGCATTGGTCCCTCGAGCCGGATATTTTTGGAGAACAACAATATTCAAACCATGAGTAAATTAAGTGCTTAATAATTACGATTGAATGCAATTGGCTTTCCTCTCGACCAATCAACGTAATTTTTTTTGTGTGAAATATTGAACGTGCGCTTGAATAAATTTTGAGAATATTATAAAATGGCGGAAAATCGTGCATTGAAACGTATCTTTAAGAATTTGGAATAAGTTAAAAGTAAAACCAAAGATTTGGGTCGTAATCCACAAATTAGTGATGTTAAAACGTGTTTGGCAATATTAAGTGATGAGTGGAAAGATTTGGAGGAGATTGAAAAATCTATTGATGGAGAATTCAGTGTCGCTCAAGCCGAAAACGTTGATAAAACAGAAGATTTATATTTTGAGGTAAAGCAAATATTATATATAAATATGAGAAGAATTACGAAGCGGAAAGTGCCAGAGAAAATGTGCCGATGAAAAATCTACTGACTAATCAAACTCAATTTATCTAAGAGATATCGCTCTTAAATAAACGGGAAAGCGACGTCCGTTTGCTCCGAGGGAATATTTCAACATTTTCGGGAAAATATTCCGAATTTCCCTCGTTAAAGATTTATTTGAGGCTTCTATTGATAAAAATGAAAGTACGTCAAATGTGGATAAATTACAATATTTAAAAGGCTTACTGAAAGGCGAAGCTTACGCCTTAAATAGTCATATTACAGTAACAGAGGCCAATTAGGTACAAGTATGGGAAAAGGTTAAAAACAGATACAACAAACCAAAGCATGTGGTTTTCACTTTACTAAAACAATTCATGGATTAACCAATGCTACAACAAAGTTCAGCCAAGGGCCTTCATACTATTAGTGATGTATCAAACGAAGTTATTTGTGGTTTACATGTTCTCGGTGAAAGGGTAGAATTGCGTGATCCATGGCTTGTATATATTTTGGTAAGTAAGGTAGATCCCGAATCAAAAGGAGCCTGGGCTCATGAAACTGCTGGTTTTTCAGATTTTTAAATAGAAGCGATGCTCTTGAATGTTTAAATTCATAACGAAAGTCGAAAGCATCAGTGTCGAAAAAAGTTGGGTTCATGATATCGCAAGCTGTGATAAATAATCAATTTGTGTTTTGTTCTGGAGGTCACTACATCGGCAAATGTAGCAAATTCAAGTTACCAGTTCCTGAACGTAAAGAGATAGTTGCTAATAAAAAACTATGTTTTAATTGCTTGTCATCGACTCTTCAAGCTGTTGTTTGTCGTTCGAAATTTGCCTGTCGTATTTGTAGGCGAAAACATTATATCACTGTACATCTCAACCAAAGGGATGATTCTAACATTGGAGATCACAGTGGAGAAGGAACATCGGAATCAAACAAACCGTCAGGTTCTGCTACGTCTGATGTGTTCTAGTAGCAGATAAATTTGGGCAAATGCAAAAGTGTCGAGCTTTATTAGACTCTGGCTCACAATCATCATTTATATCGGAAAACTGTGCCCAGAGGTTGTGCCTTCGACGTGAAAAGACGAACATACGCATTACAGGATTGACGTCGGGAGATTTAACAGCAAAGGGGAAGTCAGTAATTGTATTTCAATCGATTATGTATGGCCAAAATGTGAAAGCCACATTGGAGGTACTCATAATTAAGCACTTACCCACATAATTACCAAAAACAAAGATTTTCCTGAGAAATGAGAAAATAAAAGAAAATTTGGAGTTAGCTGATCCGGATTTTCATAAGCCAGCGTCTATCGACTTACTAATCGGAGCAGACAATTTTTTTGAGATAATGGAGAACGGAAAAAGAAGGTCTAATTCACTAATTTTACAAAAAACGATGTGTGGATGGATAGTCTCAGGTCAACCATCACCAACTACAGAGAGCACAACAACCTTTACTTTGCAAATTAAAGATGATTCAAACTTGGATCAAACTTTGCGTAAATTTTGGGAAATTGAAGATTTGCCAAACAGTAACAAATTGACACCAGAAGAAGTTGAATGCGAGCAGTTTTTTGTCAACACTCATCATAGAACAGCTGATGGAAGATACGTGGTAAAATTACCATTTAAACGGCAATCCGCTGATTTAGGAAAATCTCTACAAGCAGCAACAAGGCGTTTTCGTCCATTAGAGCGTAAATTATTATCAAATCAATCTAGCACATATGATTGAAATACCAGATTCATCACAACGACAGTACAGTGAAACAAACATTTATTACCTACCTCATCATTCCGTAATGAAAGAGACAAGCAGCACAACAAAGATGAGAGTTGTATTCGATGGTTCAAGCAAAACCAGTAACGGGGTCTCATTGAACGACTAATTAATGATAGGACCAATAATTCAATCAACATTATGGGCAATTTTATTAAAATTTAGAGGTAATAAAATCACGCTAGTTGCGGACATTGAAAAAATGTATCGCCAGATCGTCGTATCCGAAGAGCACAGAAGCTTTCAGTGAATTTTATGGAGGGAGAATTCAGCAGAGAAAATGAGGCATAACTTGTCGTGGAGTCCGAAAACGAAGAGGTGAACAAAAGATTGCTGAATGATTTCTATGTAGACGACCTTTTGACGGGCAGTCAAAACTTAGAAGAAGCAATTAAATTAAAGGAAAATATGACAAATGAATTAGCCATGGGTGAATTTTTTTTTGAGAAAATTGAAATTAAACAACTCATATTTTTCTAGAGCTTCGGATGAGGAGCTTATCAGTGATACGTGCTTTGATAAGGGTTTCAGTAGTCAAAACACTAGGCCTTAAATGGCATCCTTTTGATGACACATTCGCATTTGAAGTCCACACAGAAAGAGATGGTGTTGTCAGCAAACGTAAAATAATATCCGAGTCCTCACGTTTGTTTGGTCCTCTAGGTTTCCTTTCCCTATCCATTGTAATTTTAAATATATTGTTTCAGAAATCATGGCTCATGAAAGTGGACTGGGATGACAATCTACCAAATGAATGCGTGGAGCAATATATGAGAATATGGACGCAATTTAAACATTTCGAAAACATCAAAATTCCAAGATTCCCTAACTTTAGTTGCTTACTGCGCAGCAGAAATTCACCAGCAGAAATTCAATGTGTGAAAACTACTTGTATTCGCTGGACACAGCGCAATCGTTCAAAGAGGACATATAACATATTCTGAAACATCAACGCGTAAGCAACAAATCGAGGCTTTTGTCATTGGTTCCATTTGTCGACAGCGACGGCATTTTAAGAGTGCGCGGTCGACTACAGAATTCAGACTGCAGCTACGACAGTAAACATCCTATTCTACTACCTCAAAAGAACACATTCACAACGAGATTAATTTGGGACGTACATTTATTTAAGGTGCGTGCCGGTCTAATGCTTACATCACACTTTATGCGGCAAAATTACTGGGTGATTAATGGGCGAAGCAGAATTCGAGCAATTTTGAAAGGGTGCCTCACTTTAAGAGATATGCAGCCAACATGCAGTCATTTACTTAAAGCAACACACAGTGTCAACCTAACATTCTTTTCTAAACAACTCAAAAAATAACAAAAACTTAGATTTCATTTGAATGAAATGAAAAACTTTCATTTGAATGAATTTGAATAAGAAAGAATTTATCGAATCATTTGTGAAAATCAGTAACAGAAGCAATTCTGCTTAGCGTTAAGCACAATAAAAAGACATATACACCACTAGAATAATATTGAATATCTTAATTTCCAACAGAGTTCCGAATATTAGAATAAACTCGACAATCTGAAATACTCTCTAATAATCTCCAGAACAATTTCAATAAATTTGTAAAATCTGGAAATTATCAAATAATTTCGAAAGTCCGTTGCTGCAAGCGATCACTCTTAATCGAATGTAATCTCTACACCTGAAACAACTTACGTCCACACAAAACTAGACTTATTTCGAGAAATTATCATCAAAACATCAAATACAGGTATTGAAAGAATCTCACCGAAACCAAACAGAAAAGTACCATTACTACCGGCTTAACCGAGTCTACATTTGGTTTTATTTACAGTTACGCAATAATATAAAAAAACCGGTAAATGTAAGCTCAAATCAAAAATATGATGAAAGTTGGGCTAGAAGTGCCAAAATCATGCTACATTGTTTGTAGCCTATCTTGAAGAGACAATTCAATCCTTTCTTAGGCTAATAAAGTTGCAGCAAGCAAAGTGGATAATCATAAGACCATTAATACTATGAGCTAACAGAAGACATCAACTTAATCCAAAACAAATCTCCTGATTACGGCCTGATCACCGGGCAAACATCTAAATCACTAGCAGAAAGAGGTTTACGAAAGTTATTGTAAGTAATCAATGCATCGTTTACACATACGTTCTGTACTAGTGCAAGGAGGGAGAGGTGATAATGCTTTTAAAACCTAACAAGTCACCGAGCAAGAAAGAGTACAGTTACAAAATTATTTGAGAAAGTTTTTAAGAGGTTAAAATCAGTAATACATATAAGGAAACTAATTCCTCCTCACCAATTTGGCTTTAAAGAGAACCACACTCTTCCATAGATCAAGCGCTTCCCAGTTTTAATTGAAGATAGACTTGAAAAACACAAAATTATTTAAATATCTTCTTGGATCTATCTCAAGCCTTCTATGGTACTTGTCGAGTTTCATCATATTCGATTAAGAAATGACCAAGTTTCAGGCCATTTGCCATATACAAAAACTTATTTATAAAAGTAATGCACTACCCTGCAGCTTACAAAATAACCAAAATATATTTTTTTTTGAAAATTGTTCATTTTATTTAATGTATAATATTGCTACTTTTTAAATTATTACATTTTTTACCATTATAAAAATTGACGCTGAAGTCATATGGTTGTTAGCTCAACTAAATTATAGTAAAAAAAGTAAAATACACAAGAAAGACACCATGTACTAGGTGTTTAATAAGAACTGCGTTCTTGTATATTGCGTTCTTGTATTACTTCGTTTTTTTTGTGGTGCTGTGTTATTATTCAAATTTTATAGAAAATTTCGATTTATGTTGTCTATAACTTTAATTACTCTTATTTGAACTTGCAGCGACTCACTCATATTTCGTACTGATCTAATCACAAGAAATACTTATACTCATTCATTTACTCATATACATACATTACATTCACACAGTTTAAATTCGCTCATCGCTACAAATCAATTCGCACCCGAACTATACGAAAACACTTATTCAACCAATAAGCAACACAACACACAGAAATTCATTGTGTTAAATATATTACAGGGCAGCGATCGATTCAAACCTGCTTACGGAATCATAAGTTCGGCTGATCAAATATCAAGTCATCGACAACACAAACGCGTCCATATTGCCTCCACTCATACAATCATTCCATAGGGAGGGAGAGATCACTTGCGGGGGAGTCCTGTAGCGACAATCATATTTCGTACTTATCTAATCACAAGAAATACTCATACTCATTCATTTACTCGTATACATTACATTAAAACATTTATTCATACATTTTAAATTCGCTCATCACTACAAATCAATTCGCACGCGAACTATACGAAAACACCTATTCAACCAATAAGCAACACAACACACAGAAATTCATTGTGTTAAATATACTACAGTGCAGCGAGAGACCAAACAAGATAATCCATTTTGCTTCTCCGTTTTATTCATCGTGCCAAAAATCGCTCGGTGTACCGATTTCTTTTTTTCGAATACATACATTCGTTTTAACTGCCGCATAGTAGAGTCGCATTTTTTTGTTCTCAACTGAAACCGCGTGTGTGTTTTTAATAATTTCTAGTGTGGTGCAATTTAATAAAATTAAATTAAAGTTAAAATAAACAAAAATAAAATAATAATTAATCGTTCAGTGAAAATCAGTTTTTGTTTTATGATATCACCACAGTGCTAAAAACTTACACAATTTTAAAAAAATGTGACATTTTTTCTTTGGTACTGGAAATTCTGTTATTAAATTTAAATTTTTCAATTTAATACAAATTTTCCAATTGCCAAAATTTTTCAAGAAATCTTGAAAGTTTTTATTTAAATTCTGTACGCATGTTGATTTTTTTCTGGAATACTGTCCAAATTTGTATTTGTTATGCATTAACAACAGGATAATGGGGCGTATTTGATTCAATAGTCTCACGGGTTCTTTGAATCACTCTTAACTGATTGAGTTTCGTTTACCTTAAGGCTGCGAACCAACTCTTGAGTAGATCAAGTTTACCAATTTTCTACTTTAATAACTTAAACATAACTCATTTACTGTTTTTTATTTCGTTTACCCTTCTTTTGTAACTTTCTATTGATTTTTACATTTACCATTGGCCGTTTGGCTAGCTCCATTAAGCAAAAGAATTCCAGTTTTGGAGGTAGCCCACCAAGTTTTAATAAAATTTTAAAAATTTCAATCGTGAATATTAATAGTGAAGTGAAATAGAACGTTAATTACGTAATCCAAGTAAACTTAGGGCATCTCGAATTTAATTCTGGACAAATACCGAACTGCACTATGAATGTTAATTAAAGAGACTACTTTTTGATGGATTAAAACTCAAGGACATTAATTCTAGTTTTGAATTTCATAACAACAAGTCGTGTTTATGTCAAGTGCGTGTACGTCTTTATAATGACGAAATAATTTTCAAACTTTTATTTTTCAATACCTAATCTTTATTTAGCTTACAGTGGCTAGCACTTCCGTATACAATGATCACATATTCAGGCACATAATATGAAAGTCTGCTTACAAGTACAACCAAAGGGGCTATTACAAATTGTTTTAACATGTTCATCCCAAACCATACGAAAATCAAACGTTACTCCTAAGTATTTGAAATTATCAACACGATCGATTACGGAGTCATTTATTATAAAAGATGTTTCATTAAACGGAGTTTTATATGCTGAGTGAAAAATCATAATTTCCGTTTTTACTAAATTCAACGAAATCATATTAGACGTGAAATATTGAAGTAATATGTTCATGTCATGTTCCATATTATTAATGATAATAGAAGGATCCCTAATTTATTAGATGATTGCAATATTATCTGCAAAAATATTTATATGTCCAATTAAGGGCAAACAAGAAATGTCATTACTAAATATCAGGAACAATAAATGCCCTATTACGCTACCTTGAGGAACCCCACAGTTAACATGAAGAACATAACTCCTGAACCCATCAACCATTATGCATTACTTACGATTATTTAAATGACTCTTGATTAATTACCTAAATCCATACTGAAAAGCATAGAAAACAACAGATTTATTTAAGAATTCCCTAAAACCCGTGTTTATAATTTTAACAATGGTTTTATCAAGAATATAGAAATGAGTCTATAATTAGAAATTATGGATTTATTAAATCGCCATTTTTAAAAACTGGCACAACTTTAGCAATTTTTAGATTATTGGGAAATTAATCAGTTTCAAAAAAGTGATTAATAAGTCCAGACAAAATTTCAGAGAAAATGGAAGCGTTACGTTTAAAAACCAAACTACGAAAATGGTCAGGCCCACCAACCTTACTACTACTGAAACGGCAAATGATTATATATTCTTCCAAGGTAGTAGTGGATACTGTTGTAAAACTTCCGATATTTTTAAATTTGGTAATGTTACCGGTAATATTACCGGTAACACGGGTAAAATAGGTAACACACTTTTTATTCAACATTTTAATTCCAATTTGTATCAAAGAAGACTAGTAATATTTTGACGCCTGGACAGCTTATTATTTTTTCAAATATATTTCATCCTCATCTTCTCCTTTCCTATACACTTATGCCAATGTTTTTTCCAGTCTTCGAAACAATTGTTAAAGTCTATTTCCGGAATGGCCTACGAAGCCTTCTTTGATTCCGCTTGAATCTCTTCAATCGTATCAAAACGATGTCCCTGGATCGGTTTCTTGAATTTCAGGAATAGCCAGAAGTCAAGCGGAGCTAAATCAGGCGAAGGGTTGTTGCGAAACAATATGGGTCGAATTTTTGGCCAAGTACTCACATACAACCAATGCAGTGTGAGACGAATGCTGCAGCTGATCATATGGATGTCGTCGTAGCGTATGTCGCAAAGTATTGGCATAGCTCTTGTCTATGAAAGTCGATTTTCCCGGCGGTATGGCCAATGCAAAACAAAATAGTCACTCGATTCATTTTATGAAATTCGGAGCTTATCGAAAAATTAATGAGTGTGAAGTTTATGCTAAAAAAAATAACAAAAAATAACATTGTTAAATTAGCTATTTTTCCAATTGGAATTTAAATTATATGAAAATTTAAATTTTTTGTAATTTTGGATTTTTCGTACCACCAAGCAGATTCTTTTCATAAGGAAACTGGTTCTTTTAATCGTTTTCAGATAGCTGGGCCATCTGTTTATCTCGTTAACCAAAAACAACCAATCGTGTTAAACATTACTATATTTCCGATAATTTAAAAGTTGACTGATTTTTGACTGATCCTGGAAATGTCCCGAAGGCCCCGCACGTTTCTTAGAATAGCTAAGCCATGTAGCGGTCAATGTCACCAAGCCGATCCAATTATGAAGAAACTATAATATATTTCACAGAATTTAGAATTTCTAATAATTTTGATGGTTTTAAAAATTGTTGTATTGCCGATCACAGAGATGTCCACAAGGTCTTGCGCATATTTTCGGATAAATTGGCCATGTGCCGGTCTACGATGTAAACCTTATCCAATTGTGATGAACTATACTGTACTTCAAAGAATTTAGAATTTCTAATAATTTTGATGGTTTTAAAAATTGGTGTATCTCCGATCACAGAGATGTCCACAAGGTCTTGCCCATATTTTCGGATAAATTGGCCATGTGTCAGTCTATGGGATCAACCTTATCCAATTATGATGAACTATACTAAATTTTACGGAGTTTAGTACTTTAAGTAAAATGACTTAAAATCGGCCACTTGGTGCATTGCATTGCAATTAACTGCGGTGTTCGATAACGAGAATCTCTTTCACTGATACTACTTAGTCTCACGGTATCTGATATAGCAACGAAGTGTGTAGCATTTTAATGTTTTTGATGTATGCACTTATTTTAATTTATGATTTAATTTGTTTGGTGGGTTCAAAATTGTGTTGCGGAACGCAATGTAGCTTAGCGGTGAGGAGCCACAAGGTGCAGATACTTGGGATCTCTTTTACTTAATGATAATATTGTAGTGGAAGGTATTAAGAAGCGTCTTGCCATCGAAATGGTATTCTTAAATAGTTTTAGATAAAGTTCTTTAATATGGCCAATTAGAATGGTAATTACCGATTATTTCTTTACCGATTTTCGATCTGCCTCAAAGTAGATAAACCTCGACAGCTGCATAGTTTATGGAAACTGCAACAGACAATAGCTTTTATGACACTGCCTGTTGATATTTATGAGAATTTGGCAGCTGTTGAGGTTCCTCATATTGATAAATTTGTTAATAATTAAAAAACTGGTATATTAAGTTCAATTAAGATATATTTACTATATATCTGCCGGGAAATTTAATCCTAATCAAAGGAAAATAATAAAAAAAAGATTAAGATCACGCGCAGCATCAGTAAAACTTCTAAAGTTAGCGTAAGGTCCCGGAATTAGAAAAATCATTTTAGAATCTCATTTCCGTAGTTCATGTCAAATTTAATCCAAATCAGTTAAGGAATAGCTGAGTTCTAACCAAACAGGCCATATTCCACAACTTTATCTAAAAATAATTTTAAGGGCCCATTTCCATCGCAAATGTCACTGAAATCGGTTCCAAAATAGATAGGTTTACATGTCAAATTCAATCACAATCGGTTAAAGAATAGCTAAATTTCATCCTAATTGGCCACATTCCAAACTTATTAAAAATTCTAAATTCTGTGAAGTATAGTATAGCTCATCACAATTGGATAAGGTTGTCCACGTAGACTCATACATGACCAATTTACCCGAAAATATGGGCAAGACCTTGGGGACATCTCTATGATCGGAGATACAACAATTTTTAAAACCATCAAAATTTTTAGAAATTCTAAATTCTGTGAAGTATAGTACAGTTCATCACAATTGAATAATGTTGACCACGTATACTGGCACATGGCCAATTTATCCGAAAGTATGGGCAAGACCTTGTGGACATCTCTGTGATCGGAGTTACAACAATTTTTAAAACCATCCATAATTATTAAAGATTCTAAATTCGGCGAAATATAGGAGAGTTCATCACAATTGGATAAGGTTGGCCACGTAGAGAGGTATATGGCCAAGTTGTCTGACAATATGGTCTATCCGAGGATATTGGCAAGACCTTGTAGACATCTCTGCTGTCGGCGATATACAACTTTTAATAAACCAAAATTATTAAAAATTCCAAAAACTGTGAAATATATTATAGTTCAATTGGATCGGCTTGGTGACATTGACCGCTATATGGCTTAGCTTTTCTAAGAAATGTGCGGGGCATTCGGGACCTTTCCAATATCGACGCTAAATAATTATTTAAGCCATCAAAAATCAGTCAACTTTTAAATTATCTGAAATATAGTAATGTTCAACACAATTGGATGCTTTTGGTTAACGAGATAAACAGATGGTCCAGCTATCTGAAAACGATGAAAAGAATCTGTTTCCTGATGAAAAGCATCTGTTTGGTGGTACAAAAATCCAAAATTACCAAAAATTTAAATTTTCATATAATTTAAATTCCAATTGGAAAAAATTGCTAATTTAACAGTGTAATTTTTGGTTATTTTTTTTTAGCATAAACTTCACACTTATAAAAATTACTATAAATTTGCCAAAAATCGGAACCATCGGAAACTAAGTTATGTATACGCAAAAAATTTAAATATTTTTATTTATTTTATTTTATTTTATTTTATTTATTTATTTATTTATCAATATATGACATTTTTATTTTTTTTTTTTTGGTTTTAATTAATTAAATTAAATAACAGTAAGTTTTACTTAAGTTTATCTAAATACTAATGTTATCTTTAATGAATATATTTAACAAATTTAGAAAATTCTCGTACTTTAATTCTCTTAATTCACCCAAAGTATAAAAATTACTTAGTGAATTATATAGCTTAACTCCATTGTAGGCTAATGATCGTTGGCAAAATGATTTACTATATAGCGGCAATCGAAAATGAGTGTTTCTTGTATTATAGTTGTGAACTTCTCTATTAGTGCAGAGCATTGAATCTAAGTAATTTGGAAGTACTCCGTTTTCAAGGCGAAACAACAATTTCAGAACGTTAAAGTTAATCCTCTGCTTTATGGACTTCCACTCCAACACTTCAAGCATTTCTCGTATATGGGTTCTACTTTCTGCTCTTAAAATAGCTCGCATAAATCTATTTTGTATCTTTTGGAGACGATATATTTGTGTTTGGTTCATTATAAAAAATACTGATGAACAATAGTCAATATGTGGGGCAACAATTGATTCGTAGAATATAATCTTTGTTTCAAGCGGCAGTTTGTCCTTAATTCTATTAAAAAGTCCCAATTTTTTATTCATCTTTTTAGGAATATAGTCCAAATGATCGTTGAAATTTAAATTTTCATCAATAACAACACCCAGGTATTTATATTTTTTTACACGATCTATGATTTGGTTATCTACTTTTATATTTTCATCACATTCTATTGTAGTCCTTATTGACATTACCATATACTTAGTTTTTGAAATATTAAGTGATAGTTTGTGGAACATTAACCATTTCCTTAAATTCTCTAAATCTTGGTTTATTTTTTGTACAGTTTCTATAAGGGTTGGTGCAGAAGTTGTAATTAGCGTATCATCTGCAAACATATTCACTTTACAATCTTTTATGACTGTGACTATATCATTAATATATAGGATGAAAAGCAATGGTCCTAATATAGATCCCTGGGGAACTCCTAGATTGTTTGGTGTCAATTTAGAGACACAGTTTTCTATCTTTGTGTATTGTTGCCTTCCTTCGAGATAATTAGTGAACCATTCAAGTTCTTTCCCTTGTACTCCATATTTAATGAGCTTTTTAAGCAAAATTTTTCTATCGATTGTTTCAAAAGCGCGTTTAAAATCCAGGAAAACTGAAACCACAACTTTATTATCATTTATTTCTGCCTTCCAGTTATCTAGCATTAGATTTAATGCTGTTTCGCATTAGTGCAGCTCTCGAAATCCGGATTGTTGGTCGACTAGTATATTATTTTTGTTAATGTGGTTGATTAATTGATTTTTAATTACACGTTCCATTATCGCTTCATACGGTGGCAACATATTGATTGGGCGTAATTCTTCTGGTGTCATCGGTTTAGTAGTTTTGGGAATTGGTATTACTGTTGATATTTTCCATGATTCAGGTACTTTAGCTTGATTTAAACTTTGATTAATTAACTCTGTGAAATTTTTTGAGAATATTTGATTTTTCATCGCATCCATCATGACAGTTCGATTTATTCCATCTATTCCTGCATTAGAATTCATGCTACTTATAATTTTGGATAAATCCTGATGAGTTACATTTTGAAAACAGAATTTTTCTGAGCATTTATCCACATCCGAAAAATCCCAATCCTTTACTTCAGGAATACTATTGTGAATATTAATCACACTGGATACAAATGACTGATTTAGAGCCTCAGCTAATTCGTGCTTCTCAGTTATTATTTTATTGTTAAATTGAATATTCCACTGTGTTTTATTTTTAGTTTTATACATCGATTTTAACGTTTTCCAAAGTTCTTTTGGTTTATTTTTGTTTTCGATAAATTTACTTTTGAAATAAATTGATTGCTCTTTCCTCAGTGATTGTTTATACAAATTTCTGGATTTTTTATAATTATCCCAGTTATCCTTTGAATTAAAAATTTTTAAAACGCCATTGTTACGTAATTTATCTTGTTTCAACGACTTTAAGTTTTGAGAGAACCATGGTATTTTATTCTCTCTTCGAATTGTTGCCATATGTGTCAATTCATTCACACAGGTTTTTAACTTTAATACTAAAACTTCAGCTTTTTGGTTTATTTCTGCACCTCCTTGAAATCCCAGTAGTTTTTGATTTAAAGAGTTGTTTAGTGATTCAGAAGAGTAATTTTTCCATGATCTTATTTCTACTGCTGCAACTTCTTCTGCTGGCATTTTCGTTTTATTATTTATACTAACAGCTAACATGTAATGATCGCTAATTTGTTGTTCTTTGACTACTTCATATCGAATATTCTGTGAATTAGTAATTAATATATCTATTAAGCTCTTGCTGTTATATGTAACTCTAGTATGATCATTTACTATCTGAATCAATCTATTATCTGTGATCAACTGTTTCAATTTAACACTGTAATATTCATTGGATTTAACATCAATATTGCAATCACCGAAAATAAAATTATTTTTGTTGTGGTTTATGACATTTTCTAACCATTCATCGAAGTGACTTAAGAATACTGCATTCGTTGTTTGAAATGATCGATAAACTACTCCAAATATGCCAGTTGTATGATATCCTTTAATAATTTGAATTGCTAGAAACCAAGCGCGGTGTTTCTCACACTTGGAAATTATTTTAAAATTTATGTTTTCGTGAATATACATAGCAACCCCACCCGTATGTCGACTATCCGAATCACAACGAATAAAGTTGTAATTATTAATATGAAATTCTGCATCGTACATTTCTGGAACTGTTCTGGTTTCACTGAGTAACACTATGGCTGGTTTAAAATCTAACATTATCTGTTCAAGCTCCAAAAAATTTGAATACAAACTTCGAATGTTTGTATATAGTACGTCTTGTGTACTGAACTGCTATTGGTAATTAATTTGGTTCTTAAGTGATCTTAACTTGCGTTGAAACACTGTACAACTATTATCCCACGTAGCATGATTTGTATTAATCTTAAGATTAAGTCTATTATTTACATCTGTACAATTACTGCATTTCATTTCCGTGCTCTTACAATCACTAAATTTGTGGTTTCCGCTACATTTCGGGCATGTTAGCTTGCTCGTGCACTTCGTACCGTGATGTGAATATCCGTTACAATTATAACACCTAGTTATCCCCAACGTCTCTACAACATGGCATCTATCAAAATTGATATTCAGTTTCTCCGCTGCTATTATCTTTTTAAAGTTATCGGCATCAACTTCAATAATTGTATCGACCTTCTGTGTATTTCTTCTATTGTAAGTTGTAACTACCTTAATTTCACCCTCAGATAAAAATGGGTTCTGCTGCTTCAAAGCTGAGATAATTTCAGCGCTTTCTAACTTCTCGGACATGCCTAGAATTTTAACTCTTGGATTTAGCTCCGTTGGTAGTTTAATTTCGTAGTCTGCTCCTAACTTATTTGTAGCAATTTGTGTCAACTTATCCTTTGCTTCATTTGAATCACATTGTAATATAATTCCTCCATTAGAGACATTTCGGCACCCCATTACTGGTATACTTTTAGGATCAATTAGGCTGACTATGTCTTGTCTTGTTTTTTTACTCTCTTGTGATTTCTTTGGTTGCAACAGTACTAGCTTAGTTGGATTAGATTTCAATACCGATGCAAAAGATGTTGTTGGTTTTTGAATTTCTTCTACATGGGTTTTGATCTCTCCTAATTGTAAATTTAATTTTGTGTGATTCGCACACAAATGTTGCTTTAACTCTTCTACAAAATTATTAATTTTTTTGAATTCCTCATAAATGGTGTCTTCATCATGTGCTTGACATTCTAAGCAAACATATCTTGCGTAACGGCAATCTTTAAATAATTTGGCAAATTTTTCGAAATTCCAGTCAATGCAAGTATAGTGAAATATCTTTTTACATTTGCCGGAACATCGTAACGAATTTCTTTCACGAGAGTCGGTCACTTTTTTACACTTTTCACATTGAGACATTTTAAAATGTACTCAATTGTAAACACTACACACAAAAATGTTTTACTTCACTGACTAATTATATTTAACTTAAAAAATATGCAATAACTGCAAAAAAAAAGAAAAAAAGAAAAAAAAATCTACAATAAAACGTTATTATTATGTTTACGTGTTTAATTTAATTGTCCACTACTAATTCAATTGTTTTTTATTTCACTAATTTGTTAATGTTCCATTTATTGTTTTCACAAAGCCTATAGTTATAATCACTCTTCAACTGTTCCCACTAATTTCTAGAGATTTTCACAAATTTTAATAACCATTTACTATGTTTATTTAATAATTAATTCGCACCTCGAAACTCATGTACTACACATGTAAAGCAGGGTAGCTCAACTACTTCGAATATCGAATTTAATAAAAATTTAAAAAAATATTTCAATAGACATACTAGTACTTAGTATACTACTACTACTGACGTATAACAAAATATAAATGGCAGAAAAACTTTGCTTTGAGGATTTAATGTATATTAAATACTGATGAAGTTTTCACCGTTGTACACCATTTGATTGTGCTCTTCTTAATCTCCTCAATTGGTTTGGTGGTTCGCTTTAAGATGATCAAAAAAATGTAGATGTCATTATTCTATTCAGAGTATTACCAAAATATTTATTTTTTTATAAACTCCATTGTTTAATTTTATTCGTGAGCCCACTATGCCATGACATCGTCATTCGCATGTGAAATGAAAAAAGAGTCAATTAAAATTCAAATGCCTATATGGTATAATTTTAACCAACCATCACAATATTTTTATTTTTAATACACGGTCTGCTTATATTCATGCATATATCATATAATAATTTATAAGGACGTGGAAATTATGCGGCATGAGGAAACATTCTAACCCTAATAATTCAATATAGATGTAAGAAAGTCAAAGCAAAAATATCTCTTGAGATTTTGCTTCATTTTTTTTTTTTTTGTTTCTGGTGAAAGTGTAAGGGTTCTTAATACAACCCATAACCTTCAAATATATATTTGGCAAAAATAACGAAATCAACACAAATTACTATAACACTGTATATTTTCCTTTAATCGATTTTTCCATTTTCCCAAAAATACTCGTTTCGCTTCAAATTCTCTTCGCACATTTTATATATTTTTTGGCAGGAATTTTAATCAGCTTAAATTTTCTTGTGCTGCTTTTATGTTTGAACTGAAGCTGTTTGTGTACGTGTATGTGTGAGTATAAAATACTTTTCAGGCATTTTTATTGAATTTGTTGGTGTGTGTGCTCCTGATTATTGTACTCGTTCGTTTTGGAAATAATTTTTTGTTCTGGTGGCTCGAAATAATTTTTTTTATTTCTTCTGCTGTGATACCAAGACAAAAAAAAAAATGGGTAACCCCGCAAGGCATTTTAGTGAACAACAACAATACAGTAAATGTATAAATGGAAAATTTATGAAAAAATAAATAAATAAATTTTAAGATAAATATTGTAGATAAGATGATTTATAAATTAGACGTGAGGTGTTTCTGTTTACCATTTTTAAATTGAATATTTTATAAATTAATGTTGATTTAAATATTATCGCAGTATATAAAATTGTTAATAAATTTTTATTTGTATTAATTAATGATTTTCGATTTTCTTTTTATGGTTGCAGGTAAATACAAAAAATTTGAATCAATACAATACGGCGGAAACACTGTAGTAAGTAAACATTTCAATGATTTAGGATTAAAATTGCATTTGCTGGTTTTAGTAATTTGTATGATTTTACGATATTTTATTAGGTGAGGAGTGTCCGATCAAAAGTCGCTATTTACATTTTCCAAAATTTTTTTTTCTATCAAGGCAGAATTTTTTAAGTGAAATAGACCAAAGGTGGTTATTTCCAGCATGGACCAAAAATTGCCAATTTCTCTATGAAAAATATTCCTAAAATTCTTGATTTTGGTCAAAACAAGCTATTTACTATAAAAAAAGTGATCAAAAGTAAGTAGCAAAATGTAAGATGTAAATAGCGACTTTTGATCAGACACTCCTTAGGTGTTAAAAGAATAAAAACTGAATATAAACGGTGAGCCGTTATTGCGTTGAAATGATTTTGATTTCTTTATTTAATCATGCTTGTTGGTTTTTAATAGGGAACCACTAACCTTCTCGTGAAATTATCAACACTCGCAAAAAATAACACGGCCTTTTTAAATAAAAAAAAAATTCAATTTAATTTGTATGCTCAAACAATGGCATATGATATAATGCTTTTATTTTAATGTTTTCTATACAACAGTTGAGAGCTTACTGATAAATTATACAAAACCAAATAAATATTTATAAAAGTAACTGTTACCAAAAAATACATTCTTAATTCGCTCTCCCTCATTAATAAACTCCTCCGCATTGAACTGCCAAAATTCAATTACGAAATAATTGATTCGACGCCTGATTTGTTTATATGTACATATATATATAAAAAAAACCAAAAACCCAAGTCATTATTCCATTGAACTTATTTTACATACTAGCTACCAACACGAGACCTCTGAGATAACAATTAAATTAACAATTTTGTTCACCACAAGGGCACGTTCCCAATTATAAATTTAATAAGATTTAATTGAATGTGGAATGGCAAAAAAATATAATGAAATTACAAAATTCTGGTAATTATATAAAATAAATAGCTGACCCGACAAACGTTGTTCTGCCACATAAATTATTTCTATAGTGAATATTTTGGTTGTTGAGTAGTTTAAATCGTCGACGTTCACATTTTTTACTGCCAAAATGGCTCTTTCTGCCAGCCACACATGATTTATGTATTGTGTGCGTAAATCGGTAATATGCGGTCAATGAGAGCATTTTACAAATCAACGATTGTGCAGAAATTAGTGGCCAATTTTATGCATTCAGTATTTTCATAAACAGCAACTTTTATATCGCCGATAGTGGCGATGATTTCAAGGAAGCGTTGATCTCATCAGCGTAAGTTGAACGTGGAATAACGGGAAGCGTTTGTCTGAAATCACCTGAAAGGAGTAACAGAGTGCCGCCGAATAGTTTGTCGTTTTTTTTTATATCTTTCAGTGTTCTGTTGAACGCCTCAAGAGAATGTTTGTGTGCCATAGTGATAATTTTGCATTGTTTCAGCACTGTGCTCTTGTATGATTGTTTTTTTATGTTGCACACTACGTCTGGGTAATTTTGAATATTCAGTAGCAGCTTAAATTCTGGATGAGCTGTTCTGCCTCCATCCAATAAAGTTACTGCAATGTCAGATGATGCAACGGCCAATGCGATGCTATTATTTGAACGTATTTCGGCGAGGATTAGCGAAATGAGAAATGTTTTGTCAGTTCCACCTAAGGCATCCAAAAAAAGGAATCCACCTTGTTCCGCCGAAACTGCCAGCATAATGCAGTCATAAATGATTTTTTGTTCATGAGTCAGTAGTGGGACATTGCGAGTAACAATCGCTGCCATTTCTGCAGTATCGTACTGCAGTTCACGATTCATTTCGGTCTAGATTAAATCAGATGCACTTCGATTTGGCGAACTTATACCGAAATGACTGAGTGGTAAATTGGCAATGAAAACGCAAAGATCCTCGATAGCAATCAATGCTTCATTGTACATAGCGTCGCTGAATGTAATCGTTAGATCGTTGCACCGTGTACGAATTCGATGCAATATATCGTCAATCATTAAATATTTGTGCTTATCCCACAACGTGTCTGTTCGTCCCGGGAAACATGTAGTCAACACTATAGCGAATAGTAGACGAATTTGTGTTGCTGTACAGCCCAATGCTGCTTCAGCAAGCAAATCGTCCCAGTGATCCATCTTTATATGTTTGATACTGTTGTCCATTCACTTTGCGTATATCCTGAAATGACAATGGGCCGGTGACATTAACCAACAACAGTCGCAGATGGAATCACTCAATCTGCCTTAGAGTGACTGTATATACTCGGCCCAAAGTGTTTAATTTGAATAGGCTGGGGCACGCATCAATCGTTGCCTCGTTGGTGAAAAATACGCGCTGGCCGTTTTCAAGATGGACGGCTAAATGTATAACTGCTGGGTCCTGTTCATGAATTTGGAAACCAAAGATACGCCAGACAGCTTCATTGGAGCTGATGGATCGGTCAATTTGGTAGCGCATTATTTCGTCGTTGTCAATCAATCGAGGAGCATTCACATCGGTATTTTAAATTTGAAACACAGCCGTATCACTGCCTTTATTCACATACTTGCAAATGTATTTGATGCTCTTGACCGAACTGCAGAGCTCAACATTAATATGAGCATTGAATGTTTTGATCAGCAGAGGCGAATATGGTACCACCCAACGATTGTCAATGTCAATGTCTGCGTTATTGATATTTAGCGTAAATGATTGTCCACCATTATCAGTATTTCTTCGACGATATATTGTATATCCGTCGACATTTGTGATCGTGTCGTTGGTGAAATCTTTAGGAAAACGCTTTATTCATTTTCCATCTACCATGCAAGGCGATACACGATTCAGATCACCGCATGGGCCATGAATCATGTTTATGGTAATAATATCGAACAGTAGTTGATAAGTAGATGGATCTGGAATTTCCGCTGAAATTACAGTATCGATTTCCTTAGGGCGTATTTTGTCGACTAACCAAATCAAAATG
The DNA here is from genome assembly GCA_958295665.1 of Tipula vernalis. NCBI lineage: Eukaryota > Metazoa > Arthropoda > Insecta > Diptera > Tipulidae > Tipula > Tipula vernalis. Next base: position 288,139,188 of record OY282560.1, read on the forward strand.
TGTGCATGAGGTAATCCTCGCTTTTGCCATTCAACGTAATACATCCAGCAACGTGTGGGACCGAATACGTGTAATTTTGTAATGAAGCTCATTAAAGACTTCAATTTGTGTTTGAACACACGTGCTGTAATGCCATGACGATGTATTGCATTTTGGCCTGGCAATAGCAAAGATGTAATCTCCTGCCACTTTGGATTACATGTAAACGTGATAAATAAACACGGTCGTCCGTACTCGCGTACGAAATTCATAGCATCCTGTATGTATTTTTGCATATGACGTGGACTGCCTACCTACGATGATGGTACAATGATAGAGTTACCAATTTCGGCGGTGTCGGCGTCGCTCATGACAGCGTCTCGCAAGTGAATGTATTCTTCCGCATGCAGCTTCTGTTGATTGTGTCGTAGGAATCGCAGTCGTTCGCTCTCTACCTTCGCGTACATGTCGACCATGAATTGTTGACACAGCTCAAGATATCGCAGAATGACGTTGTCCTGACCGTGTCTTATAATCAAACGATACGCATAAAAATCCATCGAGCTCACTTTCATGTTTGTTTCGGCTCCTGTCTGAGTAATGATGTTCATAATGAATAAATTACTTGTGGCGGGATCTCGTTGTTTAATGTTTATGCAATATCCGTCTTGTCCCTTCCAGAAAATTAGCGGATATTGGAGAGCGTCGTATGAACGGTGTGTGTCGGCGATGAACTCTAGACTATTGTTTCTTCTTCGAATCATGATTTCTCGCGTCGATATGCGGTCGCCAACCATGATTCCAGCAACGTCGTCAACAAAAGGCGCATTGAATATACGCACGTGCTCTCCAGCTGGTGTTTTATCAGGATTGATGACAATAGCGTGATTGTTATTTTGCAATTCGAGCATGTGTGATTTGAAGATTTTCAATAATTCATTGTGCTCATTCAATAGGGCCTCCAGTTCGCCGACGATTCGCCTGGCATTAGGCGAATTGAGGTTATTGTAGCCGCAACGTGCATTCAGACGTTTGATGTCCTCACCGCCCATGAAGTAGATTTGTATACATTTATGTGGTTCGTTTGGCATTGGCAGCAATGAGCCTACTTTGTGGTACACTTAACCTATGATTTTGAACGTTGAATTGAATTGTTGACCATTTGCCGCAGTATTGTGAACTATTTCTGTTGCTCCGAATGAAGTCATTTGGAAGCATGAATTGAATGTGCGAATGGACTTCAGGAACAGGTTTGAATCTGGATCCGTGCTGATGAGCAATCCGTTCAATGGTTATGGTAGTGTCGCAATTTCTGGTAGTTACACTTTTCCTGACGCGCAACACAATCCGGCTGACTCATGTTTGAATTTGAACGCATGACAATGGGGACATTCTTTGTCCATAGCACCAATACCAATCGGCACTTTCGGATGAGCGGAATATTCAATATCTGGCTCGTACTCGAATGCGAGAAGAAGGAACGAAGCGCGGATGTGTGTGTTAACTACGAACCGGCGCGCTTGTCTCCGTTCCAATTATCGTTGTTGCTTTCATTCAGCTCGTGCCTTTTGTGATTCAGATGCACTCAACTGCAACATGCACTCACGGACATTTTCGTTATCTTGTTGGATTTGTTCGTCTGTTCTTTCTGCTCTACTCATTTCGCATGTTTGTTGCTTTATTCGTTCGGCGTCCCAAATGCGCCCCTTTGCGTATTGCTGACATTGTTTACTGTATTATACACACACAAATAGACAAAATTGTTGTACTTACTGATGAAAATCGGTATACCGATAGTATATTTGTTCTTTTAGTATTTTACCAACCTTTTTACAATCATAAAACACGCATATATTTCTTATAAATTAAAATAAATCGTACAAAATTTTGAATGCACTGCGTTGTGAGCCGTTTCAGAGAAGTGCGACCACAAACACCGTGACACGAGATTTTTATATATTAGAAGAAGATAAAATGATAGTGGAATTTACAATTATACTGAGTTTGAGATACATATTTATACATAGTCTATACCTTTTCATTTTCAAAATGTAAATAATCAATATCAAATTGGAAAAAATTATTTTTAATATGTAATATGGGGCTTATTCATCACGAAGAAAGAATAGGAGCATTTAAAACCCTGCAAGCGAATGAGTTCATACGCAATTGTTTACGCAATGCTCTAACCAAATATCAATCACCAGTCGTAATGGTAATTGATAATGCTCCGTGTCATGCGTCTATTGAAGCTGTGTTTCTTGGAAGTAAATTTATCAATCATCGGTTATTAAGATTAGGCCCATACAGTCCAATGTTAAACCCCATAGAATTTGCTTGGTCGGCTCTTAAGGCCTCTATTAAACGAGATTTAACAACTGAAATGCCACAGATTTCAGCAGGTTAAAATAGAATAGATTTGACCCAATCCGAATTTCGTTTACAAAGGCTTGAAAATATTATATAACGGAATTTGCCAAATTTATCTGTTGCAAATTGTGCTAAATATGTTGCATATATTCAAAATTTCATACCAGGGGGCCTATTCTCGAATTCCACATCCATTTTCCACATGTGGACATCTGTCAAAGTTCACACAAAAACGTTCGAAAATTGTAATTCGTATATAAAACACATGCCGCATGGACATTTTCCTGCTTATACCCATTCGGAAATATTCCCTTAGTACCGAAAAAATTCAATTTTTATGAATTTTGATAGATGTCCACATGTGGAAAATGGATGTGGAATTCGAGAATAGGGCCCCAGATGTTTTAAATTTAGTCGATATGATTTTTTAATTTACTTTATATATTTATAAAGTTTTGATCATAAATATTGTTGTACCCTGTGAAATTTTTATTTTTAAATTTAAAAATGATTATTTCCAATTTGAAAATGATAACTTCCAATTTGAAGTTGAAAAGGTATAGAAGAAGAATAATTGGAAATATTACTAGATTGCTGAATTAATTTATTAAATTGGACCCTCAATTGGTTGTTTGCGTCGATGAAGTTGGATCCGTTCTCGCTATAAATCTCTTAGCAAACTCCTCGACGTGCGATAAATCTTTTCAGACTAATAAGAAATGCTTCACTTGTCATGTCGGTGACGAGTTCTAGGTGGACTGCCTTCGTACTTAGACATATAAACAAACAGACATACGACTTACATGTTTTTTGGCCCCGTCCTTTGATCAAATGGATTGGCAGTGGTCCAGCATAGTCAACATTAGTTTTTAAAAAAGTTCTGACGAATTCTACTCTGCAACGTGGTAAGTTGCCCATCAATTGACCTTGCATTTGAGATTTAAACTTTGTACATATGACACACCTGTTGACTATCTGTTTCACCTTGCTTTTGTCACCAGGAATCCAAATGTGTTGCCTTGCTATTGCTAGATACAGCGATGCTCCAGCGTGCTTGTTATCTGTGTGTATCTCTTCGAGGAACAGTGATGTTATACGTGATTTGACATGAAGAATTATGGGATGTTTGGCAGAAAATGGTACCAAACTATTTTCTAACCTCTCTCCGACGCAAATGAGGCCATATTCATCGATGAATGGATGAATAGTTTTCAGACTAGTAATTTTATGAATGCAGGTTTTTGTTTTTGTAGATTATTATATCTGCAATGAAGATTTCTTCCCTAGTAAGATATATTCCGCTTGTCCTTATCCAATTTGGCTTTCTAAGGTTGTTGAGAAACTGGCACATATACGATAAAATCCTATTAAGTTTTCGTAATGATGAATATTTTGAGGTTAAGTCGTCAAGCCATATATTCGTATTTTGAATTGTAATTGTAAATGAAAACTGAAAGTGTTACTTCAGTGTAAGCTTCTTGACTGGCGTCACAAAAGCCGTGCATTTGGATTTTTGATATTTTCGACGTCGACATGAATCTTGGAATTCGAATTTTTCTGACTTTTTCCATTTCCATTTTCCTTGTCGCTCTGGCAAGGGATCATCCCACTCTAGATTTGCTGCCCACAGTTGTTGTATAAATATCTTGATTGAAATAACGATTGGAGCTAACCAGCCAAGCGGATCAAACAGACGACTGGCTTGAGACAATATTGTGCGTTTTGTTAAGACTTGATCACATCGAAGATCAGAAGAAAATGTAAACTCATCGGTCACTGGGTTCCAAGTTACACCTAATACCTTCACTGAACGATTGAATTCTTCGAAGTTATCATCGATTTCTTTAGGACTGTTAGTTTTGTTATCACCAGGAATCTTATCTAATATGGTGAATTCGATGACCATTTCCGGAGGTTAAAACTACGATTTTTTAATAAGTGAGAAATTTCATCCTTGAGTTGTATTGCCAATCTTTGTCTTTTTTAATTACTTATATTGGCTGCCACAGGCGACGTTTTTTGGTTCTCTATCGCTATTTGTGTCACTGCTCTGGTTGCTAAGAATGTAGCGGCTGCTAGTCCAAAGGTCACGGTTAGTAACCGTTAGTGGCAGATTGATTCGGAAGGGGTTGTACGCCACACTATTTTTTGGTACGTTGGCGGTACAAGAAAACAATGTTGTGTTCACCAAACCTCAAAATTATTGCGTACAGTGTAGATTGAGTTGTTGGTCCTACTGCTAGACAGTCGTTTAGCGAAATTCCGGAAAAGCTCTTCGCAGAGCCATCGAAAATAACTTTTAGCTTTGTTGTGGTACTAGACTGTCGCAGCACGCCATAATGTGGTAAATAAAAGCCTGAATTATTGACTTCCTCTTGCGGAATCTCTTGCATGTGCTTAAGTTCCAAGTATTTAAGCATGAATTTTTGGTATTATGTCTTAAATTCTGGATCACGGGCAAATCGATGTTCCATGCTGCGTAATCTTTGAATGGCATTACTCACTGAATCTCCTAGACAATCGGGGGATGTTCTGAAAGGCAAGCTCACTATGAATCTACCATCTGCCGTTTGCTCTAATGTTTCTGTGAACTTGTCTTCACATAACTGTTCTTCTGGAGACAAGATGTTGATATTGGACGATATTGACTCTATCTCCCAGAATCTTCGGAACGTTTTTTCAATGTCGATTATTGAAAGATTGTCACTTGTCGTCATCATTGAGATTGTATCATTTTTGATCACACTACCGATTTTGCCAGATGCAACCCAACCAAACACTGTTTTTTGGAATATCGGTTCGATGTTATTTAATTTGATTTGGCCAACTTCAAACAGCTCGAAAAAGTGTCGGCACCGATCAAAATGTCAACATTACTAGATACATGAAAATTGGTATCGGCTAGCTTGATTCCTTGGTAAATATCCGTAATTAGATTATCATGACTGTTGGTTGGTACTCTTGTAGTGATACTTGGCAGGACCAGCGCCTCGATAATAATTTCTTCATCGTTTTCTGCTCTTACAGCAAACTTGAGAATTCTCTTGGTAAATCCTACCTTCGATTTACCTACACGTATTCGTTTTTTTAGATTTAAGCGTTGTGAGTATGCCTCCATGATGGATGTCACCTGTGACTCTGAGTCTAAAAGGGCTCGACACAACGCAACGGCGTTGAGAAGAACAATTGAACACTTGATGCCTAGATCTTAGGCAGTTGAAACATCTTTGATTAATTTTTTCCCATTCTCTACGGCTGGTAACATTCATTTTATTGAAGTCTTGAGCACATTTAAAAACAGAGTTGTTCGTTGTTCGATGTAACATTGCTCGTTAAGATTGGTTTGAGATTAGCCCGTCTTGTTGGAATCGTGAGTGACTCTAGAGTATCGATTCGTCTGGCTAAGAACTTTAAGAAATCCAAAAATGTAGGATTGTCTAGTGCCTTGAGGCCCTGTACTACTTCATCGAACGTGTCCATTAGTCTCTTTATGTTTGTGGCGTTTGCTGTGTGAATCACTGGTTGCTCGATAAAGGTTCGAATAAATGAATAGATAATCGGTTGTTTGCGATTGTACCGTTCCTTCAATTTATTCAACGCTCCTAAATAGTTTACCTCCGTGACGCTAATGTGGCGTAATAGAATTGCTGGCTCTCCTCGTAATAGACTTTTAAGGTACTGGAACTTCTGGACAGAATTCAGTGATTGTGACTCGTGAATTGTAGAACAATACAGATCGAAGAATGATGACCATTTTGTATATTCCCCTGAGAATGTGGGAATATTTATTCTTGGTAATTTTACTTCGGTATGTCCACCTCCTGATTGAGTCGTATTCACCGACGTGTCTAGATTTGTGCAAGTTGTTGAGGTTGATGTTACAGACCGGATCCAAGTGTTAAGTCCGGTAACAGCTTTGTAATAACTTTCCTCATATTGAAAGTCGGAATCGTCATTGGCATCGAGGAGAAATATATTGGATTCGATGGTTGTAAATCCCGACATGAGTTTATCTACACACATTAGGCGTGTTCTAAACTGTTCTATTGGCGTTGAGTCATTAGCGATGTCTAGGAAATTTACAATTTTTTCATCGTTCTGAATTGGATGCTCTCGAAACGGGATATTTTAGATTTGGACTGATGCTTTAATTCACTTAAAATGGTTTGTTAGATTACGTTGAATTAAATCACTTTTCACTTTCACTTTTAACGCAATTAAATAGTCACTTCTAGAACACCGATATTCTAACGTAGTAGCATAAATTTAAAATCAAAATGGCGATAAAATATACGAACCACAGTTAGTGAGTGATGTATTTCACGATACGATGGATATACTGATCTATGGTGTAAGAAAACAAATTTGTTGATGCCAGTGATGATGATTTATCCAATATAGCGAACTTCTTGATAATGATGAATGAACATTTTATTGAATTCTGGGCAAGCAACGTGTTTCTTTTAGATATGATTTGTTTGCTCAAAATGGCGAGCTCGATATTTGATGACTTGATGATACGGATAATCGCATCCGGCTAGTTGAATTTACAATTATACTGAGTTTAACTATGAGATTATACTCAGTAAACACTATATACCTCAAATTAATAGTAATTCATTTACAAATATTATTTTATAGTTTTGACGTAAGATGGGGTACAGAATTAGAGGAGACATAAATCAAATTAATTTAAATTTAGGTACTAAACACTTTGTTCGTCAAGCACTATCTTTAAGAAGAACCAAAGTTACAACTGCGATGTTGTTGCTCTTCACCATCCATTTCGTTCTAGGCTGCAGTGCTACAACGTATTCCTTGCGAAATCTCTTTCAAAATTGCTGGGTTATCCATTCCAATCTTTGATACATTTTAACGCGATTAACATTAACCTTGTTATTTGGTAACTCTGGTAACACTGATGGCGGTCCGCCATATAGAAAATGCCCCGGCGTCAGTGGTTCTAGATCATTTTAATCAGATGAATTGGGCTGGAATTGATTATAGCAGCAACTTGCTTAATGCCTGTGAGCAATTCATGATTCGTAACCTCAGTACATCCTAATGAGTCGCTTAGCGATTTTAATTGAGACTTCCCATAACCCAACGAAGTTTGGTGTACGCGGTGGAATAAAACTCCTTCACTTAGCATCATTTTGACTTCACGGAGTTGGTTGGCTGTTCCTTGGAAATTAATGACCTAACCTCGAACCGCAATGAATCTTTTCAATGCCCCAATGAACGACACTGTTGAAAAGTCAACCACTAATTCTAGGTGAACAGCCTTAGTTCGAAAGCACACAGGGTCTTTCGACCCGTCAGCGGATATGATGACGCACAGTCAAGTCCTGCAAAATCCACTCCAGTGATAGAAAAAGGACGAGTATTTCGAAATTCCAAGCAATCCTTCACGTAAGACGCCCATTATCTGCTTCATCAATTTTGGCTTCATGCGGTAACACTACACACATTTATGTACGACACTTCTTACTTGGACTAATCCACATATCGGCCAGTATCTTACGTGAACTGCGGTCTAAACAATATGAGGGCCACCGTGGAGAGTCCTAAAATAATGAATAAAATGGATTAGTGATTTATTGTTGGGATATTTTTTAAGAAGCAAAATTGGATGCTTCGAGTTGTATTCGATGTGAGCTCATTCCTTTGATCATTCGAGCAAAATTTGCTCAACTTAAAACCGCCCTTCTCAAGGAGAATCGGCCATCATATCATAAATATAAAAATTTCGGCTCAGAACCCTTGCGCCCACGGAATAGTTCCGGCCCTCATCTTCGGCCAAACGAAAAAATGTCCTGATGGCCACAGAATTAGTTGATAGTTATTGTGTGGGGACTCAATGCGAATCTGGCGCTACATTTTTTGTATGTCGGCCGTCAGTACATATCGAAAAAGGCGCAAACGCAGCAAAATGATAAGGATATCATCCTGTAATTTTGGGCCCGAGCTAAGCATCAAAGATAACTCTCAACTTCGTACTAGAGCTAGATGGTTTCGTCACATAGTGATGATGAGGCAAGAAACAATGTAGCGGTGACGAATCGAAATTGATCACCTCTTCCAAATGCTGCAGCTGCTCATATTCGGCGATACATTTTTTATGCATTTGTTTAGCTGCCGGATTCCGATCTAGTTTCTTCTCAAGATTAAGGAAGCGACGCATAGCGATTCCTAACGATTGTCCAAGGCAGAACGGATTATTAGAAAACGGAAGCCGTCCGACGTAACTACGATTCTGGCTACGGGTAGTGTGTAGATTATGGTGTTTTTCACATTCTTGATCATGTGAATTTAGCTCGAGATCGCCATCTGAATATGAGTCGATTTTCAAATTTTTTTTACCATTTCTATCAAACTGTGATCCAAATCATCCCCATTATCGACTTTCGAGCAAAATAGCGCTCGAGCCGACGATTTTCTGTTCAATGAACCACTAACAATCCACCCGAATTTGGTTTCCGTTGGTTTGGTTGAAGAACGGGTAAGTTGAATTCTAGTCTAAATTGGCCTTTCAACAATAAATCCCAGAAAAGCCCTGCTCCGATCAGCATGTCAATCTGTTGAGGCCTAAAGAACAAGGAATCCGCCAAATTCAACTCAGGCTGGATTTTTAATTCGTCAGTTGGTAGCGGTATAGTGGCGGTATTTTCGGTAATATGGCAGCATTTCGGTAATTTGGCAGTATCACTTATGCCGCCAACATGATTATACACCTTTTGCTTTACAACGCCCAACATTTGCGAGAATCACTCAGTGACAAAATTCGTGGTGGCATAGCAATCCAATAATACTCGACAAGGTATTCTTATGCCAGTGCTACTTATAACATTAACTATTGCTGTTGCCAAAATAGCTGGTGAATCTCCTGTAGTGTTTGAAATAACAAGGGGCTTTTGAGTAGCCGTCGTACTCGAAGATGCAGTGTTCTCGACCTTTACATCTGGCATATCATAATGAGTTAAGACATGATGTCTTCTTTCGCATTTATCACAGCGAGGAGCTTTACAGAAACCCGCTCTTTGATTTGCCTTGAGACACACGATGCTTAAATTATATTGTTTTACCTCTTCATCCGGACCCTAGATGACACGTTATTGATCAATATGAATTATGTGTGAAAGATAATATTGGCCAAATGCTCAACACGGCTGATACTGTGAATGGTTAACGCAATCGTATATTTTAACAAGACGGTGACACATGCGATTTATCACCCTTGGACTTCGGGGTTATCTAAAAAGTAAGGTTTATGCCAATCAGCAAGCAACAATTCAAGAGTTAAAAGACGTGATAAAAAGGCATATTGGTGGAATAGAGGAGCAATTATGCGAGAATCTCATCCTAAGTTTGGACAAACGGATGGATATGTGCCGCCGAAGCTGTAGTAACTTGCCCGCCTCCTTCAAATAACTAACTTCAAAAACTAACAATTATTTAAAAATTCGTTATATAAACCATAATGAATAATAATACTTAAATCTATGCAACTGATTCGTGCAGTTCTGACTTCATGCTAAGGTGTTCAATATAATTTGTCTATTTTAGAAATAAATATACATATACAGGTTAATTAAACCCGCAAACAAAATAGCCGCAAAAGAAATCCAATCATACCTCAACATGTAATACGCTGATTTCGTTACAGCATGCTTGAAATGACCGGTCAATGTTTTTACAAGTACCACTCGTATCTTTTTATCGTCACCGGCGAAAGGTTCCACAATCCGTCCGAGTTTCCAGTTATTTGGTGGAATATGATCCTCATGGAGCAACACAAGAGATCCCAGTTTGAATTGTTCAGTGGGTTCTATCCATTTGGGACTATATTGCAATTGTAATATATACTCCTTTGATCAACTTTTCCAAAACTCTTGGATCAAATATTGAATGCGCTGATAATGGGATAATTTATCAAAATTTAAATATTCCAATGATGATCGGGACGATATTGGACTTAATGGCCTTCAATTGAGACACGCTTCAATCTGAACAATGATTGTCTGGAAGCTTTCATATACGAACGAAGTTTGTCCAAGTGTACACTTTAAATGATGCTTTGCATTCTTGATACCCGCCTCCCACAAATCTCCAAAATGTGGCAACCGAGCAGGGATTGTGTGCCATTGCATACCGTTTGCAGAATAAAATTGATCCACTTGACGCTGGTGTGATTCGACAGAAACCAACCTCTGTAACTCAATCAATTCTGCTTTACTATCCACGAAATTTGTCGCATTATCAGAATATATGTGCGAGCATAGCCCTCTACGACTTACAAAACGACGAAGAGTGGCGATGAAACTTTGAGTTGATAAACTGTCAACAATTTCCATGTGGACAACCTTTGTAGAAAAGCAAATAAACAGGGCGACATGTACTTTGACGATTATCTTTTTCCTTAATTGATGGCAAATGTTAAAAGGCCCACAGAAATCTACACCTGTAATTGCAAATGGCTTCGAAGGATTAGCATGACAACTGGGTAAGTCACCCATGACTTGTGTTATAATTTTTGGACGAACTCTAAAACATCTAATGCACTTACTCACAATATTTCGACATAGATTTCGACCACCTATGATCCAATAATTTAACCGAAGAGCATATAATAGTGCTTGAGGACCACAGTGCAACAGCCTTTCGTGCTCACAACGCGCTAACAGCTTTGTGAAGATATGCGATGCTGGCAATGTGAATTGATGTTGTGAATTATATGGTATATTAGCTTATTGCAATCGCCCCCCCTACTCGAATCATATTGTCTTTGTCTAAAAAAGGACTGAACGATTTTAAACGACTTTTAGAGGATACAATTCGTGATTTTTGCAACTCTTTTATTTCGTCTACAAATTCAGAGCGCTGTATCAACTTTATTAACTCTATGTGGTAGGGTTTCAGGATATTCGAGTTCCAGATCTCAATCTACAATTATCGATGAAACGCTTACACCAGGCTGTGACTCGCAGCAATTTGTTTATTGATGAATATTGAGCACAATGATCCCAACTCTCAACACCACTCACCATCACGGTTTGGACCGTGGGTTTTCTCATAGTTAAAAATGGAGAAAAATTTTTAAAAATTCTTCTGGTCAATTCTTCTGTGTTGCCTTATTTTAGTTAAAAATGGTAGAAAATTAAAAAAATTCTTCTGATTAGCATTACGGTAGTCCTGGAAATTCGTCGTAACGATGTAGTAAAGGGTCCTATTAGCTACGTTTAAGCTAATTCTGAATTGCGTTGAGTTCTCTTAGTTGAAAATGGAGAAAAATTTAAACTTCTGGTCAGGATTACAGTGATCCAGGAAATTTGTTATATCAGTATATAAATGGGTCCTATTAGCTACCACTGAACTAATTTTGGATCCGTTTTAGGTGGTTACGGTCAGCTAAGATGACGGTGGTCCTGGAAATTTGTTATATCGGTGTAGTAAGGGTACCATAAACTAATTCTGAACTAATTCTGAATATGGTTTGCTAGTTAGAAGTTTCACAACATCAATAATGGTGTTGCCTTCTCATTGGTAAACATGGAACAAAGCTAAAAAAATCTTTTAGTAGTTAAAAATGTGAAAAAATTAAAAAAATTCTGAAATGATAAAAAAATGATAAAAGATTCAGAAAATTCGTCAGGTCAGGATTACAGTGGTTCTCGGAATATGTTATGTAGATATATGAAGGGATCTTATTAGCTATCTCTTGGCCAATTCTGAATTCAATTTGCTTGTAAGAATTTTCACTACATCAATAATTATTTTGCCTTCTTGTAGTTTAATTAGAATTTTATAATTTCCTGGTTTTCAAAGGAAAATAATTGAAAGTTCATACAACTCTCATAATAAAATGACAGACGGAAACGAAAATGCGGTCGGAGACCAAACCATGCCAACACCTGAAGAAGAATATGAAATTGAAGTCACAATACGTGTGAAATTGCTTGAGAAATGCTTGAGAATTGCAAAAATTGGTTCCATGCGGCAGAACTTCAATTTCAACTCCAAAGCATAATCGGCACTGTCTCCTAAGAAGTAGTAACGTAGTATCGGACCTATTGCAGCAACCACCAAATAATAACCGGTACAACACCTTAAAAACAACACTGCTCGAGAGGTTAAAACCATCCGACGAGCGAAAATCAGAGGTCCTCCTTAATGGATAGGACATTGGAAACAGACGGCCGTCAGAAGCACTCCGACACATACGTACGCTGGCTGGACAAAATTTCACCTCTAAAATCATAAAATCACACAGTCAAGCCCACCACAACGACGAGATTTTCGCAATTTTAATCGATCCCAAAAACTTCCAAATCATTCATCAATCAGCATGACCGCTATTGAAGACGCCGTCAATCTGCAGTTCGTAGGCAATCGCGGAGTAACTCCGGAGGCCGTTGACAACAGAATAGACAATTGGGTACATGCTGGTGGGTGTCACCGAAATTTCGGTGGCAATGCACAAAAATATACCAGACCGTGTAATTATAACAAGTCTAATCTGTCTTCCTCAACCACATCCCACGGACACAATCATCGACCAAATGCGACAAACCATGCGAAACTTTATACCAAAATCAACCCATCAATCCAAACAAGATGACGTTTTTGTTCCGAAATCGCTCGACAGTTGCGATTTTGTTTTCATTAGATCAGGCAAAGTTCGCACGGGATTATCTCCTCCCTATGAAAGTTCGTATAATATTATACGTCGACTTCGAAAACATTTCATCGGATCAATTAATGGAAGAAACTTTAACATTTTTTTTTTTTAAGTTCGGCTGATCAGACATCAAGCCACCGAGCACTCATTCAGTTTATTCCATAGGGAGGGGAAATCACTTGCGGGGAAGTTCTGTAGTGGTTCAGTCGTTCACTATTTATCTCGTTCATTCATTACACCACTGCAAATAAAATATATGAACTAAATATATTTTCCAAACGAGATAATTAGCTACAAAATATATCAAACAAATATATTTTTAACGGAAAATAGAGTTCATTTGCGAATTTATATTTTCCATGACAAACAGCGCCATCTCATTTTCAGTATCGATCAGTATTGTCCATCCGTTCAGTTTTAGTCATAATTACAGTGGTCCTTGAAATTGTTTATATCAGTACAGTAAGTAGTCCTATTATCTACCTCTGGGATATTTCTAACTTTGGTTTGCTGTTAGAATTTTCACTACATCCATAATTGTGTTGCCTTCTCATAGTTAAAAATGGTAAAAAATTAAAAGTTCGGCCGTGCGCCGAACACAGCCTTCCGATTTTGTCTTTTGTATTGTAAATTGTGATAAATAATATACACAGACTTTGACGATGGTACCGGATGGTTGTGATTGGTTTCGTGGACCTCTAAATCTCTTACTCAAATATAATATTCACATTAACTTTAACGTGGTTTCTGTTTAATGAAATATTACTCAAACTCTCATCAAATATTATTTTTTTAATTAGACATCCACCTAAAGTGTAACCACCTCTCTGGACGGTAATTCTCAAAGCAAGAGTAAGATATTAAGCCATTACATATTTTATGCATAACCCCATTAACTTTAACAAACTCATAACAAAATAATACCACATCTAACGGCTCCCTATGCGGTTTCGTTTATGTTATGTGTATGGAAAATGACATAATTTTCCAATAAATAAATTTCCATAGTATCTGCCTTTCTTTTAACATTTTACCAAGAGAAAAATATTTCAGCAACCATAAAATGAAAACGAAAATATAAAAAATTAATTTCCATTTCCTTTTTACATTTTTGAATTAACCTCTGGTTATTACTTTAACATGACTATTCATTCGGTTTTATAGTTTTATTAATCGGAAATAGGAAGCCAAATCTTATATGTACCCACAAAGCATATAATATGCAGCAAAAAGCGATGGTACTAAAACAACGACACAAAAATATCCAATTATTTTGAAATATATAATGTACAATTCGAGTGAGCACATGGGTGGGACTAGCCCCAGTCAAAAAGGAAACAGAAACCAAGATTAAAAAAAAATAATAAAAAGAAAATTTGAAATAAAATGGAATTTTTTCATTTTCTCCAATACAAATGTAGTTGTACACCTACACATATTCAACATTATATACATTTTTTTATGAGTATTCTCATGACATGGGGGCCACACAATGTAATTTCATTTTGCTGCGCCATATTTCACATAAATCCTAGAAAGAATTTTTCTACATGATTTGCATATCAATTGGAACTACGAGTATGTTCTAATGTTCAGTTCGTTGTTGTAAATGCGTATTTCTATTATGTAATTTTTATGTATTTTTTTTTAAATCTATAGAGATGGATGATTTATCGCTACAGTTTTTCTTTTATCTAACCACCAAAAGTTATATGCTTTAACACAGCGTCTGTCGTTTATATCTGTATAATTTTTTATTGAGTACAATAGAATTTGGGATTTTATTAGAATTTCCGCTCTTTAGATACGAGGCTAAGATATATTTTGTATCTTTTAATTTTCGAATGCAACCATCGAAAACATGTTAAATCATTTCGTTTGCGATTGTGAGTGAAAGTTTCGCGGCGCCCAAGTTTGTAATTTTCATTTTGCTCAAATGCTCATTTGTTACAAAACATAATTAATATAACGGTTTGAACGGCTTAATGTACTGATTCTCCTAGTTCGAGTGTTATTAGCATAATTATATATTTGTTGTCCTTGTTGAGTCATTTGAAAGATGAAGAAATTCAATATCCAAATTCAGTGCAATAAAGGTATCGAAATGTATAACATTTCGAGAAAACATTGATAAATTTTGAACTGAACTGACATTGATAAATAATGAGCCTGTGCCACATAGGACGCGAAATTCCAATAAAAAACTGCTTCACGACAACAAATTTACAGTTTATAAACAAGATAAAGCTGCAAATTCGGTCTGTGGCTTGTGGTCACAATAAAAAGACGGTATTAAAGTAAATTTTAGAATGCTCTGTATTAGGGTTAAGAGTGAATAGACAGACGAAAGGTTATCTTCTTCACTGCGTAAATTATTTAATATTATCAACAGCATTATGTAACTTGGAAATTTTTCAATTCTTCTTGACTTTGTTTCATTTGAAATCAGGCCAAATTAAAAAAATTAGAATTAGGTCTCACTGAAAATCGAAACAAATCCTTAGCATACGTGCCGACAAAGCCAACCCACCAGTTTTATTCATAAAAAGTCACTATCTTCAATATCTAATCAGCAAAGCAGCATCAAATGTTTGGATGCCGTGTTTTGTTTAACACATTATAAATGAAATTTGAAAGGATTATTTTGTAATTTAAATCTGGGATCAAAAATACTGTATTCAATTTAAAATATCAAATATTGAGCAGCAAATTAAATTTCTGTCATATTTTTTCAGTATTGAAATATAAAACATTGGGTCTATCCGACTCCTCGAACGACAATTTTATCATAAAGTGTCCGTTATAGATCGCCAAACAAACCAATTATATTTTACAAAATTTTTTCAGTATTTTGGGCAAGGTCGTTAAAAGATGTCACCGCTTTTCTTAAATTTGGAGACCCATATAAATCTTCTATTCTTGTGCCGCCAAATAATAGACTCACAATTAATATTAGATGAAATTTATTTAATTTATTTTATTTTGTTTTATTTATTTATTTACTCATTTAATTATTTAATTTAATTATTTAATTAATTATTTATTTAATTATTTATTTAATTACTTAATTATTTATTATTTATTTAATTAATTATTTATTTAATTAATTAATTATTAAATTATTAAATTATTAAATTATTTAATTAATTATTTAAATATATATTTAATTATTTATTTCATTATTTAATTAATTATTTAATTATTTATTGATTTAATTATTTATTTAATTATTCATTATTATTTAAACAAATTATTTAGTTAAATAATTATGTAATTATTTAATTAATTAATTATTAATTATTTATATGTTTATTCATTTAATTATTTATTTAATTTATTTATTTAATTATTTATTTATTTGTTTAATTATTTATTTATTTAAGTATATTGTTTAATTATTTAATTATTTATTTAATTTATTATTTATTTATTTATTTATTTATTTACTTATTAATTTAATTATTTATTTAATTGCTTAATTATTTATTTATTAAAGTATATTTTTGTTATTTAATTATTATTTAATTTGTGATTTATTTATTTACTTATTTATTTTATTATTTATTTATTTAAGTAATTAATTAATTATGTATTTAATTGTTTATTTAATTATTTATTTAATTAATTATTTAATTAATCATTTAATTATTTATTTAATTATTTATTTATTTATTTAAGTATATTGTTTAATTATTTAATTATTTATTTAATTTATTATTTATTTATTTATTCAATTATTTATTTATTTACTTATTTATTTAATTATTTATCTATTTAATTATCTATTTATTTAATTATTTATTTATTTATTTAATTATTTATTTATTTAATTATTTAATTTTTTATTTAATTATTCATTTTTATTTAAACAAATTAATTAGTTAAATAATTATGTAATTATTTATTTAATTAATTATTAAATATTTATATATTTATTCATTTAATTATTTATTCATTTAATTATTTATTTAATTTATTTATTTATTTGTTTAATTATTTATTTATTTAAGTATATTGTTTAATTATTTATTTAATTTATTATTTGTTTATTTATTTATTTGTTTAATTATTTATTTGTTTAAGTATATTGTTTAATTATTTAATTATTTATTTAATTTATTATTTATTTATTTACTTATTTATTTAATTAAGTATATTGTTTAATTATTTATTTATTTAAATATATTGTTTAATTATTTAGTTATTTACTTAATTTATTATTTATTTATTTACTTATTTAATTATTTATTTATTTATTTAAGTATATTGTTTAATTATTTAATTATTTATTTGGTTTATTATTTATTTATTTATTCATATTATTTATTTATTTATTCAATTATTTATTTATTTACTTATTTATTTAATTATTTATCTATTTAATTATCTATTTATTTAATTATTTATTTATTTATTTAATTATTTATTTATTTATCTAATTATTTAATTTTTTATTTAATTATTCATTTTTATTTAAACAAATTATTTAGTTAAATAATTATGTAATGATTTATTTAATTAATTATTAATTATTTATATATTTATTCATTTAATTATTTCTTCATTTATTCATTTAATTATTTATTTAATTTATTTATTTATTTGTTTAATTATTTATTTATTTAAGTATAATGTTTAATTATTTAATTAGTTATTTAATTTATTATTTATTTATTTACTTATTTAATTATTTATTTATTTATTTATTTAATTAATTAATTATTAAATTATTTAATTATTTAATTAATTATTTAAATATATATTTAATTATTTATTTATTTATTTAATTAATCATTTAAATATTTATTTATTTAATTATTTATTGATTTAATTATTCATTATTATTTAAACAAATTATTTAGTTAAATAATTATGTAATTATTTGTTTAATTAATTATTAATTATTTATATGTTTATTCATTTAATTATTTATTTAATTTATTTATTTAATTATTTATTTATTCGTTTAATTATATATTTATGTAAGTATATTGTTTAATTATTCAATTATTTATTTAATTTATTATTTACTTATTTATTTATTTGTTTAATTATTTATTTGTTTAAGTATATTGTTTAATTATTTAATTATTTATTTAATTTATTATTTATTTATTTACTTATTTATTTAATTAAATATATTGTTTAATTATTTATTTATTTAAATGTATTGTTTAATTATTTAGTTGTTTACTTAATTTATTATTTATTTATTTAGCTATTTATTTAATTATTTATTTATTTAATTATCTATTTATTTAATTATTGATTTATTTAATTAATTTAATATTTAATTAATTATTTATTTAATTGTTTATTTAATTATTTATTTAATTAATTATTTAAATAATCATTTAATTATTTATTTAATTATTTATTTATTTATTTAAGTATGTTGTTTAATTATTTATTTAATTTATTATTTATTTATTTATTCAATTATTTATTTATTTACTTATTTATTTATTTATTTAATTATCTATTTATTTAATTATTTATTTATTTATTTAATTATTTTTTTATTTAATTATTTATTATAATATATTTATTATTATTTAAACAAATTATTTAGTTAAATAATTATGTAATTATTTATTTAATTAATTATTAAATATTTATATATTTATTCATTTACTTATTTATTTATTTAATTATTTATTTATTTAAATATTTATTTAATTAATTAATTATTTAATTATTTATTTAATTGTTTATTTATTTAATTATTAATTTGTTTAATTAATTATTTAATTAATCATTTAATTATTTGTTTAATTATTTATTTATTTATTTATTCATTTATTTAATTACTTAATTATTTCTTTCTTTATTTATTTGTTAAATTATCTAATTATTTAATTATTTATTATTTAATAATTTAATTATTATTATGATTTGTTGCTAGGGAAGGTGGAAATGCTCTTTACGCACAGTGTGTCAGACTCGCATCACTGCCCTACCGACTAAAACCACCTACCCCTCCTCCTGGCATAGGAACCGTTTTGCACATTACTTCGGGCTAGGCCTCCCATGCTCCCTTTGAGCCTCCTCTTACGTTATGGGAATCTGTCCAGATCCCCCTTCTTCGCTTTCAGGATCTCCTCCACAAAGTGGGCTACTAGGATCCACTCCTTCTCTCCTCGGAGCATGATTTGCACCGCCGTTTCTGGGGACCATATATCCACTTCTGCTTCCAGCGCCGCTCTCTGCTCCTCCCATGCATCACACGATAAGAAAGAGTGCCCCGCGTCATCGGTACTCCCTGGGCAGTATAGGCATTCTGCCGACGCCACCTTCCTCATTCTCCACAGGAATGATCGGAAGTATCCGTGGCCGCTTAAGAACTGGGTCAGGTAATAACAGACCTCTCCGTGCCTCCTTTTGGCCCAGGGGCCCACCAGAGCGATAACTCTGGCTGTCCATCTCCCTTTTGGCTCAAATTCCCATGCCCTCTGCCATATTTGCATGGTTCGGGACCTATCCTTCATACCCGCTACCTTCCGGCCGACTTCCAGTTTTCTGTGATATATAGCTTTCCGCTCCTGCGCTGCAAGATGTATGGGGTACATCCAGCTATAACCAAGATTGCGGCCTCCGACTCTGTGCGATATCACGAAGCCACCCGCAGCGCGCTTCGCCTCTGTACCTGTAAAAGCCGCTTTCGATATATTTGCACAACCGATTGAACCGCTCCTATAAGTAGTCGCCTCTTACTAGCCCTTGGGCCGCTGGTGTTGGCCATGAGCCTACTTAGGGCCTGGAGGAAAGGGTTTTTACAATAAACTCCGCAGTTCCGGCATCCATCACGCATGTTGGTTTCTAGGCTCCTAAATTCTGGGTCACTAACTGGTAACCCAGTCACCATGGATCTCCGTCGATGTCCTCTATTAGTTGTTTCCATCATCGGGCTTTGCTCTGCTTTATTATCCGGCGCAGTAGCTTCTTTGCGGATTTATGTTCAGCGGATACCCGGTTAGCTTCGGTATGGTCTGTTGCTCGCTGAGCTTTCCGCCGGCTTGCCAAACATGTCTTACGTGCTGCCGCGATTTCTGCTGTCCACCAATATGCAGAAGGCTTCCTATTAATTAAAATTATTAAATTATTTAATTATTCAATTAATTACTTGTGTATATATTTAATTATTTATTTCATTATTTAATTATTTATTTATTTATTTAATTAATTGTTTAACTATTTATTAATTTTATTATTTGTTTAATTATTGTAGCTCGCATATATTTATTTATTTAATTATTTATTCATTTAATAAATAAACATTTGATTATTTATTTAATTGTTTATTATAAATAATATGTATGTTTAAATTAAATACTATGGATGACAAAATAAATACTATGAATGTTTAAAATACACTTCGCTTATTTCAAAACGCGATATGGTTCAAAACGCGATAATTCAAAACTCGACATTTCAAAACGCGATGTGGTACAAAACGAGATATGTTATAAAACGCGATATTTGAAAACGCGATAATTTGTAAAACATTTTTTGATAAATTTCTGGACATGGAAATGTCATTTTAAAATGATTTTTTGACTATGTTCTGGAATATAGCCAGTTGGGATATGACTTCGCTATTTCTTAATCGATTATGATTTAAATCGTTAATTAAGGCCATACAAACAGTCATTACAAAACAAAATAAAAAATTGACGAAATAATAAGCAAATTAGCTAATTATCTTGCTAATTATTGATGTTCATAGAAAATTTGTACCATCTATTAGCAAATAATTTTATTTAATATAAGAAAGATTTAATTAAAATTAGATTTAGTTAAAATTAGATTTACATACAAATTTGTTTCCATTAGAAGAATAAATTAAATTTTTTAAGTGCAAGGAAATTCTGTTAAGCGAAAGATAATTCTGATAACTGAAGAAAAATTCCAACACGTGAAGGAAAATTTAAGTAAGTTGAAGATAATTCTGGTAATTGGAGGAAAATTCTGTTAGGTGATGGTTTAAAGGAAAGTCTATATTCCAAAATATTATCAAAATCGCATTTTGTACCGTATCGCGTTTTGAAATATTGCGTTTTGAAATATTCCGTTTTGAAGGCGGCTTTAAACGCACAAATTCAAAATTTACCAGCTAATTTTCCAGAAATAACCCAAAATTTAAACAGTATCAAATTATATCACCCACTCTTCAAAGCGAAATTCGGAATGATGATGGAATAAGGGATATCCAGGCCGAGGTTAAGTTCATGGTCCAGCCAGGTTTACAGTTCCAGACAGATATCCGATACCGAACCTTCAAGGATTTTCGCACCAACTTGAAGGATCCGATATTCAAAAAACTGCCATTTCAACTCCCTTTTGTTTATTCGAGTTTGCTAAATTGACTTTCGGTCTCAGGAATGCAGCGCAAATTTTTCAAAGATTAATGCATTCAGTTTTATTAGACCTAAATTATTGTTTCGTATATTTGGACGATGTATTAATCGCTTCAAAATCTTAAGAATATCTCTAAATGTTGTTTTCCAAAAAGTATCGGAACATGGTTTAATCAACTAATCAGAAAAATGTGTCTTCGCTTCACACTGAACAAGGCATTTCTCCGCTCAAAATTTAATCGAATTTATTAAATATTAAACAATTTTTTGAAAGGCGACAAAAAACAGTAAAACTCCTATTCAATGGTCCCCAGCATCTATACAAGCCTTCGATAACTGTAAGGAAAAGTTAGGATAAGCAACTTTTCTGGCACACCCCTCGTGTACGGCTAAATTAGCTATTATGGTTAACGTATTGGATACGGCAATCGGGGCGGTAGTTCAACAGTTTGTTTCAAATACATGGCAATCACTCAGATTCTTTTCAGTAAGTCTCAATGAAACGCAGCAAAGATATAGTGCTTAAGACAGAGAGTTGCTAGCAGCTTATTCTGGCATTAAACATTTCAAAATACTGTTAGAAGGGTCCCGAGTTTACACTGTTCATCGACCATAAACCTCTGATTTTCGTTTTTCACAAATTCACCACCGATATACCACATATTGTATTTCAGACATGTACCGATATACAACATATTTCAATGTCGATGCAGGCACTCTCAACTTCTATACGTGGCAACAGCGTTGCTCAAATAAACGATGAAGAGCGACAAGCTACAATCTCAAATCTAATAGGATCTTATCATGTGTCATGAAAAGAACGATTGGTCTGTCATACTAACTACGGTTATGCTAGGACTGCGTACATCTTTCAGAATCCGTTCAAATAAACTTTGAAAACATTTCGACGAAATTAAACCTACAACCCGCATATGAATTTTTTTTTTCGTTTTTAAGGAACACAACCGTGTTACAAACAGTAAAAATATAAATTCACTGGATTGCGTTGTTGATGGATCCAAATGACTGACGTAATAGTGCCTCATCTTAGGCTTGTTTTCCATTATTTTTAACAGATAAATATACGTGTTTGGTACAGCCATGATTTGTTCCATCTCCCAGCCATTCGTGTTTGTGTGGTTGTAAATATTAGTATTCTTCACTTGTTTATATTCCTGCTTTTGATAATTTTTAACCTTTATCGGTCCATTATCTGCTGGCGTCGATACAAGTTAGATATCCATAATAAACATGATGTTTCTTGGGTTTAAGGTTTTCTATGAAGAAAGCACTGAAAGCACTTTATATAATAATTGCCTATATATCATTAACAATAACATACATGAAGATATCGTTTGACTAATTCTTCTGGAGGGGTATCTCTTCACAATCTGGGAATGTGTTTCAGCCAACCTATATATTTAAAAACCTTTACAATGTTGTAATAATTGATATACAATTTCAAATCATATTACTACAAGTACCATCGTTTACTGTTATCAGTCAACAAAACTCAAATCATAAGCCCTAATTGAGTTTGCACAGTACTCTTCCTCTTTTATTTAATGAATATAACATGTACAATATTTACTTTAATATCTAAATACTTAAATACGTCTTATACAACAATCTTTTATTATAGAAACATATATCTTTCAATTTATTATTAAAATGAAAAAAAAAACCGACGAATAAATTGCTTCCGCTTTGTCATAAAATATTTTCAATTTATTTGCTTTTAATACATGGATTTGACAGTATGTATACAGAATAACACACAAGGGGTATAACCTTATTATTCCCATTCGACTCATTTTCTTTATGCATCAATTACGCGACTATACGAAAAGTCTAATCAACCATATAAAACTCTTGAAATATTTGATTAATTTTTTGATGAATACATCACATTTTTGTTTCTCTTCTAAAGTCATTAAGAGCGACAAGCTACAATCTCAAATCTAATAGGATCTTATCATGTGTCATGAAAAGAACGATTGGTCTGTCATACTAACTACGGTTATGCTAGGACTGCGTACATCTTTCAGAATCCGTTCAAATAAACTTTGAAAACATTTCGACGAAATTAAACCTACAACCCGCATATGAATTTTTTTTTTCGTTTTTAAGGAACACAACCGTGTTACAAACAGTAAAAATATAAATTCACTGGATTGCGTTGTTGATGGATCCAAATGACTGACGTAATAGTGCCTCATCTTAGGCTTGTTTTCCATTATTTTTAACAGATAAATATACGTGTTTGGTACAGCCATGATTTGTTCCATCTCCCAGCCATTCGTGTTTGTGTGGTTGTAAATATTAGTATTCTTCACTTGTTTATATTCCTGCTTTTGATAATTTTTAACCTTTATCGGTCCATTATCTGCTGGCGTCGATACAAGTTAGATATCCATAATAAACATGATGTTTCTTGGGTTTAAGGTTTTCTATGAAGAAAGCACTGAAAGCACTTTATATAATAATTGCCTATATATCATTAACAATAACATACATGAAGATATCGTTTGACTAATTCTTCTGGAGGGGTATCTCTTCACAATCTGGGAATGTGTTTCAGCCAACCTATATATTTAAAAACCTTTACAATGTTGTAATAATTGATATACAATTTCAAATCATATTACTACAAGTACCATCGTTTACTGTTATCAGTCAACAAAACTCAAATCATAAGCCCTAATTGAGTTTGCACAGTACTCTTCCTCTTTTATTTAATGAATATAACATGTACAATATTTACTTTAATATCTAAATACTTAAATACGTCTTATACAACAATCTTTTATTATAGAAACATATATCTTTCAATTTATTATTAAAATGAAAAAAAAAACCGACATTAAAAGTGATTATGTATTATACATAATAAACGGCAACAAAAAATTGAAAAGAAGAAAAATTAGAAAAATTGATTAAACAAATTAATCATAAGGAAAAAGAAGTAAACAAAAAATAATTAAAACTGAATGATAAATCATCGTTGTATGTCGACACTGTCTCAGCGTGACTCGGGATGCGGAAATTCACTTGCTTCCGCTTTGTCATAAAATATTTTCAATTTATTTGCTTTTAATACATGGATTTGACAGTATGTATACAGAATAACACACAAGGGGTATAACCTTATTATTCCCATTCGACTCATTTTCTTTATGCATCAATTACGCGACTATACGAAAAGTCTAATCAACCATATAAAACTCTTGAAATATTTGATTAATTTTTTGATGAATACATCACATTTTTGTTTCTCTTCTAAAGTCATTAATTTCACAACTTGAGATATAATCAATAAGTTAATTAATATAATAGAGCATATAAATATTCTACTAAAACAAAATCTTTTCAAATAAAATTTTCAAATTTCACAAATTTGAACGCAATTTGAACGTTACGCACAGAGCGCAATCGGAATCTAATCATGTTTCTGTTGTATTTTGTAAATGTTTGAAATTAGTATCAACCCTAAATATAAAAATCGAAACGAAAAACTCCCACAAATCCCATAATGGTGTAATCTTTTTTGAATTGGGTTCCTTTTTTTTTTTGTTTTTCCCCTTTTTCTCTCTATTCAATTTGTTCATGTGTTTTCATAACTTAAAGCGGGAGCATAACTTTTTTTATTTTGCTACACCATTATACGATAAGACAAAAATTCGCATAGAAACGAGCGAAAAACTTTCATAATATTTTGACATATTTTTGCTGAAAGCTTTTTTATTGCTCTCCGCTTTTTAAAATATTTTTCTTTTGGTTTTCATCATCTCGATAAAATACAATCAAATTGAAGAAATCAAGTTAAAACAGATTTTCCTCTTTATGGTATGTATATGGTATGTCTGTGTATACTCGTATTAAAGTTGTTTTTCCTATGTCGAGTAAATTGTGTGATATTTTTCTTATGCTCCACATCCCTAAACATATCTATCTTATATTCTGTAATAAAATTGAAAAATACATACACTCTAATCTTCATAGCGACATATTTCTGGAGCCATAAATTTTCTAAAATTATAAAACGAAAAAATCGTAAGGGAAAATGATAAAAACTAAAGTTGAAAATTTATTTCATTTTTTGGTTCTATTTAATTGTGTGCCTCTCGTACGTACTCGATTCATACTGTGTACTCGTATATAAAAGAATTTAGGAGATGGGATTACTTGAAATGGCGCAAAACTTTTCCGGTTGCATATTTTTATATTTTTTGCTTAAGCCGAGTATTGTGTGTACACAGTTATTTAGTTTGTTAATCCTACAAAATGTTGTCTTGATTTTAATTCGTTTCTTGATTTATTCGTTTGAAATACAAAAAGTTGGTACTTTAAATTTTATTTTCCGAATGGTTTGGTTAAAAATAAAGGAATTGTTTGTTATGATTGCATTACTCTACGCGTTTTGCAATGGTTGTTTGTGTGTGTGTGTATGTAACTTGTGTAACGGTTTATGGAGTGAAGAAACTTGCAAGTCATGTTTTAAGTAAAATTAGAGTCTTCTAGAGTATAGAGCCATTATCATCATGACGTATTTTGTAGGAGCTTTTTTAGTGGTGTAACTTTTTACTGATTTCTCCATAGTAAAAACGGTGCTTCTCTGCTTCAAGGTTTTCAATGAAAGAGGCCCAAATTTTATAAAAAAGAATAACAAAAATACAGTTTTAGTGCCAACTAGAGGGCTTCGCCCCTGCTCGCTCCGCTCGCCAACCCCCGATGACAGCTCGCATCGCTTGCCAACACTGCTAGCTTCGCTCGAATTATAACTTGCAGTCATGGAATTTAAAGAAAACACGATTTGTTACTTTAATTTTGTTATAATAAATTTATTTTTAATAATTTTAACTACTGGATTGATCGGAGGTTACAATAATTCTGATTCTTATATTTTATCATTTTTATTTATACAATGCAAATATAAAGAAGAAAGTAAGTAAAGAAGTATACTTATGTATGTACATATATAATATACTTCTGAGAATTAGAATAAAACGCATTGAGAAAATGCAAGTGTATTATTGTTATCGAAATTAATTTTAGTCAAAACAAAAATTATTATATTACGTTAAATGAAATGCTGATTGTTAAGAATAAAATATTATTATATTACAATAAAACGAAATGCTGATTAAATATTACTATGACATTAAATATTGATAATTATTATACTGAAGAAAGTATTGAAGATGTTGTTGTTGTTGTTGTTGTCGGTTGATGACTCGTCGTTGAGGACGGTGAGTCCACCGGACTTAACTCTCGCGCTAACGTAATGAAATGATACATTTGTAATTAACTAATAATTTATTATTTATTATGAATCTAAAAGAGCTTCAACAAATACAATATTTTTAATAGACTTATTATTTCTCTTGCATTCGAACTTTATACCACTCTTCGATGTGCATCTGGATAATGCGACATATAGCTGACCATGTGTAATAATTGTATCCGCGGAATTGACGAATATTCCAATTATATTAAATGTTTGGCCCTGTGACTTATTAATAGTCATTGCAAATGCCAATCTTACCGGGAATTCCAGTCTTTTAAGGATAAACAATATTTCAATGTCTCCGGAGGTATCCAATGTGATTCTCGGTATATTGACAATATTACTTTTCTTGTCGCTGGTTAGTATCTGGCAAACTAATATATTGCGTAGGATATTGTTTACCACGAATCTTGTGCCGTTACACAATCCAAATGTTATGGAAAGATTTCTTAATAGCATAACGACGCATTCTATTTTTAAATTTAAATTAGCTGGTGGTAAGGCAGTGGGTGAAATTGAATTCAAATATTCAATCGGATATCGCAAGTTTACGTATTCGTTCTCAGCTCCATCCGTTCTAATAAGTGCCGCGTAATCAATAGATGTACAACTGACAATATCTCCGGGTAATTTTGTTAATATTTTTAAATTGATAGCTTTCACTTCATCGTAAAGTGTTGCTAATTTCTTCTGTGAATATATTAGCTGAATACATTTCGCTGATTAGATCTATCGATAACATATCAGCGGGAATTTCCAAATTAGTTATTTTTAAGTTTCCAATATCTAGTAGGTTAGGTTAGGTTAGGTTTGGGTGGCGGTCCACTAGGACCAGACATAGACACAAAAAATGTCCTAACCACAACAATTATTTTCTCCAATTAATTTTGAGCTGTTAACAGCGAATATCACAAACTGATATTACTTTATACCTCAACCAGTCTACGACTTCCTTTATGGCAGTTACTTCAGCTTGAAAAATGCTACAGTAGTCGGGGAGATGGAAGGAGAGATTTAACAGAAGTTCCTCGCAGAACACTTCAACCGCGAATTTCCCGTCCCGTTTTGAACCATCAGTGAAGAAGTTTATAACTCCTGGTTCCAAAACTGCACCTATCATCCAGTCCTCCCTGGATGGGATCCTAGTCCGGAACTTTGTGTCAAAAGATAGTGACGGGACAGTAAAGTCGGTGGTCTCGGGAATTTGTTTGTTGCACAAAATAGATGAGTGCCCTGTATTGTTGCAGGTCCACATTAAGATGGATTTCAGCTGTATGGTACAAGCTGCCAACTGTTACCCCAAGATATCTAGAGGAGTCAAAAATACCAGAGTCTCTAGTGTCTGAGTGGATGTGCTCCTCAGTGCACCACTGATCCACAGAGAGATTGTTCTCTGAACTTTTGTCAACAGCTTTTGATTGACAGCTATGTCCAGAGCAGGCCACTAGACTATTACCCCATATAAGAGTACGGGTCTGACTAATGCGGTATAAGGCCAATGTAAGATGCGGGGCTCCAGCCTCCATCCTTTCCCAATGGCATTTTTGCAAGAGTATAGCGCTACCGAAGCTTTCTTTACCCTTTCCAGAATATTGGGTTTCCAATATAATTTGCTATCCAAAACGAGACCCAGAAACTTCGCTTCAACTATAAAAGTCAAGCTGAACCCATTTAAAGTGGGAGGATCGATGTGAGGAAGTTTATATTTCCTATAGAAGAGAACCAATTCGGTTTTGTGTGGGTTCACGTTCAACCCACAGCCATTGACCCATAATGAAAGAGTGCCCAGGGCATTTTGCATGAGCTCACTAAGGGTGCCGGGATATTTACCATGGACACCAATAGCAACATCATCCGCATAGGCAACCACCTTGAAGCCACCGTCCTCTAGTTTCAGCAACAGGTCATTTATGACCAAGTTCCAAAGTAGGGGACAGTACGCCACCCTATGGTGTACCTATGCTTGCAAATCTTCTGATGGAGGATACCCTAAAACTGGCATTTATGATCCTGCCTCTTAGCATCTCATCTATCCAGTCCTTGAATGATTCATCCACACCCAGATCTGAAAGTGCCCGAGTTATAGCCCATGGAAGCATATTGATAAAGTCCCCCTCAATATCCAAGAAGGTTACCATTGCGTAGTCTCTATATTCGAAAGATTTTTCAATGAAAAATACAAGAGAATGAAGAGCAGTCTCTACAGATATCCCCTTGCAATAGGCATGTTGAGATTTAGACAGCTTTTCCGACACAATCGTGCCCCTAATATGAGCTTCTATTTGTCTTTCCAGTGTTTTAAAAAGGGAGGAAGACAAGCTAATCGGTCCAAGGTCTTTGGGATTGCAGTGTGAGCGTTTTCCCGCCTTAGGTATGAAAACAACCTTCACTTCTGTCCATTTACTAGGAATGTGACATAGTTCTAGGCTGTATTTGAAATTTACCTCTAACCAGGAAATTGTTAGATCCGTAGTTTGTTGAATATCCGCAGGGATAATACCATCGAGCCCAGGCGACTTATACGGTTATGTTTATCGCCCACAGGAGCTTTCTTCTGCTTATAATTTGGCCTATGAGGCTACTTGCCCTTTCACCTACTGATGTGCTAGGTACAGATTCGGAACAACCAGGAAAATGAGTCTCCATCAAAAATTCCAGCGATTCAGCACAATTAGTGGTCAATATCCCTTCCGGCCGTTGAAGATAACTTGGGATGGAAAAACCAGTTGCTAGTACTTTGCGTATCCTAGACATCTCCGCAGACTCCTGAATTTTGCCACAGTATAGTCTCCAAGAGCTATTCTTGGCACTTCTCAATTGATATTTGTAAATTTTGAGGACTTCCTTATAGGAGTCCCAGTCTACAGCAGATTTTGTTTCCCATGCTGTTTTGAAGAGTCTTTTGTATTTTCGACGTGTTTGGTGAATCTCCTTGAACCTCCAGGGTGGCCGAGATTTACTAGAGCCCTGTAGCGTTTCATTTAAAGCGCTGGACAACTCGTCCACCAAGCCATCGAGCTCTTGCGCCGTTTTTGGAGGTTTTGGCACCGGAACTGGTGGTGAATTACCCAGAGTAGTTCTAAAGGTATCCCAGTTGGGTTTCCTCTTGTTTCTGTACATTGGACTTTTTGGAAAAGTCAAGTTCATTTCAAATTGAAGATAACAATGATCAGAAAAGGAGTGGTCCTTCGACACTCTCCAGTTTAATAAACTAATCGCCAGAAATCTTGAGACAAGAGTAATATCTAATAGTTCCTATCTTTTACTAGTTATAAAGGTCGGCTTATTGCCTATGTTACATATATGAAGGTTAGAACTTAAAATGTAATCAAGGAGTAACTCACCTCGTTCATTTGTGTCCGTACTTCCCCAGATCGTGTAATGAGCATTTGCATCACTCCCAAGGATTACTCCAACCTGGCGCTTCTGAGCCTCCAAGATTAGCTCATCTAGAATGTTTGGTGGAGTATCCACTTCATCATAAGCCAGGTAAGCTGATACTAGCCAGAGGTTTCTTTTATCGACCTCAATGCTGACCGCTGCTACATCTCCATTACTGAAATTTGATAACAGAAAACAACTTATGTTATTTTTAATGAGAATGCACGACTGAACCTTACCTTCTTTTTTCGGGTGCATTAAGCTGTAATAGGGAGTCTTGAACACAAGTACCCGGTCTTCAGTGACTCAAGGTTCTTGGATCAAGACGACATCTGTCGCTTCTTTCCCAATTTTTAAAATTAGAGCATCTGATGCTGCCTTAGAGTGGTAAGGTTGACCTGTAGAAATGTCAGTGTCATCTCTACAGCCTCTTCTCCATCACAGTACCATCAGAGTCATCCCCTGATGAGAAGTCCTCTGAGAGCCTCTTCAAAGATTCCATGGACGTTGACATGTCCGTGTCCGTGGAGAGACAGTTTCCGCTTGGCTGGCTACCTCCGCGCACGCAGATGAGCTATCAAGCACCGCGGTATTTTCTGAAGATGACTTCGTAGCCTCCGGCTTGTCCGCGTCCTTCTTGTACACCTTGAGTGTAACTGCACTGAAACCATAGTTGATTAAACTGTTGGTTTTTTCCAATGCAGTCAGTGACTCCCTGTTTCGGATGATAACAGCTGACCTATAGTTAGCCTTTGTCTCCTCGAGCTTAGCAACTTTCCAGTTGTGAGTTGCATTTAGTCTTGAAACTTTTTATTTTGATTACATGCTTTATAAATAAAAACACTTATTACTAAATCGAATTTACATGTATTATT
This sequence comes from Tipula vernalis, assembly GCA_958295665.1. Classification (NCBI taxonomy): domain Eukaryota; kingdom Metazoa; phylum Arthropoda; class Insecta; order Diptera; family Tipulidae; genus Tipula; species Tipula vernalis. The sequence continues at coordinate 288,170,115 of OY282560.1, forward strand.
TATAACCTGAAGCATAAGGTCATGCTCTTTAAGAGGGCATACATGATATATATGATAGCACAACTGTATATGTATAAGGTGTACCGATAACAAAAAATAATCATCCTTTCAGATACATAGCTGATTCATACCAATTTAATTTGTTTGGTATATTTTCGATACATCTCATGTTCTAAATGTTTCCGTGGTGAACAATCCATTTTGATTTTACCTTGTTTTACTAAATAGAGATGATAACAAGAAATGATATACATTCTATTCGTGTCACCATGTATTATGGTACAACAACAAAAAACGGGTTTGCAAAGTATGTACAATTTTTGTACGTTTTTATTGTACAAAAATGCTTTACAGTAGAGTAGAATATCAATTCAAGCTTTATACCGGTACATCTTGTGATCCAAAAAAAAATTCTTAAGCTATATATATATACATACAATATAAGATTTCAGATTATACTGTGACACAGATTTCATATTTTTTATTATTGTTTTTAATATTTCCACTGCATCTATTTTCTTTCTTACATTTTGATTAAATGGAATTACACTTTTTAGTGTTGTCAATAAAAAAAAAATAAAAAAGGATTTAAGTTGATTATATCCCTCTTGCTTATTTACTATGTATAAACCTGAAGAGTTTAAGATTTTGTATAACGACAAAAAATTGTAAATGTGTCATGTTTAAACCGGAACAAGTAATTTTAAACTTATTTTGTACAATAATAAAAAAAACTAAATAGTTATGGTCACGAATAATAAAATAACTTTTATTTTTATTACATTTCCATGGAAGTCGAGCTTTATAACGGCGATGTGTCATTTCCGCCATTTTGTCTATGGTTAGAAAAGATTTATTTAGGAAGAATATTTCTATATGCAGCATATAAGAGAAGCCTTACAAAATGTTGACATAATTTGTCAAACTTTTATATTCTAAATTTCTAATGACACTCATTTTTGTGTCTATCTAGTCAGAATTAAACTATGTAAGTAAAATGTAACACTTAAAGCAACGAATGACAACAACAAATGTATTTTTGTCTGTTAAACTATACAATAGGGATTAGAGACGGAGAACGATGAAATAAAGTTTTCTGTTTTTGTTTTTTGTAATCATTTTAGCGTTCTTTTCAAATTATTTCACACAAACCGTGTGTTTGTTTGTATACATAGTTGTGCGCTGTTTTGTAGTATGTTATATGCGATTATAAATAAACTAGGGGTCCGTCATCAAAAATGGGAGAAATGTGTGAGAAATATATGCGAGAGCCAACCTCATTCTCACGTCTAGAAAAAACGTTACTTTATTGATTAAACCATATTTGGTTTTACTTTTCTGGAACTTCGGCCAATGGCAACTGATACTCGATATTATCATCTTTGTTGTTAATATTATGATTTCTACTAAACTTCTTTAAATTTTCTATAAATCTTAAATTTAACTAATTGAACTAGGTGGATGGATGATAAGTGTGTAATCAGTGGCGTAACTACAAATGTCGGCCCCCCCCCCCCGCAACATTTTTTGGGCCCCTAAAAATGCTTCTTGTTACCTATGAATAAGTAATACTTTTAGCGGAAAACTTATTTCTTCCAATCGTCTAGTCTAGCATTAATTGAGAGTAGATGACACGAACCATTTTGCAACTCAAAGCTCTGACGATTTCTAAGTATATCGATAAAACATCACGAATTTCGAATATAATTTGAAAAATATCAAGAATTTCGAAATAATCAGAAAAATGTCGAATTTACAAAGTATCTTGAATATTCTAGAAAGTTCTCAAATATCGAATTATCCGTAAGTTTTGTTAAAAAATTGTATAAGCATAAAATATATATTTCCAAAAATTGTCAATTAGTTTTAAGTTTGATAATTAATTTAAACAAGTTTTGGCTTTAACTTAACTTTAATCGTTGAGCCTTTTTCACACTTTTAGGTTTTTGTTAAAATGTTTTATGTATTTGCAAAAAAATCAAGAACTTTTAATTTTATAAGCTTTCAATTTTCAAAGCTTTTTTAACCAAACCATTTTACTCAGAAATATGATTTTACAAAAAGTGTCAGAAGTTTGGTTAAAATTTAGAATATTTGTTCTCAAAGTTAATCATCAATCATCAAAAGCTTTTAGTTTTAAGAGATTTTCAAACCAAACCTTTAAACCCTAAAATTAGATATTATATAGGAAGGTATATATATGTTCAATGAGCTTTAAGCTTGATAATCAAATTATACCTTTTGGATGCGAACTTTATATTTGTTAACCTTTTCATAATTTCAGTTTTTTGTTAAAATGTTTTATGAGCAAAATTTATGTTTTGGAAAAAATGTCAAGAACTATTAATTTTAAGAGCTTTCAATTAGAAAAGCTTTCTAAACCAAACCATTTATTCAAGAATTCGATTTTACAAAGGGTAACGGAGATTAGGGACAATTTAGTATATTTGTTTTCAATGTAAATAAGCTTTCGTTTATCCAAGCTTTTAGAATCAAATCATTTCACTCCGAAATTTGGTATTAAAATGGGCGACGAAATTTTGGGATAAATTTAGAATATTTGTTAACAATGAGCTTTAGGCTAGATAATTAATTTATACTATGTATTTGGGTTTAAACTTAACATTTCTCAGCATTTTAATACTTTCAGGTTTTTGATACAATGTACTAGGTTAAAAAATATTTAAAACGTTTTAAGAGCTTTCACTGATCGAAACTTTGTAAACAATTTATCCCAAAATTCCGTTACAAAGGGTATACATTTAGAATATTTGTTTCCAATGAGCTTTAAGCTTGACAATTAATTCATACTTTTTGGGTTTGGGAAGTTTTATCAACATAGTTTTAGGAGCTTTCACGTATCGAAGCTTTTTAACCCAAATCATGTACTTTCTATTCTGAAATTTGATATTTTAAAGGAAGGTGGGATTTTTGAATATATTTAGAATATTTGTTTTCAATAAGCTTTAAGCTTGACAATTAATTTCTACCTTTTTGGGGTTTGAGTTTAACATTTTAATAACTTTTTAATCATTTTTGATTTTTATGCAATGATCACACAGCATAAATTATGTATTTGAAAAAATTGTCAAGAGCTTTAGTTTTCAGAACTTTCACTTATCGAAGCTTTTTAAACAAACAATTTGATATTACAAGGGATGTCGGAATTTTGAGTAGGATTTATAATATTTTTGCTCACTGTAAACTATTAAGAGCTTTTAGTTATAAGAGCTTTTCAAATCACACTATTTGACTTTCAAATTTGTTATTATAAAGGAAGGTGGTGTTTTGGGACTAATTTAGAGTAATTGTTTTCAATGAGCTTTAAGCTTTATAATTTATTTATACTTTCTCGGTAATTTTTTTGCCTTTCCATAAATTCTGTCTCTCGTTAAAATGTTGTATAAGCATAAATCATGTATTTGGAAAAAATGTCGAGAACTTTTAGTTTTAGAGCTCTCACTTATCGAACTTTTCAACTCAAATCATTTTATTCAGAAATTTGATATTACAACGGGTATTTTTTGTAAAAAATTCAGAACATTTGTTCTCATTGTAAATATCCTTCATCCAAAATGGGTTTCACTATACAATGTAAATAACCTGGACATTCTTGAATAATTCCGAATAACCTACAAGAAAGCGGAGAAGTATCAAAATTTTGGCATAATCTTGCAAGATCTTTTAAATATCAGCATTTAGCTTTATTTGTGTAACTGCAAGTTCTTACAGCAGAACATTGCCCTACAAAATTCGAATAAATTCGAAAATCTTTATAAATCTCGAATTATGCTAGAAATGTCAAAACACTTAAGAAATCCAGAATAAAGCGCGGGACAATCATGATTAACCCATAAAAATTCGAATAATCTCTATATTCTGTAAATCTCGATTGATCTCGAACAATTTCAATACTACCGAAAAATCTCGATATTAATGAATAATATCGGAAAGACTTTAAAAATCTAAATTCGCGTAAATATGGAATTATTAGCTCTTAATTATATTTATAATTCAAGTAACTTAGCAAGTTAAGGCTAAGCTCAACAAAGCGAAATGCAATAAGAGTAGAACCCTCGGATCTTATTGGGTAATTTTTTAAATAACGAACAATCGTATTCTTCGTCTAGGCTCTAAAATTGAATAGATTAATTTCAAAAAGACCAAAGTCGAATTTCTAAAAGTGCTACTTTGGTCATTTTCAAAAGTATAGATTCAATTCTTGAGAATTAACATCGAACTATCAAATATACTCTACTAAAATCTCAAACATACTCGAATAATCTCGAAAATCTCGAATAACCTGACTGTTTCATAACATCGAATCACCAATTATGTCTTAAACATCATGTATTTCGTTGCTAAACTTCAAAAATCTCGAGAAATTTTAAGAATTGATCAAAATATGAAACCTATTAGAGAAGTCTAGGGAAACAAGAATTTATTTTCAGTCTAGTTTCTTCTTGATTTTTATGAACACCACAATGATTCATCGCAAGCTGCAAACACCAGCAGGTCACTCACTATAAGTTCAATTTTTCAAATCAAATTTAACCTTTTTCAAAAAAAAAAAACCTTTATAGCTTGGTTTAGTAGCAGTCTCTGCCAGCCAACGTGATCCAATTGTGATGCACTATACTATACTTCACAGACTTTAGAATTTTTAAAAAATAGAGGTTTTAACAATTGTTGTATATGCGATCACAGATATGCCAACAAGGTATTACCCATATTTTCGGATAAATTGGATCCAGTTGTGATGAACTATACTATACTTCACAGATTTTAGAATTTTTAATAATTTTGATGGTTTAAAATTGGTTGTATCTCCGATCACAGAGATGTCCACTAGGTCATGCCTATATTTTCGGATAACGTAGTCATGTGGCCAGTCTACGTGGCCAACCTGATCCAGTTGTGATGAACTATACTATACTTCACAGAACTTCCAATCACAGAGATGTCCATAAGGTCTTGCACATATTTTCAGATAGCTTGGTTTAGTGGCAGTCTCTGTGGCCAACATGATCCAATTGTGATGTATTTGAGTCCCCATAATTCAAGTTTGGCTACTATCGCTATGTGAGGCTACTTATGATTTTCAGAGTGGTTACATGCGAAATTATATACCATTATATTTCTACGTATAATACCGTTATTTTTCTAGACAGAAACTAATTCGTTTTGAAAATATTCTCTCAAAATCCCCTTTTGAATTATTCTAATTATTGTACTGTGGACTCGGTTTAATTCCTGTAACTTTAGCGGTCCGCTAAATTTCTAATTAGGTGTTGGTTTGAACCGAAGGAGGTAGGCCACAATTCGTTTTAGTCTCCGGAAGTTGTTGTAATATTTGGTTTCAGTCAGAATGTTAGGTGCTTCGTTTGACACTACGTTGGTATTTGTAGTTTTTCGTGCCTCACACAATTCTTCCGGCACTGGAAATTGCTCACGAAGCGTTGGCCAAAAAGATGTTTTCTGGCGTAAGAATGCAGGGCGCTGAATCCAGAGATCTGATTCAATAAACTTATTAGGCATCATTCCTCGAGATAGTAGATAAGCTGGATTCCAATCTGTCGGTACGTGTAGCCAACTTTCCGATGATGACAGTTCTTGTATTGTAGACACTCGATTTGATACGAAGGTTTTCCATCTGGACGGCAAGACTTCATCCAATGAATTGTTATTGTAGAATCTGACCAATAGAAAACTTTGACAACATTAAAATTGAAGTTCTCGCGAATTTTGCGAATTACTTTTGCGAGCAATAGGGCTGCACAAAGTTCTAAGCGGTATTGTTGTCTTCTTTAGCGGTGCAACTCGAAATTTTGAGCATAGCAGCTTAACGAACACATGCCCATTATGATCCAAACTGCGAACGTACAATGCAGCACCATAAGCACGTCGCATCGGCAAATCTGTGTATTTGGGTGCTAATTGGATTATTCGTGGAAAACATAATGGCGATGAATTGCAAATTTATTTAGGTCGATGAGACTATGTCGGTACATTTCCCAGTATATGTGTAAATGTTGTGAAAGCGATTGGTCCCAATCCAGCTTCAACTGCCATAAAGATTGCATTAATAATTTTCCCAACACCACAACCGGTGCCAAAAACCCAAGCGGATCATATATTCTGGCAATTTGGGAAAAAATAGCTCGCTTCGAGACGGTGGAATCATGGTTAAAGTTGACAAAAAATTTAAATTCATCTGATGTTGGATGCCAAAAAATGCCAATGGTTTTGACTAACTCGTTTTCATTAATTTTGAGTTATTTTTCGGTGTGGTCTTCTGGCACATCATGTATAATTTCTTTAGTATTAGCACACCACTTTCTTAAATCCATTCCCGTAGTTCGAAGTATAATTGCAATTTGATGTTTAAATTCTATTGCGGCTGCAATTGAATTTGTACCAGTCAATAAATCGTCCACGTAGTAATCCTTTTCAATAATATCAGCAGCGATAGGAGACGTATCTTTGTTATCGAGAGCTAACTGCTTTAGACGGTGCGGATGAGGTGCCATAAGTGACTGTTGTCAATTTAAAGGTCTGGAGTGGTTCAGACGGAGAATTTCGCCACAAAATGAACTGGAAATTATGATCCTCTTTGCGAACTAGAATTTACCGATTATATTTTGGCAATGTCAGCGCTGAAAGCATACGCGTATGATCGAAAACGAATTAGGACCGAGAATAGATCACTTTGTACTACTGAACGAAGTTTTAGCCGAACCATCAAAGGCTAGCCGTAATTTTGTTGAAGAGCTTTCGGGTTTCACGACACAGTGATGCGGGAAGTAATAATTTGGCAAAGCTATCTCCTTCGGGTAGGCTAATTCCATACGACCAAACACTTTATATTCATCAATGAACTTTGAATAGCTGGCTAGCAAATCTGGGAATTTGTGTAGACGCCTCTCCAAATTTTGAAATCTGCGGGTAGCCAAAAATTTGGACTCGCCTAGTGATGTCGGATTCGAAGAAAATGGCAGTTTCACTACAAATCTTCCTTCTTTGTTGCGCTTGGTAAATTGTTCAAAATGTTTTTCACATTCAGCCTCCTCAAAAGACATCTGTTTAACGGAATGAGGTAGATTTCAATAGTTCAGAATTTCTCAATTTGATCGTTCAGTGTGGCAGAATCTTTGATAGCCACCTGACAAGCATAATCAAACTCTGAATTAGAAGACATTTTTCCAGAAACTGTCCATCCCAATACGGTGTTTTGTAACATAGGCAGATGATCAGCTAACTTAATTTGCATCCAACAATAAACCGACGTTTTGAAACTCAAAAAATTCCGGATCTGCTAGTGGAATGTTTCCTGGAATTGTCCACGACTTATGTTATCAATTGGAACGGTTGGCTGATAGCTGGTGATTTTTGGTATTATTTGCACATCCAACATGGTACAATAATATGTAATGTTGGATTGCAAAGTGATTGTCGAGCTGCTCGAAGCTCCGACGACATTACACCCGATTCTATGAATGTTGATGCTGCTACTATGATGAGGAATCTTCAGTACAGACGAAAATGACTTGGTGATAAGATTTAGCTGTGATCCGGAGTCTAACAGTGCTCTCCCAATAACAGGATGTCCCATATGGTCAAGGACTTTGACCAATGCTCTTGGGTTTGGGTTTGGCAGCAACAAGCGATGATGATACGGCGAGAGTATTAGATTGGATGTTGGGTTTGGCGTTCACGACATCTGATGCGGCTTCTCTTATATTTCACGATGAAGATGGTGCAGCAGCAGAATTGTGTAAAAGCGAATGATGATACGAGTCGCAGTGTCGGCAGCATAACTTCACTGAACACGCAGAAGCAATGTGATCAGGGTGAAGGCAGTTGTAACACAATTTCGACACTGTTACGATCTTGTGACGTTGATCAAAAAGCAATTTTAAAAATTTGTGCCAACGAACTATCGATTGACCGTTTGCATTGCAGTAGACACAATGGTATTTTGAATAATTGGTGATGGCAAGTGAGGTGGCGGCTGAACGCATTGCGGATTTGGAATGCGATTTTGATGAAGTAAGAAATCTTGAACTGAGAAACTGGCATAGATCATCTTTCGTAGGAAGGTGAGGTGACGGTGCAGCCTAATTTCATCTGTTTTTGGTATCAGGATCCAGTTTTGAAACCATTAGGTATACTATCAAATCATCCCATTGTTTAACCGGTCTCTTCAGTGCTTCTAGAGAACAGAGATGCGATTGATAGTGATCAAAAAGCCTCATAATCTCCTTAGGGTCAGGCCGGTCAATTGCTTTAATTTCAAATAGTTGATGAACATGTTGTTCGCATATAAAATTTGGTTTATTAAACCGTTCCATTAAAATTTTACGAGCTAGCTCGTAATTTTCATCGGTAAGTTCCACCGCAGCTATGGCACTAGCAGCGACGCCTTCAAGTGACAATTTTATATAGTGGTCGTGTACCAGGCTATTAAATGTTCCAATGAACGTGGTCCACTCTAAGTAACCCCCTCTGAACGTTGGGAGTGCAACTGTAGGCAGTTTGGCATTTATCGTTCGTACTACACGTACAATTCATCTAACTTTTCCTCTAGTTCGGATATAACACTAATGTACGACTCTTCGATTTCAGTGCGAACACGTTCTGTTAACAGCTCAGTGTCCATGAGCTCATACGGTGGCAGCATGCGTTGGTAAACGAGCCAACTATCACCCAACTCCGTTAGTCGGTGCTGCACGTGTCTCGCCTTTGCATTCGGAAGGTCGTTTTCAATATACTTCTCGAAACGCTCCAATTTTTTACGGAAATTATCGATAAATTGTTTGGATCGACGTGGATCCAAAGCAGGCGGCATTTTAAATTTAATAAAAACTGTACTCACGGTTTTATCCCAACAACAACGACAACTGTTTTTTCTTGTTTACTCATACCGCTAGTAATTTACCGTTATTCCACAAAAACCATGGAAGTGACCATGTGTGAACCACATGGATGAGATGAGTTTTACTATTAATAATAATTTTATGTTGCGTCGATTGATGCGTCAACAACTTGTATCATTCGATTTGTCTATTTGTAGTTAAGAATCGCCTAAATCATTTGTTAGATCTCCCCAAAAATGAGCCGCTAAACCTTTGTATAATTTCCTACATTTACGACACTTAGAATTAATTACATCACACCAGGTCCCGCTGGCAGAATTGACTGATTACAAGCCATGTACTTTTTATTTTTTTTTTGTTTCAAATAAATTAATTAGGAACCATAAGCTCCAACAATTTTAAATATAAATAACAAAAAATACAATTAATTTGATCCTACATACGGGTAAGAACTAACGTTAAAATAGGATAAAACAAGTTAGTTACTAAAATAACTGTGCTTTGATGATTGTCTGATTTCCAATTTCATCATATTAAACCAGAGATAAAAAATATTCATTCCGTTGCAACTTCGTGAATGTATTTTCGTTTTTTTTCTCTTTAAAACTTTGAGTATTGTATTCTACTTTTTATAAAAACATCACAAATACTCAGGAATAATTTTTGAATTTCATTATACTGAATGTTCTTATTTGAGCTTCGTGTTTTTATTTTTTTGTAAATACAGTATTTCGTTTTTACTATTCTTGTATTTCATTTTGCATTATACATGTATTATGAACAAAGACCAAAATTTAAATACTTTACAGAATGAATTAACAATCCACATATTCAAAAATTTTTGTATTATGATTTTACTTATTCGCCACGTGATGAATTTGGAATTTTTCGATTCATGAATTTCAAAATCGTAAATACAGTATTTCAAAGAACGAATATTCAGTATAATAAACGTATGAAGAATGCAATGAAGCTAAAATAAAAGTACGAACTCCATCGTTATCTTAGTTATTTATATTTTATATTTTTATAATATTTAGGTGCGTAAGTACACCTTTTGGGGTAAGGTTGGTTAAATGGCCGAAAATATAATTAAATGACTCAGTTCATTTATCTTCGCTCCCAAAACCATCTAATGCACAATATTAATTTGTTTTTACTGCCAAAACTTTAAATATGGCCGAGTATGATGAAACTGGTCTATTTCTCAATCGACTATGATGAAATTTGACACGTGCGTTGGAAATGGTATTCTTTAATGATTTTTACATGAAGTGATGATGGCCAATTAGGATGGAACTTATCTATTTCTCAACGGATTTCAGTGGAATTTGGCATATGCGATAGAAATGGGATTCTAAAATGATTTTTAGATGAAGTTCTGGAATATAACAAAATATGATGGAACTTGCCTATTCCGTAACCGATTATGATGAAATACGACATGTGCGTTGGAAATGGGATTCTAAAATGTTTTAAGATGAAGTTCTGGAATATGACCAAATATGATGGAACTTGCCTATTCCTTAACCTATTATGATGAAATGCGACATGTGCGTTGGAAATGGGATTCTAAAATGATTTTAGATGAAGTTCTGGAATATGGCCAGATATGATGGAACTTGTCTATTCCTTAACCTATTATGATGAAATGCGACATGTGCGTTGGAAATTGGATTCTAAAATTATTTTAGATGAAGTTCTGGAATATCACCAAATATGATGGAACTTCCCTATTCCTAAACCGATTATAATGAAATGCTACTTGTGCTTTGAAAATGGGATTCTAAAATGATTTTAGATGAAGTTCTGAAATATGGTTAGGTATGAACTTACATTTTTATCAAACGATTACGATGAAATTCGCTTTTTACGCTCGAAGTGGGATTCTATGATTATCTTAAATGAAATTCTGGAATATGGCCAATTATGATGGAACTTATCTATTTCTCAACGGATTTCAGTGGAATTTGGCATATGCGATGGAAATGGGATTCTAAAATGATTTTTAGATGAAGTTCTGGAATATGGCAAAATATGATGGAACTTGCCTATTCCGTAACCGATTATGATCATATGCGACCTGTGTTTTGAAAATGGGATTCTAAAATGATTTTTAGATGAAGTTCTGGAATATGGCCAAGTATGATTTAACTTGCCTATTCTTAAACCGATTATCGTGAAATTCGACATGTTTGTTGGAAATGGGGTTAAAAAATCATTTTTAGATGAAGTTGTGGAATATGGCCAAATAGGATTTAACATGGATATTTCTTATCCGGTTTTAGTGAAATTTGACATCCGCCACGGAAATGTAATTCTAAAATGATTTTTGTATGAAGCTCTGGAATATTGTGGAAAAGGTATTCTTAAATGATTTTAAGATGAAATTCTGGAATATGGTCAATTAAGATATAACTTAGCTACATTTAACCTATATTGATGGAACGTTTCCGAACACAAGGAAATGTCCCCCAAAAATTTATTTTGGATGAGGTTCTGAAAAATAGGTCAAAATGACTTTTATAATGTTGTTCATTGAGGTTTCAGTGAATGATGCAGCCGTTAAGGTTTCTTTGAGGCAGCCTAAGCATACTATTTCAATTGCTAAACGATCGATATTATCAGCATTATAACATTGAAGTAAAGTTAGGAACTTTTTCGCCAATCTTTTGTGTAAACTTACGGTTATGTTTTCTGAGTATTGGCTGTCCGAGAGTATATTTTGCAATGTTTAAAAACATATAGTGTTGGAGCACACGCGCAGCAGAATTGGAACTATTAACGATAATGTAGCGCCTCGGATTAAAAATATCTCTTTAGAATCTCATTTCAATCGCAAATCTCGAATTTCATCAATATTCCAGTTCCACCCTAATTAGCCATATTCCAAAACTTTACATAAAAATCTTTTTAGAATCCCATTTCCATCGCAAATGTGAAATTCTACTAAATTCCGTTAAGATCTATAAGAAATGGATAAGTTCCATCATAATTGGCCATATTCCAGAATTTCATCTAAAGATAATCATAGAATTCCACTTCCAGCGTAAAAATCGAATTTCATCATAACCGCTTGATAAAAATGTAAGTTCATACCTGACCATTTTTCATAACTTCGTCTAAAATCATTTTAGAATCCCATTTTCAAAGCACAAGTAGCATTTCATCATAATCGGTTCAGGAATAGGGAAGTTCCATCATATTTGGTGATATTCCAGAACTTTATCTAAAATCATTTTAGAATCCCATTTTCAACGCACATGTAGCATTTCATCATAATCGTTTCAGGAATAGGCAAGTTCCATCATATTTGGTCATATCCCAAAACTTCATCTTAAATCATTTTAAAATCCAATTTCCAATGCACATGTCGCATTTCATCATAATAGGTTAAGGAATAGGCAAGTTCCATCATATTTGGCCATATTCCAGAACTTCATCTTAAATCATTTTAGAATCCCATTTCCAACGCACATGTCGTATTTCATCATAATCGGTTACGGAATAGGCAAGTTCCATCATATTTTGTTATATTCCAGAACTTCATCTAAAAATCATTTTAGATTCCCATTTCTATCGCATATGCCAAATTCCACTGAAATCCGTTGAGAAATAGATAAGTTCCATCCTAATTGGCCATCATTACTTCATGTAAAAATCATTAAAGAATACCATTTCCAACGCACGTGTCAAATTTCATCATAGTCGATTGAGAAATAGAACAGTTTCATCATACTCGGCCATATTTAAAGTTTTGGCAGTAAAAACAAATTAATATTGTACATTAGATGGTTTTGGGAGCGAAGATAAATGAACTGAGTCATTTAATTATATTTTCGGCCATTTAACCAACCTTACCCCAAAAGGTGTACTTACGCACCTAAATATTATAAAAATATAAAATATAAATAACTAAGATAACGATGGAGTTCGTACTTTTATTTTAGCTTCATTGCATTCTTCATACGTTTATTATACTGAATATTCGTTCTTTGAAATACTGTATTTACGATTTTGAAATTCATGAATCGAAAAATTCCAAATTCATCACGTGGCGAATAATTAAAATCATAATACAAAAATTTTTGAATATGTGGATTGTTAATTCATTCTGTAAAGTATTTAAATTTTGGTCTTTGTTCATAATACATGTATAATGCAAAATGAAATACAAGAATAGTAAAAACGAAATACTGTATTTTAAAAAAAAATAAAAACACGAAGCTCAAATAAGAACATTCAGTATAATGTAATTCCAAATTCGTCACGTTGCGAATAGGTATATTCATAATACAAAATTTTTTGTATTTTGTGTTTTTTCAATTTTGTTATACGAATATTCGTTCATTTTTGAATGGAAGGATTGTTAATACATTCTGTATAGTATTAAAATTTAATCTCTGTATTAAACTCACAAAAATTACTTAGTCCGTTGTAACATTTCGAGTTCGAGTTCATACGTGTTCGAACATTTCTAGTTGGAACAGACAACTTCAAGTTCTATAAAAAGTACGAACTTGAAATGTGCCCCTTACTGTGAGCGAATAAAAGATTCTTACAGGAAACAAAAACTACAGGATCATGAAACTCTTGGATCATCAAATCTACAGGATCATGGTACGTTTTAGGAATCCTAACATAGATGAAGTCGAAATGACGATTAAAAGATAAGGAAAGACAAGGTAGATACAAATGTAACTCCAACATCATTTTTTTTTCATTTACACGTGTCAAATTAATATTCGGAATATTGTAATCAAAAAGATGCGATGTTGAACTTGTAAAGTCATAAAACCTAGGTTTAATGTAAAAATTGTGGCTTTTATTATTTTAGGGATTTGTATCGTAACTTTTATTTTGTTTTTTATATTAACTTTTGAATTTACAATTTTATTAAAAAATAATTTATTTTGTGATTAATTCTTTATTATGCGTAATATAAAATTCACTTTATTTATTACAAATTAATTATTATTTTGTACATCGTTTCACCATTTTGTGTGTGTTAAATTTTATGTTTTTTTGTGAGCACGTCTGCGTTCAAAGCAGAATCCGAGACGAGACTGTTTTTGGTATGCTTGAATTTAAATTGGTGTTTTGTTATGCGTTTTTAATTATTCGCATATGAATTGTTGTGGTGGCGAACCCATACACATAGATTCAGGCGCAAGATAAAATTTGCGAATTTGCGTGAACCGCCACAAAGTTATCATTTTGCACTTTGCTATATTTAAATATAACAAATTGTTCTTACACCAATCATTAACCGTATCTATATCCCTTTGTAGCTCCTCTGCATCAGATAGATTTCAAATAGGGGAAAGTATTCTCAGGTCATTGGCATATATTGGACAACGGGAAAATTTTATACTTTTAATAATATCATTTCAGAACGTACATAAATTAGATTAGATAAAAGCTATTGTTAACGTATGACTCAAGCCATTTGATCGATTTACTGTTTACTAAGTTTGAGACAGAAGAGAACGTCCTTGGAAAAATGCATATTGCTCATGGTACTATAAGCGCCTTTTGACCGTAAAACATATAATCACAAACAATCGACTCAAACAATTTAGGAATTGCCTACAACACTGATCTGGATCAGATCAAACGAAAAGAAATGCGGCTATTATAGAATTTTGATACCTATCTTTGTTGTAACATCTGCAAGTAATTTCTGTTTTTCCAGCTACCCTTTAGTGTTTGAAAACTTACTTTAATATTTTTGTGGGGTTTCACAGTTATGCCAATATGTTAAATGAGTATTGTTTGCCCTATTAGGCAGTATCAAACTTCTTCACTAATAATTATGAAATAACAAACAATAAATTTATATTGCCAACTTTGGCACACATTTTGTTTAATTTTTATTAAAGTACTAGAAAGAACGCTCCCTATTCGCCATGCTCACCAACCCAAGATGATACCTGGGTCTGTTTTCTTGAAATTTATCAAAAAAAGTCACCGATTTATTTATTTATTTTTTTTTTTGTTTATTTTTAGAGATATTACGACTGAGTCTTGTACCCATTTAGTAATTTCCATTGCATAATAAAGTTTTTGATTAGTATGCACAATCAAGTGATTATCCCCCGTCTCGTGTAACTCCTCCTCAGATTTTTCGCCACGGTAAGTCTACTGACCTCCTGGTCGCGATAAGTCCAAAGGTTTGGTTCTTTTCAGTCTTCTTGTTGGTGTGGTATTCAGCATACAGCGTATGTCCAGATTTTCATGCTGGTGCAGACGTTGTAGATGTTTTGTTGCATGATTATTGATTTCATCCGCGTCAAGCTCGATCTTTAGATCTCGATGGAGGTTGTCATTTCGAATGTACCACGGTGCATTAACATTACATCGCAGGATTTTATTTTGAGCTGTTTGTATGATTTTGATATTTGTCCTCTTGGCACAACCCCAAAGTTGACTACCATATGTCCATACAGGTTTCAGAATTTGTTTGTATAACAGCAGTTTGTTATGAATCGCCAGTTCAGATTGTCTCCCTAGGAGCCAATGCATTTTTCTAAACTTTATGTTTAGTTCTTCTATCTTCTTTTTTATGTGTTCCTTCCATCTAAGTTTAGCATCTAAAGTCATGCCAAGATATTTAGCAGTGTTCGCATGCAGTACTACTATCGAGTTTATTATTATTGGTATATGATTAACTTTTAGATTTGTAAAGTTTACTTGGATTGATTTTGCTTCATTTAATTTAATTCGCCATTTCTTTGTCCAATTACATATGTATCAGGTTAGTAGCCTTCTGTAATTTACTAGTGGAGTCATTGATATTTTTGCTGTTGCAAGTATGGCCGTGTCATCGGCAAAAGTCGCCATTGTTGCTTCTATAATTGGTATATCTCTAGTATACAGGAGATAAAGGATTGGCCCAAGAACACTTCCTTGAGGAACTCCTGCTGTTATCCTTTTTAGTTGGGAGTATTCATTCTCATACTTTACTCGGAAATGCCTCTCTGATATGTATGATTTAAGAATTTGAAAAAATTGCTCCGGAAGATCTCGGTGAAGTTTGAATTCTAACCCCTGGTGCCATACTTTGTCAAATGCTTGCGCTACATCAAGGAATATAGTTGAGCATATTTGTTTGCTTTCTAATGATTTCTCGATTACATCAGTAATTCGATGTACTTGTTCTATCGTAGAATGTTTTTCCCTAAATCCAAACTGATGTGAGGGGATAAGATTCGTTTCTTCGATAATTGGTTTAAATCTTTTAAGAAGAACCTTTTCAAATAGTTTCGATAATGTTGGTAGCAGAGAAATTGGCCTATATGAAGCTTTATCATTCGGAGGTTTGTTCGGCTTAAGTATCATAATTACTTCTGCAACTTTCCATTGTCTTGGTACATATCTTAGTTGAAATGCTGCATTGATTATATGCACTAGTTCCCTCAACGCTTTCTCCGGTAACACTTTTTTATCTGACCCGTTATGAGTTCATATCCTGGAGCCTTATACGCATTCAGATTATTCTTGATTTCCCATTTTAGTTCGTTCAATGTTATAGGTGTAATTTTTATTTCATCCTGTTTATTTATCGGGGTAATATTTTCCTCTTCCGTTTGTTTTGGGTAAGGTTGGAATGTTTTTCAAGGTGATTTGCAAACAAATCTGCTTTTTGTTTAGCATTTCGAGCCCAATTTTCTTTATTTTTAATTGGAGGAACCTGAAGTTTGGGTCTTTTAAGATTCTTTGTTTCTTTCCATAATGAATAATCAGTATCTTTTTGCCCAGTTAGAGTGCTGAGGTATTTATTAACTGACTGATTTTTAATGTTTTTTATTAGATATTTTAATTTGTTACACAAATGATTAAATACCCTCTTATTTTCCGGGTTTCGATGTTTTTGCCGATTCTTCCGTGCTTTTCTTTTATTTTTAAGAAGTTCTCTCACTTCCTCTGGATAGCTAACATTGCGCTCCATTTCCTGATTGTTATTAGGAGTGCTTTCCCATGCAGCACTTTGGATATTATGGATCATCAGATCATTCACCAGTAATCATAATTACTGGTGAATGATATGATGATATACTTTCACTGTTCTCTATATGGATATAATTATCTGAAATCCCTCTTGTAATAAAGAAGTCTATAAGATCTGGAGTCTTGGTGATATCCGAGGGCCAATAGGTTGGTATACCGCCCGAGTGAAAATCGCATTTTAGTTGTTTGCCTGCTGCGAACAGTTCTTTTCCTTTAGCGGTCGTTAACCGTGATCCCAATAGGTATTTTTTACATTATAGTCACCTCCAATTAAAAAGACACTTCCTAGTGTTTTGAGAAGATTAGTATAATCTACTTGTTTGAGATTGTATCTTGGGGGGCAATAGATTGCTGAGATACTGCAGGTTTTAGTATTGTTTAATTGTATTTGATTGTTGTGACTTGCATGGAAAGCTTCTCAACTTTAAGTTCTTCGTTATGCTTTATATAATCTTTTATGAGGATAGCTGATCCACCTCTAGATTTGTTCTCTGGATGTAATGCATGGTAGCAATTATATCCTTTTATTTTACAGAATGAAGTTTTGGTGAAATGGGTTTCTGATACATACTATATATCTACTAGGGGCCCCTGTGCAATTGCACAATTTTATTATTTGTTTGTTTCTTTATTTCTGTGCAATTTTTCTGGGGCTCGAGGCACTCCCAACTCAGTTTACTCTTGACGCCCTACCTTACGCAGTAGCCTAATCGAATACGTACGGATATTGGTCCGTTTTACATAGACCGCCTGCACACACATTGTACAGTGCTATGCCAGACATGAATTGTGCGTCGGCCCATGATTTCTGCACTCCAACAAAGGGTCATAGATGTGTTCCTCGCCATCACCGATTTTAATCAGATGATCATAATTCCATTTAGCATCTCTCCTCTATTGGGATTCGAACCCGGCACCTCAGGATCGTAACCCGTAACTTTAACTACTGAGCCATTTGGTCGGCAATTTTTATTATTTATATGGAACAAAAATTCAATCACAATTTAATTCTTTTTTTTTTTTTTTTTTTTTCTGAATTTTGTATATTTTTTTGTATTTTTTTTTTATTTAAATTTTTTTTATTTATTTTTTTTTAGTATTTTAAAATTGTGAACAAACACACATTCTACTGGAACACTTCACTATATACAACATTATCCGTCACAACTACCCCCGTCGATGTTTTTCCTTGTCTTGGGGTTTCCGAAACTTTAACTCGGAGTGCATCAGAATCAGTCACTCTGGAAAATGCTGTATATAGTTGTCCAGGAGTAAAACATGGCTGAGGAAGAAATAAGCCGACTTTTTTGAAAGTTTGACCCTGTGATTTATTTATAGTCATAGCGTAGGAAAGCCGAACAGGAAACTGATGACGTTCAAAATTGAAGGGTAGAGATAAATCATTAGCTGTGTTTAGTGAAATTCTTGGGATAAAGTGAACTGTGCCGGAATGTGCCCCAGTAATAATTTCCGCTTTAATACAATTTCGACTAAAATCCTTCACGACCATTCTAACACCATTGCATAGTCCATTTTTTATGGAAAGATTTCTTAGGAGCATAACTATGCAACCTTTCTTTAAATTTAAAATGTGGGGAGGTAAACCAGAAGGGTTCAAAGAATTTAGGTATTCAACTGGGAAATTAACTTGCAAGTCAGAGTCACATGTCCCGTCATCAGTTTTTACTGTGTCAATGGATGAGTAGGATGCTTTTTCGGAAACCAATTTTTCAAGAACCTCTTCATTGAGCTCTCGGACTTCATCATTTTTTGGACACAATATAGCGTACTGCGATATTGAAGATATATCATTGGTTGTGAACGATTCCCCAAAAACATCAGCAATTAAATCCTGTGAGACGTATTTATTTGGCACTTCACACGAATATTTTGTTTTTTTATTTAATTCGGCAGATACTTGATTACCATTGCCGGCATTTAACAACCATTCACTGAATTCAGGATCACTGATAGCCCTGATATTCCTTTTTAAATATAATGGATGGAAATGCCGCCATAACCGTGATTTCTTAATTGTAGCATTCACTATTGAACTTCGATTTCCATTTCTTACTACTGGCAAAACTTGCCGAAAATCACCTCCTAACACAACTACCTTTCCACCAAACGGTAAATCGCTGTTCATTATATCTCTAAAAACCAAATCTACAATTTCAAGTGCGATACCTGATGCCATCGGTGCTTCATCCCATATAAGGCAGTCAATTGATGATAAGAATTGTTTTTTTTTAAGGATATTTGAGGATATTTAACGACATCCATGTTAAGCGGAAGCGAGAAAGCTGAACGGCACGTCGTTCCATCGGGGAGCAAATTTGCAGCAATCCCAGTCCAAGCTACACACATTACTTTTTTATTACTATCAGAGATCTTCTGCTTCAATGCCAGATACAAAAATGTTTTTCCACTACCGCCGGGACCATCGAGGTAAAAATATTTTTGTGGATTAACTTGTAATACGGAAGAAAAAACTGCTGATGCTGCTGAAAGTTGATCAGTATTCAGAGCTTCCCAAAAATTATTGTCAGCAATGTTAGGTGGCAAAATAATAGCAATAGCAATATTCAAAATTTCAGAAATGTTTGGTATTGTTACTACTGAAAGAAAATCAAAACCTACTTTTTCACATTGAATTTTTAAGTCTAGTATACAACTACTAAAAGCTGTACTATCATTCATGCCTTGATGAATAAAATCTTCCATCATACTACTTTTGAATTCATTAAAAAGTTTTAATGGATCAGCAGGATTGCAATGGGTCAGGATAGTCACAAATAAGGATCTCAAAGATTTAGGTAACATATGTTCGCGAGCCTCAGATAAACAGTTCTCCCACTCATTACTATCATTAATTAATCCCCTTGCTCTTGCTGCTTCTTTATATGTTAGGTATATTACATTATTAAAGGTTTTTAGTGCTTCAAATGATGTAGATTCATTACCTTTAACAGAGAGAAGAATTAGTCGAAGATGGTAACGTTCTATATCTCTAGGTGAAACTGCTATTATTCTGCCAATAGTTTTTCCACCAAAATGAGAATTTATTGATCGCTTTTCCCATATCGAGTTCTTGAATACATAATGATTCGGAATGTCGCTATAAAAAAATTGATGAGCGTCGGTGTCTATGAGATTAAGCTCAAAAAATGCCGTCAAAGTGGTGCACGCGGCAGATTGTCGTCGCAAAGCACTTTCTATATTATTTTCTTGAAAGTAAACCGACTGTCCATCTTTTAGGTGAACAGATAACATTACAGTATTGTGAGATTGACCATGAATGGGTAATTCTTGTAGATTCCAAGCTGCTTCTTGTGAGCTTATATAGCGACAGTTTAGATATTGCGATATTTCATCATGTTCAACCTGATTTGAGTTATTATTTAAGGAATTAATTTGAACCCCAACTCTTGCGCAATCATGTCCTTTAGTTATGTATTTATGGATATACTTAATTGCTTTGACAGTAGAGCATAGTTCGACATTTATATGTGCGTTATATTTCAAGCTTAAATAGGCATTATATGGAACTATAAAACGGTTATCAACAGGAATATTAGTTCGCGTTCGGGGAAAATGTTCTGGTAAATTAGAAGGAGGACGCCTTCTATATTTGGGATAACTTTCCATAGATATATCTGTCTCAAAAAAAAATTCTTTAGGAAATTGCTTTGAACATTTTCCGTTGACCATACAAACAGAATTACGATTAAATTCTCCACATGGACCATGAACATTGTGTTTAAGAACCACCTCGTGAAGTTGTCTGTTATCATTTAAATTAGGAATCTCCGCTGAAATGATTTTATCAATATCGTCCCCAGTTTTGAATTTGTCTTCCTTAGCGAGTGTAAATAAACAGTGTGCATGAGGTAACCCACGTTTCTGATGTTCAATAACATAAACATACGATACGATATTTCCAAAAATTTGCTTTTTTACGATATCACTAAGGAATTCCTTTAATTTTAAATTAAAAACTCGGGTTACGATATCAGGACGGTCTGAAGAATTTTGGAAAGTTTTTAGTTCAGACTTTATTTCTTCCCATGCCGGATTACACGTAAAAGTAATAAATAAGTCTGGACGGCCAAACTTCCTAACAATAGCCATATTGTCCTGGTACAATTTGGACATGAACCTTGGACCACCGATAAACGAAGATGGTAAAATATAAATATTACCAACTCTGGTATTATTTTCAAGACAATCGCTATTTACGTAATCCAAAAGTCCTCTGTAAGATTCAACACGAAGAGCTTTTTGATTATGTCGTATAAAATTTAACCGGTTAGCTTCAACTCGAGCGTAGGCAAACACCAAATATTGTTGAAATAGTTTGCCACCATAATGAAGCGGATTAAAAACATTTCGACGTACTGCAATTTTATATGAATAAAATTGGAGGGTCGTAATTTTATTTCGTACAGCAGTAGAATGTTCGCTGCTGTGATGCATATCGGTGGTCCATCCGAATTCACCATTGGGAAAGAAAAGTGGAAATACCATAGGATCCAAATGTTTTGAAAGGGAGTTTATGCGTTTCAATGTTCTGCTGTTACTGGGGTAAACAGCGAAATCTATATCAGCTGGAATATTTCCTTCACGGTCTGACACAAAAACTAATGCAACATCATCAGAATTTATTGGTGCGTTATATACCCTTTGGTCGTCATGAAGATTTCGGGTAAAAATTAGTGAGACACTATTAAGCGGACGACAGTTTCGATTAGCATCGGCTATTTCATTTTCGTAGATCTCTCGAAGTCTTTTATAACTGCTAGCATATGGGGAAACATGTTGAAGAACCATAGAAATTATTGACATTATTTCACGTTTGCACTTGGAATTAGCAGTATTGTTCATTCGAATATTTACAGCTGTATCAGTATCGTAGAGAAATAATTCAGCATAACTTACATCTCCACCACGCTCTTGATAATTATTGGAGTTCAAGGAAAAATCAATGGGAATATTAACGGAAGATCGATGATACACATCCCCAGATATTTTAAAAGAATATACACTTCCCGACATATGCTCAATGTTAGCGCCCATCGAACAGAAGGCATTCGCATTATTATATTGTCTAATAAATTCCCGGAAATTCTTACTTTTATCGTCTGTGCCAACAAAGAGTTGTTTAATATCAAATGGAAAATTTTCCGTTGATGTAGGCAAGTTCGATAATTTTCCATTGTGGCAACAACTACTTTTATTTTCATTTTTAAAAAAAACTGCATCACAATAGGAGCATTTGACACTTAAATTGCCTAGATTAAAGCAGTCGGGGTAAACAAAATTTGAATTACCCTGAACAGCTGCTTTAAATAATGAATTAACTGATAGACGCGCTCGTTTTTGTTGCATATTTAACTCACGTATATTAGGATTCGCATTTGTTGCTCGTTGGAGTTCTCTTAAACGCTCACGGTTTTTTTCACGGTAACGACGGTCTGTTTCACGTCTTTCCATTATAGAAATAGAAATTATAATATAAAATGCTTATATATATAAATAAAAACCAAAACCAAAATCAATAAATCAAGAAATTCAAATCAAACCAAATTGTGTATATATAAAAAGCCTATATGTAAGACCAAAATTAAATTGTAAAATAAAATTTGCAGAAAGCGATCAATCAAATTAAATTCAAATCAAATCAAAGCTTAATTAAATAGCTAAGGAAAAACAAATATTCAACTCAAAAGAATGTAAAATTACAATACGTATAAACGAACCTTTTACTTCAAAAGTTAAGCATCAACTGATTTTTTATTTATAATTTATTCCTATTCGGGTGAAATAAACTTGTATGTATGTATATATGTAAATAATACTACACATACTTCATTTCATACAAATAAAATACGCATGCATATATAATCATGGACTCCTATATAACGAAGACTCAGTATTATCAAATTTATTAATACATGAAACGGTATATTGAATTTAAAAAGACAATGAATATGAAGTTTTGGGTTTTTCCTTTATTTGTTTTATATAGTGCATTCTCCAAGTAGTACATTTCTTAAAATAAATGAAGAATTTCCATAGAAAATTAAATTCATTACATATATCGACAAAAATATTACAGAGTTTTTCGAATATAGGAGTCCATGATAAAATACACGTAAAATGTTTTTTGAATTTATTTTTGTTATTTTTTGTTTTTCTATGTGTTCTAAGTTAATATAACGGTAAACTCGTTCAGCCGCTTGTATAATATAATATAGATATAATGCATGTTTAAAAATATATCTAGTTCTTGAATGTGATGCAACAGCACATTTGCATTCCAGATTACAATTCGTAATGTTTTATTCATTTCTTTGGTTTATAACTCGATTTTATATAATTTATATTTTGATACACTCGATCAAGGTTTTCTTCTACTCTTTTATTGAAACTAGTTTGTGGTTTCATTCCTTCTAGTGCGTTCTGCAGGCTCATTTCCTGCGAAGTAAGACTTTTGATGAGGTTCTCTAGATTTCTCAGTATGTCCTGTAAAACGAGATCCATTTTAGTCTGTTTCTGCTCTGTTTGCTGAACTATTTGAGCATAAGTAACATTTTCATTTACTCGCTCTCTTTGTAAGTTAACATTAGGAGTCAACGATTTTGGCTCCGTGGTTTTTTTGATAGTTTGTACATTTCTTGATGTAACTGGTTTACGTATTTTATCTCTCATTTTTTGCAGTTCTACTGCAACTTCGCATCCTCTGTAATTGGCTGGATGCTGGCCATTACAGTTGATACACTTCGGTGTTGTATTTCGGGAAATTGTGCAGCCATTTCCTGCATGCTTTCCTGCGCATTTAACACTTCTTGCTTCTCAATGGCAGTATTTTTTTGTATGATTATAATCTTGGCAATTCCTACATTGCGGAATTTGTCGAGTGACCTTTCTCGGTGTTTTTGTTTTAACTCTGAAGTTAAGGACAGCCTTAATATTATAAATATCTTCGATTTTTTCTTGGTTGTCGAAGGTTAGCATGCAAAGTGGGAGACCTCTTCTTGTGATTTCAACATTTCCCTCCCTGTTTTCTCGTCTCTCTTTTCTGATGATGTTAACTGCATCAACTATTTTCAGGCCTCTGTTTTTCAGGTCCTCAGTGATTTCTTCTTTTGAACAAGTTGGGTGTAGACCTCTGGCCATTACTTTAATTGAACGATCATTTTTATCCTCGTAAGTGTACCACTGGTGACCATCAGCATTTAATTTGTTAGCTAGAGCTTTATAGTCTTCAGGCTCTGTTGTATTTATTTTCCAGATATTATTACTGAGCGATATTACTTTGTAGTCATTTTGTACTAATTCTTTCATCCATTTCTGAATAATACCATAATTTGTTATTCCTAGTATATTGATCGGGGGTGGGACCTGTTTCTACTTTTCTGGCTCATGCACTTTTGGTGCAGTAATTCCATTAGCATTTTTAAAGTGGGTTTGAATTGGCTCAACTTCTGGTGATGATTCAGCTTTCCTCTTACTTCGGCTGGTTTCTTTTCTTATTTTCTTATTTGCTCTTTTGGCTTTCTGTAGTCTCCAATTGGTTTCGCGTTCAAGCTCATTTTCATTAGTGTGATATTCGTCTTGTTCTCTGAGTACTTGAAATTGGTTGTTCATTAATGCTGAGTTTCCTGCGTTTTTATTTATATTTACTGTTTCCTTTAGCATAATGATTTCTTTTTTTAACATGACAACTTCATTGCTCAGCTGCGCGATTAACTTCTCCATTTGCTCAAATTTATTTAATAACTCCGCTTTGTTTATTTTAACTGTTTGTGCACTTTGCGTGACTTCAGAAGTTTACTTGAGAGTTGTATGCTTCATAGAAGAGATATTTTCCTTCTCATTGTTAAGTTCACTCAGCATTGTGGTGCTCGCTGATGGTGGAGTTGAAGGTGGTGTTCTACGAAGTGCCGTACTTCTTCCACCATAGGGCCATACTTTTATATCTTGTTCTGTGCTTCCAGTAATAACTGGAAAAGAATCAGCCAGATATTGCAATGACGTTATTTCACTCGCTGCAGCGAAATTTGCCACAGCAGTAGTAGCAGTGCTTGTAGTTTTATCTGTCCCAGCTGCCAAGTGTACAACTGCTGAGACATTGTGGTCGATGGATTTCGACGACTGGGAGCCCACTCGCTCACTCGCCGGTACTGGGTGCCCGGATCCCTGCACGGTAAATTTTTCTTCTTCACTACTCATGGTTGGTTTTTGATCAGGGTGTCCTTCCCTTAGCATTTTATGCCTACTGCCAGGCAAGAAATCAGCCGCCTCTTGCATGAGGAACAGACGCTGTTTGAAGCCGCACCTTCTGGTGAACAGACACTTCTTGCAAGTTTTGGTCCACGAGTGGTATTTTATTTCCCACTTACCCGCCGGTGAACCGGTGAGGGCATCCCCCTATCCGCCACCTGGGGACGCGCCCGATAGGAGACTTGCAACTCCCACGGGTCCGATTTATTAACGTATTTTACTAGAAAGTCACCGGTGCAACGTATATCATTGAGAGTATTCATTATTAGAATGAGGATTCCATTTAAATTTCAGTAAAAATTATTTCAGGTCAGTAATTATTCGTTTATTAGGAGACCCAACAAATGAGTTGTAACATATTCCATTAAGGAACGTTACATTAATGGGTTCAAATTATTAATATAACGGGCTTTAACGTGACTAAAACGTGAAAACGAGTTTTGTGACTTTAGACAAATTTGGTTACCCAGAAATATTTGGATTGAATATTGCATTTTTATTCGTGGCGCTTGGACTTCTTTTCAATATCGATAATAGAGGAACAATCACAGTGCTACAGCTTCTGCAATTTAGTCATTCCTATTAGAAAGGATAGTTTCTTACATAAGGGCTTATTCTTGAATTCAATCGAAGAAGTCGCCGGAAACAAGCATTTTACTAGTGAAAGTTGAAGTGTCTGTTTATGATTGTTATATATTTACTTTTATGCTAAATAAAACACTTCATTTTTATGTTTTTTTTTTTATTTGTACTGGCTGCAGCAACTAACTTAATCTTACTAATTAATACAATTTTGATACAATTTTTATTTTAATTTTTTAGAATTTTATTACCCTGAATTTTCAATGATTTTGTTTGTGCTTGGGTAGGTTTTTATTGGTGGGATTGTGGATCGTACGATGATTTCAATCAAACCCAAGTTTGTTTTGGCTGCAAATATCGCGCGATCTGACAATTACATCTTCACATAATTTTCGTTATTTCGCTATCATAATTGAGCAAAAATGTTTGTTATTAACAGGGCCGCTATATCACCCTCCTCGCAGTAAGTGTCCCACGCGATTAAACTTTAAAATTCCATTATATTTTGGACGAATATTCATCAAATATTAAATCTGACTGATTTCCTTTTACATGGTTTATGTTGATCGAGCTGTGCTAGAATTTCAAATGCTGGTTTAAGGCGATCGATTGACACAGACTACTGTTTTCCGTTAATATTAATTACGAAGAATTTTCGTAGGTTACGAAGAACTCTGTAAGGCCCTTCGTAAGGTGAGGTAAGGCTTGCTCGTATTCTGTCCACACGAACAAATACGAACTCGCAATTATCTAATTTTTTCGGGATGAAAAGTTTGGAATCTGTCGATTTGCGAGAATCGACTGGGACTAAATTTTGCATCTGTGTGCGAAGCTGTTGTAAAAAGTCGTTAGTCGATGGAGGGGGTTGAGAATTTGGGCCAGAAAATATATCGCCAGGTAGTCTGAGGCTTTGACCATGAAGCAGGTCCACTGGGCTGCATTTGAGGTCTTCTTTGACACATGCTCTTATGCCCAGCAAAATAATGGGTAACTCAGAGCTCCAATTTTTGGTGTTACCCCGAACTCTGAGTGAAGTTTTAAGAGTTCTATGGAAGCGCTTTACCATACCGTTTGCTTGCGGATGGTAGGCTGTAGCCCGAATCCTGTACGAACCTAGAATTTTTGTTAGTTCATTGAAGAGTTTAGACTCAAATTGGCTGCCCTGGTCCGTCGTTAATTCATGGGGAACGCCAAACCTTGATATATACTGCTCGATGAATGTCTTAGCAATGGTTGAAATGCCGTGCAGTGAATCGAAAACTACACGACATAGTGGTCGAGGAGTGTATACCCGATGATTACCAGAGGAGATTTCGCAGTATAATTCATGACCAGTGAAATTGACAAGTTCAAGTTTGTATTTGGTGCTTGTTGGGCGAGATTTATTGATCAGAGCTCTAAGTTGGTCGTCTGTATGTTGTAACTCTGGTATCTTTTGTAAATCAGGGATTTTGCTTATAGAGGCAGTTCATGGGTCACATGAACGTGACAAAGTGTCTGCGACCACATTTTGCTTACCTGAAATATGTCTGATGTCAGCCGTGAATTGGGATATAAAATCCAAATGGCGAATCTGCCGCGGACTGTGTTCTGTTTTTGAGTATACAGCGTTAATCAAGGGTTTATGGTATGTGTAGACTGTGCATGTTCGACCTTTTACGAAATATCTGAAATGTTTAATGGCTAAGAATATAGCCGATATTTGATTTCAGTTGTTGTGAGTTTCTTTGAAAAGAACACTAATGGTTCCCAACTACCTTTATTGAACTGTTGCAACACTGCTGCTACGGCAATGTTCGACGCGTCACATGTTATGTTAAAAAAAAAAAATTTCAATGGGATGTGCCAATAATGTTGCATTGGCAAGCGCGCTTTTGACTATGATGAATGCTTCTTTACATTCATCTGGCCAGAAGTAGTTTTTGGCTGTTTTTGGTCTTTTTGACAAGCTAAAAGTGGAATGAACCGATGATAATAATTCACCATTCCGACGAATTTCTGAATAGATTTAATTGAGGTAGGTTGAGGCAAATGAATTTTGGCTAGTATGCGATCTGGCGAAGGTTTTATGCTATCTTAAGATATGTGGTTGCTGATGAATTCTAAATGTGAAACGCCAAAAACACACTTGGATGTCTTTATTTTGACATCGTACTTGGCAAGTCGTTGTAACACTTGCCATAATTGAGATTTGTGTTCTTCCTCTGTTGCACTTGCAACCAAAATATCGTCAATGTAAACGAAAATAAAATCAAGATCTTTTAGCACTTCATTCATGAAGCGTTGATAGGTTTGAGCAGTATTCCGAAGGCCAAAAGGCATTCGATTGTATTCGAATAATCCAAATAGGGTTGTTATTGCCGTTTTAGGTGCGTCTTTGGTTACCACAGGTATTGCGTGATATGCCCTAATTAAGTCGATTTTTGTGAAAATTGCGCATGAATATGCGGTATCGGATAACGATCCGGTACCGTAATTGCGTTTAGTCGACGGTAATCTCCACATGGACGCCAATCGGTGTTGTCTCTCTTTGGAACCATGTAGAGTGGAGAAGAAACCGGAGAAGACGACGGTTTACATATGCCTAATTCGACCATATGTTGAAATTCGTTGTACGCTGCCATATGTTTAGTAGGATCCAGCCGACGTGGTTTCGCATAAGGGAGTTGACCGTTCGTAATAATGTGATGAACCACGTTATGTTTGACTGGGATATTGTAATGGGGTGATTCGGTAAGAGACGGAAATTCCTCTAGTACTTTTCCGTAGCCATTCTCAACCACTAAGTGTTTTGCTGTGGGAGTGTCGACGGCAACTGTCATTGCGTTGATAGTTAATTTCGTGGCCGGGTCGATGATTTGTCTTCCTCTCATGTCAACAAGTAGACCGAATTTCGTGAGAAAATCAGCACCAATTATTGGTCGATTAAATGATGCGAGCACGAATGGGTGGGTAAAAGTGCGCCTTAGCCCAATATCGACCAAAAGTAATTGGGTTCCATAAGTATTAATGGTTGTGCCATTCCCAGCTGAAAGAGATAACACTGGATCGAGAGATCGATTTCCACGGAAATATGTGACTGGAATCACAGAAAGATCAGCCCCAGTATCCACAAGAAAAAGGAGATTGTTCTTCTGATCTCTAATAAAAAGGAGGCGGTTTGTATAATTTCGATTATCAGCCGCATTGATAATCGAATCTAGCCGTTTGAAGGGTTAGAGTTTGTGGATACCGTATTGTTGGCTGTGAATTCGCACGGCTTAAAGCATTTTTGTGCTCTAGCGCCGAACTTAAAATGATACCAACAAAATCTGTACTTATTTCGAGATCTGCTGCAGCTCCTTGTTCTGAAATGTGGCCGGCTTGACGGCTGCGGATTTCTGGTGCGATTAGGATTACCTGTAGTAAGGGCTGCAACGGATATTTGGAGCTGGGATATTTGCTCTTTTAATTCTGAAATTTCCGATTTTTTTGACGTTAATTAGGCGGAATCCATGCGGAAATGCGGACTGCTTTGGAAATTTGCTCTACTGTTGGCTTATCTTTAAATTCGACAAGTGCAAATTGGATGATTTTAGGCATTCTCCTCATCCAGAGTTTGCGTACGATATCTTCGCTGATGTGGTCAGCCGCTTAACCTTTAATTGCTCTGTAAACTTCTGATGGTTTTTGGTCGCCGATATCTTGCTTACTGACGAGTCCTCCAGGCGTTTTTCCTGTTATAGCGAATATCTGTCAATCAATGCCTTTCTCAGTGTTGTATATTTATTTATTTCTGGCGGTGGCTGAATGAGATCCGCTACAGATGAAAATATATCGGTAGGTAGTGATTAAAATGAGTGAAGAAGAGAAAGATAATTTAATACAAAAACAGGGTGAAGCCAATATTCACACCTCCAGACTCAAGGTCCCTGATTTCTATAGACCCAATCCGCAAGCTTGGTTTATGCAGATCGAGCTTCAGTTCCAATTACATATAATAAGCTCGGATACTGTAAAATTTCTGACGATGGCTACACTGGTGGCTTTCTAGTAAAATATGTCAATTGAGCGGAGTTTCTAGTACTTTAACAAAAGAATAAAACAAAATGTGTAAAAAAGTTGGCATTTGTTATTTTACATTTTAATTATATGAACAAATCCCCCTCCCCTCCCATTGCTTGATACTCAATCAAATCCACCAAAAACTTCAAAATTATTAGTGAAGGAGTTCAGTACAGCCTAATAGGGCAAACAACTTTAGAAACAACATATTTACTCATTCAACATATTCACATAACTGTGAAACGCTACAAAAATATTAAAATCCGTAAAAAATTATGGAATATACTTGTGGAATATGAATCTAGATGAAGTAAGTTTTCAAACACAAAAGAGCAGCTGGAAAAACAGAAAATTGTTGCAGATGTTACAGCAAAGATAAGTATGGAAATTGTACAATAGGCGCATTTATTGACGTTTCCAACAAACAAACACCATATGTCAATTTTATGTTTCATTTCGTTTTGAACCTACCTATTCATACGCGTATTGTATTCATCTAATTCTTTGTCGCTTTACAAAATTATTGTTCAGCTACATTTTAATAGATGGACTAATTATAGATCACCATTTGTGATTCAAAATCAATGTTGGATCAAATGTTGTTGTTGCTTAGAAAATTCTAACAAGAATCTGATTGATTTTTTGAATTAATATGTGGTGGGGTGCCTGACATCTAAAATAACTAGGTAGTATCTAAGCTTATGAAATTCACACCGCATTAAGAAACAGAAGTACATATTGTACATATTTAAAATCCATTTATAACTTGAAAACACAAATCGTAACAGATAAAATATTAAACTTAAAGTGAATGCTGTGTGCGCCCAATTTATTTATGGGGATTATTTTTATTTGGATGGATTTAACACAATAAAAAAATTAAATTTTGAACGTCGAATCAATATTAAATTTGACTATCAACCCTAAAATAATAAAAATAATCCAACCCCTTATAACAAATAAAATGTTGGCCTCATTTTGACATTGTCTCGAATTCCCAATAATTTAATATATCATGATCATAACGATAACGAATACCAAACGTGATACGAAAATATTCACGGATAAAGGTAGTGATGTCGATATACATACATATACAAAATACTTGTATTTTACAGGCTAACAATAAAAATGTTATTGCGATTTACGAAATTATTAACAATAAAACAAAATTTAAGATGTTCATCTTATAAATCAGATACTACATAATATATAACAACAATGCAATCCAGATGATCCAGAGCTATAAATATTCGAAAATAAAATAAATTTAATCCAGTTGCAAATCGTTTATTTTTGAAAATAGGTCGACCCACATTAAAATCGTATACCTTCTCTATGTTCGTGCATAATATTTTGGATTTGAAGTGGGCCCATGGATGGACCCATGATGGTTTTATTACAAAGTAAAGGCGATGGAAATTGGGGCAATAGTAAATTATTCAACGTTTAAAGGGTTTCGAACATTTGGTTCAAGGAATTTTTCGCGAAAAAAAACATAACAAGCCTACCGGAAATACTTCCGCAAGTTGCGAGCTTGGTTTCAGTTCATAACACTTTTTATAAAGAGTATCTAAACATTTTAATCGGGCATATATGTATATTCTAAACATACATAATAAAATATATTCTACCTTTATATCCGACGTGTGATAAAATGTTCTATGAATTTTCCATTCAAATATTCTAAAAAACTATTGACTTTTTGCACTGTAGTCTCAGATTTGGATTTTGTACCACATTTTCATTAAGATTCGGCATCCAAAATATTTAAAGAAATTTCTGGCTTGTGAATATCTTGCCAAACTATGGTATTTCTGCACAAAATTCTTGACTCCAGTATTCTTCTATATTTGCAAGAGGAATAAGGCCCGTATTTAGAATAACACCAAGAAATGCTTTCATTTCATCACTGGTAACATTTTTCCAATTATTCCATGTAGAATACTTAGGCAACTCTTTTCCATTTATTTTCAAATTTGCATATAAGTTTGTTTGTTGAACAATATTTTCAATCAGTTCGTCTGTAACAAATAATTTGAAAATTTTAAAAGGGTCGGCAATATTTTTCTAAGTTGTGGTCCAACGCTCCTGTTGCCAATGAAAAATGGAATCGTCCACGGTATTTTTTCATTGTTTGACGATATATTTTCGCAGTTCATTGAATAATCATCCTCATCACTGTCTTCATCTGAATAATTTAATGGTACTGTTTACCGTTTCCCTGTATTAACTTCAAGTACCAGGGGACCGTTTTTTTAATCTCTTTCGCAAAAAAACTTTAATTTCATTTTATTTTATTCGGCTGAGACATAAAAATCGATGTTGCCGAGGTAACCGTCGTCGCTGTCTCAAGACTTATAAAACTTCTTCTTCTCAAGACTTCTTTCCACACAACATTATACGTGCGACGTTCATTTTCAGGTGGTAACAAAACTTTCAAGCTATTTTGTCGTTTAACACGGGAAAATGCTACGTATAGCATACCATGATTAAAGACAGGTGTACGAAGGTCGATGCCAACAAATTCGAACGTTTGCCCTTGAGATTTATGCACGATCATCGCAAACGCTGGTCGAAGCGGAAATTGATGTCGTTGAAATTGATGATGTTGATCCAAGTTGACCTTTATTGTAGTCGAGCGTAACTCGAGGAATGTGTACTTCTTGTCCAGCTTTTTCCCCAGTAATTATTTTTGCTTTAACTACGTTGTTACATAATTCGGTAACAATCAGGCGTGTTCCATTGCACATACCCTCCGAAATATCTAAATTACGCAATAGCATAATTATCGTATTTTTCTTTAGTTTTCATTAAAGGGGTGGCAAATCAGCAATTTCAATCGAATTAAGAAATTCTGGCGTGAATACAATACCTCCTTCCTGTTTATCCTTCACAGAATCATAACATTTATACAATTTGTATTCTCCTGGGAGACGATTGACGATCTCAGCATTAATATTACTGACTTCTTTATTTAGCGGCGCGAGAATAACACGTTCCTTCATTCCATCGTAATTTTGATTCGCAAGGCAATTTCCAAATACTTCTTCGATTAAATTACCACTGGAATTTATATCCTCAGGTAATTCGATTTTATTGAACTCATCATCACTGTAATTAAATCATTCTAATAACAAATCATCTACATTTTCTTAAACTTAAGTTTACTTACATTTGGATAACACTCGCAGAAATTCTGCATAACACAATCCACTGATGTTTAATAATAAACAAAAGCCAGCAAGGTAGAATTATAATACTTAAGCGAATTAAATTACATAGAAGGATTGTAATACATATGCTAATTTATAGCAAATACGTTGGTGTTGTTAAATATTAATTTGGATGATACCATATTACGATGGAGTATTGAAACATTATATTTGTCTCTTTCCTAACTATTGTAAAAAACATCACCATTTTTGTAAACATCCTTTTTTCATTACATGTAAAAAATCTCAACAAGCAATATCAGTTTTTTACTGAATAAAAATTAATAAGTGAATAAAATCCGTGAAATATCTAGTATTAGCAAACCATCCAGCATTTATTGTTGTGAAATATCCAGAAAGGCTAAATAAGCTACCTTACTTTATCATCCGTTTGCCGAATCTACAAATATTTTATTGCAAAAATCAATCATCAGCAATTGGTTTAATTAACTTTGCAAATCCATCCACCATATTGCTGAGCCAATACATACATTACAAATAAATTGCGTTAGTTCTGTAAACCTTTGAACAACACAACACAACGAGCGATTTCAGCTTATATACCCTCTTCACAAAATGAAAAAAAAAAAAAAAAAAAAATTCCTTCCCTCGCTAACCTTGAATGGGTGAACTCTTCTATTGGCGCCGATGGGAAATTTAAGGCAAAAACGATAGATTAAAAAAAAATTTTGTTGCACTCACTGTTCATTACAATTTTTTTATTCGGTTTCGTCACTCTTGGTATTCTGTACTGTTCGTTCGGTGGACCAAGGATCTTATAATAACCTGAAAATTTTCAAAACCTGGAATTATTTGAACTTTAAAATAAAATGGATAGTATTGCATATCTTATGCTTATTAGTGTCTAAGCGAACAAACAACACAACATAACTGTCATTTACAATACAAAAAAAAAATATTTTACAAATAAAAATGTCACACCAATTTACTTTTATGGCGTTCGCAAAATTTATTGCCATACTAACACTCCGATCACGTTATGTATGTATGTCTGTATATTAAACTAAATGGTTGGTGGGGTAATGAATCCAATTCCTTTTTCATAATAATTTGTAACAATTTATTTTCACTGTGATATGAAATCTTTCCATCGTACACCAACTAAATTGATCAATAACCCTAATAATATAACAATATCGTTAAAATTTGGCCGCCTCATCCTGCATATCCAAATCGTCATTTCCCGAAAATCAATGTGAATTAGGTATATAAAAAATAAATTGGCGTTATTAAGTCGCCGCTATTTTATGGATAGATTTTAGATTTTATATGATTTCCAATTTTTCTGTCGGAAATTGATAAACAATTGAAATTTGGTTTCTGCCTTGAATTACCACTTAAACCAAAAGATATATAAGACACTCGCAATAAATAATTCATGGTTTCTTTTACCTCATAAACTGTATTTTCTCTTCATATACATCCGCTAAATATAGACATATGTACGAGTATGTATCTTTAATAAAATTCTGGCTACATGTACATACCGCTTTAGCGCAAATAATAAACGGGTATAAAAATATAAATGAGCGTAAAACAACTATACGGCGGTATAGTTGAGTTTATGGTTGGTACACGAATAAAATGAAAACAATATCCTATCGGGGGTTTGGTTTAATTAGGCGATACATTTTTTATCAATTCGTTTCGGTGTTCATTTTATCATTTTAACCACCATTATCACATACAAACTCTCATCCGCATAAGTATCGCATGGTTTCTTTTGTCTGCTACTATTGATTGCCTTACTTAATTTTAACGTGTCTTTAAATATATGAACATTAATGAAAATTAAAAATTAAATTGTCTGACACAATTAATATTTTTTGTTGCTGTTGTTGTACTCTGAAATTGTCAATTAATAAAGTTTTTATTTGTATAAAGAATTTCTTTTGAATATGAGTTTTTCATTTTTTGCAAAACGTGAAAATTTCGACTATTTGGGGATCGAAATCTTTATTCTGTTTTTATTTGCTTAAGATTATTCTATTTTGTATTTAGAAGGTTAATTGGTTTAAATCTATATTATACTATATAGATATATATAATATATAATATATATATATATATATATATATATATATATATATATATATATATATATATATATATATATATATATATATATATATATATATATATATATATATAATTTTGGATTTATAGTTTATAAATACATAAAAAAAAATTATTTCTTTTCTTTTTAAATTTTATTTTACACATTTGAGTTATACATTAGTCCTTAATGCTAACAAGATCAAGACTTAACTAACTTACTTAATTTTATTTTACCTTTCTTGTAACTTAAAAAATGCTTACTTTACCTAATTGATTAAATTATAAAATAGAACAACACGTTGGTATCAGGTTTATTGGAATTTGTATAGACAGCGCGTGGCGGCGCTACATCCGGCCAGGATGTACATCAGCATTTTATATTATCGTAATAATTATGCATCAGCATTATGGGTTCCCATAACTCCTCCCTGGGGTAGAGAAAGAACGTCCTCGTTCTTTGGTGTAATCCCTATTTTTACCAAAAG
Source organism: Tipula vernalis (assembly GCA_958295665.1). Taxonomy (NCBI): domain Eukaryota; kingdom Metazoa; phylum Arthropoda; class Insecta; order Diptera; family Tipulidae; genus Tipula; species Tipula vernalis. Next base: position 288,205,692 of record OY282560.1, read on the forward strand.
ATCCCGGTATTGTGAGTTCGCATTTGGCTCTGTAGGTTTTGTGGTTGAACTTCTTGGATTGTCTACTTTTATTGTTGTTGTGTGCCTTTGGATGCTGGCGTAGATTAGTAATATTATTATTCCGATGGTTGATAATGATAACCCTCCCGATAATGACCATATTCATGTTTGATGGTTTATTTGTTTCAGGTAGACTTTGTTCAGTTGTTTCCTGTTTTCAATATTTTCCTGGACGATTTCGTCAACACTAATTTCTTTTATTAATTGACGAGTGGCTTGGATATTGTGGAGTGCACCCTGGATTTCCATCTTTTCACTTTTGATTTCGTATGATTTAAATTTTTTGTTCTTAAAAGTTACTGTACAGTTCCAAAACGATATTAGAAAATTTCCATCTAATATTCGGTTGTTAGGGCCACAGTCCGAAGAAAGTGTTTCGTTTTTTGCATTTGATATTACCAGTTTGTCTTCAGCGATAAATTGTAGCGTAGTTTCCTTTTCTTTTGTCACGTTACAATGGCTTCTTGTCCCCATTACAAGTGGTAATATACAATTATCCTTGAATTCTTTAATCTCAGAGTGTTTTTGTACAAAGTTGCCATGCTTTGTTGTTGTAAACAATTTTTGGTTTGTTCGAATGAGATATTGTGGATAGTCTCTGATTATTGTATTATTGATGATTAGTGGTATTATCATCATCGCTGTTGATTTTTCTTCTTCTAATTTGGGTACTTGTAATATTGTAACGGAATCCCAAAAGGGATTACGTTAACAGACATGAGAATAGCGGTCTGATGCGGTATAGTAGCTGGCTAGAGCTCACGGTGCGGCGTGGGGATTCTCAGACATATTTCTCATGCTTGAATAACCGCATGATGAACATAATTAGAGGGGCAAATGGAAATTAACAATTACACTGCCACGGCCTCAGCGGCAAAAGGAAATAATAAGCCGGGAGTGATCGTTTCGGAGTGACCGTCTCAATCCCAGGCGACTACCGCCGTGACTGCCACACGGGCCTCCCCTCATCGGCCCGCCTACTGGGATGCTGTTTCCCAGTCGCGACGGCTCCCGATGCCATTTATGAAGGAGGGACGCCCGCATGACAATCCCAGCGACAATCCCCCGGAACGAGACCGTCACCCCGACGCGATCAACTCATGTGGCGTGCCGCCCTCCAGCACAGCCTGTCCTGGAGGAACGAACGGCACGCACGGAAAAGGATGGAAAAAGGCCGACCCTTCGCATGACCCCACCTCACATCACCCGATCAATTATTTATTTACGCGCACATGGTGCGGTTAGCACACGACAGTTAAAAATGCAAAAAGAAAAAAAATTGTTACGGTAAAAGTAAAAACTGAAAAAATTCGTTAGAAAACTACGTTACCACTGATTCTACGTTATATTAAAATTTTACTTTCACTAATCACTGTTCCAAAAAGTCATGAAAAAAAAGAAAATCACACCAAAGTACCTGAAACAGGAAAATGGACCGCTATGTGGTCGAACCACACCCAAAGCGGACAACCGAACCGAAGCGAAGCAAAAAGAAAAATTGCGAAAACTCCAAACGCAATCACTCAAACAACGGTGAAAAGATGAAATAGGCGTGATATTTGCTCGGTGTGGGATTTCCACCAAACCGGTGCATCACCACAAATCGCGAGTATGACCGCACAAAACAAATATATAATATATAGGAAAAATAATAGGGGGAAAAACAACTGTTACAATTTAAAATTTACAAGTTGTTTTTACCCTGAATAGCGTACCTTTTTATTTCTTACCCACCTTGGCCCGTCCGACCACCGCAACCAGCGCCGACGCAGGATCCCCCTCACCAAAATGCTGCCCGGCCCACAAGGGCGGGAATATTATCGTATGTAGATCCGTCCGATCCAAACACACTCAATAACCGGATTCAGTGTATCGTACCATAAAACACACGTTAATCCGAAGGTTGACCTTTTATAGTCGAACTCTGTCGAACGGCACAAAAGAAAATAATATATTTTTTTTTTTTTTTATTTAAATTGGCACCAAAACAGTTTCCAGATTTCTCTTTTTTTTTCTTTTTTTTTATTTCACCAAAAGGTTCACGCCACAATCAAAAAAAATAAAGTAGGAAAGGTAAAACTCAACAACTAATTTACGCTTTCATAGCCATCAACAATTTTTATTATTCAATTTATTGTCTAGTAAATTAACACAAGAAATATATACCCCATTCGCAGATGGGTATGGATTTAATTTACAGGTATGATAAATACACTAATCGATCTTATTAATATTATTAATGTTTATAAAATTAATACACATCATTAGGAAGTTAATTCCTTCTTTTGTCTCTTGTTCCTTTTTTTTTTTTTTTGTTTACAAACTTAAGATGGTGGTTTATAATTTTTCTGCGGTGACATACATTCCACCGCGCACATAACAAAAAAAAACCCAGTTATAAAAAAAATTAACTATTATCACAAAAAAAAATTTACTTGAATTTGACGACATTGGCCAAAGTAATAACATGGTCGCTAATTTAGTCCAAGCAGAACCATTTAAAATTTACCGTCAATATAACGAACCTCGAAAATTCACTCGACTTTACTCAACAAGAATCTAAACTTGACTTTTTATTTTTTTTACATTTATCAAAAAAAATTTTTAGACTTATCGTCACATCAATGCGAAAACTAGATTTTTTTTATTTTTAATTTTTATATATAAAAAAAAAAAGGTGACTTATCGTCAACCAAAAACTCAAAACTCGACTAACTAATCAAAAAAAAAATATTTTACATCAATTACAAAAAAATCAGAAAATTTTCCCCCTCCTATCTCTCCCCTCGCATCGCTGTTTGTCCCGCTCGCTGTATTTGTGCACACTCACAATCAGTTTTATTATTTTTTTTTTTATTATTATAAAATCTTTATTCATGTTTATGTTCTCTTTTCTTTTTTTTGTTTATATGTGCACAAATACAACGAATGAAACCACCAACGACGACGAACATATATATACACTCAGTTGTACGGTCGCTTCGGCTCCATGTCTAATCAGCCGATCGGTTTTCTTCCCCACACAAAGCAAATATCACGCGTTAACTCAAGCCAATAACATCAACAAGAAAAATGGAATATTCGAGACTGGACATTTTCGCATTGTAAACATTCCATCTCATACCACACAATACACATACACACACCATCTCGCAAGAAATATATATGCTTGTACATGATAATATAGAAAACAAGTAAATGCAGGGGAAAACAAAATAAAATATTTTTACATAACAATCGGTGAGAATATTAATTTGAATTTTGGGAAAGCATAGATCAGAGCGTATGTATATACAACCCTATGGTGGTCATGGTATATAAAAAAAAAAATCAAACTATTTGAGCGTTTGGAGTTTTCGCAATAGAATTTTTCTGCTTCAAGTGGAGACGCATGCCAGTCGTAACAAACGTGGGAACGACCCACACCCGAGATAAGGTCTCAAGCCAGGCCTAACAAAAAAATAGATTGAATTTTAAGAGGGGTTACTTTGATTTTATTACTGTTTCCCCTTCTCCTTCACACACGGATATCCTTGGCATGAAAGGTGCCCAATGGTTTGCCATCTGGATCTTTTAATTGATATGCGACCGATCCGACCTTATCCGATATGATAGCGGGTTTGAATTTAGCGCCTAATTTGGCAGAGAATTTGTTGATCGCGTCGCTTAAGGCGAAAGATCGGACAAAAACGGGTTGGCCGATTCGAAAATTACGGTGGGTACTGCGCAGATTGTATCTTTTGGCACCTTTCTCATGCGCGACTTGCAGGTAGTGCATAATACGATTTTTAAGCAAGTTCAATCGATCCGGTTTAGACATTACGTAGATTTCGCTTGAATCATTCTCGTCCAGCAATCTTCGCAGAGAATAATCAGATCCGTGTAACGACATATGCTGTCCGAACACGGCATAATAAGGGGAACAATGCAGAGTATCATGAATAGCGTTGCGTAAGGCAGCGGCTATCTCTGGTAGGTACTTATCCCACTCACTATGTTCATGATCGTCGACATAAGCCCGTAAAGAAGACAATAAAGTACGATTCACACGCTCAGACGCATTACTCTGTGGAGAGTAAACAGGAGTACGAACGTGAAAAATCCCATATTTAGATAACAAATCCCTGAATAGATTAGAGGTAAATTGTTTTCCGTTGTCTGAAGTGATTACTTCAGGAACGGAGAACAATAAGAAGACATCATTTTCCAAAAAGTTACATAACGATGAAGCAGTAGCTTCACGCAAAGGTTTAATCAATACAAATTTAGAAAAATGATCAAGGACAATTGCTATATAGGAATTCCCACGCTTTGAGCGAGGATACGGACCGAGAAAATCAACGAACAATTTCTGAAAAGGTCTAGTTGAAACCACGGCCGCTCCCATGGCTGGTTGCGTAGAGTAATTCACAGCTTTATTCATTTTGCACTTAGAACAGCTAGCCACGTAAGTTTTTACCTGACTTGCCATCTGTGGCCAGTAAAATTGACGCTGAAGACGTTCAAGCGTTTTACTGCCACCTAAATGTGCGGAAGTGGGAGGGACGTGGGCCTGCTCGATGAGTTCCTCAGTCATGGAATTAGGAACAACTAATCTCCAGATGGGAGCATCAGTGTCAAGATAATCAATTCCATGAGGTATAGAAATAAGTAATTTATCATCCTGTACTTTATAATTATGCTGATTACTGGCGAGCTGATTCACTTTAGCAATTTGTGCAACATATTCGGATTCCTGGAACGAAGGAGAGGAAAGATCGATGTGCAGCACCGGCACCATGGTTTGAGACGAAGACAATGCGCTCAAAGATTTACCTGACAATATCAACCCGGACTGATGACTTCCAGATTGGACTCCAGGGATAGCATTGCTCTCACCTTTGGACTTTTCCTCACGAGGAGAGGTTTCATCACAAAAGGCTCGAGACAACGCATCGGGCACTATGTTTACCGACCCTTTTCGGTACCCAATCTGGAAATCAAAAGCTTGTAGTTTAAGACTCCATCGAGCGAGTCGACCGGAGAGATCTTTCTGCGACATCAACCAACGTAGACTAGCGTGATCCGTATAGATGGTAAACGGATAACCTTCGATATAAGGCCTAAATTTGTGGACGCTCAGTACCGCGGCATAGCACTCGAGCTCGGTAACCGAATAGTTCCGCTGTGCTGAATTTAATTTGTGGGAGATGTACTCGATAGGGTGCTCAGCTCCTTCCGAATCCGTCTGAAAAAGTACACTGCCCACACCCACGGCACTAGCGTCGCACTGAATAAAAAAGGGTCTACTATAGTCAGGATGCGCTAACACAGGAGATGATGACAAGGCCAATTTAAGAGAGTTAAACGCAGAGTCGGCTGTAGGAGTCCACTGAAGTTTCCCAGATTTACCAGTCAGATCAGTGAGAGGAGCTGCTAGCGAAGAGAAATCTTTAATGAAACGCCGGTACCAGCCACACATTCCCAGAAAACGTCGAATTTGTTTGGTGGTAGTGGGGATTGGATAATCCATGATCGCTGTACATTTGTCTGGGTTTGTGCGGAGGCAACCGTTTCCTACAATATAACCCAAGTAGTTGACTTCTTTGAGGACGAATTGACTCTTGGTGATATTAATAGTCAAACCAGCATTTTTCAAAAGTTGTGCAATTTCTTGTAATAAGGCAAAGTGTTCGGCTAGAGTGGAGGATGTGACAAGGAGATCGTCGAGATACACAAAGACCTTATCGTGCAACCGATGCGGGATCACTCGGTGCATAAGGCGACAAAGGGTCTGTGGCGCGTTGCATAAACCAAAAGGCATGACGGTGAACTGATACAAGGGCCGTCCAGGTACCGTAAACGCTGTCTTATCGCGGGATTGTGGGTCGAGTGGTATCTGCCAAAAGGCATCTTTTAAATCAATAGCCGATATGTATCGAGTTTGATCCAAACGACCCAACAATCCGTTGATAAGAGGCAACGGGTACGCATCCTTGACGGTGGCCTTGTTCAGTTCTCTAGCATCTAAGCACAGACGAACTTTGCCACTAGCCTTACGAACCAAAGTAACCGGCGAGCACCAGGCACTTTGTGAGATCTCGATGACCCCCAAAGACAACATCCGATCCAACTCATCGTACATCAACTTTTGAATCGCAGGAGAGACGGAATAAAACCGCTGTTTTATAGGTTTGGCCTCACCCACGTCAATACTGTGAGTTAATAAAGAGGTTTTTCCGAGACCCAATTTGGTACTAGAAGGAAATAAGTTTTTAAGATTATCGAGCAATTGCTGTTCAATAACAGATAAATCGTGAAATGTAGAGGGAGTATTAGAGTCGGACAACTCAGGTGCAAGGTTCAACGCAGAAATTTTTGGAATGATTCCGAAACGATTCCAGAAATCAATTCCCAAATACAAAGTCTGTTCCAATGAGGGAACCACATACAGATTCAGATTATGTGTCACCCCATTGAACTGAATACGCGCATTAACGTATCCCATGACACGCTGAGACTGTCCGCTCGCAGTTTTAATTAATTGAGGAAAGTTGTGAAGTGAAACTAATGGGTTATTGAGGAACCTCTCCGATCCACAACCCAGCACGCTAACGCTGGCTCCACTGTCCAATAGACCTCGGTAAGGTACATCATTAACAAGGACATCGGCATATGGCCGATTGTCACCTGCTTCAGAACCGAGTATTGAGGCGAGAACGAAAGATCGCATGATCCTTCGTCTCTCCCAATATTTGATTGAACGGGAAAGCCGCACTGAGCTGCGAGATCGGGGAGGTTCGACAATTTCCGAATCTAGTGAATTTATTGACATTTGAAATGAAGTGTTGGTAGGAATAATGGAAACATCATCCGAGAAGCGGACCGTTTGAACAGGAAAAGGTTTCAAAGGAACTTGACAACTCGAAAGAGGTGAAGTTTCCGGCTTATTTATGGTTAAAAATGATTTATAGGGTGTATTGTCATAATAAGGGTTTGTGGACGGTGCAATATTCGACGACAATAGCAACGCTGGATCTACGACCAAGGGTTTAGAACGAGATCGACCCGATCCAGACACAAAATCGGAATCGGAGGATTCTACGAAAGCTATCTCGGATCGATCTAATTCCTCCTCACTGACGCAGACCCTAGACGAAGTTCCGAGTCGGTATTGCTGGCCGCATCTTCCTGATTCGGTCTGGGTAAAATCGCAGGTGGCCCTCTCATCCCAGTTCTCCAAGAACCACTCTGTTGGTTTCCCGTACACTTAGGACATCTCCGAGCGATCGTATCTCGTTGACCACAACGATAGCAGAAGTATCCGGTGGTAGGTACGGTACATTGTTGAAAAGTGTGACCGATGTCTAAACAATTATAGCAGACGGCCTGACTACCCACACCAGCTGTACGTTGAGTATTACTAGAGTTGCGAGATTCAGGCTTCTTTTCAGATGATCTCCCTGCAGCCCCAGGAGTCCCCGATGGACCACTAAGCGCTGCCAACGAGCAATCCGCAGGAACCTCAGTAGGTGCCACGTTCGGTGTTTCCACCGGTAGTTCCAAATCATCATAAACATCCGCGGATAACTCGTTGATCGCGCGTCGAGAATACATCGGAGGATCCGAAGGGGAGCGGAAACGCTTAAGGGAATCTTCCCACGCAGTACAACTCTGTATTAATTCATTGATGGAAGAAAAATGACGGTCAGTGAGGTGATATTGCAATACTGGTTTCATATTGGTGATAAGTAATTGAATGAACTCATCATCCTGGTAAGGGGTGTGGCATTGTAGGGACAAACTCCACATATGGTGGTAATATTCCTGGAAGCTTTCCTGAGGTAACTGCTTCCTCGACTCGACCATCCTGCGAATTTCGAATTTGGTTCTTCGGTCTTTAAATCGTTCAATGAACGCTTGCCGCAAGTTACTCCAGTCAGCTAAGGGGTTATGTCGGCGGTAAGTCCAGTACCACTGCAGGGCCACATCCCTTAAAAGGAGATGTAGATCAAGAAGGATAATGTCGGAGGAAATTTTATTGGCTAATATGACTGAATTTAATTGGAACAGGAACATGTCCACTGTAATACCCGCAGGTGACCCATTATAAGAAATGCCACATCGAGACAAGGTACGTCGGTGAAATTCAGAATTTCCAGAATAACCAAAAGTTGATACGGCTGGTTGAGAAGCCATATTTCCCAAATTCTGAGCTGCATTTGCATTTAAAGTACTATTTTGAAAGTCAGCTGAAGCTGGCATAAAATTATTATTAAGTGGTGCGGAAGTAGTCTGCTCCAGAGATGAACGCCCTTGCGGAACAGAAGCTACTGGTGAATTTTCCAATTGGAGAAAATCAATTGGTACATATTGCTCATTACAAGAAACCGGAGGATTTTGAAAGTGAACCTGCTGGGTTTTTTTAAGTTCATGACCACCATTCATCGCCATATTGGGATTCATTAAATTGGGTACAATCGGAGTAGCTGCTACTGCCTGCATAGCTGTCATTTGAGCAGTTAAAAATTGCACCTGAGCCATCAAAGACTTTATCATTCCAGACTGGTCCATTGTTGGAACAGCATCGGGTTCTACAGAATTATTTAAAGTTTTGGGTGGAATATCTGGTAACGTTTTAGTATGTTCCCCAGCACTACCAGAAGGATTTTCATGTTTTTCTTCCTCAGAATCCCATGTTTGATCGCATCCACTAACCTTAGCCAAATCTATGGACTGGTCTAAAGCTTCAGGAGTTTCCAAAAATTGACTTAATGCCTTTAACAATTTGTTACTATTTTCCAAAAGTATACTGGCTTTTTTCCCATAAGTTGGAGACGAAGAAACACGAATCAGTCGCCCTTGCACATGCAATAACCGAGTGTGAAGACATCGAACTGTATTTACTTGCTTATCCTTTTGTAAATCCGAAACGTTAATGAAAGCATCCTGAATACCTTGCAATTTCAAATTACAAGTAGTAATTTCTCTATCAGGATTGGATTTAGCTTTAGAATGCATCTGGCCAGGAGTTTCCACGGTACCAGCTGCCTCATCTAACAACGACTTTCTCAACTGATCCATAGCATCAGGAGAATCCACCCTAATGGACCGAACAACCAACTCGATTTCTAATTCATCAATTTTTAAATGTGTCTCATCCATATTGTGATAGTTCAAAATTCAATATATGGAGGAACAGAAAATATATATAGATATGTATATAAAAAAAACGAGAAGATGGACAAAATTAAAACTAATATTCTAACAATAAACCGTTTGCAAAAAAAAATTGTTTACTTGTTTAAATTCAGAAAAAAATTACCCAAGAAAAGAATTTATAAATTGAAAGTGGGAATATTTTATCCCAGAAATTGAAAACAACTAAACACAATAATTATATTACGTAGTTAAATAAATCCAAAGTATGGAAAGGATAACACTAGCGTTATCACAAAAAATTATTCCCCAAACCTAAAGAAAATTATAAGTATACCCGTTTACCAAATAAAATTAAATTAATTATTTAAGCGAAATTCAAAGGAATTGATTAGACAAAATTAAATAAAATTAATTAAAAACCAAGTTAATATATAAAACCAAATTATATTTATTATTGAGAAAAAAAATTAAATTAATTAACTAAATCCGCAAAATTAAATTAGAACTTCAATAATAACGTGGACATCCACAAGTCGGGAAACGTGAGGAGCTACGAGAATATTATTACTGTCACAAGGACTCACTCGCGTCAATTGTTGACTGCCGCTCACTCAAACGCTGATCAAAACCGTACTTGAAGGATTATCACACGATGATACACTGGCGTTCATTTAATTTTGTAATAGTTGCGTAACAATAAAAAAAAATGTTTATAACAAAAGTTCAATCAAAAAAAATCAAAAATAAATTGGCTTAATTTATTAACGAGCGACAAATCGATTAATTTTTAAATGAACTAATAAAAAAATAAAGAAAAATAGTAAGGTAATAAATCGATAAATAAAGCGAATATACGTAGAAAATTAGCTGCTCCACTATGCTGTAAGGAATTAGGAATAGAGAGAAAAAGATGACGACGAGAAAAAAATAAAATTTTCACAAACAGTGAAAAGTGAAAGTAAATAAAGAAAAATAAAGAGAGAGTTGATCGAATGATGATCGGTGTGGCCATGCGTTGGGCCGGTGGTAAAATAATAATAAGTAATAATAAAAAAATGGTTGGTCTCCTCCCCCGTTGGCCTCACAGCCGCACTCTTAGAGCTCCACCATGAGACGCGGGGTACTGCTAAATATAATAATAACACCGCTGAGGTCCAATAATTTTAATTAAAGAAGATAAGAAATAGAAAATTAACAAAAGAATGAACTAAGGATGTGCCATTGACCAATGAGACCACGAACTGTCCAATCAACACCACATTGGTGGAAACAACAAGTCCGCAATCTCAATGCTCATGGCACACGGAACCAACATGGCAAACGATCCAGCGAGGTCGAATGACTCGAAGTCAGAACACGCTTGGATCGCTCCCCATGAAGGTAGTTGGATCAAAATAAAATTAACTGAAAAAAATTGAAGTAAATTACTTAAGGGTACGTAGATCTGCAAAATAGAAAATAAAAAATTGAAGAAAGCTAAACTCAGAACAAAGGAAAAATGAGTCTAACCACAATCTAACGCCACATGGCGGAAATGGTAGACCCACTCACCCGATGAACTGAGAATAGGGATTGACACTCACAACTGTATGTAATCAAACAGCATACGCTGGTTACAATACAGATGAGGGTGCCAACCGGACAAGGGAAACATTGATGTGAGCATCCGTACAGATCAAACAACGCAAGCGTTGGACTTTGTACGTGATGCTCACAACAAGTTTGAAAAAAAAAAATCTGAAAAATGAAAAGTCGAAAAATTGAATTTAATTAGCCGAATTTGGGCGCCACTGTAACGGAATCCCAAAAGGGATTACGTTAACAGACATGAGAATAGCGGTCTGATGCGGTATAGTAGCTGGCTAGAGCTCACGGTGCGGCGTGGGGATTCTCAGACATATTTCTCATGCTTGAATAACCGCATGATGAACATAATTAGAGGGGCAAATGGAAATTAACAATTACACTGCCACGGCCTCAGCGGCAAAAGGAAATAATAAGCCGGGAGTGATCGTTTCGGAGTGACCGTCTCAATCCCAGGCGACTACCGCCGTGACTGCCACACGGGCCTCCCCTCATCGGCCCGCCTACTGGGATGCTGTTTCCCAGTCGCGACGGCTCCCGATGCCATTTATGAAGGAGGGACGCCCGCATGACAATCCCAGCGACAATCCCCCGGAACGAGACCGTCACCCCGACGCGATCAACTCATGTGGCGTGCCGCCCTCCAGCACAGCCTGTCCTGGAGGAACGAACGGCACGCACGGAAAAGGATGGAAAAAGGCCGACCCTTCGCATGACCCCACCTCACATCACCCGATCAATTATTTATTTACGCGCACATGGTGCGGTTAGCACACGACAGTTAAAAATGCAAAAAGAAAAAAAATTGTTACGGTAAAAGTAAAAACTGAAAAAATTCGTTAGAAAACTACGTTACCACTGATTCTACGTTATATTAAAATTTTACTTTCACTAATCACTGTTCCAAAAAGTCATGAAAAAAAAGAAAATCACACCAAAGTACCTGAAACAGGAAAATGGACCGCTATGTGGTCGAACCACACCCAAAGCGGACAACCGAACCGAAGCGAAGCAAAAAGAAAAATTGCGAAAACTCCAAACGCAATCACTCAAACAACGGTGAAAAGATGAAATAGGCGTGATATTTGCTCGGTGTGGGATTTCCACCAAACCGGTGCATCACCACAAATCGCGAGTATGACCGCACAAAACAAATATATAATATATAGGAAAAATAATAGGGGGAAAAACAACTGTTACAATTTAAAATTTACAAGTTGTTTTTACCCTGAATAGCGTACCTTTTTATTTCTTACCCACCTTGGCCCGTCCGACCACCGCAACCAGCGCCGACGCAGGATCCCCCTCACCAAAATGCTGCCCGGCCCACAAGGGCGGGAATATTATCGTATGTAGATCCGTCCGATCCAAACACACTCAATAACCGGATTCAGTGTATCGTACCATAAAACACACGTTAATCCGAAGGTTGACCTTTTATAGTCGAACTCTGTCGAACGGCACAAAAGAAAATAATATATTTTTTTTTTTTTTTATTTAAATTGGCACCAAAACAGTTTCCAGATTTCTCTTTTTTTTTCTTTTTTTTTATTTCACCAAAAGGTTCACGCCACAATCAAAAAAAATAAAGTAGGAAAGGTAAAACTCAACAACTAATTTACGCTTTCATAGCCATCAACAATTTTTATTATTCAATTTATTGTCTAGTAAATTAACACAAGAAATATATACCCCATTCGCAGATGGGTATGGATTTAATTTACAGGTATGATAAATACACTAATCGATCTTATTAATATTATTAATGTTTATAAAATTAATACACATCATTAGGAAGTTAATTCCTTCTTTTGTCTCTTGTTCCTTTTTTTTTTTTTTTGTTTACAAACTTAAGATGGTGGTTTATAATTTTTCTGCGGTGACATACATTCCACCGCGCACATAACAAAAAAAAAACCCAGTTATAAAAAAAATTAACTATTATCACAAAAAAAAATTTACTTGAATTTGACGACATTGGCCAAAGTAATAACATGGTCGCTAATTTAGTCCAAGCAGAACCATTTAAAATTTACCGTCAATATAACGAACCTCGAAAATTCACTCGACTTTACTCAACAAGAATCTAAACTTGACTTTTTATTTTTTTTACATTTATCAAAAAAAATTTTTAGACTTATCGTCACATCAATGCGAAAACTAGATTTTTTTTATTTTTAATTTTTATATATAAAAAAAAAAAGGTGACTTATCGTCAACCAAAAACTCAAAACTCGACTAACTAATCAAAAAAAAAATATTTTACATCAATTACAAAAAAATCAGAAAATTTTCCCCCTCCTATCTCTCCCCTCGCATCGCTGTTTGTCCCGCTCGCTGTATTTGTGCACACTCACAATCAGTTTTATTATTTTTTTTTTTATTATTATAAAATCTTTATTCATGTTTATGTTCTCTTTTCTTTTTTTTGTTTATATGTGCACAAATACAACGAATGAAACCACCAACGACGACGAACATATATATACACTCAGTTGTACGGTCGCTTCGGCTCCATGTCTAATCAGCCGATCGGTTTTCTTCCCCACACAAAGCAAATATCACGCGTTAACTCAAGCCAATAACATCAACAAGAAAAATGGAATATTCGAGACTGGACATTTTCGCATTGTAAACATTCCATCTCATACCACACAATACACATACACACACCATCTCGCAAGAAATATATATGCTTGTACATGATAATATAGAAAACAAGTAAATGCAGGGGAAAACAAAATAAAATATTTTTACATAACAATCGGTGAGAATATTAATTTGAATTTTGGGAAAGCATAGATCAGAGCGTATGTATATACAACCCTATGGTGGTCATGGTATATAAAAAAAAAAATCAAACTATTTGAGCGTTTGGAGTTTTCGCAATAGAATTTTTCTGCTTCAAGTGGAGACGCATGCCAGTCGTAACAATATGTAGAGCAGGGTATCGTCATTAACTGCTATTTTTGGTGTTACGTACTGAAGTGCCTCATCCGGCAGTGAAATATTAACGCCTTGGTTTATCATCAGGTATTTGATTAGGATGACTTCTTTCAAAGATAAGATTTTATTGCTGGGTAATTCGGACTTAGTTCTTATTATTGCCTCCTGGATATCCTCCAATATGCCATTAACTGTATCTATATTAATTATGGTTGTGATTAGTTCGATTTCTGTGAGAGTTGTTCTGTTAGCTATTGTATTATTTGTTATTGCTTTATTTATTGTATCTGTAATTAGCTGTATTCGCTGGTTTATTCTTTCATTTATTTGGTACTGCTGGTTGTTTTGAGTTATAAGATCGTCCATTGTACTGTTAATGATGCTTAGGTCTTGTGCAATTGGTGTGCCGGCGATCCATTTCCAGGCAGATCCTAATGTGTCCCATCTTTTCCGTCTCCTTCGATGGATTGGTTTGATTTGATAGAAATTGTTGTTCAGTTTTCTTAGTTTTTGTTCTACTATTTTATAAATTTCTAGCCTATCATTTACTTTATTTATAATAAACTTATTCATTGATTTTATAACATTCTCTAAATTTCTTAAATCTATTGGGTGTATTAACTTAATGTTTCCAATTTGTAATTTACAATCATTAGTTTTTATTACTAGAATGGGGTCTTTGTGCAAATTTTTTATTTCTAACTTTTGTGTATTGCCAAATTGAGTTAAGAACATTAATAATAAAAATTTTAAAAACATTTTCTGAAATGAGAAAAAAAATTTTAGTTTATTGTTTTTTTATCCTTTTTATTTTATTTTTATTCCTTTTAATATTGTTACTGGTTTAAAAAGTTTTTAGAGTTATTTCCTTAATTTTTGTCTCGACCCCTCTTGGTTGACTTTTTGTTCTTATATTTGGTTTTACAAAGACAGATTGGTTATTTGTTAATATTGGGGGTTCTTCTTTTGCACTGTTAATTTTTGTTCTTTTATTTTTTGTTAATTCTAACTTATCACCTACATTCTTAAATATAATGTTTGCCTGTGCTTGAATTTAATTTGGGGACAAAAGATTGCTTTGGTTAAAAATAACCTCGTTTGGCGTGAAGCCAGTGGATGAATGCACAGAACTATTGTAAAGTGCCACAGCGAGTTCTATGGCCGTTAGTGTATCGGCTTTTGGGACTTTATCCTTATTAGTATTATATATTTCAATAATAGTAGAGTGAGTCTTCTCTATTTGTCCGTTCGACTCAGAAGAGGATGTGTATTCTAACCTGACGTTAAGTCTGCTTAGATATTCTTTGAATTGTGCCGATTGGAATGTCGTTTCGTGATCAGAAACGATACTATTTGGTATTCCAAATAGTGTGAAATATTTTGTGAGTGCCGATGTTACATCCACTAAATTTTTAGTGTTGATATGAACCATTTGAAGGTGCTTTGAAAATGCGTCTATTATTGAGAGGAAACTAATTTTGTTGATACTGAAAATATCAATGTGCACTCTTTCTAAAGGTTTTTTTGTAATTGGCCTCGGTGAGATTTTTATGTTATAGGGTCGACGATCATATTTGTGTGTGTTACACACGTTGCATGCGTTAACATGGCTTTTGATTTTATTGGTCAAGTTTGGGAAGAAATAAGACCTTCTAATTTGGCTTTCAACCTCTTTTATGCCTCTGTGGGCTCGCTCATGCTCTTTTATTATAATGGCGTTTTGACGGTCTGGACTTTTCACATCCTCGACCATTTTGGTAACGAAAACCAAATGGCCATTTTGGGAGAATTCTTGTTTAAAACATTCCTGAATTTTACCGTATAGGATTTCAGGTGCGAGAATTGCGGATTGTTTTCCGTTGTGGTATTTTTTTATGAAGTCTGTAATATCTTCCAGTTCGAATGAGTTCTTCGAAATAATTATTCTATTAAAATTTGGAAATATGTTTTCTGTGATTATTACATCTAAGTTTGAAAGTTTAAAAACTAATTGGTTCCTGTAGTAATTGAGAGGTCTTTCTGAAAAATGAATAAAATACTCATCCGATGTATTAGCAGAGTGGATTGTGTCCATCTCGCTACTATTTTCTTGAAGGTTTTCTGCAACTTCTTCAGGTCTATTTAACACACTATCTGAAGCTTGGTTAACGTTTAGTTCAGTTGTATTTCCTTTTGGCATTCTGCTAAGCGCGTCTGCGACGACGTTGGCTTTGCCTTCTTTATAAATGACATTGTAGTCATAATTTTCTAATTCAAGTCTCCATCTTAAGATCTTCGAATTTTTCTCGGAAGACTTTATGAACGTCAGTGGCTTATGGTCAGTTACCAGCGTAAATTTGTTACCGTAAAGGTAAGGCTGGTACTTTTTTACTGCCCAAATAATCGCCAGTGCCTCCTTCTCATTGGTGGCGTAGTTGATTTCTGTCTTATTCAGTGTCCTTGATGCAAATGCGATAGGCCTTTCGATGTGATTTTGGACTTGAGAGAGAACTGCGCTTAATGCGTATTCTGAAGCGTCCGTTGTCAGAATAAAAGGTTTATTGAAGTCAGGATACGTAAGTATCTGATCTGTAGCTATCGTTGCCTTAAGCGTCTCGAATGATTTTCTATATTCCAGGTCAGTCATATCTAATGGCACATCTTTTTTTAGATACTTGGTCATATTTTTGGCAATTTTTGAATAGTCTTTGATAAATCGCCTATAGTATCCCGATAGACCCAGAAACTATTTTATTTCCGTAGGAGTTTTGGGTAGTGGCCATTCTAAGATCTTTTTTATTTTATCCTTATTAGGTTTTACGCCATCTTGAGTTATGACGTGTCCTAAGAACTCCGTTTCTTTTTTCAAAAATTCGCACTTATCAAGCTGAATTTTTAGATTAAATAGTGCTAATCTTTGTAAGACAGTTTTTAAATTGTTAATATGAGATTGAAGATTTTCTCCTAAAACAACTATATCATCCAAATAGACGTGACATTTTTTTCCCAACAACCCATGTAATACATTATTCATGGCCCTTTGAAAAGTAGCAGGCCCATTTTTCAGACCAAAAGGCATCCGGCTAAACTCGAAATGACCTTTGTCAGTTGAAAAAGCGGTTTTTTCCTGCGACTTAACGTCCATGGGAATCTGATGAAAACCAGACTTCAAGTCAAGAGTAGTGAAGTATTCTGATTTTCCCAGATTGTCTAAGATCTCTTCTATTTGGGGAATTGGGTATTTGTCATCAATTGTTTTTTCATTCAATTTCCTATAATCAATGACAACCCTAACTTTGCGAGTTCCAGACGCATCGGCCTTTTTTGGAACCACCCAAATTGGTGAGGAATATGGGCTATTTGAGTTTTTGATGATGCCGCTGTCCAGCATTTCTTGCACTTGGTCCTCGACATCTTTTTTAAATGTGTGAGGATACCGGTAGGTTTTCGTATAAACTGGTATCTCGTCCCTAGTTTGAATTTTATGTTTAATAATTGTTGTGGCTGATAGTTTTTCGTTTTGCCGCAACAGTACTGATTGGTTTTCAAAAAGTGTGTTGATAAGAGTTGTTTTCTCCAGTTCAGTTAGATGGCTTGTTCTGATTAACTCATCTATAGCTTGTTTACTGATTAGTGAATTTCCGGATATCGGTATAGGTTTCAACGTCTCAAAATTATTTATTTCTAATTTTAGTTTTGGTAAATGATATGGTGGATCTGGATCATTGGATAGTATGTTAACCGTTGTTTGGTTACCGTTAGCTTTATACAAGCCAGGTTGTATCGTAATATTTTGATCTAATTTACTAAAGGTTGGTACATACCAGTCTCCTATCTGATTCGTTTTAAAGACTACTGTGTGATTGTAGAAGTTCTCCGTTGGGTAGTAACGGTAAAACTTGAAGGTTATATTATCCATTGTTATTGTTTTTGTTTCGAAATCAATTTTCGCATTGGTCTTAGCCATGTATTCTGAGCCTAAAATTTCGTCAAAGAATCTGTGAAAGTTTAGCTCATGGTAAGTTTGTATAGGTAGTTTTTCACTTAATAAATTTATTTTACATTTTAGATTTACTGTATGTGTGCCTAATATGTTTTTCACTGTTATTTTATGTGATTCTAGTAATTTTTTAGGTGCTATACCGGGTTTAAGTATGTTCTTATTAGCACCGGTATCTATTAATAATTTAACTGTTTTATTTAATATTGGTTGGTTGAGGATTAGGTAGGGTAGAAAATTTAAGTGTCTAAACCTATTTCCTGATCCTCTTGAAAATTTTGTTATTCGGAACTCGATTCTGTGTGATTAATGTCGATTTCCTGTTCTTCGTCTTCACACACTTCATGATTATTTATTAATTTACGATTGAAAGAATTTCTTGTTCTCATTGAAAGGTCCACCTCCATAGGTATGGGTTTATCCTTTACAGAGTAACTTTGTCTCCTTTCGTTCGTATTTACAAATTGATTGGGTTTTAACTGAACCATATTATTTCTTATTTGGTTCCCGTTTCCCGGTTTTTGTGTGGTTGTTTGGTGATTGTTCTGATTTAACGGCTTCTTCGAGTTGTTAGAAATTAACTCGTTGCAGTTAAATTTACAGAGGAAAGCATACGCTTCCTCTATACCTTTGGGCTTTGCAGCTTGCGCGTACCCGAAATAAGGTTTACGTAAACCTGAAATAAATGCGGCTAACGCATCTTCATCGATGAACGCGTTAATAGCGATCCACGATTCATTGTATAATTTGTTTTGTTTTGATAGTCCCTTTATATTTTGCACTATCTCTTTCATTTTGTTGAAGTAAGAATGGATCGTTGTTCCTTCACTTTGCTTTGTTGACCAAAGCTGTGATTTATAAAACGATAGTTCCTGTCGGTCCCTAGGGCTTCCATTAGGATTTCTTTTACTTCTTTAAACGTTTTCGGATTGCCAGCTAGACATAATACGTCTTTGGCTCGTCCTTCAATTTTATTATTAACTGCTTGTAGATAAAGATAGAACTGTTGTTCTGGGACCAATGGCTCAAATACGCCAAGTGTGTCCTCTACCGTCTTTATCCAAGCGGTAAGTTGCTTACGATTCCCATCGAATGAGGGTATCGATTTTATAGGGTCTGGTATCCTGAACAGATCCAGTACGTTTACTTTATTGACAGGCTCGGGTTTTTCTTCCCGTAGCGGTTGTTCAAACCTTTGGTTCAAGTACGCCAATACTTGGTCGTGCTCTGTTTGTTTTGTGTTCAATTTCTGGAGTTGTTCTGCTATAGTATTTAGTTGTGCAGTAATTTGCGCCTCCATTGTTATTGGGAATGTTTCGATACTATTCTCGTCCAGATTCCTATTAATATCGAAAATTTCTCTTGATTTCTTTCCCATACACAATTAAAAAAATTGAACTATTTTTCTTGGTTTTCCGTGCCTATCTAGTAGTACACCGAAAAAAAAAATTTTATCGTCTCTATCTTGTAGTGGACGAATTGACAGGTCTACGTCTATCTAGTAGTGCGTAATTTTGCCAAAATAGGTAACACTTTTATTTTTGTATCTAGGTTTACGTTAAATTTTGGATAAGAAATCACCGAAAAAAAATTGTATCGTCTCTATCTTGTAGTGGACGATTTGACAGGTCTACGTCTATCTAGTAGTGCGCAATTTAGTCAGAATTGGTAACACTTTGTTTTTTAAAAATTTACGTTGTTTTAGATAATAATAAAAAACTCTTACCTATAGATGCGAAATGTAGTTCTACGTCTATCGTTTGTAGTGCGAGAATTACAATTCCGTGTTGCTGTCGTGTTGAGCTGGTTCGTGTAAAAGCTTAGTAAACTGGGTGGAATCCTAAATCCTCGTAGCGGTTATAAATAACCTTCAGCATGAGACGTCAAGAAAAAAAAATGTGGTTCGCTTGTATCACTGCGATCACTAATCACAAAAAGTTTTTACTTTTATATTTTTCTTAACAGATTCACTTTAAAATGAGTTTTTATTTGCTCATTTCTTTACACATCACTTTACTTTACTATTTACACTCCGCTAGGCTGCGCCAATTTTGGATTTATAGTTTATAAATACATAACAAAAAATTATTTCTTTTCTTTTTAAATTTTATTTTACACATTTGAGTTATACATTAGTCCTTAATGCTAACAAGATCAAGACTTAACTAACTTACTTAATTTTATTTTACCTTTCTTGTAACTTAAAAAATGCTTACTTTACCTAATTGATTAAATTATAAAATAGAACAACACGTTGGTATCAGGTTTATTGGAATTTGTATAGACAGCGCGTGGCGGCGCAACATCCGGCCAGGATGTACATCAGCATTTTATATTATCGTAATAATTATGCATCAGCATTATGGGTTCCCATAACTATATATATATATATATATATATATATATATATATATATATATATATATATATATATATATATATATATATATATATATATATATATATATATATATATATAAATATATATATATATATTATATATATATTTTTTTTTTTTAATGAGGGGGGAAAATCCTCATGGACGTTGTGCCGGACTCTTACCTACTAAAAACCCCACCCTTTAAACCTCCTCACACCGACCGGGACCGCTTAATATGCATTACTTCAGCCGATGGATGTCCTTTGTATATTTTTTGGTCTAATTAGAGTTAATATGCTCTCTCATTTTTATATTTATTACCAACGTGATCATTTGACTTATATAGTTCCAGGCCTGTTCGTCATCCAACATCCTTGAGACAATGCATCCCGGTGTTAGTTGTCTTACCAGGTTCGTACATCCTTCCCGCTCCTGCTGCCACCTTGTGCATTGTATTACCGTATGTTCTGGTGTATCCAGCTCACCGCAATAAGAAAAATTTGGTGACTCTCTAATCTTCATCCTGTAGAAGTAACTGTTGAAGCAGCCATGTCCGGATAGAAACTGTGTTAGGTGGAAGTTGACCTCGCCATTCTTTCGTTCCACCCTTTCCTCCACCTCTTCCTTTTAAGTTCCACTGAGAATTGCCACCCTTTGTTTGGCCATTAATGTGATGGGTGGCATGCTACTTAGTACAAAGGCAGCCTCCTTTGATACTGTCCTATACGCACTGCTTACCCGAAGTGCTACGGTACGTTGTACACGTTCTAATTGGTCGCGAGCTCTCGCAGTTTGTAGTGCTCTGATCCATATCGTTGCTCCATACAGCATGATTGATGTAACTACCGATGACAGTAGTCTTCTTTTGCTTGAACTAGGACCTTCAGCGTTTGTCATAAGTCGAAAAAGGCTTGTTGTTGTTCTGGTTGCCTTTGTTACTGTTTCTCTAATATGATCGTGGAAACTACGCCGATAATCTAGCCATACAACCAAATACTTAATTCTTGTCTTTAGGTTTATTCTAGTGCCGTCAATATTGAGAACCACCGAAGAAAGAGGTCTCCCGCCCGGCATTACGACCGCTTCTGTCTTCTCCGGGGCCAGCTGCAGACGGTGGTTGTAGAGCCACCTAGACATCACCTCCACTGCTGCTTCCACTCTTTTTATCAGTTGTTCCTCAGTTCTGTGCTAGGTCATCTAGCATAACCTACTAACTTGGCACCCTCCGGCAGTGGAATTCGAAGAACTCCGTCGTACAAAATATTCCAGAGCATTTACCTCAGGATTGATCCTTGTGGGACGCCGCTCGTAACATGTATCTCAGTTGAAATGCCATTTGATTCCATAACAATACGTCGCTCACTCAGGTAGCTATGAATAATATTCCTAAGGTATGGACTCACTTGTAGCTCCTTTAGCTTTTGGTGTATTATCTCCCAGGCTGCACTATTAAATGCGTTTCGCACCTCCAGGGTGATAACCACTTGAATGCTCCTCGTGTATCGAGACCCATTCGCAGCTGTGTCTACTATCTTCATGACCTCTGTTATGACATTTATTGTGAAATGTCCTGAACGAAATCCAAACTGATTATCCGCCAGTCCACCCTTCGTTCACCAGCCGGCGTAGCAGTAAATGTTCGAACAGTTTTCCAAAAGTGTCCAACAAGCAAAATGGTCTATATGATGTTGGTGCGCCTTCTGGTTTCCCATTTTTCTTGAGCAGGACCAAACGGGCCTTTTTCCAATTATAGGGAAACTCCCCGTTTTTAAGCGACATATTCATAACGTTCAGAATCCTTTTTGGGTTCACTTCGGATGCAATTCGGACTACCTCTGGTGGGATCCCATCCGGTCCGGCACTTTTCTTGGTCTTCATTTTGCGCCATGCTACCTCCAATTCCTCTGTAGTGAAAAACGCTATATCTTGAGTTTGTATGACTTCGCGAGTTACTCGTTCATGAAGGGGAAAGAGCGCGTACAAAATAGTGGTCATTATTGCCGGTGCAATCGTGGGAACTGTTCGACCAAACCTTTTCATCACTATCTTATAAGCATCTCCCCACGGGTCATTTTCAATTGTGCAGCAGAGAGATTTCCAGCATTTCTTCTTTGATTGCCATATAGCCACTCTCATTTCCCTTCTAGCGCGCTTAAGTTCATGTTGGAAGGAGATATCAGCCTGTCCGTGTGTTCGCTTGTTTTCTCTCATTAGCTTTGTCCTAGCGTTGTTACAAACTTTGCGTAGTTCGCTGATCTCTGAGTTCCACCAATAAACAGCTCTTCTTCTGTTATAGCTTCGCGGTGTTAATGCCACTTCGCATGCGGTTCTAACAGCCTGTGCTAGTTGTACCGATGATGTTATGTTTGAGGGGTCGAGGCAGCTTCTCCAATACGCCATCTTTTACTGGTAGGGATAGTTTTCCGCGATTGCTTAACTGATATGTTAGTGTTCACCTCAAAACTAATATAACGGTGGTCACTGAGGCTTTCAGTCTCTAATAATTCCCAATTTTGAAGGCGTCTCATGATTCTTTCAGATGCGAAAGTGACATCAAGAAAGAAACCATAGTTACCTCTTTCGAAGGTAGGCATTTGCCCTGTGTTGAGACTGGTAAGGTTACATGATGCGGCCAAGTTCGCCAATACTTGCCCTCTATTATCCAGTATTTCCCCTCCCCACTCTGGCGATTTTGAGTTGAAATCCCCTGCAACAATCACGTCCTTATGGTGATTAAATATAATCAAGCTGAGCTCGTCTAATCCCATGGAAAATTCCTCCAGCGGATTGTTAGGAGAGAAGTAGGCAGCTCATAATAACAATATCTTCAAGTTCTACCCAGACAACTCCCTTTCCTATACCGGATCGGTTCACTGCAATATTTTCGGATAATATAGTTAGCGCTGCATCGCCCTCTAGGTCTGCTTCCATTTACCTCCCTGTAATATTCGTCGGTTTGGTTCGCTCACCAACAATACGTCTACATGTTGTTTATTAGCAGTAGCGACCAAGGGGTCCTGTGCCGGTCTACTACGATGGGTATTAAGTTGGAGGAAGCGCATGACGTGTTGCGTCTTCTCCCGTATTTGGTGACTCGTTGAATAAGTGTTCTGGAGGACTCGCGCTCTCCATATTTCCCTTCTTCGTAAAATGGTTAAGTTTTGTTTCGTTCCACTCGTTCCTCCTATGACCACTCTTCCTGCAGCTGAAGCACAGGGCACTGCGATCCAGTCCACAGCAGTTTCTTGCTGTATGCCATTTCTTCCAACATCTATAACATCGGCGATCCTCAGTACGCATTTGAATTCGACAAGAAATCCAACTAATTCTGATGCGCTTTCTGTCAACCAACTGCTTTGCATATTCCTTGGGCAGTTTCACTGTTGCCTTTTTTGTATTTGAATATGCATTCCTCACCGATGTCACGAGTATTTCTGCAGCATTTATGTTTCCGAGAGCCGACAGGATACCATGCGTTATGTCAGAAACAACTGTTTCCTCGTATGGGTCACGTATATGCAAGACTCTCATATCCTTCTGATGTACAACCATTACTCCCTCAACTTTGGCGGAGATCGCTTGCCTCAGAGTCTCTGCCTTGTTCTTCCCGCCCTTCAGTTGGATCCTAAGTTCATCTGGACTAGTTTTTTTAATGGAGGTTATCTCCACACCTACATCCTTGATGTTTACACCCTCTTTGACAGTTTTTAATATGTCAGCGTAGGTTTTTCCTTCGGCCTTTACTATTACTGTCTCCTTACTTGGTTTCCGTTTCCTCCTTTTATGTCTGACTTCAACGAAACCGTCTGGGAGCTGTCGTTCCGTCGTGTCGGATTTTGAGTTAATGTTCTCCGTTACTTCGTCTGAGATTTTATATTTTTCCTTCTCTTTTTTAGCGTAGATAATTACGCTCACACCACTGTCGATGAAGCAACACTCTAGCATTTTACGCACCCTTAGCGTGCTGCATTGTATCGAGATAACGCTTAATTCTTTCACTCCTTGTGTGTAGTGTTTAATTTTTTTTGCGACCTCAATGAATTGCTCCTCTAGTAGATTTTCATTGGCTTGCTCATCTAAACAGCATATATATAATGTACGCGTTTCACTAATGGGTATGGTCTCATCTTCGAGAACGATCATACCAGCGGTTTGTATGACAGCTACTTCTCCTGCTTTAAAGGAGTTATTGCTTAGTAGGCGCAGTAATCCTGGTACCTGCCCATCCAGCCGGCGCAGTTCCTGGTTGATTGGTCCACGCGCATCCATAAAAATTGCCCTCGAGGCGGTTTCGCTACCAAGTATATTGTCTCGGCTGATTTTTGTTACTCTGTATACTTTCTGTGGCCACTCTTTTGCAGCTATCGTAGTTATTTCCTGCGGCGTCATCGCTGGATGTATCTTGCTACAGAGTTCATCAGCCAGTAAATCCCTGTCGATTCCTCTTGCGCCATTGTCTGTGTAGACATCTCCTTTGAGTCATGTTCAGTTTGAGTGGCGACTTCCTGTTGCAGCACGTAGCGTCCTCCTAGGCTATCAGTAATTCTTTGCTTCTTTTCATTTCCCTCCGGTCGGGTATTCCATATTTGTACTACCTGTTTATGATGCGACAACCTGTAAGCAGCCATCCGAACTCTTTATACAGAATCCTTTATCTGGTTCTTCGTTGTTGGGACTGCTTCAACAAGCGCACTCAGACTAGCAGACTCTTTCTCTACCTGCTCAATCGCTGCCAAGACCTCGGCTAGTTCAACTTGGTACCGTGTGTATCCTGAACCGTTTTCGTTGTAGCGTCGTTTATTATTAACCCACATTGAAATTTCAGGAAGCGAATTATGATGCGGTGGGAATCTTGGGGTAACTTTGGATGTTTTAAAAACATCAGGGTCACGATTTCTAATACCTTCATTGCCAGCAACTATTTCGGATGTGCCGGCCTGGTCGTTCACCAGCGTCATCCTACAAGATGGTTGATTGCCCCCCCCAGAATCCGTGGGCAGCACTCTAAAACATAGGAGTGGGATTCCCAAACTATTTCGGTACCCACCTGGGGTAGATTATTGTTTTGCTCATCCATCACCATGTTTTGCTGGTTTTGGTCCGCCTCAGGTATTTTATTTCCCTGATACCCTCTAGTACAACTAGTGAGCGTTCCTCTATCCGCCATCTTGAGGAGGCGCCAAGTAGATGGTCCAGCAACGCCCCTTGGGGGGCATATATATATATATATATATATATATATATATATATATATATATATATATATATATATATATATATATATATATATATGTCGATATTACAAATTTCTTAAATGTGGAACCGCAAATTAATACAAACAGCTTAAGAATTGCTCATTTTAATGCTAGAAGTCTCAGCTAACATCTCAGTGGTTGGCGAAACATGGTTAAGTGAATCAGAAATTACCTTTTTTAATATAAGTGGTTATTTGTCGTTATTCACGGTACCCGTCAAAAGATTGGTGGTGGAGTTAGTGTTTTTATAAATGGAAGATTTGCTGCTATTGAACTGCACAATACTTGCTTCGAAGATTCAAACTTCTTGGTAACTCTAAACTGTTAAAACTAAATTTAAATGTAATAAGTATCTATGTATATATCTCTAAATACACCCAATGCCGCATTTTCCGAAACTGTAGATGGAATGTTGAATAAATATTCTAATTCTGTTTTATTGGGTGACTTAAATATTAATTACTTAGATCAAGACATTAATATTACCATACAATTAGAACACTTGGTTCTTAGTAATGTTTTTGTCATATTAAACAGCAGGAACCGTATTTATAGCACTCGAGTTTCAAATACAATTTCCACATGTATTGATTACGTCATTTCCGACCGTATAGAGAAAATTTTTTTTATTAACTTTCATTGAACTAATAATATTACACCGGCATTCGTCATATTAAATCATAACGAAATTAGGAAATGCTTTTCTTCAACCAACGAATTTCCAAACACATTTTAAAGCTTAATTGAAACAACAAAATCCATTATTACTTGTAATACTTTGGAAAAACAGTATAAGGTCAAAAGCCATGGTTCAACAAACAAGTTTTAAAATTAATTAAAAATCGTGAAAAGGTGTATGTTCTGCACAAGAAATATCCACACAACAAATTTATTAAGGAACAACTTAGGCAGCTCAGGAATAATTGCACCTCTATGGTCAAATCTCTAAAAATAAAATTCTATTCAAAGAAAATCACTGAAAATAATTGAGACCCCAAGAAGAATTGGGACTTAATTAATTCACTTATTTTTAATAAATCTACACGGTTTCCAATGTGTCATCAAGTGTTACCGTTTGATGTGATGGTCATTTAACATCTGACCCCTTATTTGTGGCTAACTATCTGAACAAATATTTCATAAATATAGGCAAAGAAAACTTTTGTACATCTAATGCTTCCCAAAGCTTAATACTTCATTTTCAAAATTTTGTCAACAATAACGTATTAGCTGAACTAAATTTTAAAGAAACTACTACACAAGTAGTTGATTTAATCATAAGTTCTCTAAAGACAAATTCAGTAGCTGGCTATGATAAAATTACAACAAAAATTTTACAATCATCTAAGACATATTTTATTCCTAGGTTAGCTTTATGTATAAATGATTGCATTTCAAAGGGCCAACTTACCCAATGAATTAAAAATATCAAAAGTTACACCCAAATTCAAAGAAGGAAATAGGACCATTGCTTCAAATCAGAGACCGATCTCGGTTATAACTTGTTTTGCTAAAATTTTTGAGTATTTTATCAACCAACAGCTTGGACAGTTTTTTAGGGACCATCAAAAAATAAATCAAAATCAATTTCATTTCATCAAAACCAACAACACTCAAGCCGCAGTTGCTACCCTATGTAACTTAGATGGAATTGAGAACAGTCTGCTTATTGGGATATTGTTTATTGATATACATACAGAAGGCATTTAATTGTGTTAACCATAATTTTCTAATAACTAAGTTAAAGTCCTTAAATCCAAGTGAGAAAGCCCTGAAGTAATCGTAAACAGTTCATTACCATTCCAAACAAAACTAGCGAATTCCTCCAATACTGGGCCGTATATTAACGACATGCTCCAACTTGATTTGGTTGGCTCTATACAATGTTATGCAGATGATGCTGTAATTGTTTATCAAGCTGTTAGTCCTTATGATATAATTAAAAATATGTCTCATGATCTAACACTCATTGATAATTGGTTAACAACTAATTCTATGAATATTAATGCTTTTAAACCTAATTACTTGCTCATCGAAAATAAAAAAATTCCTGTTGGCTTCCCGAATCATTTCAAATTTAACAACAAAAAAATAAACCAAGTTAACTCCACTACGTAACTAGGCATTGTTATTGATGCTAAATTTATTTATTTATTTATTTATTTATTTATTTATTACCAACTTATACATAACTGGTTGCATCACTTAAATAAGAAATTTAATAAAATTATATAATGTAAATATTACAAAGATTACCAATAATTCAAAAGAAGCTTCGACATCAATTCCTTAATTGCATTTCTAGACAGATTAAAGTCAAAAGCCGGCCGTACTTTATTAAAGGAAGCAGAAGAATGATAAACCGGCTCACATTTACCGTAGTTTTGCCTACAAAACGGCAACTTAATTTGGAAATCTTTATCGCGCAGCACACGTAATGGAGTATATATATCAAGCAAACTCAAAATTTCCGAACAATCGATTTTAGACACCAATAAATCTCGAACAAACATTGCGCTAATTTCAATTCTACGAATAAATAGCGGCTCCATATTTATTAATTTCCACCTACCCATTTAAGTGGGAGGCACACGTCATATTAAAAGTAAAAAATAAATTATGCCCTATTATATTTAGCTTAAGAAAAATTCGACATATCATTCTCACCTTGCTCACCCTGCTCTCTCACCTTTTGATATTTATTTGCAAGATGTTAATTTTCTCTTTCATGAATTAGGTAATTGTTTTTAATAGAATTGGCAATTTCTATTAGAATAGAGTCATTTCCGGAATGTGAGTTCACCTCTGTTTTAATATTAGTGACATTTATTACTTATTAATACTAATAGATCCTCTTTTTCCTTTAATTGAATTTTAAGGACCTTTATTCAATTTTTTAGTAGTTTAAGTTTCTTATTCAAAAGTTTAATTGAATAAGTTCGTTAGGATTTTCTTCTTTCTCGATATCTAGCAAGCTTTTGAACTCCCACATATTAGGAATCGACTGTTTAGGTCCAAATATCTTTTCTTTGTGCAGCAAAGCAGATTTTGTAAACCTTATACTTTTTAAGATATTTGCAAAATAAATTTTCTGAACCAAGGAAATGGCCACTTCCAGTAAGCCGATTTAGAGTAAAATTTACTGGGACCTCCCAATTTATCAAAAAAGCTTAATTCTGAAGTTTCAGTTCGATTGGTTAAACCATTTGGGCTGTAGAGAGGACACAGATTGACAGTCAGACACCATCTCGAAACCGACTTTTTCGGACTCAGGGGACCTCAAAACAGATAAATCTCTAAAAATCGCAAAGTCCAAAATTTTCATGATTACGATACTTTATTGTAGTAATGTAAAAGAAAATAATAGAAGCCACATGCTTACTAGATTGTTCTACACTATCTACGTTAATTATTTTATTAGTTTTTAGAGCTTGTCCTAATTTCATCATATTAAGGTTTTTTTTTTTTTGTTGTAACGTTAAATGGTATTCTTTATTGAACTGAATAAAGATTAATTGGTTTATTTGTTATTAGAATCTCTGTTTCGATTCCTAATCACATTTTATCCTTATTAAAATCCTTTGATTTTAAAATTAAATTCGATTTATTATTTTCGGCATTTTCATTAACCTCCATCTTTGTATTCGTTGTCGGCGTTATGTCCTCCATCTTTGTATTCGTTGTAGGATCTTTGCATTTGTATTGTAACTTTACTGTGAATTATGTTTTTTTTTACTCACAACAATTAAAACATATTTTTGTATTTTATAATACTTTTATTACTTTCTTTTACGTGAGTAAAATAACGTAATTTTACGTAAGTAAAATAAAGTATAGTAATCATGAAAATTTTGGGGCTTGAGATTTTTAGAGATTTATCTGTTGGACCTCAACCACTGAGTCCGAAAAAATGGCTTTCGAAATGGTGTCTGTCTGTCAGTCTGTATCCTCTCTACAGCCCAGATGGTTTGAAACTTCAGATTTAAGCTTTTTTGATAAATTGGGAGGTCTCAGTGAATTTTACTCCAAATCGGTTAATCGGAAGTGGCCACTCCCTTGGTCCAGAACATTTATTTTGCAATTATCTTTAAAAGTATAAGGTTTACAAAAAACTACTTAATACAAATGTTTCCCGAAAAAGTCAAATCCACGTTTCTTTTTTTAGGAATTTAGGTTTCCCCAATTCTCTTAATATTAAATGGATCACTAGCCAAAATCCCACTCTAAATATACCCAGGCATAAACTAGGACTCTCCTGATATCTTTATAATTTTGTTATTGATTTTCCGTAAAAATTAAATGAAACATTTTTATATTTTTAATATCGACTTTCACAAACTATATAAATTGTAAAATGGCGTTTTTTACTAGTAAACACGATTTAACACGACTGAACCACTTTCAGTTTTGATTAGATCGTATCAAACATGGCTTTCCTAAACACCAAAATCCCCTATGTAGTTTCGGGTAGCCTAGATCCTATGCCAAATTTACATACATGCCCATAATATTGGGAAAATCTTTTTTTCATAATATTTGGCATATATTGGGTGAGATTGTATCAAACATGGCTGTCCTAAGCACCCTAATCCCCTATTTTTTTTAAAACTGGAACTAGTTTATGGTAGCCCAGGTCCTATGCCAACATTACATATAGGCCACATTGGTGTCAGCTTCCTAAGATTTTCTCAAGAAAATTGGGAAAATAATTTGTTCATAATATTTGGTATACGAGTATATGGTGAGATCACCCAAATCCCCTATTTTTTCAACACTGAAACTAGTTTCGGATAGCCTAGATCTTATGCCAAGTTTGCATATAGGCCACTTTGGTGTCAGCTTTCTAGGATTTTCTCAAGAAAATTGGGTAAATCATTTTTTCATAATATTAGGTATATATTGGGTGGGATCGAATCAAACATGATTCTCCTAAACACCTTAATCCCCTATTTTTTGAAAACTGGAACTGGTTTCAGATAGGAAAGGACAGATTTAGGACAAAATTCACATACGTCCACACTTCTACCTCACGAGTCACGTGAACAAACAAAATCAAAGATATTGTAGAACAGAAAACCCCAGGGAACTATGTATATGAATCGCCATTTCACCCTCAAAATGTAACTGTTTCGGTGCTTCACTAAAAGTTTTTTAATGGTAGTAGTACGAGGAAATGTTGCTTAAACAAGTTATTTGGAGCTGCTTGATAAACACTTTATTCCAACACTAACACGAATGGTGGAAAATAAAAATAACATTCCATGGTTTATGCAACATCGCATTCGTCCGCATACTGCTTTTGTAGTTTTGGATGACCTTCACGATTTATCTTATAACAATCGTCTCAAATCGCTTTCCTGACCGTTTTAATGAATGTTTCCAATAGCCAGCGTATTCACCGGATTTAACTTCAGTGCATATCTGGAAAACGGTAAGACCTTTGTCGGCAATTAAAAATACGTACTCTTCTTGTTGTCCTAAGGTCGCGTAATATTTGTGTTTGTAACATATAAAAATAATAAAAAATAAATTTGTGTCTAATAAATAATAATTAATAAACTTGAATAAATAAATAAAGTAAAACGTAAAAATATTTGTGAGTTTAATTTAAATTATGGTGTAACTATAAATGGATTCCTAACAAACGATTCCCTCAGCAATACAGAACAACTTCCATCATGACCATTTTCGTACAGAGATTGAACTTGATTTTCCTATAAATCCCTTTGTGGAAATTTATTAGGGCTGGCACTAATTTAAGCATTTATTTGTTGTCACTTTTTGGGTAATTAGCATGAACTATGTACATGCAAGATGAAAGATAAAATCAAACGACCAATTAATGCTAATTCACTGTCCTTTTAATTAGTTTCAAAGATTTATTTTTATTTACTGATTTATACTGCAAAATTTAATTTCAAATTCTACAGAGCTCCGCAGTGAACGAAACAAATGCTAATCTGACGGTGCTAGATAGATTAGGACTGTACGGTGGGTGCATTAAATCTACCCAATCTATAACGCGACTTTCGGTTTTCTTAACGAAATTAATAACAACCAATAATTTCTCCGAGTCAAAAAAAAAAAAAAAATAGACGAAACAAATATGATAAGTAATATTTTCCAAATTTGAAATTTGAAATCAAAATTTCAGATCAAAAACAAAAAAAAAATTTAGGGAAGTTAATTTGACCAAAATTTATGGAACATAAAATAAATAAATAAAAACCAAATTGTATTAAATGAATGAAAAAAAAAAAAATAGTGCATTGCAATACTTCAATACTGAATGAGCCATGGATTACAGTATTTATTATTATTATTATTATTGTTGGAGGGCCATGCGGGCGATCAGCCACTTCGCACTGCGACCTAAAAGATCTATTGTGCTGGCCCCTGCTTAAGTTTCCGTCCAGTCAATATTCAGGTTCTTAATGAACCTGACAATACTGCTTCCCGGTACGTGATACATACTATCTGGGCTTATTGCTCTCCCTCCTAGATGTTTACTACAGCATGTAGTTCCGCTAGAAAGACGGTAGCATTGGAGCTCAAGGACCTCGAGAGGGTTGTCCCACTCCAGTATATTCCTACTCCTGCCCCGTATTCCGTTTGATTTTACTCTTACGAGTTGCTGGAAATTGCAAATCACCTGTAGGTCACCCAGCTTTACTACAGGAAAGCTAAATAAAACTGGAGGGTGCCCATCCACAGTCCGCATATCCAGAGGTATCCAGAGTCCGCATATTTTGGGCTGATTAACCTATCAGCCATTCATCTTTCGGCATATGCTGTTCCACCTTAGATTAGGGTTTTTTGTCAAGGTTTTCTCCTTTAGCGCCGAACTTTAGCCTGTGCCAAATGGCCAAAAATGTGCCTTAGTTACCAGTGGTTGCCATGAGGAATTGTAAAAGGAGAAAAAAAAAATATTAACGAACTAAAATTTAGCTTAAGGCTGTTTGGTACTCATTTTACCAAAATAAGGGTATCGTAAAAATCAATTTGTGGCTACAAATATTTATCAATTGACATATTTTTTTTTTATTGACAAAGTTTAAGGTATTTTTGAGGGATTAATACAGGATTATTTAAAAATTATCTACAGTTTATCCGTAATAAAGATTCAAAGTTGACGAAATTTTGGATAAAGTTGCTTATGGAAAATTCAATTTTCTTAACTTTTTCCCGCTAAACCATATATATTTTTTATATTGACCTATGCAGAAAGATATTTTTGAGGGATTAATTCACGATTATTTAGATTAATATTAAAATAAGAAAGATATAATCAAAATACTAAGAATATCGATATATTTATCGATACGAAAAAATTGAGTATCGATAAAATATGTTTTATTGTCAAAAAGGGGTATGATCCCGGCTAATTTTTGATTTCCTTTTACTCTACGAGATGGCTAACCTTAAATTATGGTAAGTTTCTAGGATCTTATCGTTTTATAATAAAAATGATGAAACAAAAAATTATAATTATCTTCTGTTCGTTTCGTTGTTATTGTTGTAACAACATAATTTCTTAGTGTGAAAAACAGAAAAAATTGTTGGCTATAATCAAATCGCAACCAATTTGTTCTAATTAATAAAATTATTGTGTAATATTATAACGTGATAAGAAACAACTTTGATTAAATATAAGTGAAATCTGAAAAATAATAGTTATATTATAGTGATGATATTAAACATTTTATTATAAACACCATATGTAAGTCTATTTTTTAAATAATAGTAATAACGGTAGTGATACGTTTTTATAATACATACATAGGTATATACTAATTTTAATAATAACAAATAAAATACTAATTGATAGCCATAGTTTAATTGTTAAACAGTTCAATAAAACATGAAACAAACATTGAATTTTGGTAAAAAAAACGGAATTTTCGTAACAGAGCACGCATTGGGTACGTACATGTTATATTATTAATTACAAATTATATTTTTTCATTATATTTATATTCTGCAACAGGAAACGCTGGGGAAGATATATTGAATCCTCCAATAATGAAGGTTTTGACAATCAAAATTGTATTGATTTAGACAGTTTAGAGGATGTAACAGTGAATCAGACAGAACCAACGTAAGCTTGCATGGTCAGTGTAGATCGTAAACGGATACCCTTCTATGTAAGGTCTGAATTTCTTCACGCTCAGTACCGCGGCGTAGCATTCTAGCTCGGTCACCGAATAATTTTTCTGAGCAGAGTTTAGTTTTTGCGAGATGTATTCGAGGGGTGCTCTCCTCCTTCTGCATCCAGTTGAAACAACACACTGCCTACACCGACGGCACTGGCGTCACACTGAATATAAAAAGGTTTTTTGTAGTCGGGGTTAGCTAGAACGGGCGCTGAAGACAACGCGATTTTTAAAGCATTAAAAGCCCCTTCGGCGGCAGCCGACCATTTGCATTTTGAAGACT
Organism: Tipula vernalis; assembly: GCA_958295665.1. Taxonomy (NCBI): domain Eukaryota; kingdom Metazoa; phylum Arthropoda; class Insecta; order Diptera; family Tipulidae; genus Tipula; species Tipula vernalis. The sequence goes on from OY282560.1 coordinate 288,239,473, forward strand.
TACCGGTGAGATCGGTGAGGGGAGCAGCTAATGATGCAAAATTACGGATAAATCTTCTATACCATCCACACATTCCCAAGAAACGACGGATCTGCTTTGTGGTTTTTGGTGGTGGAAAATTCACTAGAGCCTGACATTTCTCCGGGTTGGTACGGAGGCCTCCGTTCCCCACTATATACCCAAGATAATTCACCTCTTTCAGAACAAATTGGCTCTTAGACACATTTATAGTGAGACCGGCCTTAGATAACAACCTAGCTACTTCCTCCAGTAGTCTAAAATGTTCCTTTAAAGTAGCTGAGGTGACCAATAGATCATCCAAGTACACAAATATTCTATCGTGAAGGTTATAAGGAATGACTCGATGCATGAGCCGACATAACGTTTGGGGCGCATTGCACAGCCCGGAAGGCATGACAGTAAAGTGATACAGGGGCCGTCCTGGTACCGTGAAGGCCGTCTTATCTCTGGATTGAGGGTCCAATGGTATCTGCCAGAAGGCATCTTTGAGGTCTATCGCGGAAATGAATCGTGTTTCCTCCAGACGACCCAACAAACCAGAGATAAGAGGCAGTGGATATGCGTCTTTGACGGTCACCCTGTTCACCTCCCTAGCTTCCAAACAGAGCCGTGCTTTTCCATTCGCCTTATGCACCAAGGTAACTGGCGAGCACCAGGAACTATCACTTTCCTCAATGACGCCAAGTGTCAACATGCGATCGAGTTCTTCATACATCAGCTGTTGACGGACCGGCGACACGGAATAAAACCTTTGCTTTACGGGAGGAGCCTCTCCAACATTTATGGTGTGCGATAAATACGTTGTTTTACCAAGCCCCAGTTTGGTGCTTGACGGAAATAAGTCAATAATCTTATTTAGCTTTTCTTGGTCCGCCGCCGGGAGAAGATGGAATTTTGAAGTGTTCGACGTAGGTGATAACTCATTAGAGAAATTCAGGGAGGATAACTTAGGGGTAATCCCAAAGCGATTCCATAAATTTATTCCTAGATAAAGCGGTTGCTCGAGAGACGGTACGATATACAGCAACATGATGTGCGATTGGTGGTTAAAATGAACCAGCGCATTAATATAGCCGAACACACGCTGCGGTTGTCCACTAGCGGTGTTAATATGAGAAGGGAAGTGATGAAATTTATTACCAGCGTTGGACAAAAATTTCTCAGATCCACGGCCCAGTACACATACGCTGGCTCCGCTATCAAGATGCCCTTTATATGGAACATTGTCAATCCACACATCAGCATAAGGCCGAGCATCCCCAATCTCAGTAGACAATAGTGAAGAAACAATATTCGATCGCAGGGACATACGTTGCTCCCAATAATTTTTTGAACGCAATAGGCTTCGGAATGAACGAGATCTAGATGACTTTAGGGACTTTTTATGTGACCAACCCATAGGGACTGGAGTTTCGCAAGTCCACACACTGGATTTGGATTGATTGCCATTTGATTCAGAAGCGCTAGTGTTATTTGAAATTTGGGTATTTGAGTGATCACGAAAGAACTCAAATTGATCGACCTGTAGATTTGAAAGACTAGATGTTTTGAGGTTGTTTTTATTAGTATTAAATTCGTTCAAAGATTTTCCGCGTTTGATCTGCCCGGATTCGAATGATTCCTCAGGGGCAGTTCCGAGTCGGTATTGCTTGCGGCATCTTCTCGCAAAATTCTGGGAGATGATATCTTCGGCAGCCCCAGGTTCCCAGACCTCCATGGACCCCTTGAAGAGTTTTCCGCGCAACGTGGACATCTGGGTGTTATAGTCCCCTTTTGTCCACAACGGTAGCAAAAAATGCAAGTCGGTGGGACGGGACAATCCATGAATGAGTGACCAATATCATCGCAATTGTAACAGATTGGGTTATTTCCCAAATTGGAAGTAACGCGTTTAGTACCAGTCAATGTTGAGTTGTCGAAACGAGGTTTAAAGTGATTCGTCGGACCTTGAAGCGCGGAAAGAGAAACTTCATTACTACCCGCTGGAAGGCCAGAAATTGACGTTGGATTGGTATGAGTATTCTCATCATAACTATTTAAATTTAACTCGTTTATTGTTCTCCTATAAGTTACCGCGTTGTCCGGTGGAGTACGGAACCTTCTAAAAGTGTCTTCCCACGCAACACAACTTTTAATTAACTCATTTATATTACTAAACTGTCTGTCAGTCAGATGATACTGTAAAGACGGTTTCATATTATTCAACAAGATTTGCATGAGCTCTTCGTCACTATACGGGACCCGACATTGAAGAGTCAAACTCCACACATTATGATAGAAATCCATAAAGGATTCTCCGGGGTGTTGTTTACGTGATTCTACCACCCTTCTGATCTCATAATTGCTTCTACGGTCTTTGAATCGCTCTATGAAATCCCGTTTCAGATCTGTCCATGTGGCTAGAGGCTTAAGTTTTCTATATGTCCAGAACCATTGCAAAGCAACGTCCTTCAACACCGTATTCATCTCGGCCATCAGTATCTCGGGTGATAAGCTCAGGGAAGAGGCCACTGTTTCCAGTTGAAAGAAGAACATATCGACTGTAATGCCGGATGGAGACCCATTATAGGATATACCGCTTCGTGATAATTGTCGATAGTATCTCCCTTGATCATTACCACCGTACGGATGTGAATTAAGAAGTGGGGTTGGAACAGCATTTATAGTTGGAGAGGAATCCGGATTTCGGAATTAAACAGATTTAAAGTGCTATTATGATGTTGTATAGGAGATTGATGAGAATATGAGTAATTTAACGGATTGTTAGTTTCAGATGAAGGACCAGCCGCTGGGGCTTGCCCAGGAGTGCCGGAGGTGATCAACGCCGCAGAGGAGGCGTGTGGAATGGTCACTGCAGAAGAGGGAGATGGCTCGTGAAAATGTACTCTTGTTGGCGCCCCTGTAGCGTTAGTTCGATCAATTGATGAATATTGAAATGCGGATGAGCTTGCGCCCGGTAGTGGATTAACTTGACAGTTGTTCGCCAACGGTGATGACGCTGGGTTAGCCAATAATGCCTGCAAGTCATTTTGCCGATTATTTAGGCCAACAACTTGTTCCGATAGTTGCTTTAACTGAGCCATCATAGCTAACATCAACGAGTTTTGATCGTTTGGACTTAATTCATTAGGATTTAAAAGTAAGAGATCCCTGTCACTTGCATTTGAATCTTGAATCCCATTCCCATTACCTACTTGAGCCAAACTCAGCACATTCTCATGTACCGGCACATCCGTGGAACGGGTAGGTTTGAACTTGCCTATTTCATGATCAATTTGTTTTACCGAAGCATCTTCGTTGAATTCAGTTTCTTTGGATTTCTCAATGAAAGTCGAATCAACTTCTCCAATTTCAACTTGTTTAGCTGCGTCAATTGACTCATTTAACTTATTGGAATTGGACAAATAAATATCAAGGGATGCTAATAGGGCTTCGCAAGAGTGTAACACTTGCACGGCTTGGGCTTGGATATTAGGTACTCGAGAAGCCCGATTCAGTCGACCGCGAACATGTAACAATCGAGATGCAATCTGAGGAGCTTTAATAACTTGATCGGCTGGACTTACGTTTTCAAAATCCAAAATGTCTTGTTGTAATTTTAGCAGTTTTGTACGGCAAGTTCGAATTTCATACTCTGGTCGGTTGGCCGCTTTAGCATGCATTTGTTGAGGAACATTTTGACTATAAACCTTCTCTGAGGCTATTTGTTTAATTAGAGAGTCCAAAGCTGTTGGGGAACTGGATATAATTCCACGCACTTCGTATTCAATTTCCAGTTCGTCCAACTTCAAACAAGTGACCTTCATGATGAATGCAGACACGATAACTTAGTGGATATGACTAATAAAAATTTAAGTGTATGTGTAAATTAACCTAACGTGATTTATACGAGGGGCACTCGTACTTCGCTCAATTATAAGTATTTCAGGATTTAGGAACGAAACCGAGAAAGGAATAGTTTAATTAATTGAAACTTATTATAATGCTAATTACTAAAAGATTAATGATTAATAAAAAAAATATATTTGTATATATGTATATGATAAACCCAATAACCAAAAAAAAAAAAAAAAAATGTGTATTCTAAAATAAAGTAAGGGATAAGAAAAAAATAATAATAATAATGACACTCCACCAATAAACCACAAAGAGAAGAGGAAGAGGAAAAAAAATAAAATAAATAAGCAAAATGTATAAGAAATGGAAAATGGTAAATCAAAAAAAAATTATTAGATTATTGCCGAAAGGAAATAATACGCAATCAATATCAAAAGGTAAAGCCAGGATGAGTGACAGTCAAACTCACTGTGCTGAGTAGAGAAAGAAATACAATAATAATAAATAATGATAAGAAAACAAAAGAAATGAGTTCCTGCAAACTAGCAATTATTCCAACGATTCGCCGAACGAAATAATAGAATGATGGACTAGAGGATGCCCCATTGAACGCTGAGACCACGGACCGCTCAATCGACACCACACGGTGGAAACAGCCAGCTCCGGTATCTCAGCGCTCAGGGAACATGGAACCACAATGGAGAAAGCACCTGCATAGTCAAACAGTGCCAAGCCTCGGATCATGCATAGAGCCCTCTCCACTGAGGTAGTCGGACAAAAAAAATTGAAAAGTAGCAAATGACCAATGGAATTTTAAACCTACAGTGAAAGAACCGCGACCTCCAACCACAATCGACACTGCATAGTGAAAATGGTAGATGTTCGCAACCCCTGTCACAATAAGCTGAGCAACAAAAAAAAATTTAAATTAAATAAGGTAACTTCTAAACTTAACACGATGAGCGTGCAGACCTCCACCAGAATCGACACCACATGGTGGAAATGGTGGATGGCCCCACTTCTCATCGCACCAAGAATAGGAAAAAAAATCATAAAAAATATGAGAACTACGGAAGGTAAGTAAAAGGAAAAAAAAAAAAGTTATTAAGCCATTAATTAAAAACGTATGTTTGGGCGCCACTGTAACGAAATCCCAGAGGGATTACGTTATCAGACAAAGATCCAGCGGTCTGGTGCGGTATTTTGTAGCCGGCTAAAGCTCAGGGTAGGTTTGTTTAGGCGTGGGGGTTTCCAGACTTGAATCCTTGCTTGTATAACCGCAAAAAGAAAAAAAAACTAACAGAAGAAAACCAAAAAAAAGAAAGGAACATACACTAGTTTAACAGGAGAAAAAAAATCTAATTATAATACGGATGCGACCGCCCCTAAAAAAGAAACGGTCCACACAGGTGCCGTGTCAGAATCTCCGATAGCATGCCATGAGAGACTGACACGACCGGAGGATTATAAAAAAAAACTATTTCGAGAACACAGGAGTCCAACATCATCACTCATCCCGACTTCAACGCAAGCTATTAACAACTATTCATATTTAAATCGTAGATAACTACAAATAATAGGAGAGAAATGAAAAAAACTACGCTAATCCAATAAACTGACTCTACCACCACTCGGAGAGTATTTCCCATGCGATCCGAAAACAACCATAAATGAATGTACCGAATTGTAACTGAGAGTATGGGAACAGCTGAAAAAAAAACGTTTATATAATAAAGAGAAAAACAAATTATATTGTATATAATTATAATAGAGAAAAAAAAATGATGAAAAAAAAATCAAAGAAACTAAAGCAAACAAAAATAAAATAAACCCTAAAGAAAATCTTAATATTTATTCCCGCAAGATCGAATAAATAATAAAAAAAATGAATTGACTTTAAAACAGAAAAAAAGAAAATCCGAAAAAAATGTGCCAAATTATGACATATGAATGAAGAACTAATCGTATTTGTTTTTTTTTTTACAGCTTATTTAAAAATATTTTTTTTTTGTAAAGTTTTCTTTTTCCTACGTTATATACATACATATGTACATCAAGAAAACTTGAACCTAAGAAAACTAATAATCAAAAAAAAAAAAAAAAAAATATAAGAAGCTAAGAAAACTAATAATAATAAATAATAATAATAATACAAATAATATACAAATTAAATAAGCAAAAAAAACGAACGATTTATCCAATTGTGTTTGGTGTTGCTTCTTTCCCAAGGCTGCACTCGTGGTAACATTTACTTCGGTAACCGCTATCCGTCGTATTAAAGGTGCTTAATGTGCAACATTTCCATTGCATCACGGAATTCCGCTAACCTCGAAGATAAAGCGATGGCGGTGACAGCTTTTAATAATAACGGATTTTTCTTCTAGATGTTGTTGGCGCACCAACAAAAAAACTAAAAGATGTGCGCTAACGGCTCGTACAAGAAGACCCGCAACTGAATAGTCGTTGAAGGCTGACGTAATGACTACAATTTCAACAACCGGAACGACAAACGGCTTACATCCAAAACTGTAGCAGGTGTTGACTTAAAAATTGCGCTGACGGTAGTAATACTATCGTAGTAACCGTATATATATTAGCGACATACAATAATTGCGCCACTTGCACGCGCCCGAAGAACCTCACGTCAATCGCCGCCTGGAATTTTACAAACTGTCCAAATTATCGTTGCACTATCGTAGAGACACCATAAATTGTAGCCACGGTGGCGTAGAAACCACGAAAACGACACTGTCAACGTAATGACCTAAACGGTAACCTCACTGATGTTGGTCATAAACGAATAACTGCGACAACGGCAATAGCACACCGATCTGTTTACCACAATCTTGGTTACGACTTTTGGTGAATAACGTCGTTAATCGTATGGCCACCAATTAAGAAATTGCGTTAATGAGGGCACACCTGTGCTATTTATTGCGCCACACACCAAAAATAAATGTCAAAAAAAAAACTTCACTGACCATAACAGCCCTCCAACAATAAAAATAACGGTTTTTTTTTGTTTTAACTTACACCAACTTTATTTAATATTTAAGTCTTTATTCAATGTTTTTTTTTTTATTTCAACAAAAATACAACTTTTAATTAAACTAAGATATAATATTCATTTATTATTAATCGAATTATAGTTTTGTGACACACAATAGTCTTTTATTTATTATTTCATATACACCAATACGATTGATTTTTCATTTAATATTAATGTTTTTTTTTTGGTTTGTCACATTTAACTCAATAGATATATAAAAAAAAACCGAATTTTCGACTCCTAATCATGGAGGAAAAAAATAAAAAAAATAAAAATTCCAAAAAAACTTGTCTCGACTCAATCAAGATCCAAAACTGAACTGCCAAAAAAATGTTTTTCACCCGACGCTCTTTATTTTCTTTTCTCTCCTTTTTCTTTATTCTTGTTTCTCTCATTTCTTTCTCGAACGTTCACTATCCCCACTCTCTCTCAGTAACCCTTCGCTACATCGGCCGCTATCGCACACCATCAACTCAAATCACCGATGCACCGGTATTGCAATAAGTAAATAACACCAACCCTAACATACCTACTTCGAATTTAAATAACAGACAAAATGCACTAACACAGCGACCCCTTAATGTACAATAATTTCGTGGTATCGGTAGTGAATAGTAAAACACATGGCCGGTATACGATACATATACTACCTCGAATTACCAACAGTATACAGACGATCGAATTACAGGGGAATGAGCCAACAAATATGCACGCACCAGACCAAACGAAAAGCAGTGTTACATAACCAAAAGGTGGCGTAACACGGTATAGCTGAATGCTGAATCATACAAAATACTTCTGCTGTTTCTCACCCGCCACGGGACAATTGGATATGTACAATCAGTTACGATCGGATTATCAAGGTTAAGTAATTTTTGGTAAACCATTACTGCAACGGAATAAACGGTAATTAATAATTACTAACATTACATTTAAATTATATATACATATATTTTTTTTTTTTAATGATTTGATCTGAGGTAAATAATTTAACCTCGTTTTCAACAATACATATTCTAATAAACAATTTTTTTTAGTGTTACGAGTATTTAGTTTAGAATTTATTATTTTATAAGTATTATATCACTATTTTGTGAAAATATTTTAGTGAACCTATAATCATTCAATATTAATTCAAATTCGATATACTTTTTTTTTTTGGGAGTTTGTTTGATTTTTATTAAATTTAGTGTTAGTTCAAAGTTGAAATATTAAAAATCAAAATGTCCGATAATGAAAGCGGAGTCGAAGCAAAAGCAAAACCATCGGCTGAAATAATTGCTAAAGTACGAATGCCAAGTTTTTGCCATAGTAGCCCTACCACATGGTTCGCGCTTGTTGAAGCTACATTTGCCATCAACAATATTAAATTTAGCGAACTGAAATATCACCACATATTAACTTCTCTTCCTGAAGATGTTTTAATGACCATCACAGATCTTATCAACAAACCACCAACTGATGAGAAATATACCACACTTAAAAATACAATTCTGTCGAGGTTCACTGAAAGTGAAAATCGCAGAATACGTTTGTTGTTGGATGGAGTAGCCATAGGAGATGACTTCCCATCTCAATATTATCGAAGATTTCTTAACCATAGCTGGAACTAGTGCAGCGGTCAATGCAGATTTGTTAATGCAAATTTGGTACAACGGTCTACCAACTACTACCAAATCAATTTTAGCAGTCTCGACTGAAAACAATGAAACTAAGATTACATTAGCTGATAAAATTCAAGAAATGAATACAACGTCTCAAGTTAATGAAACGGTTTCTAAAACGGAATCAAATATTATTAATATTAATCAGATTGAAGAAATTATCAACAGGAAATTTCGAGAGTTGAATTTCAACAATAATAATTATAGACCTAGAGAAAGGTCATCATCCCGTAATAGATCTCCTGGTTATAATAACGGATACAGCCATTATCCAAATCATCGTTACCGATATCGACAGAATAGTAAAACGCGTTCTCAGAAGCAAGTTGAAAAATACCCTTTCTGCTTTTACCATAAAAAATACAAGGATAACGCTCGAAGATGCGTAAAACCGTGTAGTTATCCCAATGATCCAAAAAAATAATTCTGCTTTATTTTATTCAATGTCAGCACAAAATGTAAAGTATCAATTAAGTTAAGTGTCAGCACAATAGATACAAAAAGAAGACACCAAAACTTTATAGTTTGGTGGAAATTAAACGTTGTAATGTTGATGAATAAAAATGATGAGTCAACAACTAGTTTCTTGAAAACAACAAATACTGGAAAACCTCGTTTATTCTCTAAAATATTGATTACTGTTGACAATTTAGATATCCAAAATCTCAAAATCTTAAGTCCAAATTAAACTCGAATATATTATCAAAAATGTTAAATGATTCCGAAAAAACCATATAAATTCTCCAATAAGCTACAAAATACCACTCAACGTCTAAAATCGAATAACCTCGATAACATCTACATAAATATTATATGAAACCACCAAATCCGAACTTGGCAACACCTAAGCGCCGATTATGTAAGCGTTATGTTTTCTCGTAAATAGAGTTATGTTAGCTGCTAATGGCATTTTCTCCTATTTGCGACTTGTGCATAGAAACTAACTTGTTAGTGGAAACTTTTAACGGGAAATAAGGTAACCCCTCAGGTGAAATTGGAATGGGTATTTTTCATAAAATTTAATAAAATAGGTAAGATAAGATCAATAATTCAGCCGATGTGCTAAAGAAAATCGAAAGCAGGCGAAATGCGTAAAAAATTTGCTTACAAACATCGAATACACTTCTTTCTTTTGGCTACAATTCTTAAGTTTTGAACGATTTGACATCAGCTATATTTCGGTTAATGTCGGCTCGATTAACCAAAAAGTTTAGATTAATCGGTTAACTTAATTCGGTTTTGATTTCCTTAAGAATGTCTTCAGCAGCATCGTGGCTGGATTAAGAAAGAGCTAATTAATATTTTTTAATAAATTGTTGTATTAGAGCCAAACCTTTGGTTATTTTAGGAGAAAATGCTAATGCAAATTAGAATATAAAAATAAAATTTAATTAGAATTTGTTTTTCCAAAGTAACCAAATCAATTTGTAAATACTGCTTACTTCAAGATTAAAACGAGCCACAGACGCTACAATTTTATCGTACTGTAGGTTGTGCTGCAAATCTTCCAAATAGTTGAACCAATTTATCGAACGGTGTTTTATTTGCCCACAAACGTAACGATATTCGATCCAATTAGCGATCACGTCCTGGAACTAATTTTTTATTACCTCGTAACTTGTGTTGCATTTGTGCTTGTTGGAAGAGTCATTACGACTCCACAGGCATGAATTTTCCGTAAATTTTTGGTTTGGTCAATAACTACTAAAATAGCGGCTTCTAGTAGTTTAGATCAATGCCGCCGTTTATTCATTAAATGCAAAAATTTAAAAATGCATTTTTTAATTGATACGGGTGCAGACATCTCTGTTGTCCCGCGTAAATATTTTATAGATCATAAGATAAATAATGAATTTCACCTCATTGCGGCAAACGGCTCACATATTAAAATTTATGGGTCAAAATTACTTAAACTTGATTTAGGTCTACGGCGAACTTTTGTTCATGCCTTTACAGTTGCCGAAGTCAATCATCCCATAATAGGTGCTGACTTCCTATCAAATTTTAATTTACTAGTAGATTTAAAAAATAAAAGAGTATTGGATGGCAATACTACATTGCGAGTTAATGGTTTCGTAACTCATGTCGACACAATTACCCCAAGGTTATTTTCTTTTTCTGATGAATTTGGTAATATAATTAAAGATTTTCTTGCGCTTATTTCACCACCAAATTTTAATTTACCATTAAAACATAATGTGGTTCATAATATACATACAACAGGACAACTTCCTTTTTCACGTCCTCGTCGGTTAGACAAAATAAAATTTGAAATAGCTAAATCGGAATTCCAGCATATGATGGATTTAGGAATCTGTCAACCCTCTAGCTCATCCGTTAGTTCACCACTTCATCTGGTCAGAAAAAAAGATAACAATGATTGGAGGCCTTGTGGCGATTTTCGTCCTACTAAACAATTGTACAACTCCTGACAGGTATCCATTGCCTCATTTGCATGACTTTATCATGAATTTAGATGGATGTACATATTTTTCAAAAATAGATTTAATACGCGCATACCATCATATACCTATTGCAGATGATGATATATATAAAACAGCCATAACTACACCTTTTGGAATGTTTGAGTTCAAGCGGATGCCTTTTGGCTTGCGTAACGTGGCTCAAACATTTCAAAGGTTTATGGATCGCGTTTTGAATAGTTTACCATTTGCATATGTATGTATATATCGACGATATTTTAATCGCCAGTAAATCTAAAGCTGAACATATATCACATTTAAAACAGGTTTTTGAAAAGTTGAATGCTTACGATGTTAAAATAAAACCTACTAAATGTATTTTTGGCGCATCAGAACTCGATTTTCTTGGTCATAATATATCTGCTAAAGGAATCCTGCCAACCAAAGATAGAATAGAGGCTATTCTAGCTCTGCCTGAACCGACATCAACAAAGCAGATACAAAAATTTCTTGGAATGATCAATTTTTATAATCGGTTTTTGCCAAATCTCGCTGATTGCCTTGCCACAATATATGCTCATCTCACCGTATTGATTAAACAAGGTAAACAAAAAAACAAGTTTAGTTGGCCAAGTGAATGCAAGAACGCTTTTGAAGAAGCTAAATTAAAACTAGCTTCAGCTACTTTATTATCTTTTCCAAACAACACCAAATATTGTATTGCCACAGATAGCTCTAATATTGCTATTGGTTCCGTACTTCAGCAATTTCACCAAGAACTCTCTGGCTGGAAGCCATTGGCATTTTATTCAAAAAAATTGCAACCCGCCGAGACACGTTATTCAGCTTTCGATCGTGAATTACTCGGAATTTACCTATCTGTCAAACATTTTCGACATTTTGTGTAAGGACGCGATCTATTAATACTAACGGATCACAAACCCCTTACCACAGCGTTGAATTGGCGAACTGAGCGAAGTCCTCGTCAAACAAGGCATATGGAATTTATCGCCCAATTCTCAAGCAATATTCAGTACTTAGCAGGAAAATCAAACATTGTCGCAGATTATTTTTCCAGGCCGGGAATTGATGATATTAATTCAATACATTTAACAGGATGTAATTTAAAAAAATTAGTTCAATGTCAACAAGACGACAACGAATTAAAACTATTACTAGATAGACCAAGGAAATCTAACTGGGTTTTGGAGAATAAAGACACTTTCGATGGTCAAATATACTGTGAAACATCTACCGGAAAAATACGTCCTTATATACCATTGCCAATGCGCAATGAAAATTTCGAAAATATTCACAGATTATCACACGTAGGAATTAAAGCAACTCGTAAGGCAATGGCTGAAAAATTTTTTTGGCCAAAACTTAATTTAGACGTTGGAAAATGGGCCAGAAAATTTGAACTTCCAAACTGCAGATTTGAAAAAATTCATATGGATCTGGTAGAACCACTTCCTCCTTCTAAGGGATTCCGTTATCTATTGAAGATAATAGATCGATTTACCAGATGGCCGGAAGTTATTCCAATTAAATACAGCACAACTTCGACTGTTATTAAGGCTTTTATCGAATCATATGTTGCACGTTTCGGGTGTCCGCTGGAAATAACAACTGATAGGGGATCCCAATTTGAGTCTCACATTTTTAAAGAATTATTAAAAATCTTAGGTAGTGATAGAGTTCGAACGACAGCATATCATCCCGAAAGCAATGGATTAATCGAACGTGTACATCGGCAACTCAAAGATTTACTAAGAGCTCGTGGAAATTTGAAAGAGTGGTCAGACGAACTCCCTTTTGTTCTATTAGACATGAGAACAGCGATAAAAGATGATCTTAAATGTAGTGCAGCAGAACTAGTGTATGGCCAAACTATTAGGGTTCCAGGTGACATTTTTGTAACTAGTTCAAATAAATATATTACAAATACTACCTTGATAAACAAGTTCCCGTAATAACCACAGTGTGGCGCTCCCATCGTTCCGATTTGAGTTCTTCTTTTTTGTTAAGTCGGTACATCTGTTGTTGATATTCCCTCTAAATCTTAGCGTCATAGCTTGACATTTGCAAAAGTTACGTAATCAAGAGTACATCTACTCTGTGTGTGTTGGAGATTTTTCCATTATTTCCTCTCGGCTGCTGAAACGCGTTCCCCGTAATAATTTTTTAACTCGATTGAACATAAAGAAGTCACAGGCAGCCAAATCAGGTTAATTCGGTGGCTGTTGGATGGTATTTGTTGCATTTTTCGTCAAAAAATTACGAATAATGATGGCACTGTGCGACGGTGCGCTATCATGGTGCAAAATCCACGAGTTTTCTGCCCACAATTCTGGTCTCTTTCGGCGAATTGCTTCACGCAAACGTCTCATAACGCCCAAATAATACTCTTTGTTTACGGTCTGGCCTTCTGGCAAAAATTCATGATGCACTACACCGTTGTAATCCATGAAAACCGTGAGCACTGCCTTCTTTTTTAACTGAAAACGACGTGTTTTTATTTTGGTGAACGCCATTCACTTGTCTAATGTCTGGATTGTGAGTCGTACTCATAAACCCACGTCTCGTCTCCAGTAATGATCCTTTTGATGAATGTGGGATCGGATTCAGCCTCGCAAATCATGTCTAAAATTGTAAATAATTTCTAAAATTGTAAATAATCGCCAACACACACAGAGATAGATGTACTCTTGACTACGTCAAGAAAAACAGAACAGAACTCAAATCGGAACGATGGGAGCGCCACACTGTGGTTATTCCGAGAACTTGTTGATCAAGGTAGTACAATAGAATATTTACTCATGAAGAGAGTTTAATTAGTATTGGTCCACAAAAAAAAAATTAATATTCTTTATATTAAGATAACAACAGAGGAAATAATATCGGATCGTGAATACAGTGCAAACCCCAACAAAACTGAATTACGTTAGCCCAAATTGTTACATTGCATTCTTTTCTTGGAGAGAAATTTAATCAAATTAATTTTAATCAATTTGATTAAATTTCTTTTCTAAATAAACTGAAATAAACATCCCAACTGAAACAATTAAACTTCCGTCGATGCACGTGTTTTATATACACGGTCTGTGCCTTGGGGTAACATGTTACCCCACTAGTTTATTATACAATACAAGGGAAAAAGTTATATTTGGTTTATTTATTTAAATAAAACTGAACATAATATATCAATAAAATTTATTTTAATTTATTGGAATACATTGAAAATATAGTTTAATTCACGTTTCATGTTATAATAAATGTAAATTATTTAAAAAAGGAACAATATTTAATCAATTTGGTGATAACTTCTACGTCTTGGATTTCTGTGGCACAGCAGGCATTGTAAACTATTTTATGATGACGCTTGCATGCGGACATGGTACAGATGTGGCAACTAATATTTGTTTTTACGTCAGCAGACCGATCGCAGAAGTTACAACGATGAAACCGATTTTTGGTAATATGCGAACTAGTTCCAGCATATGGTTGCTGTCTTAGAATATCGACGTTATAACCCATCAACTGCATCGCAATTTTAACGGGTTTTTTTCAATGCCTTTGGATTTGATAGCCGCTTTCGAATATGTTGATCAACAAGCTGTTTTGCAAGGAACTCCAGAAAAAGTTTACTGGTGTTGCTTTTCTTTTGTACATAAGCATCTGGGCGAGCTAGTTTATGTATGTTAAGGGCAGCAATAGCTGTCACATCTATTATGTTAAAAAACAACACCATTGGCAATCTACGAGTGATACGTTTACATGTACAAGTCTTGGCCAACTTATCCATAGTATCTACTTCTCCCTTACTGGAATTGTAGTCTAAAATTATATTCGGCTTGTCGGAAGTTTCATCGATGTCATCGTTATTATGAAGAGTCGATAATAATAGCACATTTTTATTTGGTTTTAGTATGTAACTCACTAAAGTGTGTCTTGTGCCTTATGTGCTGCCAATTCGACTGGTAAATCGGGTTTATTACTTCGAATGGTTCTTATGATTGCTGTTTTTTGACGAATCATATCTTTGGCAAGAGCACAACTGGTAAAAAAGTTGTCCATTGTTATAGTACGTCCTTTGTGGGCGTAAGAACGAGCTAGTCTGTTTTCTAGGTTGAATGCGAAGTCTTTTGCGCTCTTCTCTCCAGATTGACAACCAACATAAATTTCTCCATTCAATGGATAGGAGTTCTTCACATCGACGACCCAAAATATCTTGATTCCATACTTTCCTGGTTTGGAAGTGATGTACTGCCTGAAATTACATCGCCCTCTTGTTGCTACTAGTTGTTCATCGACTGTTAAGTTTCCTGGTCTAAAAAGTAGCCAAACATCTCTGAAAGCAGCTAATTCGTCAATTTGCAATCGTTTTGTTCTAGTTCGATGACTATCCAAACGCATGAAGCGAAGAATTTTCTCCACTCTCTGCAACGACGTAAATGCTCTGAAAAAGGGCCGGCTCTCTTTATGCCACAATTCGACTAGTCGCTCATCCCAATCCTTCCTCATTCCGGCATATAAAATAATCCCAATGAGGGCGTAGAGCTCGTCAATTTCCACGTCATACCATATTCGTGGGTGTTTATGTTGGCTTGGATTATGGTGACGATCAAAATAATCCTTCGCCTTACGATTCGTCTCACTCGCGATAATGCACATCATCGTAGGTGGCAAAATACTTTTAAAACATTCTTCTTCCTTATTGAAATGTCTAGCAATTCCAATCAAGCCTGGTGTC
The DNA here is from genome assembly GCA_958295665.1 of Tipula vernalis. Taxonomy (NCBI): domain Eukaryota; kingdom Metazoa; phylum Arthropoda; class Insecta; order Diptera; family Tipulidae; genus Tipula; species Tipula vernalis. Next base: position 288,255,220 of record OY282560.1, read on the forward strand.
TCACGATCTAATTGAAATTTTGGAACTTTATGAATGCTCTGTGATTGGACGCTCCATTTAAATAATTCTTGTTCATCAGTCTCGTTTTCATCATCATAGGATGAACATTCTTGTTCCTCTTGCAAATCTTCGTTGTGCATACGGTCACGAATATCCGGAATATATTCATCATCATCATCTAAATGCGAAAAATCACCATCCAAATCATCTTGTTCCTCAGGAATTTCGTTCTATTCTTGTAAATCATCACAAGAATTAATTATTAGTGAATTATCCGATGAAACGGATATCTCATCGAACAAATCTCTTAGTTCTTGAGTGCCCGTAGTTTTGTCATTATCTAACAAAAAAGATAAATTGGCAAACATCTAAAATGAAAATTACTTTAACACTATTGTGTAATACTCACATAACTCCAAGTCGATAAAAATACTTGTAGTAACAGTAATAAATGGTATGCAGAAACTAAATCACAAATTAACCTTATACAAAAAGTTTACACTTACACAAAATAAAATAGTTACACTCCTTGCGGTAATGGCGAATAATTTCTTTATGGGTTCAAACACAAACTACGATGTCGATCTACCAAACACATTTGTCGATGAATTTTGAATGGTAAAAGTACCGTTATAAATATAATATATATATATATATATATATATATATATATATATATATATATTCAAGCTGAGTTCATAAATTTTGAAGTCGAGTTTATGTTGAAAGGCTGCGAATGGTGAAACGCACGTAAACGAAAAGATACAAACAGAACAAGGATTCCCATAATAATTTTGGTTTTATCTGGCCCAAATGGTTTAAAATAAATATAACCCTAACCTAAAAGTAACATAATTATGATTTTCTTTCATGAATTCGTATTTCCTGTATACTTTTTTAACTAATCGATTTCAATTGCGTTCTTTGTTAGTCTGGGGTAACTTATTACCCCCATGCACAGACCGTGTCATATTTTTCATTACTGTGCCACAGTTGCTTTGAAATGATCAGATTTCACCGTTTTTTGATATTTTGTTGTGCTAAACATGTAACAGAGAGCATTCCTAAGTGATTTCGGATTAATTCGCATTAATTCACTTTTTATTTCACTTTTTTATGCCTGGGGTAACTTTTTACCCCAGTGCACCGACGGAAGGTTAAGTTATTTTCTAATTATGTGTTTCAAAAAAAAAATAAAAATAAATAACATTGTAATAATACAACATATACATAACTTCAGCGTATTTTATATTAATCACTGACTCAAAATAACTGTATCAAAAATTAGTTTCTTTGAAAGAGAAAATAAAATAGTTACTTTCAAATTAGATGAAAATTATAATAACGGAATGAAAACTTTTATTACTAACCTAAGCCAAAAATATGTTTCAAACCCAAAAAAAATATTAATAATAATAATAACCTTGAAAATCTCTCATGAAACAAAAAAAAAATTGTTAACCATTGCGACCTAATAACAAAAAACAGTCTTTTAATTTCCAGAACCACTTTTAAACAAACTATGCACGCACAATAAATCTAGTGATCTTCTTTATTTATCGTTCCTTCGTTCGACATTGTAAATCAAAATATCCTTTATGGCTTCAATAAAATTTATCATAAACAAATCACCGAACAATAAAAAAAAAAAAAAAAAACTGATCAACTATCAAAACATACTAAAAACTAATAAAGAAGAAAAACTATGGAGGGTTTTCATAGTATAATCAGTTTGGTTCTTACTAATCAACATTGAGATGAAACAAATCAAATCCGTTACGTCCATAGCTTAAAGACAGAAAAAAAAAAATTAAAAAAAATAACAATTAAAAGATTTATGTATAAACAGAAACGTTGATATTTCAAATTCCATCTTCCTTTCCGCCGAATAGACTATTAAAAGTGTAAGTATTGTCAACTAAGCGCGTTTGATTTAAATTCTTTGGTGTATGGTGTGAAATACACCGCGATTTTTACCCTTAGAATTTTATAATCGATAAACATTAGATCCGAGTTTGTCCTTTATCTGGCATTAGATCCACTTCGGGGCAAGTTTCGCACTAAAATTTTGCGAAGCATCTGACAGTTGAAAGTTCCTCTTCCATACGGTCTCACCAACTTGATGCTCCCTTGAAGTTGACCTCAAGTTGTAATAATGAGCATACTTTGTAAAAGATTTGGTCAAATTTTCCTTTACATTTTTTTGATTTTCGTAAACTCCTCCTTTAAGTAATCGGGCTTTATTAGGGTCAAAATTTAAATAATATATAGCCAGTAGATTCATGCTGAATGGTTCTAATTGCACAAGAACTGCAGATAGAACTGATTGTTCGGCAGGATTGTTTTGTGGATGGTAATGAGCATTTCTGAAACGCTGCACTCCATTCTCTTTTAAAATTTTTTTTGGAAAGCAGACGAGATAAACGTGGGCCGTTATCTGAGATTAGAATTCTTAGTGTTCCATACACCAGAAATACTTGCTGTTCTAATAATTGTATTGGCAATTTAGTATCGGCTCGGCGAACAGGAAACAACAACAGATATTTTGAAAATACATCCGCTATTTTTATAAACACATACGCATTCCCAGCTTTAGATCGAACTAATGGTCCCAAATAATCAATAGCGATTGAATACCAAGGTTCTTTAGCGACTTTTGCTGCACCCATTGGCGATTTTCGTATTACACCATCTTTTGATGATTTGCACACTTCCATCGTGAACAACATTAAATTTTCCTTTCCTGTGCTTTAAGGTAAATTTATATTTTTGTAGTCTTAATACCAAGCGACCTAACCGCACACTAGGGTCATTAGGATTATTTAACCAAAGCAATGAAGCATGGTCAGTGAGTGATAACCATAAAATGGCTTCCTTCTATATAAAGGTGAAAACGATCTTTTGCCAAAATGACTGCCAAACATTCTTTCTCTGTAGTGTGGTACTTTCATTGTTGGTTTATGCGTTTATGGCTGTAAAATGAAACTATCTTTTCAGTGTCTCTTTCTCCTTGAGTGAGCGCAGCTCCAACTCCGACATCAGAAGCATCAGTCTGGATAATGAACCCTTTTGTACAGTCTCGATTAGCGAGAATTGGAGGAGATATTGACATAGTTTTTAACTTTAGGAAGGTTTGCATCTTCAGTCAACTTAAATCATTTACCTTTTCTAAGAATATTGGAAATTGGAGAAGTAATGGTTGAAAAATTGTTGATAAATCTTCTGTACCAACTTGACATTTCTAGAAGAATGCGAACAGCTTTTGTTGAATTAGGCACTGGGTAATTAAGAATGGGGGATACTTTTTCCGGATCGGTTTGCAATTCCTCCCGAGATATCACATACCATAAATATTTATAATAAATACCCAGATTTATATCGTAGGACCAGCAAATTTCAATCTATCAGCAACTATTCCAAGAAGTCGAATAAGCTGATCCAATTCCTCCGTCGATATGATTATATCTTCTAAATAGACGAATACTTGAGGCTCAAGATCAACCCCAAGCACACGATCCTTTAGGCGAGTTTGAGTTTGAGGAACGTTGTGTAAACTAAAGGCCATAACAGTAAACTGATAATGCCCCCTAGCAGATATAGAAAAGGCTGTCTTTTCTTTCGATTCCCCCTCCAGAGGAATTTGCCAAAAGGCGTCAGATAGATCTACACTAGAAAGGTTGTTAGTACCTTAAAGCGACCAATAAGTCTAGAGATATGAGGCAGAGTGTACGCATCAGGTTTCTTAACTGAATTCAATTTTCTTGAATCCTAACACAACCGTATTTTCCCATTTGGCTTCGAAACAGGAATTAAAGGATTGCTCCACGGACTCATCGAATTTCAATCACTGCATAAACGGTGACATTGGTGTCAATTAGGAGGCTCAATACCGATGTTCTACCAAAGTTATCGGAATTGGATAGCGGAAGCCGAGAAAGAATGGAAGATAAATGATTTAACTCTGTTTCAGAAAGTTTATGTGGAACTTTATTTTAAACATTTTCCACAAATCAATGCCCATAGAATTAATAAGTTTGTTATAAAGGGAACAATCAATGTAGGTAACACAAAAGTTTTCTCATTATATGAGAATGGTACATTAACATAACCTCGAATACTGTGATTTGTTGCATTAGCCGTCGACACAAATGAATTTATTGGATAAACCGTCAAATTGAATGATTATATAATACTGTCCCAGTTGTTACCAAAAACAGTATAGCTTGCGCCAGAATCGAGTAATTCTTCAATTTTTAAATCTAGGGCATTCACTTCAATTGTGGGTTTTTTTTTTTGAAACACATGCTTAGAAAATATCTTAATTGTTTCAGTTGGAATCTTTATTTCATTTTATTTAGAAAAGAAATTTAATCAAATTGATTATTTTTATTTATTGTCTTTCCGAGATAAAGATGCAATGTAAAAATTTGGGCTAACGTAATTAATTTTTTTGGGGGGTTTGCACTGTATTCACGATCCTATATTATTTGTTTTGTTGTTATCTTGATATAAATAATAATTTTTTTTTTTTTTTTGTGTGGACCAATACTAATTAAAACTTAGTATTGGTCCACAAAAAAAAATTCCTGATATACGATTCTCTTCCAATACCGAAAAACAAAGCATCACCTTATGTGGCGTCAGATTTTGGTTTGCCACCGTTTGTGTGGTCGAGCCACGCTTTGATCAAGATCTTTTTCACATCGATTTCGTATCTTTTCAAACATCCAGCTTTTTTTTGGATCCTTCTTTCTCCAAATGATTTGAAACTATTTGATGGTGAATTTTGAGTCCTCACTGATGTTTATACCTGTTTATATGCCTGTTTTGCTCAACTTTTCGCGTGATTTCATCGATCTTTTCAGTGTTTGATGGTCGGCCAGAGCGAGGTGCACCTTTAACATCGGAATTTCCACAAAAAAATCGGGCGAACCACGGTCTGTACGGCATCATCACCATGAATTGGAAACGTTTTTTAGCAGCTTGCGTTTGCCTTCTTCAAAATTTTAAACGGAATAACTTTTCATAGAATAAACCAATATTTTTTTCATCTACAAAATGTCACCTTAAAAGTGTCATTTCAAAAATGACATATCACCTTCCAAGCAAATGAAATACCGGCGGAACATTTTGTACCATTCAATATAATATTGAAAGGGTTATACCACTAAATTGAGAGTACAAATTTTCAATAAGAAAACCATTTGGATGAATGTCTAAATTAAATGTTTTACTATATAGGGACGCTTACTTGCATTTGTTTATTCTTAATTTTATTGCACCAAAACAGTAATTAGATATCGCTAGAACGTAAGCTCACGTTCAAATGCTGTAAGCAGTTTTATATTATATTCGTTCTTCTTAAAATATTTAGACAAACAAAAACTTTTCGTTCGATTATCCTAATAATATCTATTGAGATTTGTTTTATCCCCAGCAGCCATATTTTAAATAAATATTTTATAGGTATAGTTTTTGTATAACCCCACATCAAATTTAATTATTTATCTAACTACCAAATTGTAATTTATACCGTTCAACTTTTAACTCTTTTTTTCAACATACTCGTACAAACACACAAACACAACATTTTCAATTTCCTATTAAGCAAACACTGAAAACTTTAAAATGTAAAGTTATGAAGATACCAAAAGTTAAGATAAATATTTTTGCTGTTTTATTATGAAAATTACAATTTTTTGTTGTTGATAACTAAAATTTAAGTTAAATTTAACATCATACGAAAAGCTAATAAATTTTCACAATTTTAATGTTATTTTCTAATTATTTATTTTTGTTTCTGTTTCAGAACTTCATTACCGTGTACAACGACAAGGATTTTCCGCTACTCAAGAATATAAAAAAAAAGATGTACAACATAATCAACAACAAACTGGAAATGTAGCTAATTTTAATTTTTGTATAGTGTCATCATTGTGTATTAACACAAAATAAATAAAAATACGGAATTTTACTTCCCCAGCTAAAGTGAAGTTGACTAATCTGCTACACTGTTTATGTATATTCGATGAGAGCGACAATAAGTACAACAAAGTAATAAAATCATGAAAAGTGACATACATTTTCCCGTTAACTTGAAATTTTGGTGCAAAATGAAAATGGAGTATTTTTTTAATAAATAAAGAGCTGGTCCAATAAAAATAATAACAACGCAACGAAAAATGGAAAATTAAACAAAATTGGCGTCGAAAGTCCTTCTCAACATAAGCATTTTTTGTCTGCACGCTCCTTTTTAATGTAATTTTATTATAAATGTACGCATATTTCTCGAGAAGGATCGAATATGAAAGGATATAAATTATAAAAAAAAAAAATCTCTTTTATTAATAATATCATAAAGGAAAACAAGAAAATAAAAAAAGAAAAAGGGATCGGCCACATCCTCGAAGGATAATATAAATATTTTTTATTATTAACATACAACCCAACAAGACCAACATAAAATTTATAAATTTTATACAAAAAAAGGGATAAAAATGTTTCAATTAAAATTTTATATAATTTTACTTGTTGTGACAGTCTTAGGTCCAATCAATACATTTTCCGCCCCCGTAACGAAATTAGATGATGGCGCCGCCGTTGAAAATGAAACGACGACAGTGGAAAATTTTAGCATAAATTTTAATAATAGCACAAATAATAAATTGGATGAAATCAGTAGTAGCAGTAACATTTTTATTAGCAGTAGTACGAGCAGTAGTATTAGTAGTAATAGCGAATTAATAGACAAAGACGCATCTACTGTGATATCAACGGATTCATATTTTATAAGTGGACTCTCTGATTTGCTACTGGAAAATCAAGATTTTGATCGTGTTGACGAAATTGAAACCGAACTGGAAAACAGTTCGAACAGACTAACAACATTGAATAGGGATGATGTGACCGAAGTGCCAACCAAAATTATAGCGGTGAGTGAAGTACCGCTCGTGTTGAGTACCGCTAAGACAATGACTAAAATAACAAAAAAACAAAAGTCTCGTATAAAATCACAAACACCAACAACAACCATACCACCCGAATTATACACAACCGAGTTAAATGAATCACCAGAGACTAAAATGTCACCAATAAAATTAGCAATTCATTCGGTTACGGTAAATGCAACCGACAACAGTATTATTGATACAACAGCCATCGTCCCTCATCCTACCACAGACGACGATTTCACAACAATCAAGATAATTGATAACAATTTAGAAATCAGTGGACCAACTATAGCAGCAACAACAACATCATCGAGCACTACATCAATGCCGGTGATAAGTACGGCGGCAAAAAAATCAAAAAATAAAAAACAATTACGTAAAAAATACGGACAAAAGAAAATAGACAATGTCGATGAAGATAATGATGATGATGGTAATCAACAAGTTGATTTTCCAACAATACCTTTTGCATCAACCACCATTAGTGCGACAGATGTTCAATCATTACACCGGTCACCAATAATCGTCGAACAAATTGAGTATGAAACGCGTAACGGTACAACAGCAACGGCTAATGTAATTCTAAACAATAAGACGGAAATCCTTGAAGTCGAAATTTTCGACCAACATCTAAATCTCACCAATAAAGAATTAAAATTATCGGATGATTTGGTTAAGGTAATCACCAGCGATGATGATTTGCCGAGTGGATCGAATTTCGATGTTCTCGAAATGGGTGGCCTAGATATGGGTATGGTGCCAGCACAATCGAGTGGTAATTCAAGTGAATATCCGCTTCGAACAACGCTCGAAAAAAGCGATGAATTTATATACGCTGACGTAGACGACGATACACTGAAAATTCATCATAAAATTAATACGGAAAAATTCCCGTCCACCGAAATGATTAATAATAAAATTTTTGGTGATCTGCTGCCCTCACAAATCGATCGAGATTCTGATACAATATTTTATATATCGAACACCGAGGTTAAAGTAGTTGAATCGATGCCAACGCCAGACTCAACAAAACATGGTGATGGTGAACGTATGATACCGGAAATTTACGAAGAAGATTTAATAATCGATTTGAACAATCAAAACGATAATAATTCACGGACAAATTTAAATACAGTGGAAAAATACAGTGAAGATATAATTCTGTCACCGCTCAAGAATAATTTCGATCCGATTAAAAATTTTAATGATGAAAATTTGAGTATAAGCTATGTCGGTGAATCATTTATTGATATCGAGGAGTCGACGAATACACCATCATCGCCCACCGGCATATCAACATCACAATCCACTTCCGACGTAATAATCCAACCCGTCATCATTCCCGATATTCCAATGTCGATTGGTGTACCGGTAATTGGTGAATTACCACCACAATTAGATCTGCGCAATGATCACATAATGGATGATATTCATGGCCGGTCGACAAATGATGAACATGTGATCACCATGAAATCGCAAGTTTTAGAGCATCCGGGTGATAGTTTATTTAAAAATCCATTGTCTGCGGATTTGCGTGAGGACACTATTGATAAGAAACGTACGGAGGCGGCGCTATCAAATCGCAAAAATAATGCGACGACAAGTTCGAATGGAACGCATGATGTGGTTACGAATGGAACACTGCCGTTTGGTGAAGAAAATGACGATCATGAAAGTGGTAAGTTGATTTCTATTATAAATTTCATCAAATTTTATTTTAATTTTCTTGGTAAATTTACGATTTTGTACGAAAATATCAGACTTGTAACACAATCGAAATATAAAGATCAGTTCGACCTTTTCTCTAATCTGTGATCATAAAACCATAAAACGAACTGTTCTTAAGAGACATAATAAATAAATTGAAATCATGTTGTTTTAAAGGAAATATCTAAAGATCAATTTCACAATTAGAAAGGTCTATTGTACGAGTACTTCCCAGAGTAGGTTGTCACTTGGACTGAAAGTTTAAATCCTTTATATATCAGTTGCCCTATACTTCTTCCTAACGGTATCTGCGTTTCAATACCCGCCACTTATGTACTGTGTTGTTATTTTACTCTTAGGATCACAACCTACGTTGTTGTTTTGTTTGGTTATGTCCACAAACTATATATAGACTTGATTTGATGAAAAGAATGCTCACCACAGCCTCTTGTTGTGGCAAGGTTAATTAAACCGGCAGTTATCAGTCAGGTATCTGGAGTTCCGAGCTAATATTAAAATGTCCTTGGTGTTCCTCTAGTGGGTCAGCTCTGCAAGGGTGTGATTTTTCACCACGTTCAAAAACTAATTAAAGGTATAAAGGGCTAAACCTTACTAGATGATGAGAATTTCGGTTCCGAAAATTACTTGGATACGTGAGCTCATTTCATGTTCCAAAATTGAACCCTTCCCGCAAACCCACCTAAACCTAACCCAACCTTAGCTCGACGTAAACCTTGCCTCAACCCAACGCTCAAGTCATTCCTCAAATCACGCGGTCCGAAAACTAGATGCGTACATAAACTTAACTTAAATCAACTCAATCCCAGACTAATTCCCGAACAAAATACCTCATTCAACCCAAAGTTGAGAAAACTCAACTGAAACTCAACTTTAACTCAACCTCAGCTCGAACCAAATCTCAATCTTCTACTCAATTCCAAACTCAATCGCCAACTCAATTCGAAAAACTGCAAGGGTGTATGAACTCAACTCTAATTTACTCAATTTAACCTCGAATTACATTCTCAATACCACTCCTATCTAATTTCCAACACAACCCAATTCGACCCTGAACTTAACCCTAACTCATTGCACAAATCAATCCCCAACTCAACACTCAACTAAATGTTCAACTCAATCACTAAATTAGCACGGTTTGAAAACTACATACAATATCAACTTTTTCTGACATCCAACTCCCAAATTAAATCCCCAACTCAACACTAATCTTAACCATAACTTAACGCTCATCTTAACCACAAAATAAATGCTTAATTAAATCTTCAAATCAACACAACTCACCTCAACTTCTAACTTAAATCTCAACACAACCTCCAAATAAATCGCCAACGGAACGGCTCAATTAATCCATACTCATCTTAAACCTCCAACTCAATTCTCAACTCAATCCAAATAAACTAATAAACCCCAACTGAACCCCTCTATCAACCCCAACTCAGCCAAAATTCAACTCTCAACGCAACCTTTAATTTAACCCCATAACAAATACGCAATTCAATCTTTAAATGAACACGTTCCGAAAACTATATGTGATCATAAAGTTAACTTAAGTACAACCTCAACTTAATCCCTGTCTCAACGTCTAGCTCAATTCTCAAATTAAAGCGGTTCAAAAATCTAAATACCTACATGAATTCAACTATAAAAACCAGTTGAGATAACTACCAACCTTCAACGGAACCCCAAATAAACTCTAAACTCTAAACTTCAAACACAACCCTAACCGAACTCTAACGTAACGACAATTCGACCTGTAACTCAATTCTTAATTCAACCCCAAGATTAGCGCCCATCTCAAGTACCAGACCAACATGATCTGAAAAACTACATTCGTGCGTTCATGAACCCAACTTAAATTAACTCTAGCTTAACCCTCTATTTAATCTCTTAAATAAATCCCCAACTAAACCGCTCACGCAAGCCTAACCCAATCCCAACTCAACCCAACTGAGTCTCAACTCAATCCGTAAATCGAACGCAACTAAATCCTGAAATGGGCATATGTGAAAAATTGATCACTGTGGATCAAAAATCACGTCGTGTTGGGTCAATTCATATGGTAGGTACACGATCTTCTTAACGTATAGGTTTTAATCAAAAGCTTTTCAATTTTCCGCCTCGATCATAGAAACAAATTGAAGAAAAAAATTCCAAATCGGACAAGGGGTTCTCATAATACGGGGAGTATAGCCTTTCAGATGGCCAGACAGACCAACGGACTTTTTTTTTAGTTTTTTGGACCCAGCAACTTCCAAAACGTTGAGAAAAGTGGTTTTAGACAAATGAAATTGTTGGTCTTTTTCGGCAAGATTTCAATAACTTTGGCCAAACTTCGGATCAAAGTTAAGCCTTAAACAAGACCCAATATTAGTAAGAATATCCATCTTCATATTGCTTGAGGTATAAAAGCTGGTTCCCTTTTACTCAATTATTATTGCAAAATGGAAGTTGTTTTTGAAAACTTCAATCGCGAAACACACGGACGGAGTATAAATATTGTTGAACAGTCGCAAGACATCAGGAACATCACTAACAAATGTTTCGGATTTTTTGACCGTCTTCTAATTGAAATGGCATCTGCAGCGCAAATTTCTGCACTGAATCTCATGCTGTCAGATGAAAATACAAACTAAATTTTTAAAATGAAATTTTTGAATTTTGTAAATCGATTTTGAGTCGGTTTCTGAATCGGAGCGGAAAATACCATTCGGGAATGTGCCAGCAAACCGGAACGAAACCATTTTCGGTTTGACTTACTGGATCAAAATAATAAGCATACAAGGAGTCTCAGGCAATAGTAGCAAATTTTAGATGCTAGCCTAGCACTTTACTCCAGGGCCCTTTTCTACAATAAAACCGCTCTTTTTAATTTTTCTTAAATACGTGAAAAGTCCAAATATTTTACAAATTTTAAATTTGCTTTGCAATTTTTGTTCCTCAAATTTTTTTTAATCGAAATGGGAAGTGCAAAATGAAAAGTTTAATTTGCTAAGACTTTTGAAATAAATGTTCTGTTTGGATCCACAAAATCGTTCTGTTATGTAATTGCTAAGGTAATATTCGCAAAGTGTGAGTGATTTTCGCAAAAAAAAATGCACCCAACAAATACGAAGTATTATTGAAGGTTTCGAAATATTTAGGCGAAACATTTTATTATATTTGGTGAAATTATGATGTACGCCTGTTAGGTTTTAATTAATAGAATGAGATTAGATTTGATTAACAGTTGTGTTCTTTCACCTTAAAAATAGTTGAAGTGCGTAATGGTTCCGTTCTGGTGTTTATTATAACTTCAGAAAAATTTGGAATGAAAGTCGGATTGTTCTTTAGGTACTCATTTGTTCTTTAAGTGCTTATTTATTCCACTTTGAAATTGAATAAAATAACATAAAATTTTATTACTGAAACATCATTAAGATAAAAGCTAAATAACTAATTTTTGACTTTTGTTGGCTGTAATATCTGGACAAATTGACAAACACTTTACAGCGGCTAAATAATCTGGATTGAGTATATGTATATTATCTTCTAATTTCGTAAACTACTCGTGATAAAGTTGTGTTGGTGGATATTCGATGGCCATTCATAAGGTAGCAAAAATAATAGTTTAAATTATAGGAGATACCCGTTAGACATTGATTGAAGGCGGATTAAGGCTTAGGCAAACTAGAAACGGGCTCTAGGAAGCAATAAAATTCTGATTGTACTCGATTTACAATTTTGTTTTGCGGGGTATAAAATGCGGCACTTCAAGGCGAAGTTAGTATTTTAACATAGTCTTATTTTTATTTATTATAGATGAGGCCCTTATTTTCAAAACAGGCCCTTCGACTTTTTTTTCTTCATTTTAAGCAAATCGCAAACAACTTCTTCTTTTTTAAATAATTACAAAAATGGTAATTTATTAACATGAAAGTAAAAAACATAAATCGTATATGAGAATTCATTATCGAACAAACGATAGTTTCTCTTCCAGTATATTTTAATGTGAGAAATGTGGTATGTGAGAACAGAGAGAAAGGTGAACAATTTATAAGAATGGTATTGAATGTAAGCAATGATTTGAATGTAATAAATGAAGTTGATAGAATGAGTAGAAATGAAAAAATGGATTGTAAATATGAATGGGGAGAGTTCCTGAAGGTGTTAGATACATCAAAATCTACCACTACAGGACGAACCGAGTAAGTTATAAAATGGTTCGGTTGTTGAGTGACTCAGCAAAACATAATTTGCTTGAGATACTCAACAAAGTGTGGATGGGCTCAAAAACACCGGACAAATGGAAAGAGAGCAGGGTGGTTCCCATCCCTAAATGGGATAGAGATCCAAATATGGCAACAAATTATCGAGGCATATGTATGTTAAATGTTTTTATAAAAATTTTACAATAAATGGAATGATGAAAGAACGAATGGAAGATTTTGTGAATGAAAACAATTTGTTGACATCGACAACATTTGGATTTTAAAAGAACCACTCTGCAATCGAATGTGTGGAAAAGTTTGTTTGGCAAATAAGCAAGGATAATATGAAAGTTGTTACGGTATTCTTGGACATTGAAAGAGCTTATGATTATGTGGTTCCGTGGAAATTACAACAAATTCTCTCGAATTTTGGATTTTTAAGGGAAAGTATGTATGTATGTGGATAAAAGATTTTATGACTGATGGCAAAATGGTTCTGAATGGAAGTGGTTTTAGGTTGGAAGGACTTGCAAATGTTGGACTTCCGCAAGGAAGTAGAATAGTAGAATATCTCCAGCTCTGTTCAACCTATATACAAACCTTGCAGACGATTTTGTAGTAATTGGAAAAGGCAGAAGTATTGATGTGGCGGCTCAAAGAGCGCAAAAGGGGCTAGATGATTTAATACAAAAACTTAAAATGTTGAATCTGAGAATGAATCCTAATAAGTGTGCTTATATGAGTTTCAGAACAAAGGTTGCAAATGTTAATATAAGTGTTAATATAAGAACAAGTAAATGCGTACAGGTAGTGTGTATGGGACTGGTTCGAAAGTGGCTTTTAGCCAATTAATGAAAGTGGAAGATGCGTGTGCAAAAGTGGTATTGGGGGATGATTCACCTCTTGATTACTAGAGAGAGTGGATCACAGTAAGAGAGTCGGTGAGGATGATAACTAAGAAAAATGAGTTTTGTAATGAAATGATAGTAAGATTACAAAGTAGGGCGGTGTATAAACCAACAAATAGAACTAGCATTGTACTTGAAAATTTGAACATATTTCTGAGTATATGCAATGCTGATCCGCAACCCGTTCCTAATAATCTTACTGTGTGTTTGAATATGGAGGAATATAATAAGGGAATGAATAAAGTTATCGCCAAAAATTATGTTTGGCAAAATCAGTCAGCGGTATGTGTAAGATGATATCGTTTCTACAGATGCTAGTGTGCATGAGAATGGAGCGGGTGTTGGTATCTTTATGGCTAGTAAGAATGTTAAAAAGTATTTTAAAGTGATTGGAATGTTTGAAGGAATTAAACTGCCTGTGAATGAAGGGGAAAGGAAAATAATAATATTTTCCGATTCCCAGAGTGGTTTATGTTTGCTAAAATGTAGAGGTGGAAGGGAAGGCAATGTCTATGTTGATTTGATTTTTGAATGCGTTCGAGACTGTCAACGTGATGTGACCATACAATGTATCCCATCACATAGACAGATCGAAGGGAATGAAAGAGCCGATATGTTAGCTAAGAAGGGTACATTGAATCACATGGTTCATGAGTCGGAAGGAAGGATGCAAGAGATGTACTTCGAATGATTCAGATGAATCTGTAGAGAAAATTAGAGAGTGAATTTAACGAGAAAAGTCTAACGAAAGGAATAAAGTACAGAGTGCTTCGTGGTACTCCTTTGAGAATTCCGTTCTTTAAGGAGCTCAAAGGAGATAGGCGAATGTTGCGAACGGTTGAGGAAATCAGGCTGAACCATGGAAACTGGAAGAAATGCTTGTGGAAGCGTCATTTGAGTGAGCACAAAGTTTGTGAGTTGTGTGGAAATATGGAGGATGTTGAACATCTCATATTGAAGAAGGAATGCATGAAATCTAAGTGATTTAATGAATGAGGGTGGTTGTATGGTTTATAAGGAAATGTATGAATTTATTAGGATGAGTTGAATAACAATTTAATACAAAATAGGGAGTGGCCGATAAAATATATGTATGGAGTAATCCGGATCCATTTTAAGGGTTAAAAATTGTTTGGTTATAAAAGAATTATATATTGAAAAGATGTAAATAGAAATTGTACAAATTTGGATTGTTGGCAATATGGTTCTAATTTATGTAGGAGCCAAGGGGCCTAATTAAAAAAAAAAAAAAAAAAAAAAAAAAATATGTCAAACATAGTTGTCCTAAATATCCTAATCCCCTAATTTTTCAAAAGTGAAGTATTTTTCGAATAGATAAGGCCTTATGACAACTTCGAATATAGGGCATTTTGGTGGGCCGACGGGACGAACACAACACCGCCAGTGCACCGCAGAGGAGTACCCAGATGAGCAGTGAAGAAACATACGGTAGAAACATCGTGCATGTCGCATTCAAGTCACCACAACCGCTCTACGGACAAAATCCAAATGTATGGTTCAACATATTGGAACAATCGTTCCAGTTAGCAAATTAAAGTTTCCACTGCATTAGACGCCAGGCACCACGACACATTTGCCGATCTCATCCTACGAGACAAGGGACCTCTACCATACTCGGCATTTAAAGATCAGGTATTGAGGATACTAGGAGAGTCGGAAAAAACAAAGTTAAATAATCTGTTGCATGGACTCATACCAGGAGATCAAAGCTGCCGTCGCAGCTGCTCAATAAAATGAAGATGTATGCAGGTGGAACTTTCGACGAGAACACACTAAGACAGCTCTGGATGAAAAGACAACCGTCGCAGATACAAATGATTCTCACCACATTCGAAAAAGACATACTACTAGCATCATTACCCAATCGAGCAGACAGTATCATGGAACTATAACGCAAAAAAACATCAACGTGTTGACGAATACGGTATCGGGCGCAACCGGAGGAAGTACAAACAACACCCCGGATAACAAGCAGAATTAATGCACGTGATAGCCGAATTATGCACGAAAATAAAGGATTCACGATCTCGAACCGAGACCAGAGTGCCCAGCCAGGAGAGAACGTCAACAAGATCAGTGTCTCGACAATCAATAAGCCAAAAATTCGATCACTTCAAATGTGTTTCCGGGTGTAAGTTCTACAGCGATAACACATCCGAGGAACCACTAAATTTTTAGTTCCACATCAAAAGATAACGGCTGGCATTGATGGGCAAACAACCAGCCGACTGTTAATTTTTAAAATACATTCCAAATGGAAATTTTTAATAGACATGGGAGCAGACGTTTCGGTCATACCCGCAAAATTTTTAGAGTCATCCGGTTTCAACAAGTAGGTTGTTTGCAGCAAACGGCACACCAGTGCAAGCATTCGGCACCAAGACAATGAAACTGGAGATCGGACTCGTAGATTTTCTACGACACACTGGCCTGTTAGTAGATATACAGGGACAAAGGATCATCGATCCGTTAACTTCTTGCTTCGCCAAGGGTGCCATCACAAACGGGAGCACCCCACGTTGTCAATCTTAGACAAATCGGCAACAAAGCCAGAAATCACAGAATTGCTCAAATTATTTATATCCTGAAATAACCAACAGCGGACTCAGCACAGCTCAAGCACACAGTTATACATCGGCTAGAAACACAGAGACCAACGATCTCTTGTAAAACAAGACGGCTAGCACCCGATAAGCTGAAACTAGCAAGGGATGAGTTTGAAAATATGTTGGCACAGGAAATTTGCCAACCGAGTAGCAGCCACTGGTCCAGCCCACTTCATCTGGGAGAAAAGAAGAACGGAACGTAGAGACCGTGTTGAGATTACCGCGCGTTAAATAGAATAACAATTCCAGACCGGTACCCAGTTCCACACTTCCAAGATTTCTCATACTAACTAGAAGGCTGCAACATATTCACCACATTAGACCTTGTCCAGGCGTATTATCCAATTACAATCGAACCAGAACACATACCAAAAACAGCAATCACCACACTTTTCGGCCTTTTCGAGTTTCAAAAAATGACATTTGGCTTAAGAAACGCGGCATAAACTTTTCAACGGCTTATGCATTCGGTACTTTTTGGCTTAAAATTTTGTTTGTTATATTTAGATGACATCCTAATCGCCTTAAAATCTTTCGAACAACATTTAGAACATTTAAAAATTATTTTCCAAAAACAATCTGAACACGATCTTGTTATAAATAACGATAAAAGCGTGTTCGCAGGGTCCAGGTCACTGGACAAGGTATACTGCCAAACCAAGACCGCATACGAATTATAAGGGAATTGAAACGACCGGAAACAGTCGATGGCATCAATAGGTTCTTGGTCACCATCAACTTCTACAGGCATCTCATCCCGGAAGCTGAAGCAGACCAGATGGCACTAAACGACATCTTACAAGGCTACATAAAAAATGGCAAGAAGAAGGTCGAATGGACAACAGAGGTCGAAGAAGCTTTCGATAAATGTAAAAGAAAATTGTGCGACGCAATATTGTTATAGCATCCATCGGTATCCACACGATTCGCAATCATGGTGGATGCCTCAGATACAGGTAAAACAGTATACCGTCGGTATTTGGCAACCGCTCAATTTTTTCTCCGTACAACTTAACGAAACGCAGAAACGGTACAGTGCTTATGACATAGAGTTTATTGCATCTTTCTCTAGCATTAAGAACTTTAAATATTTGTTGGAAGGTCATCAATTGACATTGTTCAAGGATCATAAACCTTTATTACATCGATATACAACACATCTCCGGCATAAATAATGTCCTAGCAGATACCCTCTCTCGCATTTATCAAATTTCTATCCCCGAAAGTATCGATTATGCGACGGCAACAGAAGATGCGCAAAATGACAACGAACTCCGAAAGCTACTTAGTTGTAGCTCAACTACATCTCTGAAATTCAAGCAAATATCTCTCACGTTCAACACAAATAAATCAATTTGTTGCGACGTATCAACGGGTATACCAAACCCGTTCATTCCACTAACTTTTCGGAGAACTGTTTTTGAAACGTTACACCATCTTTCACATCCGGGCGTAAAAGCTTCTGTACAACTTTTAACAAAAAATGTTATTTTGTCCTCAATTTCATAAGATTCAATAATAATGGCTCAAAACTGTATATCATGCCAAAAACCTAAAATTTCAAAACACATTAAACCTGTTTCGCAGAAATTCATTTCGATATCATTGGTCCTCTTCCGATTTCCGGAAACAACCGATACTGCGTGACGTTACCAGATCGTTACTCACGTTTGGCTGAAGCGATTCCAGTACCGGATATATCTGCAGTGTATTCACAGTGGGGAGTACCATAGTTCATCGTAACCAACCAAGGTGCGCAATTTGAACACAGCTATTCGAGGAACTATCAGCCTTACTCGGATTCCAGCACAGATCGGCATGCTAGAAAGGTGGTACCGCATTATGAAAGCTGCAATTATGTGCTACAACAAGAGAACGGATTGGGCAGAACTACCACTATCAGTCATGCTGGGATTACGAACAACATACGGCAAGGAGCTAAAAACAACACCAGCAGAGCTAGTGTACGGCTCCACGGTTAAAATACCTGGATAATTTTTCGGTCACTTTAGGCAACAAAATTATTCAGAGCGAATTCGTCACAAATCTCCAAAAACATCTTGAAGAAATTAAGCCAACACCAGCATCGAGACACAGCAACGGCAAAAATGTTCATTGCACGCAGCCACGGCCACTCCCCCCTCCCCTCCCCCAAAAAAATATTCTCAAAATTCGAACTGTTTCATAGACACATCCATATACTTTTTCCAACCCTTTTTAGATCGTTGTGGGTCGATTATTGAGTGTATCAATTTTATTAAGCGACATATATGTTGTATAGTTTGGTCCAAGTTTTTCTTTGTCATTACTTCTCTGTTTTCCTCTATGAATTGCACGTATAGCTTGAACTGCTGTTTTGAGGTTATTGGTTGACGCTTTCCTACAATATAAAAAAAAAACTAGTTAAATTGTCTGAAAAGTATAATTTATTTATAAATTATCACATAATTATATTTTTCAATAATTACCCTTCAGTGAATCCTAATAAGGGTGCTTTCATGAGATAATAATAGAATTGAACATGTGAACACATACAGGTATTTGGGTATTTGGATTGATAGGCGCATGAATTTTGGGAAGCACATCAAAATTTTGGCAGATAACTGCAAGGATCGTATAAATGTGATTAAACGGGGGAGTAAACCTAAATGGGGTGCTCAACCCAGTGTGACTTATATGCTAAGAAAGGCCCTTATATCCTCCAAAATTGGATATGGTATTATTGTTTATGGAAATGGTTCGAAAGGAGATTTTGGTCAATTGATGAAAGTAGAGAATGCGTGTGCCAGAGTGGTACAGGGAGCGATTAATTCAACTCCAATACATACTCTGTGGTCTGAAATTTGTGATTTACCTCTTGATTAAAAGAGAGAGTGGGTCACAGTGAGAGAGATAGTGCGAATGATAAAGAAGAAAAATGAGTTTTGGAATGAAATGGTGGTGACCCTTCAAAGTAGGACGGTGTACAAACCTACATATAGAGCTGGCATTGCACTTGAAAATGTAAATCTATTTTTAAGTGTAGGCAATGCTGGTCCGGACCGGAGGAATATAATAAGGGAATGAACGCCAAAATTATGTTTGGGAAACTGGTGTGACTGGTAATGATGTAGGCGTCGGTATTTGCATGCCCAGTACGAATCTGGAAAATTGCTTTCGATTGGATAAAAGTATCTGTATAATGAATACTGAATTGATTGGAATATATGAAGGTATGCAACTGGTTGTGAACGAGGGGAATAGGAAGATAGTAATTTTTTCAGATTCCCAGAGTGGTTTGTGTTTGTTAAACTGTGGAGGTGGAAGACAAGGCAATATATATGTTGATTTGATTTTTGAATGTGTTCGTATCTGTCGACGTAATGTGACCATACAATGGTTGCCATCACACAGGCAGATCGAGGGGAATGAAAGAGCCGGTATGTTAGCTAAAAAGGCTACATGCCATAATAGGGCTCAGAAGTACGAAAGGAAGGATGCAAGAGATGTACTTCTACTGTTTTAGATGAATCTGTGGCGAAAATGGTAGAGCGAATATATTGAAAAAAATTTTACGAAAGGAACGAAGTACAGAGAGTTATGTAGTACTCCTTTAAGAAATTCCTTCTACAAGGAGCTCAAAGGAGATATGAGAATGTTAAGAACGATCGATAGAATCAGGCTGCACCATGGTAATTGGAAAGAATGCTTGTGGAAACGTCGATTGAGTGAGGATAAAGATTGTGATTTGTGTGCATGTGTGGAATACAGATCAACAACGCCAGTAATGAATGACGGAGGTTTGGTTTATAAGGAAATGTATGAATACATTAGAATGATTGTAAGGAACTACTAGCAAGATATGTTAGGGGATTATACGGTTCCTTCAGGAATAAAATACTTAGAAAAAAAGTAAGTTTATCCAAGTCATAAAAATGTAAAAAACTAAAAATTGTAAAATTTGATATTTTCGGAGCCAAGGCCTAGTAAAAAAAAAAAGGAAAAAAAAATTACCTTTCACTTCAGCCATCTTGTTGTATTTATTAGTATTTTATGGAGCTGTTAAACAAATAAAAGCCCACTAGATTTATAAATTTTTACTTGCCCTAGAAAACTTGTACTACAACATATTGGGCCGAATGCATAAAAACTAGCGTTTGCTGTTTTCTAGAAATTTCAAGCAAATGCTATGGTTTATATGTACGGGTATAAAGTCCAAGCAATCGCGTCTGCTTATATCTTTTCGTCATATATTAGCATTTTCTAGAATTTGGAAAATTTTTCAAGCTTCTGCTTTATTTGATATGTATAAACACTAGCATTTGCTAAAATTTAGAAGCAAACACTAGAAATATTTCATTCTGCTATTTTGCAGCTTGAAATCAGTTTAGTGATTAATAATTCGTCGATATAATTAAAAGTATAGCTGCGTTAATGATATTAACTCAACAAAAAATTTATAAAAACGTACAAATTTAGATGAAAAATCATGTAAAAAATTATATCGGTTTAATAAAAATAATATAAAGTGGTTAGCTGATTATTTTATTGGAGATTTGTCTGAAAACAGAGGTAGTGCAGTTAGCCCTGCTGACAAAATACGAATTTTTATTCGTTACGTGTCTGACTCTGGCTTTCAAAATGGTGTTGGCGAAGACGTATGTGCATCAAAGTACAGTTTGTCGTATTATTAAAGAAGTTACAAATAATGTTTTTAAAAAATCGAACGAATGGATAAAGTAAACGGTAAGGGAAATCAATGTGGCAAAAGAGTTGTGGTCAACCAAATTTAAATTTCCATATGCAATCGGTGTTATTTATTGTACACACGTTAAAATTAATAAACCTGCCCAATTCGGCGATGAATATATTAATAGAAACTGAAAAATTTACCAGCGTGGATGTTCAATGGCCAGGTTTCGTTCACGACAGTATAATTTTACAAAATTCGTCATTATTTGTTTTTATGAATAGCATTACCACTAATGCTGTTTTACTTAGGTTCCATTTAAAACTTCAAGCGATGCCGGTGAAATAGGATTCAATCGATTATTACAGAAGAAAGTGTATTAATTGAGCGTAGTTTTGGGCAGTTAAAACGACGGTTTCCGATCTTACACTTCCGGTCTTGTACTTCATAATGCACCAAGAATAATTTTATGTTGCTTCATTTTGCATAATATTGCAAAATATTTGGGTGACACTGGCGATTTTGATGAAATTATAAATGATGAAGCCGAAGAAATTTCATATAACGATGAAGTGAATGCAAACAACCCCACAACAACCAGAACTAAAGGACAAGAACGCAGAAATCAAATAAAGGAACTCATAATTAATAATTAATATTTAAAAAATTATTAATCATATTATTATTAATAAAAATTTTTGGTTTATAATTCATTCATTTTTTGTGTTATAATAAAAAAATCTATGTAACTAAAACAGTTAATATTCATTGAATTTTAGAACGGATTCCGTTGAAGTTGTTCCATAATTATTAATTGAATTTTGTTGTCTAACCTACAATACTAATCTTTGGAGTTGGTTTCTTGTTTCTTCAGTTTCTGGAAGCTTAATTTTTGATGGCAATTGATTTTTATTGCATGGAACTGATGCTGTTTCTGGTACAGAAATATGTTGAGCAGAACTATTTTCTTCTGCATTCACATGCATTTTATCGTTATTTGAAAATCCAGCTGAAATCCCTTCTGATATTTTTGTGAATGTTGGGTTATCATTAGTCTTTAAAATATCCAGGAATTCCTGCTCCCATGATTTTAAAATAATTTTTATTTTACCCGTTTTATTTATGTCGGTTTTATTTTTTACATCTGTTTTCATATTGTTAATTTTTTGTTGTCATTAGTTGTGTCTCGTTAATTGGCCCGAATGCTTCATATTTCCTTTTTAGCTCTTTCAGCGAAACACTTTTTTTTATCTTTTCTTCGGGTAACTGAGAACAACATTTTATTGCACTCTTTCTCACTCATTATTAAATTTTGTTTTATTTATTTGTTAAAAAAATTACTACAAATAACGTTAAATAAATATAGTGGTTTTGACAAAAAGGACTAGTCCTGATTTTGATTTATTCACAAGATTCAGTTGTTTTAGTAGACTACTACGTTTATTTGCAGTTCATTTATTTTACTTTGATGTTAACCCTTTTGTTTAACATTTCTGAATTTTAATATTGTGGTAATAAAACAAAAAAATCGGCATATGCTAGAAGCAGCTGCTTCTTTTATGAAGCAAATGCTTGACCGATTAATCGACTTGTACCGCAAAAATTAAATTTTATGGAAGATAACCCATATAAAAAATTCTGTTTACAAAAAATAGCGGACGAAATGACCGTAAATGTTTGAAAACCTTAGGAAAAAAATAAGAAATCTTTGAAATGTACAAAATATAAAATTAAAACAGAGTAAAAAAAAATCTGGAAGCGCTGTTGTTGACGATAAAAAAACTTGAGTTTTACGACGAAATAAAGCATTTGGACAAGATGGTGGTTCTCCGTATCGTACAATTTTCTAAAAAAATTACTTGGACAAATTATATTTAACCTAACCACAACTGGAAAGTGTTAAGAAACAACTAATTTTTTTTTTTTTTGACATTTGAAGATATTATTATGATAGTGAAATGCCCAGCTTTGATATTTTTTGGATAGATATTTGGCAATACCATAGAATAACTACTAATATACCATAGAATAACTACTACTTCAATTTTTCAATAATCGGTCGGTTTTATCAAATGCATTTTCTAATCATTCATGCTTGATGAAATCATTTAACTCAGATCTTCTATCAGATGTTTATGTTGTTAGTTGTTGTGTTTTCAAATATTTTAATAGTTGTTACAGTGTGTATTTTATGTCCGTGTTTTATTAAATCAGTGCTAATTTTGTGAAATAGGTTAAAAGTGTCTTAAATTGTGGTTAATGTAATTTTAGATTATTAAATACAAACTATAATAGTTGTGATAATTATATTTTGAATACAAACTGTAAAGTTGTGAATTAAACCAATGAATACAAACAATAAAGTTGTGAATTTGTGAAATTAAAAAAAAAATTCAGATCTTATTTTGATATTTATTCCTCATTTAATAATTAGAGTTGTGTTAAGTGGTTCAAAGTTGAATTTACATACGTTTTTAAAAATTAATTAATTAAGATAATTAATAGAGATAATTATCATGTCTAAATTACCAAATCTGGTAGATTATACGACGGGTGAGAAGAGTAGCAATTGTAAGTGAATAAATAAAAAATTGATTATACAAAAAATTTATTTTTTTACACCGAAAAAACGATTTATTTTCACCCGTGTAGCACATCGAAAAATCATTGAACAAAAGCGTGTTGTTTGTATTGTTCCGAACTGTCAAGAAAAATCTACTACGTCGGAATATAAATTTTTTAAGCTGCCACAAGATCCCGAAAAGAAAATTACCTGGTTAAAATCGATAGGGTTACACGCAGGAGATTTAACCAAGAAACATAATTTTGTTTGCGAGAAACATTTTGTTCCACAGCATATTGGTTATTCCCGACTAACCAGAAATGCAGTACCGTGTTTGAATATTCCATCATTAGATGAAGAAATTCCGGCAAACACAATCAATATTGGTCGAATTGAGCTACCCTCTCAAAATAATAAAGCATTTGAATCTGTTGGTGTGCAGACGGATCCTGTGGATGAGGAGACGGAATTTTTAAAACTTATTAATCAGGTGAACTGTTCACATTGCGATACAAACAATTATTTATTGAAATATGAATGTGACGGTTGCAGCAAAAAATCTATACAACTTAATGTATATAAAAAAAAACTTGTAATTTTGCAAAAAAAATTTAATTTGTTAAAAGCTGCCAATTTAAAGTGTAAAAAAAATTTTCAAATATTAAAAGTAAAATATATTAAACAAAAAAATACATCCATTGATCAAATATGACAGTTTAAATGTTAATATTAATACGAAAAATATAAGTAAGCTGCTGCTGAAACAAAACTTTTATTATAATAAGGCTGATAAGACATTCGCACAGTGTTTATATTATAAATCGGCAGCTACTTACAAGTATTTACGAAATACGTTGCAATTGAAGTTACCATCAGTCAGCTCATTTTACAAATGGTCTCCGATTCAATTTATTAAACCCGGGATTAACGAAATTTTGATGGCGCAACATAGAGCATTTTTTGCTAATTTACCGGAAATATCAAAGATTTGTGTCTTATGCTTCGATGAAATAACCATCAAGCAGGATTTAACACATAACACCTTGACCGATAGAATTGAAGGTTTCTATGATGATGGAGAGGAGAGGAAAAACGAACTAGCTACTTCAGCTCTATTTTTTATGGTCTGGTCAATAATAGGAGACTGGAAATATGTCATTAATTATGTACTCATCAATAAGTCATTTACAGCTCTGAAATTAAGCGCTTTAATTAAAACAAATTTACAAATGTGCAAAGAAAAATTAGGCTTAAACGTTTCAATGCTCACTTGCGATCAAGGTGCAATAAATATGCAAGCATATAAACTCCTCGGCATTACTCCTGAAAATCCATGTTTCATATTCGATGATAAACTAATTTTTGCACAATTTGATCCACCTCACCTTATTAAATCTGCAAGAAACGCATTTGTTAATAACAAAATTTCACATAGCCAACATGGAGTAGCGGATATAGATGTGATCAAGAAAATTGTTGACCGAGACTCCAATAGTAAGTGCAAAATATTACCAAAGATTGGCCGGAAACACATTTATCCAAATTGTTTCGAAAAAATGAACGTGTCGTTGGCTGCTCAATTATTGAGTAACACCGTAAGCTGTGCAATAAGAACAGTAGAACAAACGTGTCCAGAAATTTTAGGTTCATCACTAGAAAATGCAGCATCAACATCGGCATTCCTCGAACGATTTAATAATATATTCGACTGTTTAAATAGCAGAAATTTTAAATCAAGATCGCCTTATGAAAAGCCGCTAAAACCAGGCAATGACATTTACAATTATTTGGTAGACAGTATAAAATTTTTGAAAAATTTGAAAATTCTTTCAAAAAATTAAAACTATTTCAAATTTATTAAAGGTCTCCAACTAACAATAAATTCACAGATAATGTTAATTAACCAATTATCAGAAAATAACAGTGTAGAATACATTTTGACGGGTAAAACAAACCAAGACAGCCTGGAAATTTTTTTTTCGCGATTACGCGGTAAAGGTGGTTTTAATTATACCCCTACCAGCAACGAAATTGGAATTCATTTTGCCAATATTATTTGCACCAAACGTTTATTCAACAGCGAGTATTCGAACTGTTTAGCAGATGATGATAACATGATTGAACTGCAATGGGACAATTTCCAAGAGATGTACAAAGAAAGTTTAATTCATGATTGTGCATCTGAAGACGACTCGATTCTTGATGAATTTTTAATTCTTCAAGACAGCAATATGGAAAACAACGTTCTTAAACAAAATGCAGTAGCTTATTACGCAGGCTACTGTGCATTCAAAAAAATTAATTGTGAGGAATGTCGGATTAAGCTGTTAAAAGAAAACGAAGAAATTCCTGCAGTAGCTGATACTTTCATATTTGAAAAAACATTTAAAAAATCAACACATTTTGGAGCATTGAAAGCACCGACAGCAAAGTATGCCGAAGTAGCATACACGTGCCTTTTAATTTTTGAGCAAATTTTCAAAAATGATTGCCATTTGCCAAATATTTGTTTCAAAATAACTGAAACATGCATAGCTGTAATTGAAAGAGATTTTCCCGGGTTTATCTCTTTAAAGAATGATGGGTCATGTTACGACCATATCAAAATATTAATTAATTTTTTTATTTTGGTATTAATAAGAAAAAATTCCAAATGGTCAATATCAAAACGACAACCAGCAAATGCAAAGACTAAAAATAAATTAGCATCAAAGCAAGCTTCAAAAAGGCTAAACATTTTAAGAAATTGAAAAATATTTAATAAAATAATTTCTGAAATAAATAATAATAAATTTAACACATTCATTTGAGGCAAACAACCGATATTGTTTCATTTCATTTAAATTTTTAACTTAATGTCATTTTCCACTTGCACACGATCTGAAATTGAAACTTTTCCTCCTTCGTGAATTCTTTTGCATTTTTTAGCGGCTATAGAACCATGATAAATTTTCTGTCTTTCAAAGTAACAATAAGTCTTATTCATCTAAAGCATTTTACTGTTATTTTTGACAATTTACAACAATTGCACTATCTATTCATCTAGCTATTCAATCCCAATTTGGAAATCGTCGAATTCACTAATAAGTAAGACGGTCACACGACTGCTGGGATTTTTCGAATCTCTCTGCTAAGGAATTGAAGCAGTGATTCGAAAAATCCCAGCAGTCGGGTAACTGACCGTCTCACTTATTAGTGAATTCGACGGTTTCCTAATTGGGATTTAATAAATGACATCTCGCTTGTTATTGTAATTATGTAAATATTTTTTTTATCCTTAAATACACACTGATACATACGTAAATTCACACTTCGCTTATTATTTTTATCTAGCCTGAATTGGTTAGTGTTAACGCCGATGAATTGGTTTATCTCGCAGTGTAACATTGCCCATTAAATCTTATTTTTGTACATCTAAATCCCACAGAAAATATTGAAAAAAAATAATAATGTTGGGAATATGTATCATGAAGAAGAAATTAGGTCACATTAACGACCTTCACAAATAAAAGAAAAAATGCTCGTACACATTTTCATATTTTTTCAGAATACTTAGCCGCTATTGCTAGTTCAAATTTTTCTACAAAATTTGAAAAGGAAGAATACTTAGTTAAACAAAATGAATTGATTTGTGAGTGAACGTGTATAGTGCATGCAAACTAAATTTAGTTTATACACACGTACATTTATATTCAACATTTGTTATTCAATACGAATATAATGAATATTTATTTAATAATTACCGTTTTATTTTGTTTAACAAATTTGTTTATCAATTTGATTTTTCCTCCAATCTAAAAATTATAATATTGCATTCGAAATGGCAAACGTACCTAAACTCCATCAGATGGAGAAAAAAAGGCAACAAAAACATAAACAGTAAAATAATCAAAACACAAAAGGTGAATGACCGTTCTGTGATACAAAATAAAATACATTAATATAATTTTTTATCTACATTTATACTTGCACGTGCATTATCAACCTGACACGATCATTTATTTCTTACGTTTCGCCAAACAATCGGATTCGAATCAATCATATTATTTTTTGCCAATGCCATTACGACGAATAAAGATTTTTATTTTCCTATGAAACGTAAACAAAATCATATGTGATTTTAATATTCATTATTTGGTGTTGCCTTTATTTTCAATTTAAATGAAAATTTTTATTTATAAATATAAATAATTTATAATTAAATATATCGAATTGCAGCTTGTACACAATTTTAATTGAATTTAATAAAATTTTAATAAACAATTTTACATTTTAGAAAATTAATTATTTTTTCCAACATCGTCAGGCTTCGTGTTTTTTTTAAATTTTATTTCGTAGATTACTAGATTAGTTTTTTTTATTATGAAAATGAAATGTTTAGAAGAACAGGAAGCACGACGATGTTTTGAGAAAAAAATATTTTTATAAAAATGCAAAATTACTTAATAAATGATTATTAATTTCAATCAAAATTGTTCACAATTTACATTTCGATATATTTGATATCAAATTATTTATATTTGTAAATAAAAATGTTCATTTAAATTGAAAATAAGTTTCATAGAAAAATAAAAATCTTTATACCCTTAACACATACTACCAGAACTACCACACATTTTTGTATCATGGATTTTTATGTAGTGGCAGTGTTTTTTGTGTTGCTTATAAATAGAGAAAACAAAAAAGGACAGAAAGATACACATCGAAATTAACTTAAATATAGTATATCAGAACAAGTTATGTGTGAGTGCGAATGTTGGATGTTTATTTATATGTATTTCATTTCGCTTATTTAACCTTTCTTTGGCACGATTATAAAACTACTTCTCGTCAACATTTACAAACCGGGATGTCGATCAATTTTATAACAATTTTTGCAGGAAAGGAGGTAAATTCGAATAATATAAAAATGATATCATAATTAAAATGCCACTTTAATTTAATTTAAGTGACATTTTACACTTTAATTTGGTAAAAAAAAAAATTCATTCTATTTTTAAAAAAAATCAAATTCAGGATATGTCGTGTTAACAAAAGGGTTAAAAAACAAACACGCTGAATCGACTCATTATTTTGTTTTTTACTTTTTGTTTTGCTTATACAAAGCCAAAATATATATATTGAATGTCGGTAAAAGTGATTGAAATTGTAAGGGGTGTGGTTACTAGCATTTGTATTTCATAGATATTTCATTTATTTTAAAAACATTTCGTTCCGTTTATTTAATATACGAATGATAGAAAGAGAGGCATATAGAAATTATCCTCGTCTCATAAAATTACAAAAACAAAACTTAAAATATTTGAAATTATTTTATTTGGGTATTTTTGCCTCATACAAAATGTGCTTCTATAGTAGTTATTCTATGGCAATACATTAAAAAAAACATATACAAACATAAAATTACTGATAGAAAATATCAGTGATATTTGCATAGTGACACAAATTTTTTGCGTATAAAAAACAAAATGAAGAAAAAAGGCACAGAACAAAGGCAACTAGATGTAGTTAAATAAACAAAAGAGACAAATTGAAAATAAACCAATTCGTACATTTAATTGGCACTGATGCTGTGTGCCTCAGAAGACTTTTCAAACTAAACTTTTCAAATTTTGAAGCTTTCGCTATTTCCTCATAGATGCTTAGTGAAAAGGCAGTTTACGAGGTTACTTTTCGACGACTTTTCAATTTGTATGACATACAGTTTAAAATACTTAGTCAGTAAAGCCCGGTACACATTGAGAACGAGTAACGAGAACGATATTTCCTTTTTTATCAAATTATGTAAGATAATTATTAAAATAGTTAAAACTGTATGATTTTAATGGACGATAGTTAAAATTTCGTGCATTTTAATACAAAATTTCAATTTATCATCGTAAATTAAAACGATAAAATGAAATTTTATATTAAAACTGTTAAAATTTTAAATTTTTTTTTTAGTAAATGCACGATATTTTAACTATTGTTAATTAATATCATCCAGTTTTAACAATTTTAAACATTTTCTTACATAATTCAGTTTATAAGCAATCGGTTTCTCATCGGTCAGCTCAATATGCATTTTTATGTTTGGACTTGGCGTTCCCTTCTCTGGATTTTAGTTTACTACCAATAATCGAATTCTATCCGCCACTTCACGATTATTAATATGGTTTATGTTCAGCGGAAGTTCCCCACGCTCTTGAAACGTTTCCCGGAATGAATTTTCTCTACCCAAATTTCTACCCAATAAAAAGTCAACTGGCAGTATTCCATCATGAAATATGTGAATTGTGGTCTCATATACTTCATCCTCTATTTTCGCTTTGCATTAAACCTATACCTACGGTTAGTACATCTCTGGAACCCGCACTATGGAATATTGTACACTCCTCGCTAAATTTGCAATTGCCCGTTCCAATGAATTTTTTATGTGACATTAACTAATGTCGCTTCCGGTATCAACTATAGTGCGCAAAGTTCCTTTCCATTGAACATTACATTTTTGACAGCTTTAGATGAACAATCATCCTGATTCTCTACGGCTGCACAAGATTTAGAACTTTGAACTATCAGATTTTTTCGCCCAATCTTTCTCTAAATGCCCGGTTCCACTACAGTTCTAACATCTTGGCATTCTTCTGAATCTATTTGACTTTTTGTTCTCAATTGGCTTTGGTGTTACGCTCTTGATTGGTGCTTTTATCTTAATTTTTTGTTTGATTTCTTCATAAATTACGAGTTTACTTTTGAAATCATTCATAGAGGTTGATCCATATAAAATCGCCTTACTATGTTCATAATCGGTTATTGCACTTATACAGTAATCGATTATCAAAGCATCTTCCAAGTTGCCGGTTTGATCTAGTTCATGCATAGCGCTTAAATAATTTTTGAAAAATGCATCTTTCTTTTTCTTCCTCTCTGCCATGCGCCACAGCAGAATTCACTTGCTTTTTGAACTCGATGAATAAATGTGTGATTAGATTTTCCCAGCCAGGTATCAGTAACTGACAAACGTAAACTGTATTTTGCTTTTCCAGTAAACAGTATTTTTGAATAAATAACTTTCTGTTCAGCATTCCATTTCATACATACAGCATCTTCGACATTCTGAATTTATTTCTCGACGGGATAATCATCCTTCCCGCTAAACTTCGAAAGCAATTGTTCGACATCTCTAAAACTTAAGCAAGCTCCAGGAGTAGACACGATAATACATTTTACCTTTCAGCGCCATCTCCCGTGTTCGTACCTCTTCCAACTATGTATTATCTTCCTGTTGGTTGAAATTAAGTTCGCTAGCACGTCACCACCCTCCATCGTAGTGCTGCTTTTTGGTTCGTTCAATACCACTGTATTATTTGAATTCACCGACTCAATATTCGCGACTCTTCTAAACATTTCCATCATCTTACGCATAAAAGCATTCTCAATTTCAGGTTAATTATGAAGATTATTATTTTTTTTTTGGCCCATCTCAGTTAAAATTTCTTAATAATTTGTTAAATAATAGCAATCCTCACTTTCAGTCCCAAAATCAAAATCGTCCTTGGTACACAATACGGTACTTTATATTTCTCGACTCACAAATTCGGTGATCTTAGAACCGTTCTGATTTTATCTTTGATCTTCGCCAAATTAAAACTGCTTACAACAGCACTTATTTTTAAATATCACGAGTATTACTTTAGCCGTTAAATACTGCCTTGGTACAAAATACGGTACTTTATATTTCTCGACTCACGAATTCGGTGTTATTCAACGACACTTTATATCACCACAAATCTTGGTATACGGAAAATCTCTCACGGATATAAAAATTTGCTAGGTATATTAACTTCACGATAAAATTTTATACACGTTAATCACCACAAACTTAAATGTTTAATCGGTCGGTTTACCCTTTTTGGAACACAACGTCTTAAACGCACCAAAACTAAACCAAAACGTACAAAACTACACATTTGCTTCAAGAAAACTCAATAGGTTAAGAAATTTCCTTAATAGCCCCAAGTTGAGCCCCAAAGTGTAGAGTTTAATTAATTTTTAAGGAAAAACACGAGTTGTTGTTGTTGTTAATAATCGTTTTACATAACAGGAATAATATATAAAGCAATTATACAATTTAAATATAACATAAAATACGATACAGGCTGTATCCTAATTGAGTTGAACAAATTCGGATACCTTAAATCCTACATATTATATATAAATCTTATTTTGAATTACATAGGTACTTTTAATAAACGACTCGATTTATTTTTTATTAAACGTCATTTATTTAAACGAGACATTGAAAAGTTTAGTTGGCTATAAGGCACAATTGAATACTTTTAACCTAGTGACATCTATTTAAATATTGCATGAATTACTGCGTCTTACAAAAGTTTAGTTTGAAAAGTCTTTTGAGGCACACAGCATAAGTGTATAGGTAATCGAAATTTGTGGCTTATACCGTCAACAAACGGAATTGCAATTTTGACATTTTTTTATACAAAATTTAAGAATATATTTCACCAGTTTTTCATATTCCATTTTGAATTTCAATAGTTAAAGGTGTTTGTATTCTAGTTTATAACCAGGCAAATTAATAGTTTTGTAACTCTCTTATTACAACAAGTTGCAATTAAAATAATAATTCAAACGACCTTCAACTAAGTATATGTAAGTTTAATATTGTTTGATGCTCTGTTCGAAATTTAAGCTTCTTATTCGTATACATAATCTCGTTAAATTAACTTTCATTATACGTAAAGCTTAATTGAAAATCCAATTATGTAGATATAATGTATAAAGTATAAGAATGTATATACAAAAATAATCGTTCTTTAATTTGGTATCTGTTGTTGATCAGCTTGAATTCTGGTAATAAGATTGATTATTTTAATTATTTAACATCATCAAGCCGAGATTTCTAATCAAAAAAAAAAAAATAAAATTTTTACGAGAACCATACCATACCAAAGTTTTTCATTTTTACTTACATGCACACAAGTATACGGACTGAAAAACAAAACAAACAACTTTTAAATTTAACGAAAATTAAAGTGAATACAACGAAAACAAAAATTTTAATTGAAACACTTTACGTTTTTTTGGTCTCATTACAGGATTTTCGGATATACAAACATTATTTCTAGCCTGCATCTTGACACTAGCCCCACTAATACTATCGGTTATTGTCGCATTTGGAGTAAGGTGAGTAAATTCTATACAAACATCACCTACCTACATAATATTTAAGATAAGCGGAAAGTGGGAAAAATAAAATTTTATTATTTACATTTTGTTTTTTGAGTAGTTCGTTACCACTTAACAATGGAATTTTTAATTATATAAAAGTTTTTCCTACCATTTTCCATTCATTCCACGTTGTAATTACCAAAGTATGCTCCGTCTTATATGTACATAAGAAGTAAAAAAAAAACATAATAATGTTAGTGTAAGTGATTCCGATTCTCAAAAAGAACGAGAAAAATTAAATTTTCATTTTTCAGTTTTAAAATTAAAGTATTTTCTTTTGTATATCTCTGCGTGTTCTTGTAGCATAAGTAACTAAACAAAATTAAATTTTCATGAAACTTGACGACAACAAAAATTTAATTTATTGAAATTGAAAAAAATATTTTTATTTTATATTTAATTAGTTTTCATTTTAATTTATCTACAATATTATAAAGATATAGAATTTGCTATTCTACTCTCTCACACTCTCTCTCCCTCTCTTTTGTACATTTTTAATTGGAAATAATATTTAGGATATTTTCTAATATTTTGTTGTTGTTGTTTATTTTCTGTAGATTTTATATACCTACGAGAAATATTATACAACATAAATGTTCTTCGTCGTCATAGTCACTTAATTTTGGAATTTTATTTTAGAGGTTTTAAGTAGACGAAACTCAATATTAATTTAATTAAATTATTATTTTTGTTGTAACATTTTTATGTCAATGAGTCCATTAAATATTTTTTTTTTTTTGTTTATTCCAATCGATGTACAAAGGTCTGTTTAATTTAATTATTTCTTTATGTACTATGAGCTGTTTTATACACATTTTTTTGTTTAAATGAATTCATTAATTTGGGGTTTCAATAGAATTTTGGTAAAGAGCAAATCTTTAGCATTTTGAAGTTTGTTTTAATGATGGGAACCACGAATGTCAACACGTAAAGGAGGCTGTAATCCTCTGCTACTAACGTTAATTTAAGTAACATCGTTACAAACGATGGGTCGACATGAGCAATGTTTAAAAATGCTAAAGTTAAGTAGTTAGTATAATTATGCGTTAGTATAATTATACGATTACCCGTTTTTACAACTGTGCTTTTGTAATTGTCCTCACAGAATTGGTCTTCCGCTGATAATAGTTTCTCATCCATTTCGCCTATCTCCCACAGTTTTTGAATCAGGAATTTAACCTCTTCCTTGATCACAAAAATCCATCCAAATGATGTATTTTGGGTCAATAATCCAACTGCATTTCGTCTTATGCCTTCCTTTATATGTTTGGCTAACACCCCGACGCCAATTATCGCCTCTATCCTTCCCGGGTTATAATACCCTGGGTCCGCCAAATCCTCTGCCAAAATTTCACAAAATTGCTCAGGTTGAAATGACCATTAAGGATGATCCGCTTAGGCGTCCAACAATACCACAAACCTGTCTCTTATAATTAACCTATCGTAACAGTGGTGCCACAATTCCAGCTGTAATTCACCTTTTGTTCTAGCCAACTTGCCATCTATCCCTCTTATAACCGTGGTGGCCGCAGATCTACCTAACTTAAATTCTTTCATAAACTCATTATTTACTACGTTGGCTTGAGCTCCCGAATCACAGATTACCCTGAACTCCCATTAAAATTGATTACCAATTTTCAATCGAAAACGAGCTGTCGCTAAAATCGCGTTTGGTGACAAGTCGACTATCCGGCACACTGATGGAATCTGTTGTTCTGAGGTGTTGCATCTCTTTAATTGCTATTGATCATCTCCTTGAGGTACTGACCCAGGTAACTTAGCTGAATGGATATTATGTCTTGCCTTAAAACACAATTGGAAGTGATGTTTTCGCACAGATTTCGGGCAGTTTGTGCAACCATCCCTCCCGGCACTCGGTGGCAGTATGACCTGGTTTCAGACAACATAAGCATAACTTACGTTGATATACCAATGCTTTTCATCCTTTAAATTTAGACTTCTAAACTTCTCGCATTCCCCAATCTCGTGTCTTGACGTACAATCTTTCATAATACAACGTGATGATTCAACAAAATATTTTGACCCACTCTTCTCCTGAGCTGATTCGTGGTTATTCCAGTAGCTCCCTCTATTAGAGCGTTGATTGTAATATTACGATAACCATTCATTCTCTTCAAACTCACGACGACCCTTTGATTTGATCTCTCTAAACTGCTTAAATTCCTCCAGGGTGGGTAACCTTGTTGTCCCATAACGCCTACGATGCTGCTCCCAAGAATTTAGGGTATATTTGGGAAGACGCTGCTTGGCATAATGAATCCAAAATTGATCCCACAACTGAGCTTGAGAAGCTATATTTTCCAATTGACGAGTACCACTATTCAATGCATCCAACACAGACCTCAGGGAATCATGACTCTCTCGCTCTTGTCTTTAACTGCATGCATCTTCCCCAGAATACCATGAATAACGTGGTAGTTGTCGTCGTATGTTTTCATTAAAATTTCCCATGCCGCCTTATAATTACTACCTGTTGGTTGCCACGGACCCAACGTAATGGCAGCTCTACCCACACACGCCTCCTGTAGATACAGGAGTTTAGTAACCGGGTCATAATTTTTACTATGCACCTCGGCCAAAAACAAATCACGAAATGGCGGCCAGTTAGCTTATTCGCCACTGAATTTACCGAGCTTCGGAGGCCGCATCGTCTCCACCTTTTTAATAGTTGGCAGACGATTCTCAGTATCAGCTATTGTTTGATACTCCACAACTTGTCTCATTCCCACCCTGCTCATTTAATTTGTCCTGTATCCTAGCCATTGTGGACATAAATCGATTTTCCATATCATCGTATACATGATTTGTAACCAACATGTTACACTGACGATGTACCATTTCAGCATCTTCGAATAATGTGAAATGTCGCCACAACCTCTCTTGGTGCATACGCAATTCCGATTCGGTTAGTATCCCAAAACAGCTATCATCCTCTGTCTCATCATAAAATCGGATCAATGAGTCAATACGTTGCTCACGAATGACGTACAATCGCTCTTCTTCCACCTGGTTTGAGTTTGGGTTGGAATCTTGTTCATCACCTTCACTAATCATTCCTACCACTTCACCTTGTAACTCTGACTGAGTGTCATCCTCCATTTCACAAATTCCTAGAATTAAAATTTCGAGGATATTATTAAAGACTTCTTCTTCCCCCCTCTGGTGAAGCACTGATTTATGTTCTAAATCATTTCGATTAACTTGGGCATATAATTCCTTTTTCATTTGCCCACTTCCATTAAACTAAATCTCAACTTTTCATTAAACAAATTATTTAAACCCTAGAAAAAAAAATTTATTTCACTTAAAAACAAATTATATTAATACAAGGATTTCTATTCCAATCAGTCCGCCTCACCACCCCTCAATACAAGGTGGCTCTCATTTCTGGTTCACCGGATTTTTGAGACACATCAATGCATGAGTATGTTTCATACAAAATTATTGTATTATTATTATTACAAAATAGATGACTCTCTATTATTATTACAAAATAGATGACTCGCAAATTTAATTTAATCATTACAAGATAGATGGCATTTAAGCCAAAACACTATTTAAGTTAATTCAACTAAGCCATGACAACATTATAGCTATTTCACTTATTCTTACTTAAGTGGCATTGTTTTATAATTCCAATCTATTTAACTCATATGTCTAAATGTGGATTTCTGTCACTGATCATTACGGTGGCCGTAACAACTGTCAATTTCAATAAAATTCATTTTGAATAAAATAAACATTGAATCAAAAAATGACAAAAACGGTCGGACCCACAATTGGGATTTCTTGAAGGCTGCCGGTGACCGTAGCAGTATGGCGATCCTAAAAACAAAAGAAAATAACTGCCTTGAAGACGGGGTTAGTTTGAATTTGAATTTGAGACATCTGGCCCCGTCTCTTTGTTTTTTTTAATATTCAACTATTTATTATACACTGACCATTTTTACTGGTTCTTCCCGACTGATCTCAGTTTGTGAGTTTTGGCCCTTTTTTATACCATAGTAGGTAAACCGAAAATCACTTAGTCCCCCTCTTCACCACAATCATGCTTAATCTTAATTTTTATTTTCTTCATATTTTTGTTTTCCAAAAGTTATTTTAGCTAAATTTTGATTCATATTCCAGATATTTCTGATAACCTTTACTTTTCAAAATTTTCATATTTTACTGTATGTACAACAGTTTGACATGACATCTACTGTTATTACTATATAAAGAGCGCCATTTGAACAATCCTCATTATTTTTTATTTTCCTAATGAATATTTTAATGTGCCACAACACCGGAAGAAAAGATCGCAATGCATGCAAAGTGCTTGGCTTTCGAAAGGCGGTTAATAGGGCAAAATTCGGAATAATTTCGAAATATCTTTTATGCTTTTTTTCAAGCAGAAATGAATGTTTAAGACCATTCCTCATATACTAAATGTTGATAATATGTTAAGTGACCAAATTTTTGTTATTTGATTTCATGGGGCAAATAGGCTCCGGATTCTTAGGTAAGAAAATATTTTTTTTTTTTTTGAGAAATGCAAATTGAAAATTTCTATTATAACTTTTTGTTTCACGACAAATAAAAGCGAATGAACCCTATGTGTGCGCATATTTTTGCATATTTTGCCTAAAATACATAAGTTAACATATTTTGAAATTGTATACATATTTTATAATATTTGTTTACATTAATCCATTAAAAATTTCTTAATTCGTAAAAAATACTTTTTGAATCAAAATTGAAAGGTTTTGACCTGGTACGACATCTATTTTCAGAGAGATGTTTCAATTTTCATTTCATTTTCAGATAGATATCTCAGATAAATAAAATACTGTGACAGTGACATCTAGGGTGTGATAGAATAAGTTAAATTAATAGCTGAATGTTTTACTGTACTAAAATGGAATTTTCCACGATAAAACAGTTCTAAATGTTTCTACACTATTAGTATTAAAAAAGTCATGAGCTTTCTAGAAGTTTGGTTTGTGTATATAGAAAGGCGAACGAAATCAAATTAGATTATTAGAATTTGGAACGTGATAGTATGAACTTTTAAGATTATTAGTAGTATTTGGTAAGCGACAATGTGAAGATTAAAAAGGAATTAAAAAGAAATTAAAAAGTGTTTTAGTTGAAATAAAAATTATAAGTATACAGTAAAATTTGAGAATAATTATTATATAAAGTGATTTTGTGAATTTTTTTTATTAATAAATTGTATTGAAATTGTGTTGTAATAATTCTTGTGCTAAATAAATAAATTCGTAGGCGATAAATTGTATTGATTTTTTTTTATTCACAATCCAGTGATACGAACCTTGAGTAACAAGGCAAAAACGTAACAATACTTTTAGTTCCTATCATTTACGAAAGCTAGCACTACTCTAATACACGGACAGAGATAAGATTTAGAGAGATAAACTATCCAGAACAAATGTTTGGTCCGCTACAGCGGTTCCACTTTAATTTTGAGTATATATTATCAAAGCTTATTCCTGTAACCCAAAACTGAGCCATCTACTTGTAAATAGATAGAAACCAAATCAAATCAGATTTCCTCTTCATAAATATTTTTGCGTTTGTCAATCAAGATTCGTATCACTGGATTATGAATAAAACAAAACACTTTAGTTTAACACAAACGAATTTATTTATTTCACACCAAAAATTAATTCAACATAATTTATTAATAATAATTCACAAAATCACTTTTTATAATTATTTGCACGAATTTTACTGATCACTTTTACTTTCTATATCTCACTAATTCACTTTTAAATCCTTGTACTGTCGCCTACCAAATACTAATGATTATAATTCGATATCGTTCGTTTTGTATGTATATACTCAAACCAAAACTTCTAGAAATTTCAAGACTATTCAATAGTGTAGAAAAATTTAGAACAGTTAGTATGGAAAATTCCATTTAAGTATAGTAATCTTTTCGCTATTTAAATAACTTATTCTATTCTACCCTAGGTGTCACCGTTACACTACCCCCCATGTAAACGTGTTCGTCACGAACAATACGCAAATCACCTTCTCTGTATAGGGCCAACCTCTCTAGATGCACTACCTTCGATTTACCGCGATGCCCCTTCTGTATCCGATAAACTACGTCATTCATCCTTTTTATGGCAATGTAAGGTCCCTTCCATACTGGTAGCAGCTTCGGTGATAATCTCTGATTTCATTACGGGTCGTAAACCCATACCAATTGCCCTTCCTGGAGGCCTTGGTTATTTGTTCGTATGTCATATCGAGCTTTCATCCGGTCACGATCAATCTTATTAAGTTCTTCTTTCATCCTGTCTACGTAATCCTGTCCACATAAAGCTTTTGGTGGAACAGCCCCAAACTTTAAATCTCCAGGTATTCGTACATTATTTCCAAAAATGGTTTTAACTGCTTTCATTCCGGTTGTGTCATTTATATATTACTGATCGATAGGCCATCAGAAACATCGGTATATGTCCTTATGACCTTAACTAGATATTCCTCCAATGTGCCATTGAACTTTCCACCATACCATCAGACTGTGGATGCAAAGGCGTTGTTCTCGTTTTATTTATACCGAGCATCTGGCATATTTCTTGAAATACCACCAATTCAAAATTCCTTCCTTGATCGGTATGAATCTCCATCGGCACTCCAAATCTACTAATCCAGTTTTTGACCACGTCATCAGCTATTGCTATTTTCTCTTGATTTGGTATGGAATACATGCTAGTACATATTTATTGCAGCTCTCGGTGATGGGAGATACATCCACAGCTAGTCGCTCGAATGGTGCTCCGACGTTATATATTTTATGGTTCCACGACTTTTGCGTGCCGGTTCCTTCATTGCCGCACATTGGTCATATTTTTGGTAGTCCACTCCTCGTCAGGTAGCACTCGCATGAGCTTAACGTCGATAATGCTTTATTTTGCTCAAACGTCACCACCTTACCGTCAATGCTTGCATTGGTATGCAAAATAAATTACACGGTCGGTATAAGGTAGGCTAGGACGGGCACGATGCAAAATCTTTTCCTTAGTTTCACAAATGCTTCTTCCCGATCATTCTTCCAGTCGAATGCCTTATTCTTTCTGGTTAACTCGCGTAAATTATTTGCGATGTTGGCAAATCCCGGCATGAATGGACTGTATTAAGCGCACAATCCTAGAAAGCTCCGGAATTCATGTAAATTTCTAGGTCTATCAGCAACTGTTAGATGATTCAATTACACCTGCTGCCTGCATATATATTACCATCCGATCGACTTCTTGTTGTTTATGCCAATGGTAACCTTCTGGGTGGTTGACGAATCGGCATCTCCACTCCCGTATCAATTCGGTGTTTTACCATGGAAGTCCTTACAGAATTTTTCTGTGACACGGTAAGATCTTCGGTCCATTTCTGCAAAAGTTGTTCTACCATTTCTTTCTGGCCTTGCATGTCGGCTTTTCCAATCGGACTTTTCTGTTCACACCTTACTACAGTCGAAACTTTGTTACATTTGCCGATGAGGTTTAGAGTCTTAATTGGTACTCTGTGATATTTATCTGATTTAACTAGAGCTTTCCCGATTATAATTTCCTTGGCTCCGTTCTCCTTTTTGTTAGCTTCCATAACCCACAACCTGGGTGAACGAGAACCTCCCTCCCATCTTCCCCACACTATTGTCTTCGAGTCGGTGGCATCTTCTCCCGAAGATCAATATTAATTCACCTGATAGTGGCAACTCGATGTTATCGTAAGTTAAAACTCCTCGTAAAACATCCACCACGGATCCATTTGCCCTCATGAAGTCCATCCTCAAAATGACTTCATCTACAATATCTGCAATCAGCACTTCGTGTTGGAAAATAGTTTTCCCGATTTTTTTGCCGTTTATTATTGAACTATCTCCAGTTCCTGTTTTTGTAACTTCAATCCATTAGCTAGTTATATACCTCCACCGATCAGATTTTTACAGACAATCGTGCGATTTGCTCCCGTATCCAGGGTGATGATGCAGCCCGTGTCATCAATGTCGCCTTTGATTGTTAAGCTGTGTAAACGCGGATGGAGGTTATGGGGCAATCGGTTGTGGGAGTCAGCTTCTGCCCCTTTAAGCTAACTCTTTTAAGTTTAACGACTCCGTCGTCATTTCGCCCTCTTGTTTGGCTACTGCCTGTGCTCCGCTTGGTCGTGGCTGCATAGGTGATAGTGATCTTCCCCGTTTTCTTCTTATTTCCCAGCAGTCCCGAGAGATGTAACCGATTTTATCACATGCCCAACATCTGACTTTTCCGCTTCCGTTTCGGAATCTTGGTGCTGACCGCTCTGTGTTTATGCTGGTGTCGATTTCCACTCGGCGTATTTTCATTGACAGTTTGGTGATGCCTTGTGCAGTTTCATTCGCGAAGGTTGCTTTAGGTGACAACATCACCACCCATTCGTCAATGAATGCGTCAATTTTTAACCTTTCCATATAATCGGCCGACGTACTGGTATTGCCGATGAAAATTCCTGTAGCTATTCTCCTTCCTTTTTGTAGCGGCTTTTCAATTCCATGCGATAGATTTCCCGCTTGTGGTCACTGTCGTACTTCCTATCCAGCGCCTTCTTAATTTCGCGAAAACTGTTACGTTATTTTTCGAGGCGTTGAAATTCAACTTGTAATTTATGTGCCACCTGTTGAATCTCCGTTTTGACAGTTTGAACTTTCGTTTCCAGTGTCTCTATTTCGCCTTGTACATTTGTAGACAGTTCTAGAATTTTCTCGTCCATTTTCTTTTGACCTTCGGCAATTTTCCCCATCTGACGCTCTATAATTTGGTTTGACTGCCTAATTTCGCCCAACTGTTGTTTCATTTCGTGTTTAATTTCTTGGTTTGACTGGTTTATAGTCTATACCTGTCGCTCATTTGTTGTTCCATTTTTTAGTTTGACTGCTCTTCTTGTTGCGCCATTTGATTTTTAATTTCTCCTAGCTGTCGCTCGTTTTGTTGTTTCATTACACTCATCTGTCCCATCATCTGGTTCATAGCAGCGGTTGTGTTGTTTCGGCTGACGGTTGTTTATCTCCTTCTTTCTGCTTTACGGTTGCCGCATCCGTTACTTTCTATCCAAAATCATGACGCTCCGCATCCAGCCCTTCGTTCTCCAGGGCCTCACGTAGTCGCACTTGTAAAGCTGCTTCACCACCATCAGTGGCCAAACCCCGTTTCTCAAGTTCCCTCGTTTATTCTGGAACCCTTAATTCGTTGA
Source organism: Tipula vernalis (assembly GCA_958295665.1). NCBI lineage: Eukaryota > Metazoa > Arthropoda > Insecta > Diptera > Tipulidae > Tipula > Tipula vernalis. Next base: position 288,297,335 of record OY282560.1, read on the forward strand.
GAATCATTTTCTTTATCAAATTATTCACAATCCCACCGCTGTCACCAATTGTTACGTTTTCGCCTTGTTTATTAAGGTTCGTATCATTGGATTGTGAATAAAAAAAAATCAATTCAATTTATCTCCAATGAATTTATTTAGTTAACACAAGAAATCACTTTATTTAGTTTTGACACAATTTTACTGTACACTTATAAATTTTATTTCGCACTAAAACACTTTTTAAATAACTTTTTAATTCTTTTTTAATTTTCACACTATCGCTTACCCAACACTAATAATCCAATTCGACTTTGTTCGCCTTTTTATATACACAAACCAAACTTCTTGAAAGCTCATGACTTTTCCAGTTAGAATAGCGTAGAAACATTTAGAACACTTTTATCATGGAAAATTCCATTTTAGTACAGTTAAACATTGAGCTATTAATTTAACTTATTCTATTACACACTAGGTGTCACCGTCACATTAGTTTTTGAATCAAAATTGAAAGGTTTTGACCTGGTACGACATCTATTTTCAGATAGATTTTTCAAAAATTTTACCCATAAAAAGAATTTAATGTGTCTTAGATAAATAAAATACTTTTAGTTCCTATCATTTATGAAAGCTAGCACTACTCAGATACACGGACAGAGATAAAATATATAGAAAAACTACAGTCGAAGCTCGATTTTCCGGGATGCATGGGACCGAACCCTAGGGAAGATCCCGGTTGATCGAATTTTTCAGTTTTATAAAAAAATACACAATATATATATAGTACATATGTCGATAAATGCTTAACACAGAAACAACACTGTTGCCAAAATTTAACTAAAAAAATAAAAATGAAAAATCCCGGTTAATGAATTGAGAATCTGGATAAACAAGTGACTCAAAAAAGACTGTGTAAAAAAAAATCACGGATAATAGAGGTTTACGGATAATCGAGGTCGAAAAATCGAGTTTCGGCTATACCCAGAACAAATGTTTGGCCCGCTACAGTTGTTCCACTGTAATTTTGAGTATATATTATCAAAGCTTATTCATGTAACCCAAAACTGAGCCATCTCCTTGTAAATAGAAAGAAACCAAATCAAATCAGATTTCCTCTACATAAATATTTTTACGTTTTCACCTTGTCAATCAAGATTCGTATCACAGAAAACACTTTAGTTGAACACAAACGAACTTATTTATTTAACACCAAAAATTAATTCAATCCAATTTATTAATAGTAATTCACAAAATCACTTTTTATAGTTATTTGCTCAAATTTTACTGATCACTTTACTTTTCATATCTCTCTTTTTAAATCACTTTTAATTCAATTTTTAATCGTTATACTGTCGCTTACTAAATACTAATGATTCTAATAGGATCTCGTTCGCTTTTTATGTACTCAAACCAAAACTTCTAGAAATTTCAAGACTTTTTGAGTAAAAATAGTGTAGAAACATTCAGAATATGGAAATTCCATTTTAGTACAGTAAGCTTTTCGCTATTTAAATAGCTTATTCTATTCTACCCTAGGTGTCACCGTAACACGATCTCCACGTAAACCTGTTCGTCATAACAGGACGCAAATCACCTCCTCTGTATGTCTACATCACAGTCAAAAGGATGGGAATAGTATGAAGCCAAAGTACAGTTTGTTTGACCGTCAATCACCGGACTCGATGGTCGTAAAATTGCAGTCATAATTTACATAATTGTTTATCCAAACAGGTGATTTTAGAGACAATTTTACCCGTGAAATCTAAATGATTCTACATCAGTTTTTTTTTACAGACAAATGAAATGCCCTAAAATCTTCCAAAACTTAGTTATTAAATGGTCAAATGGAAAGTTTTGTCCTAAAAATAACCTATAGACCCTTGATTATGGCCACTTTATAGTCCAAGGAAGCTATTTTGTTTTTCAGGTCATTTTCGAATTACATGGCAACCCATTGCTGAGGTGGGCACCTTATGGGCTAATTTTCATTTTACATCCCCAAAACAGATTGCATACAATAAACAAACAAATCATGATTCAATTCACAATTTTATTTCTGTTAAAGCGTTTTATAGGCAAAATACCAACAAAAATGTAAATATGAAATCAAAACTGTATAATTCCTATACTATATACATATGTACATATTTTGATTTGTAAACAATATTATAGATTTTCCAATAAATATTATTTAAAGTTACCAATGTTCGGCATATTTCATTTAATTTACTTCAATTAACATTATTCATGCATGAATAAGAAAAAATCTTTTCATGGTCTGTACGTATTTGGTAAAATTTATGAGATAGAAACAATATTTTTAGTTATTTATATATAAACAGACTCGTATTTTTGTATGTACATATCTGTATTATGTATGTACAAACAAAAACTGGCAGTTAGTTCGTATTCATCATATTCATAAATTTCTAAACGCAAGTACAACAATAAAATTCGGACTCTGTACCTTCTTTTTTGTATGTCCGCATAATGAATAGATAATTTTTCCGGAAAACAATATATGTATGTTATGGGAAAAATCAGAAACGAAACCACAAAAACTACAAAACCGAATGATTTTTAGAAACTACAGGCACTTTTCGTAATAATAAATTAAATAATTATACAGTTCCCAAACGGTCAAAAAAAATTTCTTTTTGGCTTTACCTACAGCGATTCCAATAATATTCGTAAATTAACCGAATGATTGGAAATTTTTTCGTTAGCATATAAAAAACTAACAACCAATCTTAAAACGCCAAACTCACAAAAGAATGTCATAAATTTGGTTAATTTTAAAATGAACTATACAAAAAATCGTTATTACATCACAATAAAATTAAATTTATAGAATTTTAATGATATGTGTACGAGTAACTTTTCGGGTGAACATATTTTATTCCCTTCACGTTTTTCCGAGATCCATCCGAAATTATCACACATTTTTGTGTGCGTGTATTTGTGTGTTGTAATACAAGAAACTTTTGAAATTTTTTATCGAGTCATTTAATTGACTTACTTGGTTTTAGTGTGGCAAATTTGATCGGAACGATTCTTTTTATGGGGTGGTTTAAACGTTTTATTGAAAATGTATAGAACATTTTTTTTTTGCCACTTATCATCAGGTAATTTGTACATGTTTTCTTTTTTTTTATTAACACAGTATTATTTCAAAATCTCTTGTAACTTAGAACCAAATTGATGTAACAACCCATTAAAGGGTGATGATATCTAGGATTTAATAAAATGTTCGTTTATTTAACATAAAGAAAAAAATTTGAGATTTTTTATTGCAACACATTTTGGTAATATTCTCATTTGAATAAATTTCCGATAAATTCAAATAGATTTCCTAAATTGCTTGTAGCAGGGTTTTATATGGGTGCAATCGAAATACTGATTGCGGTTGTTAGAAGATTCAAATACATATTTGGGGGTAATCATAATATTTAAATTGTTGTGGCATTTTCGATGGTAAATGCCAAATCCTAAAAACTTCAGCAAATCAAGCGTTCAAAGATTTATTTTATAAAATTTGGCTTTGATTTCAAATGAATGAGGGAAAATTTGAAATAAAATTTAAAATTTTTGTCATCTGTGATTTCGTAAATAAAAAGATTTGTGTGAAATTCAAGATGCATTTTACAATAATAAAATGTTCAAAATGTTACGTATTTTTAAAGAAATAGTTTTCAAATGTATTTTAGGTTTATTGAAGAAATTGGAAAGAAGCGGCAAAAATAAATTCGAGCAAACAAAATTTCAGATTGCAAGAAAGAGCCGCCTCGCCCCGAGTATAGTTATGGAGAATTTATAGGAATTTAAAATCCACTTTCTAGCCCGATCTCCCTAAAAAATAGAATTTTCGAAACATTTTCGAATTTTATTAATTTAATTATTAAATTGAAGATTTCGAGAAAATAAAAAATTGATAAAAAAAATTATTTATTGTAAAATATTGGATAAAAACCACTATAGATGAAAATTATAATTCAGGAGATCCATAGCCGTAAAACATAATAAGTGTATCTCAATGAGGAGGTTCAACACGTATAAATAATACCAAATTTAGTTTTAAATGATTTTCTCGTACGTATGTTTACATCGGTGATCTCACTCCGGAAAACGAATCATTATAGTTTAAGAAAACACCTGTTCCTTTAATGGCGCAAACACATGAGTTCGATTTAAAAGAAAATGAATGCAACTGATTTTAATATTGTCAAGTTACTCTAGTTTATTATTGTTGATCAATTTGTTTTGCCAAAAGAAAATAAATTGATAGGCGAAATATGCTGGGGTAACTTGCTAATTACGAAATCATTTGAATTGATTTCTTTAAATTTTAAAGTCATATTTTTCCATTAAATTGTCTTTAAATGAAAAGATCAATCAATCAGTTCCCGCAACATGTTGGCATTAAAAATTTACTGCCATGAAATTATCGATAAATCGATTGCATTCAGGGGTGTGATTCTGGTTCAGTGATAAATTGAAATAACAAAAAAAAAAAAATAAAAAATCAATGTGTGTAGCCTCTACGCGCAACAGAAGTGAAACTTTTTAGCTGTAAATTTGTAATTACTATATTGTAATAAGTTATATTAAACAACAACAGTGTAGCTTGAGAACGCAAGCGAAGTTGTGATTGTGGATTGTTCGGTTTATATTTTAAAATGAATTTAGCTTAACAGTAAGATGAACATTTTCTTCATAAGAAATTCTCAACACTAAACAATTTACCTAAAGTAATGCGACCAGAGATTGATGTACGGAACTTATTTTTTAGCTAGCATAAAGAAATTATTTCATTTTTGGTTTATTAAATTTAATCTTGATTTGCCAACTCTCATTGCAATATCCTTTACAAATTATAGAGATTTAAATCTTAAAAAGTTCACTTCTGCCGTAGTGGCTGTACGCTTGTTTGATTTTTCAAATAAGTTTACTTTTTGTAGTATATTTACAATAAGTTGTTTAACATAATAACCTCCTAGACCTAAGTAGTACAAAAACTTTAAATTTGAGATATTTCTGTACTTATATTATGCGAGAAAGAAATATTAAGTATGACATAGGACAACCTCGCTTCACTTATAATAATGGGCCTGATTCTCTAACATTAATATTCATGTTATGTTATTTTAATTTTCCGCTTCCTATTTGAATTTTTTGTATTAAAGAAACAAAAATAACATAACATAACATAAAATTTTGGAAGGCAGAATCGGGCCTAATAAATGTCTTTGATGTATATTGCAACCAATACCTCAATATAATATAAATCTAGAAGGCATTGATTCAACTGTTCGTAGAATAAGCTGTATTGCTTTGTAAAATGTATGTTGATTTGTGTTCCATTACAGAATTTATTTTCCGAATTTAAAAAGTTTTGTTACACAAACCCGACCGTCACAGAATTTCGTTTCAATTTTCTTTTGTTCTTTTCGAATCATACCGTACCTAAAAAAGTTTCACTTCAAAAAAACTTTTCATTCCCATCTAGTCATCCGTTTTATTCTTTTCATTTCACAAAACAAAACTAATGCATCGCTTATTGCACTAGGATGCGATTCTGGTTCGATGATAATGGAAACTGATAAAAGTATCATTGTTAACACTCTATTTTACGATTTCAAGTAAGCGAAGAATGATAAATTACTGAATAATTTGAAACGGGATCGGTACAAAATATTGCATTACAAAATCTTGCATTAACAAAATCTTGCTTTTTTAAATAAATCTTGCAACTTCAAAATCTTGCATTACAAAATCTTGCAATTACAAAACCTTGCCATTACAAAATCTTGCATTACTAAATATTGTAGTTACAAAATCTTCCATTACAAAATATAGCAATTATTTCTCATTTTAGTGGGTATAATTAAAAAATATTAAATCCATTTTGAAATTCATAATATTTATTTATACAAACTAAAGCAAAACCAAACAATAATAATTTTATAAAAAAAATTAAATAAATACATACTTTAAAATAATTAAATGAACAATTTAATTCAGAATTATGTTTTGGGCAATTATCTTTAAATATTCAATTTTCCCAAGTCTCTCTCGTTTTTGTACAATTTTTTTGTATTCTTTTATTTTTTGTGATTGTGTATTTTTTTTTAGGTACCTGTTCACCATTTTTTACTTTTTCAACGCGATGTTTGGCTACAATTAGTTTATCTGATAGGTATTTTATAAGCTTGTATAACCCAGCATGGCGTTTTCCCACAACAACTTTTAGACGACTGTGCCTGTGTTTCCTCCCGATAATAAGGGAACAGTCGTAAATGCGCGAAACGAAATATGTTGTACGAAAAAATTATTTAAATAAATATCGAGCATAAAATATGTCGAATACAACAATAAAGCAGAGAGTGAAACCGAAATGTTTTTCGTTCCGGTTTAGGGTTAGGTTCCTAAATTTATGTTTTCGTTTCGGTTCTGTTTCGGTTTGTTAATTTTTTTCTGGTTTCGTTTCGGTTCGGGTTCAAAATCGGTTTAAAACCGGTTCAACATAGCATCACTTAAATATGTATATTAAGAACTGTAATTATAAAATCATATCAGTACATAGCTCCTACACCCTCCAAGGTTTGCAGACATATTTATTGAATTATATTAAGGTATACCGTTATTAGTCGGGCGCTTCTCTTGCGTGGGGGAGGGGGATAGGGTAAAAGGGTATTTTTCATGCTTTAATTTGGTTTAAATTTTATTTTTAAGCGATAAAAATTGAACGAGATATGATATTTAAAATTTAGTTTAAAACTGAACAGTAGAATATTTTCATATGACCTCTTTCTAACGTTTTCATTGGTTTTTCTACATATGGAGATTCCAATACTCTTGATATTCCGAATAGATATGTTTGGTCTTGTAACCATTAGACATTCGTATAAGTAACTATCGAATATTTGTACGGTTTGATACAATTTTAGTTCAAAATGATAATTGTCATTTACAATAATATTGAATTTTATTATTCATGACTTAGATTTGAGAAAGAAAGTGAAAATTGATGGTGAAACTATATGTATTATTGTCAAATAAGTGTTAAATTTATTTTTAAATAAATAAACATAATTCAAAAGTCGTTTAAAAACAAGAATAAATAAAATTCATTTATTACAAATAAAAAAATAATAATTAATTTCATTACTGATAATTAAAATCACATCACACTCATATTCGTAAATAATTACAGATATGCTACAAATCTGTTTATTGTCCAAATTAATATTTAGTTGGATACACTTTATTTTTTTTACATCTTCAAGCCGATTTGGTAATGACCGCACCAGTTTTTCGCACACCTTGGGTTCAATTTTGAACTATTCCGTTTCCAATACTCTCTTAAGCTCTTCTTTATTAGTAATTGCGTATTTTCTTATTCTAATTTCCAATTCATGCCATAAATTCTCTATAGGGTTTATGTCTGGTGATTGTGGAGGTGTCTCAATGACTTTTGGGCAATTATAAAGCAACCACTGTCTAGTGTCATAGGCGTTTTGCTTCGGGTCAATATCTTGGTAAAAGACAAAATGGTATTTTATACCCAAGCGTGCGGTGCTCTCTGGTAGATTTGTTCGCAATATGTTGATATACACGGTTTTATTCATGATACCCTAGATTAAATGAAGTTTGCCAACACCTGCCGCCGAGAAACAGCCCCATACCATCACGGAGCCACCTCCATATTTAACCGTTGGCTGCAAATTCTGTTTCTGCAGTTCTTCATTTGGTTTTCTCTATACCATTTGTCGGCCATCAGATTTTCTCGGTTCAGTTTCTTCGGTTTCTGTATTCTTTGGCAAACTTTAGGCGCAATTTTAGATTTTTTTCTGAAATCAACGGTTTTTTCCTAGCAACTCTACCATTGTATCCCGCGTTTCTAATAGTTCGCCGAATAGTCTCGGCACTTACACTTTTGCCTAGTTCCGTTTCAACTTTTACTGCCATTGTTGGTGCACTTATTCGTGGATTGTTCCTAATTTCCCTCATAATATAACGATTGTCGAATTCGTTCAGTTTTTTCCTGTTTGTATTTCTCGGCGCATTTTTAATTCTGTTTTCTTCTTTATACCGCTTAATAATATACTGAATAGTAGAAATGCTTCGCTGAACAATTTCACTGATTTCTTAAAGTTTTTTACCCTCGTTATGATGAAAAATCACCAACTTTCTGAGTTCTAACGTCGTTTCATTTTTCTTTCGTCCCATTTTGCCAAAATTGTAAAAATTTAATTTGCTCCTTTACTAATTAACAGCTCAAGGGTTACTAAAACAATACATGATGAAACAAATAACAGAATAATACAAAATGACGAATGATTACGAACGATTACGATTAAAAGACGTAGTTTACGAATATGAAAGTGGGGTGATTTTTTCGATAACGTCATAATGTGCCTTGTTTTGTGTAAATGTGTGAGTAAATTATTTGATGGATTGCATTTTGAAAATAGATAACAGTAAGGCATGATAACAAACAAAAACATTTTTACAAATTGTTTCAATTTTTGACTAAAAATGAAAATTAATTAAAAATTAAGTAATTACGAATACGACTGTGACACACTGTAAGTAGTTAATTGGTGGATTTACTTTAGGCTAATCCGTATTTTTCAGTAAAGTTGGCAAATTGACCCTATGGTAAAAAGAGTTTAAGTTTGTCAGGCTACTTGGCGGCTACCATTTCCAATTTTCAGTAGTACACAATTTAAATTCTCTGTAATGATACAGTGATTCTGTATTGTTTGTTTTGTCAGGAAAGGTTATCGATGGGAAGGACGACAACCAACCCCATTGTAAAATTGATCGCTCAGACAATTATGGGAACCAGAAAATTTGAGGTAATCAGGCAAATACTAATTCACTTAAGTGTATGGCAGAGACCCAGTTAATTTAACTGTTAAAGGCTATTTTGATATAACAAATGGTGGTATTGAATACAGAATGATTTAGCGTCTGGTCCTATGTAAAATAAAAATTACGTTTAAAATGTGATTAGCATCTTTGCTTATAAAACTAATTTTCTATACGAAGAGGTGTTCTGTTTTCCCGTTAATAGGTATACAGAAAATTAAAATGTCAGTAATTCAACCAATTATGGTTTTATAAAAATAAAATAGAAACCAAATTAAAGAAAATATTGTCAACATCAACTATTATTCGAAAAGATTTTGATATTTTACGTAGTTTCAGAAAAATTTGTAAAATACCATTTTGCCGCATTTTTACCCGTCAATAGGAAGAAAACAGCCTCCGACGAATGGCAGATGTTTTTATAAAAGTTTCCGGTACCTTATTGAACATACTTGCGATTTGCTAAGTTGAAATTTGTAGGAGCTTTTTCCTTCTCATGAGGCTCTTTTTACTGTACTAGTATAAGTATAATAAGAAGTTAAATTTTTAACGATACAATCTTCCCTTTCATCGTCATTTTTAATTCTTTATTTAATTTAATCAATAAAACATTTTGTAGATTATTTTCCATCAGATTACCTTTACTGACTGACAAATGGACGTGTCAGTAAGTAAAGGTTCAATACAGAAAAATTGGTACACAAAATTTGATACAGAAAAATTCACTATATCGCTCGTAGCGATGTCATTTAAATTGTATCTAAGAACAACACCATTAGCTAGAGACCTGTATTAAAAATATTTTTGAGCTAATGACATTTGGTTTTAACGATATTTGGCATATAACGACTTAAACACTTAGTCATTCGTTTGGTTAACAGCCCGTTTACGTTCAATGAAACTTTGACGATTCAGATGCAACATACAAAAATCGTAAAAGAAAAAAAGAGAAAAACTATAATTAAAAAATTAAACGGCATAAGCAAACCCGAGAAACAAATCTAAAAAATTTGTATAAGTTATGGTAGACAGAAATTCAGTGAATGTAAATGGTCTAGAAAACTAAATGGATACAACGACTATTTTGGCTATAGCAACCGAATTTAGTCGGTCCTTTGAAGGACGTGCTAAACGAACAAGCAAATTATTGGAATTGTTCATTTCAGTGAATTTTTAATTAATTATAATTTTTTTAGCTTTTTATGCTAAAGGTTTTTTCGTTTACTAATGTAGCTAGATTTTTCCGGTTTTAAGAGATATCGAAAATTCTCGTGCAAAAACTACTTGAACCGAAACGAAAAAGAACGAAATAAACCGAATGAAAATATTGCTCCGGTTACGGTTACGGTTCCTTACACTTTATTTATTTCGTTTCGGTTCCAGTTTTCGGTTCATAAAAAATATAGGTTTTTTCGGTTTTCGGTTTACGATTCGGTTCCGGTTTCACTCTCTGCAATAAAGACTTTTATTTTCGATCTAATTACAATTTTTTTTTTGTTATTGACAGCTCGACCGAAAATATATTACTACTAATACAAAAAAAAAAATACAACAAAATTAAATATAAAGCAATAGTAAAAAACGAAGTTAGATATAATACAATTAAGCTTAATAGTATAATAATTTTATTTTGATTTTCAGGGCGCGTCTCAAAATGTTGCTCTTTACATGTTGTGCGTCAACAGCCTGTATCCGAATTCCCAACAGTCCAAAATTTAGGTGTATATTAAGGGCGCTCATTTAAATCGCCAATATAATTTTTCTTGAACCGACTTCCAAGCTTTTCTAAATCTTCGTCCTCAAACTGACCGTTTAAGGTGGAGTAATAACTGGCAACTTCGTTTGGTGACACAAACGAGATACTTTTGAGCATTCTGATTTGCAAGGGAAAACCCTCCGAATTTTTATATTTGGCTGTTGGTTTGCTTTTCTGAACCTCATGCCAAATTATTAGGCCAAAATGAAATAAGCAGCCCTGGAATGAGGCCTAAGAGAAGAAAACCTTAGCTGACGAAAGAATTGTTTTTTCAAAATCACACAAAATTTCTTGTGGATTAAGATTTAAATCATTTTCAAGGCAAATTTTCCTTAACTGGAAAAGTAATAGGTCATAACAATTTTTAGATTTTTTTCTCATTAAGCAGAAAACCAGTGGAACAATTTCACCTTCAACGTTTCCATGTACATATAGAAAACAGTTGTCGCATTATGGAAGGAACTACATACGTAGAAAGATCCATTCATAATCCAACAACTGCATTCTGAAAGAAGCGATAAAGACGATTTTGTACCCAGCATAATAATTTTTTCTCCCTCGCACATATCTTCGCTCAACACAAATAACTCTCCTTCGAGATATCGGAGCTGTTCAGGAATACAATTTCTTCCAAACTGGTGGGCTCATTCGTCTTACCAGCACGCGCACGATGAATTTTATTTTTTTGTGATTCTTTGCTAGGCAAATATATACGTAAATCGCTAGCTGTAGCAACAATTGCCTCTGTAATTATACATGAGGGTGGTATAGGTCGCTATTTTTGGCTCTAGATTCCAAATTTTGGTTTGTATTCTCTATGATTTTTTCATTGGTGATAGATCCATGGGAATGTGCAGATGGAGTTTTAATCACTGCGTGTTTAGTATTTACGAAACAGGTTACAACCCGTACATTACAATAACACTTTTTTTGCTGGCTGGTTTTTCGTCCTAGGTCGTAACGGGTTTAGTTGATAAAAAAATGTTCCTTGCCTTTATTGGATATTACTTTAGAAATATTCATTTCGAGAAAATAATGCAGTTTAGCTGTAATGAAAAATAAATATCAATAGTACTTACTTGAGTAACATAAGCGACAATTTTGGAAACAAGAGAAACTAAAATTATTTTACACATACATATGTCTCTATAAGGGAATCATTTAACTTTGATTTCAATTTTAATATTCTTGTATTGCCGATACAGTAGAATTGAATCACCACTGATTTGTTATGCAAGATTTTGATTTGCAAGATTTTGTAATGCATGATTTTCTAATGCAAGATTTTGTAATGCAAGATATTGTAATGCTAGATTTTGTATGCAAGATTTTGTGTTGCAAGATTTTGTAATGAAAGTTTATATACCCAACCCCATTTGAAACAAATCCAATAAATTTATCAGACTAGTTTTGTCGATAATAATTTTTGTCGCCGATGAGAAAATTTGTACGGTTTCAAGAAAGAATGATTACTAAAATATGTAGAATATATTTAATTAGTTTCAAAATAAATTAGATCTTAAGAAAGGTGATGTACCAAACATGTATTTGCGTTTGGATATATGTACATATAGGTTTTTTAGATTAAATGAAACCTTTTGCAAATTAAGTGCAACCTTTTGTAACGCAATCCCCCAAGGGATTACGTTAACAGACATGAGAATAGCGGTCTGATGCGGTATAGTAGCTGGCTAGAGCTCACGGTGCGGCGTGGGGGTTTTCAGATATATTTCTCATGCTTGAATAACCGCATGAAGAACAAAATTAGAGGGGCAAATGGAAATTAAAATTATATTGCCACGGCCTCAGCGGCAAAAAGAAAATGATAAGTAGGGAGTGATCGATCCGGAGTGACCGTCTCAATCCCAGGCGATCACCGCCGTGACTGCCACACGGGCCTCCCCTCATCGGCCCGCCTACTGGGATGCTGTTTCCCAGTCGCGACGGCCACCTATGCCACTATGAGGGAAGGATGACCGCATGACAATCCCAGCGACAATCCCCCGGAATGGAGACCGTGACCCCGACGCGATCAACTCATATGGCGTGCCGCCCTCCAGCACAGCCTGTCCTGGAGGAACGAACGGCACGCACGGAAAAGGGTGGAAAAAGACCGACCCTTCACAAGACCCCACCTCACATCATTCGATCAATTATTTGTTTACACGCACATGGTGCGGCGTAGCACACTACAGTAAGAAATTCAAAGAAAAATTTTTAGGTTACGGTAAAAGAGAAAAAATTTAAAATTAAGCAAGATAAATTACGTTAAAACTGATTCTACGTTAATGTTAAATTTCACTTTCACTATCACTGTTTTAAGAAAACCAATAAAAACACAAAAATACCTGAAAGAAATGAACCGTTATGGGGTCGAACCACACCCAAAACGGACAACCGAGCCAAAGCGAAGAGAGAAAAAAAAAACGGAAATTCCAAACGCAATTAATCAAAATGACGAAAAAAAATATAGCCTGACAATACTTTGCTCTGAGTGGGGTTTTCACCAAATCGGTGCACCACCACGAAACGCCGAAAACGAACGGTAAAAATAGTAATATACATATGTACAATATAATGAAAAATAGCGAGGGAGAAACAAACTGTTACAGACTTAAGAAACTAAAATTTACTTAGCCAAATTGTTTATCGCTTGATTGTTTTACCTTGTTGTTTTTGGCCCGTCCGACCACACCGCAAACAGCGCCGACGCAGGATCCGCCTCACACAATTGATTGCCTGCCCCCACGGGCGGAAACACAGCTCCAATATCACAGCCAAACGTCCTCCGGTTACCGAAATAAAAAACTCAGACGGCACAACCGCTTTACCCGTTAAGAGATGCACTATCTCGTATACCGTAAATCAGTATCACGACACTTGCGAGCGAGCAATAAGATTTACTCGATACTTGTTTTTTTTTATATACGTTTTAAACCATACATTCACTCACTCACAACCAATGAGTAGAAGAAAACAAAAATAACATCCAGAGCCACTCAAATTAAAAACTCATAAAATCAAATTATTGATTACACTGTGTGGTGATTTTATTTATTTATATTAATATTTATCTAGTTTATTTTTATTTACAAAACTTTTCTTCAACAATGAAAACCCTGTCGTACTTAAACATTTGTAGACATTGGTTCTCTTTTAATTATAATTAGGGGTTTTATTCTTATATGCACCAAATGCAAAAGTTTTATTTTTCTTCACCAATTTATTTATTGACTATTATATATATTTTTTTTTTTTCGAAACATACACTTTCAACTCATGCGTGATATATCATGATTATATAAAAAACAGAATAAAGCCTAACGGCATCAATTATCGTCCATAAAAAAAAATAAAGGCGCACGGCACTAAAATATAACTATATAAACAACCAATGGCCACACGGCACTAAATATATTCTTAATGTTAACTATTAACTAACTTTATTTTATTAAAGAGCCATTTTACTATACTTTATTAAAAATAAAACGCAATTTTAAAGTTTTAGCTAGTACACGGTTGATAACACGACCAAACTTTTAGCCACCGTCTACCATCAAAATCCAAACTTGACTAAAACAAATTTATTTTTTATTTTTTCATCAAGAGAAAAAAAAATCAGTTCATTTTCCCCCCTCTATTTTCACTTCGCATCGCTGTTCGTCCCACTCGTTGTATTTGTGCACATCGTTCATCATTTTTATTTTTTTTTTATTTTTTATTATTGTAAAATCTTTATTGAAATTTATGTTTTTTTTATGTACACAAATACAACGAATAAGACGAACAACGACGACGAACATATGTACATACATATCTGTGCGGCCGCATCGGAATCATGTCTAATACACCGATCGGTTCTATCCCCACTCAGAGCAAATATCACGCGTTAATTTAAGCCAATGATACCAGAAAGAAAAATAGAATATTCCAGATTGAACATTTTAATAATGCAAATATTCCATCTCATACTACATAATACATGTACACACACCAACTCGCAAGAGATATATATGTTTGTACATGACCAAAAACATCTATAATTCCAAGCAAAAACATCTATAATTCCAAGACAAACTATTATTCTTTATTGGCTGGTAATTGCAAAGCCAACTTAATAAATAAAGCCTCCATTCCATGTTGACGATATTTTTTTAAAAGCTTTTTTTAAGGTATCAAAAAATCCAAAAGAAAATGTTTATTCCATAGTTTTTATATGGAGAGATATGACCTCAATTTATTCAAAATATATTAATGAAAATTGACTCGATATTAATTTTATTTTGATTCAATTGAAACTATAAACTTTATTTTCCACCTGACTTGGGCGATTTTTTCGTGAGCTTTTCCAATTTACGGTAATAATGATAACAAAATAAGATATTTTATATCTGAAAAAGCTTAAAAATAGAGTACTCGTATATGCATGTAAAAAAGAGATATAAATATAAAGGAAAAGGCGCGACTGAAAAAAAGTAGAAATATCGTCCCCCTTTTGGCTGAAGGCCCAAAGAGTTATACCAATGTACCACTCTGCAAAAATGAGAACCCTCCCAGTAGTTATATTATGAGCGATTGGGCTCTGTATTTTTCTGATTTACCAAATCGAAAATATTGGGATTGCCAAGAACAATTAATATATTTGTCTATAAAAAATGCCGAAAAATCAACTGATTACAGACAGACAAATTAAATTCTTAAAAAAAAATTATTTATTAAGTAGGCTTTGCTTTTTATTTGCTGTCATCTGATAATATGCTTCATATTATGTATTTGCTTCATTTCTCTTATGTTTACCTTGTTTCTATATTGTTTGTCATGTTTATTATTGTAAACGTCACGCCTTTTCCTTTATATTTATATCTCTTTTTTACATGCATATACGAGTACTCTATTTTTAAGCTTTTTCAGATATAAAATATCTTATTTTGTTATCATTATTACCGTAAATTGGAAAAGCTCACGAAAAAATCGTCCAAGTCAGGTGGAAAATAAAGTTTATAGTTTCAATTCAATCAAAATAAAATTAATATCGAGTCAATTTTCATTAATATATTTTGAATAAACTGAGGTCATATCTCTCCATATAAAAACTATGGAATAAACATTTTCTTTTGGATTTTTTGATACCTTAAAAAAAGCTTGTTTTCATCATGGAGGCTTTATTTATTAAGTAGGCTTTGGTAATTGCTTCTGAAGGTAGTATTGGTGACTAAATGATGACGGCAACGTCGCATATTACTTTACATTTATTTTCATCAAAAACATCTATAATTCCAAGACAAACTATTATTCTTTATTGGCTGGTAATTGCTACTGAAGGTAGTATTGGTGACTAAATGATGACGGCAACGTCGCATATTACTTTACATTTATTTTCATACAAACACATATTTACGTTTTATTTGTACACTCTTGACAAAAATATTGTACCTTTTTGAATTCATTTTTGAATTTAATAAAAAAATTATTAAGATAATTTAAATTTAAAAGGTGTCTTAATATTAAAAATCGAATTGTGTCTTAATATTTTAATATTTAACATGTAGTAAAGCATTAAAATATGTACGCTTATTCGTATTTTTTAATACAATGAAATGTGCCAATTTTTAGTCTAGAGTGTAATAAAAATAGGTTAGGTTAGGTTATACATCTTTTTCCTTATGTCAAAAAATATGTACGACAAACATATGACATCTTGTTTTTGTGGCCCTTGTTATATAAAAATATATTTTAATAGAGCGCTCAAGATTAAAGACGTAAGTAATTTGTTTATAATCTCAATATTTGACGTCTAATAACCATTTTATTGCAGTCGGAGCTCGATAATTTAACGTGTCATGAGTACAAAAACGAATCGGAGAAGTACAATCTGAACAGCAAATGTGTATACATAAGAAGCTATTGACCGAGTTTGAAATTTATCATCGTATTGAGCGGTTCAAAAATTATATTGTAGCTATCATGAATAAGAATTTAGTTCCGGCCAAAGTTATGGTCCCGTTTTTGGGCGTACGTGCTTGCCTGAGTCGAGGAATTCGTTATAATTTTGAACTGATATTATTTCGAGGACCATGGTCACCATGCTACAATCTCTCTCTTGTCAAAACAAAGTAAGGTTGTGGTGGGTGCCTGGTCACATGGGCATCACTGGAAATGAGATAGCCGACGAACTTGCACGGGCAGGCTCGTCGACTACACTCATTGGCCCTGAGCCTTTTTGTGGTATCCCGTGGGCTTCTGCAACCTACACAATCAGTAAATGGGGAAAAATACAGTGCTTGACTTATTGGAACTGTATTCCCGGCCTTAGACAAGCCAAATCTTTGATCAGACCATTTCACCACAAAAATTTGGCGATCAATTTCAGCAAAGTAAATATTAGGAAACTTGTGAGTTTTCTCTCAGGTCACTGTAACCTAAGATATCATTTGAACAAAATGAACCTGTCCACAGAGACGGAGTGCCGACTCTGTTTGGAAGAGACAGAAACCGCAGAACACATACTATGTGAGTGTGTTGCTCTGTGCAAACGGAGGTGGATTCATTTTGAAGAGAGGTATCTGACCCCGGAGAAATGTAAATTGGCCTCTATAAACAGCATTCTCGCCTTTATTAGAGAGGTGGAGAAGCTCCTGGAGTAACAGTACCCAACAGCACAAAAGATCTTTTAGGTCGTAGTGCTAGCCGCTTTTTGGGCAGGGTCAATAAAAAAAATAAAAAAAAAAAAAAAAAAAAAAAAATGGTCACCTCTCTAGAATAACTGGCATCTAACAGTCGACAAACAAAATTGGCACAAAGTTGTCACGACAATAATGTGTTTTGTTGTAGAAAATTTAATACTCTGTCCGTTAATACTTTTGTGGCAGTTGATGTTTTTTTTAAATTATGGTGAGTTGATTAAACGAGAACCTGGAACTTGAATGAGATGCTGATCACGATATGGCCGACTATATCTACGATATTTAACGAGTGAATTAGTTTTTATTGTGGTATTTTAAGCGTTTTTGTCATATTAACCGTTTATGATGAAGATGTTGTCCAGGTCGAAAATGTCCTTACTAAAATGACACTATTAACGGCGGTTCTTGTTATATCTCAAAACTTTATTCCTGATGAGAATTTAATTTGGTATCCTGAACAATTGATGACAGCCATTCGGCGCATGTTCATTATCTCCCAGTATCGTATCGTGAATTATTACATATGTACATCAAGAGTACCTGATCAATTCGGACAATTGTTGCAACTGAAAGTGGTAACTACTAGTATCTTTGAGTTACATTAATTTTGTATTAAATTCATGTTTATTCCAGATTCATCTTGTTAACGAATTATAGTCCGCTAGTTACGCCATTTGTCATGTACTTCTGTTTCCGGTCACGGGCTTTGGAGATTGTTGATTTTTTTCGTTTGTTGTAAGTTCGTTTGCTAAATGGATGTGCGAAAATATGGGAATCCAAATTTGCAGCTCACTAACAGTAATAAGGAGGAACAAATTACATCACAACCAGTTTGTCAAACGAATCAATATACGCAGGTTGAAAATAGTAAGACTGACATGAAAAACCTGCAATGGAAAATGCCAAGTGGGGCCCGCCATTTTGTGCAAGGATTACGAAAACATGCTCTACACGACTTGAGTATAACGCGCGGTGCTAGAGGTTTCAATACTAATAATTATACGGCGACGGGTCAAAGCAAACAAATTGGGGGTGAACATTCTTCGATAATTCAATTGATTTTGCGAAAGAACAACGTTGGATCAACAATGTGTCTATTCATATTCAGTCC
This sequence comes from Tipula vernalis, assembly GCA_958295665.1. NCBI lineage: Eukaryota > Metazoa > Arthropoda > Insecta > Diptera > Tipulidae > Tipula > Tipula vernalis. The sequence continues at coordinate 288,315,738 of OY282560.1, forward strand.
ACCTGGATATTTACCATCAAGTATGGTGCACACTCCGCTGAGCAATATTCATCAACAGAGTCTGATACATTCGCGGCATTCGGATGACTTCGATCGTGTGAAATTATGTTAAATTTGAATAATGCCAGCACGAATACACTACGAAGTACATTGCATAAGATTCGAATTTCGTGTAGGTAAATAAAATAAACAACAAGGTATAATTTTTATTAATATATTAAAGAGATAAAAGCCGTATGGAAGCACATTTCTTAGTAAACTATTCAGTTGCTTCCATTAGGCATAAAACCTTTCCCAATGAACATGTAATTAACAAAATAATAAATAAATAATTCAATAATTAATAAATACAAATAAAATAAAAAATGAATTTCATTTAAATAAAAAGGTCAGTCTTCGTTCAGTCAATTATCTCGAATGACAGAACCATTGTTGTTATTGTAATTGGTTTTATTTCCAACATAAAACCTACACATAAATACAAGCATAAATAGCTTTCGTTTTATTTGATATTATTATACGGCGTTGCCGTGATGTGAATTGTTGTTGTTTCCTATGTATTTTTTTTTCATATTTCATAGCACAAAACCAATACAAATTAGATTAGTGTTGGTTAGATTTTTTTATTGAAGGCTTATATGTACACAACTAACACTAGGGGCAGTAGTCACTTTGTCCCTTTAAATTTCGTATAGTTCGTCTTGGAATTATAGATGTTTTTGACATGACAATATAGAAAAGAAGTAAATGCAAAAAAAAATTTAAAATATGTTTACATAGCAATCGGAGGGAATATTGAATTTAAATTTGGAAATCATAAAAGCGAGCATAGGTATAAACACCATGGTGGTCATGGTATTTTATAACGATAAAAAAAAAATCCAAATTATTTGAGCGTTTGGAATCTTCGCAAAAAAATTTATTTTTCCTCTGTATGAAGTGGAGACGTATGCCAGTCGTAACACTTTTGCAAACTAAACTGAACTATTTGCAAATTAAGTGAAACATTTTACAATTAGAGTGAAACTTTTTACCAAATTAAATGAAACAATTTGCAAATAAATTGAAACCCTTTCTTTCAGGAAGGAAAATTCTATGGGTTTCAATTTATTTGCAAATTGTTTCATTTAATTTAGTAAAAAGTTTCACTCTAATTGTAAAATGTTTCACTTAATTTGCAAATAGTCAGTTTAGTTTGCAAAAAGTTGCACTTAATTTGCAAAAGGTTTCATTTAATCTAAAAAACCTATATGTAAGTGTGCATACAAATATTTTTTTTTAAGATTTTAAATTGTAGCCGTTATTTTTTGTAATCTAAATAATTGCGAAAAGTGACCCTGAAATACTTACACTTTATGAAAATAATAAAACCACTACTTAATTTAGCTTGTTGTGCAGTGTAAATGGGAGGTTTTATAAAGTATTTAAGGATTCTTCAGGAGAATTAATGTTAGATTGGCCTTAGTACACCACGCGGTTTTTGTTTGAAAAAATGTCGATTTAATTTTTTCACGTCTGGTTGGCGAATGTAAGATTCATCAATGTTAAATTGTCGTTAAGTGGACGCAAATTTTAAAAATAATTATCGTTCACGTAAATTGAAAGGTAAGGCCAAAAATATTTTGACCGGCGCAATGTTGCTTATGATTAACTGTGTATATACTAACAGGGGTGGAAATAGAAAATCGACTCTGAAATTAGTTGCATTTAAAACATACTTAAATATGTAGCATAGTCATTGCTGTTTTTATGACATTAGTTTCAGTCATTTACAAGTTGCCATTCCGTGTGCATCAATTTTAAGAGATGAGCAACATTTACGCCATTGCATTCTATTCTGTTTTCAAATGAAAAATATGAAATGAAATTCCATATTTCATATATGAAAAATATAAGCTCTGGAATTGATTAATTCAACTTTGGGTGAACATTCTGTGAGTCATTCAACAGTAAAAAAAGTGGTTTGCAAGATTTCGTATTGGCAATTTTAGGGTTGATGACTATCCATGTCTTGGTGCAGTAAAAAATTGAAGATGAACGAACTTAAAGTTTTACTGGATGAAATCTCGTGTCAAACTTACAAGGAGCTTGTGGAACAGTTAGGACTCACCAATCAATATCACTTCAACTGCATGTAATGGGAAAGATATAGAAGGAATGAAAATGGGTTTCTCATAAACTGACCGAAGAAAACAAAAACCGAAGAGTTGAAATCTGCGAATGAAATTACGGATGATGGAAAGTGGTATGACAGTCCTAAACGCTTTGGAATTGTAAAGGAGTCACGTACTACCAGCTTCTGAAACCTGGTCAAACTGTCACAACTAAACGTTACCCATGCCCAATTGGTCAAATTAAGGGATGCTCTGGAGGAGAAAAGGCCTCATGCAGCACAACGCTCGCCGGCTGGGAAGTTGTACATCGTGCGGCATATTCTCCAGACTTGAATCTCTTTGATTACAACTTATTCAGATTGATGTTATCATATTTGAAAGACCAGCCAATCTACCCGATAAATGGCAAAAGTCCATAGATAGTAATGGCGAATATTTCGATTGTTAATCTTTGTAACGAGTATCTTTTCAATGCAGATGAATTAATTTGACCAAAAAAAGTTTCTTCTTGCACACCTATTATATTCTGTGGTATTGCTATCTTTATCTTCTGAAAAGCTCTCTGAAAAATTGAAAGAAATTTGGGATTTTTTAACAACCTCGTCAGTTGAATATATTTCGATAACGAAGATAAGCATCCTTTAAAAAAAATCGGGTCCTTTTTTCGGAGTTTGCAAAATTTTAATATCCCAATGTATCAGGTTGCCTAGAAGCGCAAATTATATGTCTAATTTAAATCAAACGACAACATAAGAAAACAATTTACGCTTAGTTAAGGTTGGTGTACGAGAAAGGTTTTGTTACCCTAGTTCTATTTACATTCGCACTCTTTAGGTTGGTTTTGATAGAGCTCAGATGTAAATACCGAAGGTAAAGACCAACCGCGGGTGGCTAATCATTTATTTCTAGCAAACTATACAAAATCTTTCACAACATTTATATTGAGAGAAGCAATGAGAACCTGTTGCTTTTGAATATATGCATTAGCACAATAAGAGAGTATCGGTATTAATAACTTTATTGAGCTTTTATTAACTTTTATTTACTGATGCTTTGTGTATCTCTATATGTCTCGTTTATAGTATAACATATAAGTAAAGAGATAAGGTATCGTAAATAGAACACTAAAAGCAATGTCTGAAATTACCGCTAATCTATTGATAATGGTATATAATTAGCAACTGAAGCTTATAGTGTAAAATACTTCATACAATGGTAGTCTCGATGGCCATTGTAAACCTAGCATAATGAATAATTATTTTGCCTTTGCTTTACTTTCTTGATTTAAATTTCAAAGCAGGCATAATACGAAAAACAATAATTCTGTTTTTTGCTTTGTCTACACGGAATCAAATTTATCAGTTACGGTACTCATTTGAAATTCTGAAAATTAACATCAAACTCGTACTGTTACAATTCGTTTACCGCTCTTGTAACGTAAATAACCATTATAAAATAAAGAGTTTCACTATACTTTAGAAGGGTCAAAAGTTAGATAAATATCAGTAGCGGCGTATAGTATTCCTGCCAGCGAAATTAAATTCAACGCATCCGTTATTAACAGAGTTTTGTAGAACCACAAAAAGCACCATGTTGTTGGAGCCACATCCTTGGTCTTATTGCTAAGTCAATATTTTTTAATAATCCTGGTAAGTGATCTCTTAGCAACTGTAAGTAGCTGTGTCTACCAACATTTTGTTCAAAAAAATAAGGACCAATTATGTAGCCATTTAGAATTTCACTTACGACCATTTTCTGATGAAAAATTATCAGCAGATTCAATATATTTTATATGGAAAACAAAAGAATTATGTTCGGAAGGGGAAATTTGTTTACAAAATAGACTACGTCGATTGGTTGCCTGTTGAAAATTTTTCATCAGAAAATGGTCGTAAACTCGCACTAAAATAGAAAATGTGCTGCAACAATGGAACGTACAAAATAAAGTACGTACAATTGTGGCAGTCAATGGCGCGAATATTGTTGCAGCATACAGACTTACCAAAATGCACCATTTACCTTGTTTTGCACATACGCTAAATTTAATTGTGCAAGATGAATATGCATCGGTATTGCAGCTGCCAAATTAAAAAAAATTCAGGAGCAAATGAATAAACCGGTTCTTCAATTAAAAAATGATGTAGTAACTAGGTGGAATTCCACATTATACATGTTCCAACGAATGGCGCAGCTAAAGCAGTGCATAAATGCTTCATTAGGCGTCCTCGGTAGTCAAATTGATAGGCTAAATTCAGAAGAATGGGTTGTTTTAGGCGAGTTATGTTTTTTACTCGAACCGTTTGAGCTCGTTACTGTAGAGTTGAGTGCTGACCAGCATGTAACCGTGTCAAAAATTATCGCATTAATGGATGGCTTGACGAAAGCTGTCTTGAAAATTAAATCTACAATTCGTAGTGCTTATGGCGAAAATTTGTTTGACGCTTTAGTGCGAGTTTACGACCATTTTCTGATGAAAAATTATCAGCAGATTCAATATATTTTAAATGGAAAACAAAAGAATTATGTTCGGAAGGGGAAACTTGTTTACGAAATAGACTACGTCGATTGGTTGCCTGTTGAAACTTTTGCATCAGAAAATGGTTGTAAACTCGCACTTAATAGCAGGTACAAATAAACGATTCGATATAATTGAATTTAATTAATCGTTAGTAAGCCTACTTATCTTGACCAAAGATTTAAAAAACGTGCGTTTTCAAGTCAAGTAGCCTATAATTAAGGTGCTATTCCGCTAGAAAAATTGACTGATAATAAAAAGAGAGGAAACGAGTAAAACTTCGAAATTCTCTGTAATAGACAAAGACAATGTTGTTTTTATAGCAAAATTTTCAGGAGAAATTTTTACAGCACACAAAAACATAACCGATAATTATTAATAAAAATTAAATATTACTAAAAATTCGGTTAGCTTTACATCTCAAAATTATCTAAAAAATTAAATATTATTAATACTCATATCAGAATTATATTTTTTTCAACGGCCCTATTCTGGTAATTCCCGGGGAACGAGGAATACTTTTTTTTACAGCAGTTATTCCCAGTAAGATTATGTCAATTGGGGAATAAATATATAGAGGAATATATTTAGTTATATCAAACTAAATAACTCTTATTTATTACAATACCTACTATCTTTAAAAATATTAGGTAATTTAACCCTTACAAATAATATTAATATTATTAATTATTAGTATCAACTACGTATAAACAAACATTTTCGTTAAAAATCTATTCCCCATCAATTCTTTCATAAAATCGGTGTGGAAAAACAAACGCGTGGAATAATTTTTTCCCAATAAAAAATCTTTCCCGAACACCAGAATATACTTTGGGCAAAAGGGAATAATACTGCAATAAAATTTAAAATTTCTATTCCCCGCGAAATACCAGAATAGGGCCATAAAAAACGTCATGTGTTTTTAGTTTTACTTTTTAAAGCAAAATTTTAAGGAGAAACGGTATAAAAATATAATAACCATAAAATTATTAGTGTGTGAGAACTATTTATCATCATACGCTAAGTTTATGTATGTGTGTTAGTGTGACTGCTATAAAATATTCTCAATTTGATACTTTTTATTGCAGTCACACTACTACAGACACAAATATTACTTGACTGAGAAAGGTTTTCGTTTCATTCGCCCTTCCAGCAAATGTATACTTCCTTTAATTTTTCTATCAGTCAATTTAGTCAAGTGGAATATCACCTTAAAGCTAAATACACAATCATTGCAAGCGTGACCGATTTAATTCGTAAACAGGACCAGGAAAGTAGTGAGACGGGCTCACAAACGGTTGATCCGGAGATAACTAAGTCCCGAACCATAGATTAGCGACCATGCCTCATCTTCGGCTAAAATCGAAATACGTCAATACAGCGAAGAACCTGCCATCAATAGGAAGGAGGACCCGTTAAAATGGTGGCTAGCAAATTTAGCAAAAAAACACCTCTCTGTAGATGCTACTTCGGTGCCGTCAGAAAGGATATTTTCAAAAAGTGAACAAATTTTAAACGAAAGACGAAGTCGATTGAAGCCGGAAAATTTTGAAAAAATAATTTTTCTAAATGCAAATCAAAATTTCGTACTATAATTTTAAAATTTGTTCACATATTAAAATGCAAATGAATATTACATATGTTTTTATAGTACGTCAATATATTTTAAGACTGAAATGTTCCTTAATATATTAATTTTATTTTACTTTATAATTTTTAAAACGAAATAAAAGTTTTGTTAAAGAAAATACGAAATTTAAAAATTCGATAAAACAACTCAATAGATTTAAATTTTCTCCTATTAAACAAAAATTAACATAAATGACATGACATGAGTTGGCAAAGTAATCATAAGGTTAAAAACAAGAAATCATGATGTAGTCGAACAACCAAAAATATCGCTTTGTAAAGCCACGTGTAATGTATTCGAACTTTTGATTACTTTGTAACAAATAAAAAGTAACGAGTATTTACATCAAAAGTAACGAGTACTCGTGATTACTTAAAAGTAACGAAACTGCACATCTCATGAATGGCTGAGAGGTTAATAATATTAACCTATCAGACATTCATCTATCGGCATATGCTATTCCACCTTAGATTAGAATTTTTTGTCAAGGATTTCTCCTTTAGCGCCGTACTTTAACCTGTACCAAATGGCCAAAATGTGACAAATGGCCTTAGTTACCAGTGGTTGCTACGAGGAGACAGCACGTACATTTGCGAATTGTGACCAGGTTACCGCTTACACAATTGAACCCATCAGGCAGCTGCCTAATACATGACCAGAACAGCTCACGTGATGCGCACTTTACTGGAAGGTTGCGGAGCTGGTAGTTTAATCTACTCTCTCTCTCTCTCTCTCTCTCCCCCCCTCCAATAGACGCCAAACCACCAGGGCTATCCTAAAAGTTAGCATAATTCTTTCAAATTTTACGATTGAAAAACCGAATGAGATCCAATTTCAAATGGTTTGTGCGTTTTGATACTTGTTGGTGTTGAACACTACCTTCTTGCATAAACTCGAGGAAGTGTCGGGCATTAAATTGGATTTGCCAAAAAAGCGGAATATGGTAAATTCACGATGACAAAGCCGAATCAAGTATGGACACTGACTCAGAAACCGAATTAAATCGGTCTCGTTAATTTAAATTAACCGCTATTCCCGAAATTCGGTCAAATTTATTCCAACATTATATCATCGTCTTTCACATAAATCAAATTTTAATTTCTATCTAAACTCCAATTAACTTTCATGAATACGGAAATAGTGGCACTAAATAACGTCACAAACAGAGTTCAAGGGCCATTTCTACGATTGACTGTCATTGGCCATTAAACAGCCACCTACTCTTTTTGGTTGCTCATATGTATGAATATTGAAACTAAAACCGTGATTTATTTATGATAACATATTCAAATATAGTAGTACCTATGGAGGTAATTACACGGAAAAAAAACTTATTGAAAAACACTAAAAAAATTATTTCAATCACAAAATGTCGCTCTAATTGAACTATAGATTGTTTATAACAAAACACCTTTTATTAAATTTTACTTTTGTGAAAATAAGCAAATCCAGTAATGATATTCATTCACTACATCTATTAAATTATTAATGACGTCATGGTTTGATCACTAAAATAATTGTAGTATTCAATAAACTCATTATTGTAAATTAATGAAATATTCAATGATTTGAATTAATGAAATAATGATGTTAATTAAATTGTTTTGTGAAATTTATAATTTTTTTATATTTATAACTATTCAGTTAGTTAAATTAAATAATCTTCAAAGTAAGATTAACAATTATTTTTGTGAACATCACAAATAACTTTATGTTATATTAAAGGTTTTTGTTTTTGTAAATCATTAATATACAGAATTTTGAATATCACAAAAATTGTCAATGATTATCAGTGAAGATATATATATATATATATATATATGTGTACATTAGCCGGTAAATGTACATATTCCCAATAAGAATATGCTCATTTTCCAAATAGAATCCAGTAAGAATATGCACATTTACCGGCGAATGTACACATTCGTCGCTCTATGTACATTAGCCGTAACATATACATATTTATATCTAGAATAACTATTATTTCTATCGATACATGTAATTTGAGCTTAATTCCGGGAGTTTGTAAAAGTCGAAACTTATAGGCATTTCTAAATAAACTCACTAATTTATATCCCAATGGTTATTTGTAGTTTGGATATCTAGCAAAAATGTCAGCTGTAGAATTATTTTTAATAAATAATAAACGATTTTTACTGCAGCCATTCCAATGATAAAGTAACTGCTCATAGTTAAGTACTTCATTTCGAAGTGCTTGATAATGGCATTCACTATCTTCCTGATCTTCCATTTGTCTAACAGTATCTAGTTCTGGATTATTGCTGTTGTCATCTCTCGCCAATTTTTGGTAAACCCCAACTCTTTTTAGGCGTGCAATTTGATTATAATATTTGAAATAAAGCTTCCCTAAGGGAGAAGCATTTTTCCTTGGGAGGTAATAATAATCCTATAAAAAGTAACAATAAATCTTAATCTGTTATTTAGAGAAATAATTTATAACATGCTTTAAATTTACCTTATCCTCTGATGGTACTAGTGTGACAATTGCTTCTGCTAATTGCTGGCACATCTGCGTAGTCAGTTTTTCTTCATGCCGAATATAATAGTTCACTATTAAATTGGACAAGTTATCTCGTTTTAATTCCGTTAATAAATGGTCTGCCTCAGTTATCTCCTTAAGTAAAGTTCTACCTTCATGAGAATCCATCAAAATATCAGTAATATTGGAAGTAGTAATCTTCTCTTCAAAAGTAAAATTCATCAATGTTTGAGATGGTGGTGGTGTACTAGGCCATGTCATTGATGATAAAGTATCACTGACCGTTGAAGCAGCACCAAAGCAATTGTTTTGCAATTGCCATTTTTTTATGGCATCTGCAAATTTAATTATTATATTCCACGTAAAATCTTTTAGCAATGGGACGATATGTGCCGGTATAAGAAGTTTTAATTCATTGATGTATACTTTTTGGGCTGGAAATATTAAATAATTTGGCTGTTTACTAAAATTACAATAGTTAAGTTAACTTACCGTCTAAGTATGAATATAATTCAGGTAAATCCCACACATTGAGTAGCTCTTGAAGTTCAGCTTGTTCAATTGTTGGAGCGTTTATTATTATATATTGACCGTCGTAGTTGGTCCCGTCTTCAATGATGTTAGATACAGCTGTTCTTTCCAAATTTGTGTTGAGTTGAAAAATATGTTCGTTTCTAGTTTCGTTCATTTTTAAAATACTGCAGCGTAAAATAAATATTTTGTTGGTTAAGCTGGACTTTTTAGAAAAATTTACTCAATTCATCCTAATACTAATTTAATATAATAACAAAATTGTCCTTAAAAATTTAATATTCGATGTGGTTTTTAAATTTTTTTTTTCAACAAAACATTTAATTTCTTAGCTTAAACTAGTTATATAACTAATAGAAAATAAAATTAATATTCTTTTATTCTTATCATTGAATTGGATTTATATGAATTATTTGCGTTAAGTGGAGGCCCACAAAATGTATGAATATCCATAGCTACAACTAAACCCTTATCATTTAAATCGATTCTATACGCAGCGTAATGTTGACAAAAGTAAATTGATTTTAATGGACGACAAATTATGATTATTTTTGTCCTTAAGCTGTTCACAGCTATATAATCTATTTCGACAACAGACAATTCGTTTAAACAAAATGGTAAAAAATACCCAGATTTATAAATTTTTCCTTTGTATTCTACTTTACTATAGAATTTATAATTAATAGGGTTTTCTTCGGGATAACATGTTTTTAACAATGAATCAAAAGCAATGTCAATTATGTGGTTGTCGTCAATTGTAATTGAACTTTTCGACACATCCAGTAAGGATTTTGCAAATTTTAATTGAAATTTTTTCACCAAAAATAGACATACATTTTTCCTAGAAGTAATTGAGTCTACATATACCTTAAATTGCTTATGTTTCGCCTCAAATCGAAAGCACCAGTAAAACCGCGGTGGCCCGGAAAATTTAATAATTGTTGGATAGTGAGTCATAAAGTGGTGTTTGGGCTTAAGATTATCATTAAACAAATTACGATAATCCATATGATGCTTTTCCATTTGGTTTTGAAGAGTCTTTAAATGACCCTTTGGTATATGATACCAAAGCAATGAGTCAACAATCGTTAAAAAGTTGAGAAAGAACTGCCAAACCTCATCATCATCAGGTATTAGATCGCCAATAATTAATGGAAGGAAGTGTGTAAAAGTTTTCATTTCTTTCGCAGACATTTTTAAATGGAACTTTTTTAAGTGTACCATTTTAACTGGTCTGGGTTTATTAATTTTTTCAATTTGACCATAGTCAAATAACAAGACCCTTTTATTAAATGTAGAAAGATCGAAATATTTAACTTTTTCTATAAAATATATTAGAATATGACATATGTCATAATGACAGACACCTTCATATATATCATGCATTACGTCAATTGCGTAATTTTCTACAACATGGAAGGTTTCAATTAAGTTGAAGATTGATGGTCCGTTAATACCAGTTTCTGACGGGAGGTTCAACATTACATCTGTCGAGTCATTTTTTAAAGTTCTAACCATGTCTTCATTTTCCTTGTATGATGTTCTATACAGAGTTTTGGTAGCTTTACAAAATCTGCAAAATAGTTTTGAGGAAAAAGATTTAGTAAAGTCTAATACGCCATTAACACCAAGATTATCACCTAAAACTAAGCCTAGTACAAAATGGACTTTTAAATTATTATCAGGAGCCTTTATCATAATTCCAGTTTGTTCCAAATCTATTATTTCCGATATTAGACCTTTTAAACAGGAGTTATTTCCATAACATTTCATATCATTGGACTTTATGATTCCTGCCAAAAAGATATTTTCCAATCGTGACATGTCGAGGCAAGGAAATGCATAATAGATATTTGAAACACTGTATTGAGAAGCGTGTGATCCAAGAGGGTTATTTATTTCTATATCATCTATATATAGAAAAAAAGGGACAACCGTCTTATTAAGACATTTCTTTTTTTTTTTTCTTCCAAAGCTCACCCTGCATAAAATTAGATAATAATGTGCAAGATTCGTCTATGTTTGATATATTGTAAAGAGCTTCATTCAAAATTCCAGGTTTTTCAAAAAACTTCCTGAATTGAAATTTTAACGATAAAAGAATTCCCGATGAAATACTCTCATCGTAGACCAAATTATCTTTGAAAACTACAGGAGCTGTTTCTTTCGAAATAAAAAAACATGTTGGCGACAGGTAAAGATTTTGGTTTTGTAGTTCAGTGAACAATTTATAATCCGATTTACAAAATTGGAAGGGATTTTCAAACTTTTTGATTAAATTACTTAAATTGTTTATAAAATTGTCTGTTTTGGAATTATTTTTCATAAAATTAGTTATTTCTGCTACAAACGGTATAGTTATTTGATTAACAATTTTATTTTGTATATCCAATACATCTTTCCGAGAAAAGGAATCATTGGAATGCATTTGTAACACAAACTTTAATATTTGATTAGTATCAAATTTATTGTTATTTGTCGAAAGACAAAATTTATTTATTTCGTCACAAGTATTTTTAACAAATTTGTTTTGGAGGTTTATCGAACTATGATTAGTTTGATTAATTTGAAAAGCTACATGTTCAATTACGTTAGGAATCTCATTTATAGTTAAGAAATTTTCTGGGCGCTTACAAAATACGTGTTTTCTGAAGCTTTTTAACGTAGAGAAATATATAAAACAATCCCCTTCTAAACATTGGAATCCATCTGTTGTGGACATTTTATGAAAATTAAGAACATGAATTTTGAAGTTTCCAAAATTGCCAATTACGTTTATCCCGCATTTAAAGCACCTCATAATTTATTATAATTTACTACGTATTTAAGAAAAGAAGAATACATCTGAACAGTTTGCACAAAATATGTAACCTAATTATAACTTTTAGATTGAAAATTAAAACAAAATGTCGTAAAAGATTAATGTCCCTAAAATTAATATAAAAATGAATAAGAAATTATAAGTTTAACAAAATCTCACATACACTTACAATTTTTTTATATTCCACTTGCACTTTCAGTACACAGCACAAGATAAACTATTTGGTTTTTAGTTTATATCCACCCAAAATTTCAACGCATAAAGTACACTTCTTAAAGTTTCACGTTATTTAAAAAAATTAAATTACTTTATAAAAAATAAATTTCACAACTCAATTCAAACAGCGTCCTTTTTCAAATGATTCTTCGAACAAAGGCATCAAACTGCATTACACAAAATATTAACGGTACATTAATACTAAACATATTGTGATATTCACAAAAGTTGAGTTAAATTCATAAAAGCATGTAAACAATTTTGTGTATTTAATAAAAGATGAAATGATAAACACAAAAATTTCGTGAGGTACTATTTATTTCGTGATAAACATAATTTTTATTTCTTGACTAACATAAAATAAATGTTAAAAAATAATTAATTTATTATTTTATTAGGGAAATAGATTCTAAGGCGAATTTTAAATTTTAAGGTATCATAGGTATTTTGTTGAAGCTTGATTTGGCACATTTCCACTACCCCTTTAAATTTTACAAGCGTTACTTTATTTAAACGGAATACATTCAGGTCGACTATACAATCCGCGGGAGCAAATCAATCGCGGCTCAAAAACTGCAGTAGTTTCATTGATTTTCCTTTTGAATTTTTTACAATTCGTGAAAAAAAAAATGTTTTAAAAACGCAACAATATTATTGCATTTTTACAAAAAATGAAAATAAATTACATATAAATCAATAGTAGCTTTCCAGGATACTTTGAATTACAGCAACTATTTTCATTTTTGTAATTGTAATTTTCAGTTCGCGATTGATTCGCTCCTGCGGATTCTACATTCGACATGATTATCTCGACAAAATCACATGTATTAAACGGTTTTTTCAGGTCACTGATGTTTCGTAATACGCTGTTAAGGACCATTGAAAGGTCACTGCGCCATTAATTTCGGATCAGCTCGAAAAACGAGACTAATATTCCAGCGTATTCGTTGCACTTGATTTCGTGTACAATATGATACCCAGATTTTTATTTTGTTGGCATTCTACCACTGACATTTTTCGGAATTTGCCGAATGGAGGACATTCAACAATTGTATCCTATGCAGTGACTATTGTAGTATAGTTGTGTTACTGTTGGGTTCGTTCGGCGTTATTAGAGGGCCTCTTAATCATATTGACTTACCGCGTTTAAATACATTTATTAAAAAATCAATCTGGAAGATATTTTAAGAAATATTCTACATTAATAACCTTCTTTCAAAACGCAGATGTAGGAATATGTATTTTATTTGTCTATATCAATCAAAGTACGAATTACGAGTAATAATTGTCAAATTAAATCGAATATTGTCGAAAGTCGTTTTATTTTGGAAGAGAATATGTATTTAGACAGTTTAAATATTCTATCAATCCAACAATCAAGAGCCGGTAAAGAGGCGCGGTAGGATTAATCGGCCTATTCTAATCGTAAGAATTGTAACTCTTAATTTGTATAATCTCATTTACTAAATTACGTCAAATATTTGAAGTATTTAAAGCAATTTTAACTTTTTTATGAAATTCATAAAAGCGTTCCGAAGATTAAAATATGTATTGTGATTTAAATGAAAATTTATTTTAACTATAGCCAGAAATTTAAATAATATTATTTTATGCCTGAATTGTGATTATTGAATATCATTAAACCGATTTTATTCAATTCTTCATTTAAAAGTTTAATTATTTTGGTGAAAATTACACGTATTTATCTATATGAAATTCATAAAACAGTAAATTTGTTGAAATTCACTTGCATGTATTTATCATTTACAAAAAACTTTAGTAATTTTGAAAGTAAAAATTTAATAAAAGCAGTTTTTTGAAATTCACAATTCACAAAAATGAAAGAAAAACTGGGTTTGTTGATATCAATAAAAAAATTGTGAATATTAAAAAAAAAATATTGATTATCACAAATCTCAATTAATAGAAGGCATTTTGTGATGTTAACTATATTATTTTTTTCCGTGTATTTTCCATTAAAATTGCCTTATTTGTATCGTTTGAATATTTATTAAGAATTTAATTTGTCTGTCTGTAATCAGTTGATTTTTCGTCATTGTTTATAAACAAATATATTAATTGTTTATGGCAATCCCAATATTTTCGATTTGGCAAATCAGAAAAATACAGAGGCCAATCGCTCATAATATATCTACTGAAAAAAAAAAAATAAAAAAAATCAGCCAAAATTTCGGGGAGGGGGGAAGATATTTCTATTTTTTTTCAGTATATATATTATGAGCGATTGGCTCATTGGCGTTCCGCCAGCAGATTTAATTGTTTTCAAGCAACCTGGAATGTTATAGACACCTGCATTATCATCTTTGATACGACGAAAATATCTCCTTGGTGAGCATTCATTTATTTATTGATATATTTTCACTAAAAATATCTGAAATTCGATTAAGTATAGTGGTTTTGTGTAGATATGCAACGTTATATTTGACGCAAAATAAAGATACATTTGTGTTTCCCGTTATATCTGTAGACCTGGTGTATAGGGACGTATCGTAATCCCGTTCGCTCGCGTCCGCGAATCGATGTATGTAGATGTGTTTCATTCGAAACTGTAGAATCGAATATGTCACGTACAACCTTCAGCTGATTTAATTGGACAAGAACTTGTCTGTAGTGGAGCCATATTTCAGCTGTGTCTAGCATATTAATTAATGGCGATTTTGCCTGAAGAGTTGTAAATAGAACTTCGAAACCAACCGGGCATTAATCAATGTAGATGGAATTGTTAATAATAAGTGCTGCTCGTCGATTGCGAGTTGTTTTAGGCAGCGTGTTGCAATAAATGGAGCGGCATATATAGAAATTGTATAAAACAAGAAATTCAAGATATAAAGTTGAAGATATTAAAGTTATTTCTAAGAATTTAGAAATACCCAACTAATAAAATTAATAAAAAACATAATTTTTTTATTTATTTAATTATTTAATCAATTTAAAATCACGTGCGCTAATCTTTCCCTATTACAAAGAAATTTTGTTTTTTAACTTAAAGTATCTTTTCGAATATAAATGAATCTGCCTGTTGCTTAACGATAAAAATATTACAAATACAACGATACCTCTCCCTCCCTCCCCCCCTCCTCCCCAAAAAGGCAACCTTTCCATTCATATTCCAATTTGCTATTTTGGTTAAGTTTCGCGAGCAATGGTGGCCGTGCAAATTAAAATTTAAAAATTTAAATTATTTCCCCCGCATTATTGTAATTTTATTGATTGTTTCTTCTTTTTTTTTTATTTTATAAATTTTCATCTTAAACCAAATAATATGCAAATTCTGAAACTTATTATATTAAATAAAAATTTTATCTTTTTTGTATTTATTATAAATATATCGCGCGCGCAATAAAATATGAAACGACTATTAATTTTCTGTATCCGCCTTACAAGATGAGAGCAGCAAAAACAAAGTAAAATATATTAAAACGGTTCGTTTTTTCATCGAAATGATTAATGATCTTGGTTTTTACGGGAAGAAAAGTGTTGAAAAATTAATGCATTTTTTGTTTTCGTAAATTGAAAAACCTAGAAATGAAATTAAATTATTATTATTATTATTTTTTTTTTATTCTAGCCAAATAGTATTTATATTTTTTTTTACCAATGCAAAATGAAAGATGATGGCAGCCTTAAATTAATGACTTTATAGCCAATTTGCGACTACCTGACTACCGCATAAAAAAACATTGAAATCCGAATAAAAACATAAATTTGAAAAGATGATAAAAATCTCGGTACAAATACGAAAAGGTACTGGCTATTTTTCTTTCAATCCAAATCCTCTTTAGATTTATAGTAAATACAATTACTTGGATAAATCATCAATAGAAATATACGGTATAATGCCTAAATCACAGAATAAAAAATGGATATAAAAGATAAAATATTTATCAAATTTAAAAATAAAAATCATCCATAAAATCGACCTCACGATTTTTTTTTTTTGTGCGCTTCAACAGGAAACGATTTATACGAATTTTGTGGTGGATTTAAGTGTTTGTTTGATTCCAAGATTTTAATGCTTTTTATGGGATAATGCGTTTATTATGTTACGTGGAATTTTATACGTGTAATACAACATATGGAAAATTATAAGCACAGACTATTTTAAAAATGAAATTTATTTTATATACAAGTTTAAACACTTCAAATTTATTAAGATCCATAACCCGTCCTTTCATCCAAATAAGAAATCGATGAGTTAGTTATAGATATATGTAAGTAGTTAAAATATGGAACGATTATTAATCGCTGCCTTTATTGGTGCACAGTGATCCAGATCAGATGAAAATTTACACGTGAAGCAACAACAACATTTGAACCAAAATTGATTTTGGGTGACAAATATTGATCTAAAAATTAGTTCAAATTGTCAAAACGTAGGTAACAATAATTTTGTATCTGAAAATTAAAGAAAATTAGTAATTCTCCTAAAAGTTTCAGTGCTGTTGAAAGTGTTAGCGCTACTGCTCAGCAATCTCCCTCAGATAATTTGATATCAAAAGTGCTGGATATTGTGAACAACGTTATTAGTGATACAATCGGCCTATTACGTGCATTTAAACCATGGAAAAAGATTTTTGTCTCAAGGCTGCCTCCGGATGTCAATGAATTAAATATTAGACATTATCTGGAGAATAAGTTTAACTTAGATTTTGAGATATTAGATGCTGTGGTTCTTCCGTTCATGCAAAAAATACGAGAAAATTTTACATAGGACTACTCTGCAAGAGTAGGCACCTCTAATATGTACAGTAGTGTGTCGCTTTCTACAGCTATCTTCGGTCTTACGTATTGTAAGGTCCCATCCGTTAGTGGAATGTTGACGCCTTGGTTGATAAGTGTATCTTTTACCATAATAATCTGCTTTAATGATAGAATCTTACTGCTAGATAGTTCGATCTTGGCTTTGATGATCGCTGAGTATTACCTTGTTGGCTATTGTAATACTTGTTACGGCCTTACTTACGGTGTCTGTAATTAATCGGATCCTCTCATTAATTTATTCATTCGCCTGGAATTGTTGTTTGTTTTCTTTAATCAACTCATTCATTGTGCTGTTTATTACTCGTAAATCCATTGCAGCTGGATAACCTGCCAGCCATTTCCAAATTGAGCCTTATGTATCCCATCGCTTGTATCTGTTGTGTTATATTGGTCTTATTTGCGCTCTTATTGGTTGACCGTGTCCGAGTCTGAGTCACTATTTGATTCTGCATTGAAGCATTCTCTGAGCTTGATGCTTGCATATCTAGATTATGAAAATTGATTTCCTCTTCTTGATTTCGTTTAACTCATCTATTGGAAGTCTACTAAGAGTGTCAGGTACAACGTAAACTTTATCTTCCTTATAAATTACATCATAATCAAAATTCTCTAATTCCAGACGCCATCTGAGAATTTTCGAGTTCTTTTCGGAAGTCTAATGAAAGTGAGGAGCTGTCTGGCTAGCGACGTAATATTTTGAATTATGTATTTCTTTTGTTTTATTGGAAAAAGTATGCACAGATATATTTTCTTCTTGTTTATTACTCCAAAGCTGTGACTTATAGTACGGGAGTTCCTGTTTGTCCCTCAAGGCTCCCTTTGGATATCCGGAAAGACATTTTAAATACATAGTTAAGGTGGGACCATTTCCACAAGCATTAGAGTTGCTTCTTCGGCCGTTTTTAGCCAAGAGGTCACTTGTTTTTTGTTTCCATCGAAAGAAGGAATGTATTTAATTGGATCTGGGATCCTAGCTCTATCTAGTTGCATCTGCGGAATATTTTGAACCGGAGCCGTTGGCATCAACATTTTTTGATTTAAATTTTCGAGTGCTTGGTAAGTTGCTGGGTAATACCAAAGATTATTAACAAGAAGATCAGCAAACGAAAATATAAAATACTTATATCGTCATTTTTAAGATTAGATACAAAATACATACAACAACATCTATCGAAAAATAATTTAAATTTAAATAAAATTCAGTAGCAAAAAACACTGGCGGTAAATAGTGCAATCAATCGATCTGTTTGATATGGCGACGGGTAACACCCTAACACCATCATACATTTTTTTTTGTGTTACACTAGCCGCATTTCTTGACGTTTGATCTGATCCGGATCAGATCATGTCTCATGAAATGACACAAAAATGAGTAAAACAGACAAACACCAAAATTCAATTTTTTTGTCTCGTTTCGTTTTGAATGCCTCTTCATACTCGTACTGTATTCATTATATTCTTTGTCTTTACAAAATATTGTTCAACTACAAAATATTGTTCAACTATTTTTAGATCACCATTTGTGATCCAAAACGAATGTTGGATCAAATGTTGTTGTTGCTTCACATGTAAATTTTGATCTGATCCGGATCACTATGCGTCAAGAAATGCAGCTAATATCATACATTTTATTATTTTGTCAAAACCAACAAAAACGTCTATACAACGCATAAATATTTTTGTTAGTTTTTATTTTGCTCGTTTCTTTCTCGCAATTAGATTTTAAGGTGGATTTATATTATCAGTTCCTTTCAGTTCCTACTCGTATCGTGTCAGACATCATCAATTTATACTATCCGTACCTTTCAATTCAGGCATTTTCTTCGTATCTTTTGGTTACGTATAGACTAAAGATAACACGCAAAAATACAAAAATGTTTTAGTAGCAATAGCAATTTACAATTTTTGTTTGTTTCGCTATTCTTTCGTATTTTTTCGCCTTCAGATATCATACAAAACATTCTTTTCAACAATATGTGTCTGTGTCGGTACGAGTAGGAACGGAAAGGAACTGATAATATAAATACTCATATAGAAAGTACATGTAACAATGTTTTTTTTGTCTGACACGATACGAGTAGGAACTGAAAGGTACTGATAATATAAATCCACCTTTAAAGGTCGATTTATATTATCAGTTCCTTTCAGTTCCTACTCGTATCGTGTCAGACAAAAAAAACATTGTTACATGTACTTTCTATATGAGTATTTATATTATCAGTTCCTTTCCGTTCCTACTCGTACCGACACAGACACGTCTTGTTGAAAAGAATGTTTTGTATGATATCTGAAGGCGAAAAAATACGAAAGAATAGCGAAACAAACAAAAATTGTAAATTGCTACTAAAACATTTTTGTATTTTTGTGTGTTATCTTTACTCTATAACCCAGTTGTACTTTGCATGATCGACCGAAGTTTTTTGTATGAGATGGCATATAAAAAACATGAGACGGATGTATAAAATTATAAAATAAAATATTCGGTTTTTTTAAATGTGTGAGAATGAATATAAATGGTAAAGCACCTGATGTCAACTAGCAAAACTAATGATCGATCTACTGTTTTGTATTTCATTTTTTGTTTTCAAAGTATTTTATCATTCTAGATTTTACTTTGGTGTGAAGTGTACAAGACAATTTTTAAAGTGCAGTGTATAAAAAAATAATTCGTTTAATAACAATTAATTAAAATATTAAATATTAAATCGAAATTATGTAAGTACCTATTATATATTTTAATAAAAATGTGTTCAGTGTTTCATAAAATTTTATTTTTTGTTTGCAAAAATAAATCAACGGTGAAACGGTGCCGTTTGTAAAATTTTTCTGCATATTCATATTTTTATTTTATCCTTTATGTACATACTTATGTACATACGTTTGTACTACTTATGTACGATTGAGTGCTCTAACAGCGCTAATTTAGCGATCACCGTGATCGCTCAATTTGACGTCACCGTGAGCATCACTTTACACCATATCTACCTTACCGACATAACAGCACCATCTATCAAACAATTTCTTAAACTAACCGTTTACAAATACAACTGCACCATATATTCCGTCGGTATTCGTTCTTTTTTAGACGAAATATGGTGTAAAGTGATGCTCACGGTGAGGTCAAATTGAGCGATCACGGTGATCGCTAAATTTGCGCTGTTGGAGCACTCAATCGTACAACTGGGAAGTAACCAAAAGATACGAAGAAAATGTCTGAATTGAAAGGTACGGATAGTATAAATTAATGATGTCTGACACGATACGAGTAGGAACTGAAAGGAACTGATAATATAAATCGACCTTAAGGTCGATTTATATTATCAGTTCCTTTCAGTTCCTACTCGTATCGTGTCAGACAAAAAAAACATTGTTACATGTACTTTCTATATGAGTATTTATATTATCCGTTCCTTTCCGTTCCTACTCGTACCGACACAGACACATATTGTTGAAAATAATGTTTTGTATGATATCTGAAGGCGAAAAAATACGAAAGAATAGCGAAACAAACAAAAATTGCAAATTGCTACTAAAACATTTTTGTATTTTTCTGTGTTTTACTCTATACATAACCAAAAGATACAAATTTGTGTATACGATAATCATACGAAGAAAATGCCTGAATTGAAAGGTACGGATAATATAAATTGATGATGTCTGACACGATACGAGTAGGAACTGAAAGGAACTGATAATATAAATCAACCTTAAAACGTACAGATAGACAGAAATAACCATATATTTATTATATATGTAGATATATCTACCATAATCATAAACATACATATGCATTTATTATACAATTATACAAAATATAAGTCGTGTTTTTTTATTCGCTCCGGATAGCTGCTATCGAGAGCCGTCATTTTTCTACGCCTAAATTTAAATTTGACACGCTATTTATTGGTAAACTAAACTTATTTAACATCAAACTATCATTTTTAATTCAATTGTTTACCAAAAACTTCATATAAAAAATGTTTGGCTCTACCTATTTATATTGAGCGCTATCGGGAGCCATTTTTTATATGACGGCTCTCGATAGCAGCTATCCGGAGCGAATAAAAAAACGCTACAATAGTTTCTTGTTTTTGGTTTCTTGTGATAATAAAATAAAATTCGGGCATACGTAAATAAATGCACTTTTCAAAATCAGTTTAGAAATACAAGTTTATTGACGAGGAAAGTTTAGATTATGAACCTATTACGTTGATATTATAAAAATATTACATTATTGAAAACAGATTATTTTATTTTTTAAATTTATATTGCTAAATTAGCAAAATTACAAACTTACTTTTTTGAAATGGGTGTCTATTCCGAAATAAATGTCGATTTTTAACCATTGTTTATAGAAAAATTATTCAAATAAACAATTATTAATATAAATTATATCAAATAAATTCAAGAGGAATCTGTGTATATATACACACATATACGTACATAAATATTTATGTAAATCAAAACAAGGAAATTATTTAGTTTATTTCGTCATTTTACTTTGAGGTTTTCGTTTTTGTTGTATCAAATATAGATTTAGTTGGTATAGAGCATTACAAATTTTCGCTAATATGCCTGAAGCCCAATTTATTTTTGGTGGAAAATGCTATATTTGCGGAAGAAGTAAACGGATTGAAAGAGGGTGTAGATTATTTGCATTTCCTGACAAAAATATCGCAAGGTTCAAATTATGGGTCGATATATGTAAAATAAATATTAAAAGATTTCCAAATAAGAAAATGTATCTTTGTGATTTGCATTTTGAGAAAAAATTTTTACTAAAGAGAAAATTATCAAAATTGGCTTTTCCTTTTCTTTTGCTAAAAAATAAAAATTTAGAAACTGCTACCAATGTTACCAACATTTTAAAAGTCTACTCGGGGCCAAATAGAAATACAACACCGACCATTTCAAACTCAAAATTAAATGTGTTTCCTTAAACGATTACTTCTTCTTATTTCCCTACTTCAAACTCGTCTACGGTTGACGTTAGTAAACGCCCAAGCAATGTAAGAACTTATCCTGCAGCTAAAGGAAAACGGCTTGCTCTTCAAAACGTTTCCACCGATGAATTTTCTGGTAATTCAAATAGAATAATATTTGATGATCCGAAAGATACAGATTGTAAGAACTGTCTTAACAATGAAAAAATTACTCAATGCTATAGAAGACTAAACACAAAATTAAAAGAAAAATGCAAGACTTTAGAAACAAAAACCGTTCAGTTGAAAAGTAAAGTTCGCCTTTTAAATTTAAAAAATAAAATGAGAAATAAACTCGTTAGTAAATATAAGAAATTAAAACGAAAAACTATATCGGAACACATAAACTACTTAGATAACGTTAACGATCACACAAAAGAGTTCTGTAAAATGCTTCTAGAAAAGCGAAGTAAAAATAAAAAATATTCTACAAATCAAAGAATCTTAGCCCAAACAATAGAATTTCGATCGCATACTACATATCAATTTTTGAGGAACACCTTGAAGTTGCAACTACCTTCTGTCTGATCTATTAGTAATTGGAATATTCTTAATCACTTACAACCTGGCTTCAATTTAAATTTATTAGATCAAATTAAATTGAAGGTAACTGAACACATGCCCGACATCGAAAAGAACCATATTTTATTGTTTGATGAAATTAAAATAAGAACAGACTTGAAATATAACGATGTTCTGGATGAAATAGTGGGCTTTGTAGACTTTGGTGATGGAAACAGAGAACTACTTGCGGCAACTCATATATGCGTTTTTATGTCTCGAGGCCTCTTCAATTCCGATAAGTTTGTAATTAGCTATGTGGCAACAAAGGGAACAATAAGTGGTGATAAATTAAAATCTTTAATCTTAAGAAATATAGTTAAAGTACAAGAACTCGGAATTACGATTTGGAGAGTTGTGTGTGACCAAGGCTCGAACAATCGCAACGCGTTCAAAAAATTGGGAGTAACTCTAGATAATCCTTTCTTTTTGGTTGACAACAGAACAATTTTCGCACTCTATGATATTCCCCATTTATTCAAATCTATTAGAAATACTTTGCTGAACAACGACATTATGACACCCAATGGTTTAGCTACTTGGGATGTCATAAAAGAGTTGTACCGATTGGATTGTCAATCAATCACAAGAGTTTGACCCAAACTGACCACAAAACATGTGTATCCTAATACATTTCAACGAATGAGAGTTAACTTGGCAACGCAGGTATTAAGTCAGAGTTGTGCCAACGGTATAAAAATATTTCAACATTTAAACAAATTTTACACTAAAAAGGTCGCAGAGAGTGCTTCTGCCACGAGTATTTTTATTCAAAAGTTAAATAATCTGTTTGATGCGTTAAATAGTAAAAATCGTTTTTGCCCCAACAAAGCCAATTCTGCTCTCACAATAGAACAAGGTAACGAGCCTTATGAAATTTTAGTACAGATGACACAATATTTAAAAGACGTAAAGATTTTGAGTAAAAACCAAATTTATTGCGTAAAAGGCTTAATTCAAACTATTGGAGGTATTCTACAACTAACCAAACATCTATTTGAAAATTTGGATATTTCTTATGTTTTAACATCTAAATTACAAACTGATGCATTAGAAAATCTGTTTTCACAGATTCGCTTTAGGGGTGGTAATAATTTTAACCCATCAGTTAATGACTTTAATTTTATTATTGCTAAAATTATGTCGAGTAAGATAATTTTTCATTCTGCGTCTCTAAACTATGAAACCGACAACTGTTCATTTATTTTAGAACCAGAAGCAATTCAATTGGCAGAAAATAAGGCACGAGAAGTGCAGTCAGAAAGCAATGTTGAAGATTCGAGCAAAACAGAACAATTTCCAGAACAAGATTTTGAAGAAATTGCATATGTTGAAAATTTCGTAGACGAGAATTTTGAAATTGAATCATCTTCTCTGCGCTATTTTCTCGGTTATGTTATTCATAAGTTCATGAAACGGTCATCATGCGAAACTTGTCTTGTGCTTATGACTAACAAAGAAGAAAATTTAGTTTTGCCGTCAGAATATTTGATAAAATTTAAAAATTATTTTAATGCAAGCGAAACATTATATTTAAAAAATCCTTCAGATGAATTTTTTGAATTAACGCGGATACATGTGGAAGTGTTTGCAAGATATTTTGAAGGTAATATGCAAAAGAAAAGAATTTTGGAAACAATCTACAATAAATGTATTAAGGTAACTGGAGAAATCGATAAATTTGCTGCTTGGTTTTTAGGAGATTGTAAAGAACACAAACAAAAGGCCCTTAGGTTTTTAATTCTAATTTTGATTAGAAAGCATTGTGTGTGGCATTTGCAGAAATTAAAGGATACTTCTAAAAATGTTCACAATAGAAACCGAAGGCTCCGAATCTTAGCAGAATAATAAAACCACTTGGTAATTGGAAAAAAAACTACGGGCACCAATAATAAGCTAACGTGATGTTTGATTTCAAGGTTTTGAACAATTTATTATTATAATGAAGTAAAATAAATATTTTTTTTATTTATTGTGAGTGTTTCGCGTTTTGAAGGGGGCTTCTTTATGATCGCAGTTTATATTAAAATAAAAAACACCCGATCTTCACAATTTTATGTTTATTTTTTCTTCACAATTTATTTCACAATTTTGTTTGTTCACTGTATTTACTAAAAGAGCTTTAATTCACAATGTCTCTTTTTACAATATTTTTTATGAATAGTATAGAGCGCTCTTTTATACTAAAAATTGTTATACAAATTAAATTTAATTGTTATACAATAGTATCGCCATCTAGCATTTCACATAATTAATTGGTATAATCAAGTTGGTACTTCTTTTACTATAATTATTTACAATGAAAATTAATTTTAATTGAAAAGGTTGGTACTTGATCATACCAAATAATTAAGTGTCACAATAAAGAAAATAAATATTTTATAAACAAATAGGTTGTGGTTTAATGCTTTTAAAAATCAAAGGATTGATTTTGCATAATGCCGTATCGCTGTTGTATCAAATTTCATCTAAATAATTGTGTCCCAAATGATTCTCTGTGCTTTTTTTGTATGTTTTTAGATGCTGCGGACGATCAACAACAGTGAGATTGAATTGATTTTTATTTTTGTTTTCATCTTGATTTGGAAAGCTCTTGTAAATAAAATGAAAAATATGTTCATATGTATAATAAAAAATAATAAAAACCAAAAAAATAAAAAAATAAAAGTAAAAACATTATAAAAATATAAAAAATAAAGAAAAAAAAAATGAAAAAAATAAAATAAAAAAATTAAAAATTAAAGCTGAGTTAATAGTGTGTCATGTAACATCCAAATGTAAAAATCTTTTACTGAACGATAATTGTCTGGGTGTAATTCAGGTAGAAAGATTACGCACGCCAACGAAATCTATCACAAAAAAAAACAAGACAATCGCCCATCTTCTCTATGAATGCGATGGAAATCTCGAAAAAAGCAAACGAAGGAAACGAGAATGGCACAAACAACCGACACTCAATAAAAATCCAAAACTCTAATCTGAGATAACATAGATATAGACATATAAGAGAAAAAGTTACAGACATTCATTTACTTGGCATTCCTGTTGCATTAATACAATTTTGTCTTATTTAGTAAAACAAAAACGAGTACAAGAAAATAAAACTGTGGTGAGGTTAACCAAAAGATAAAGGGAAAACATCCAAACTTTCAAAATCAAAAAGTTCAAAATCCAAAACAAAAATTCAAAAAACATCTCGATAATATAGTTTGGGTTTACTGGTTTTTGTCTGTAAAGTTCTGGAACCTATTGTTGTTAGGTTGTTGTTGAAAAAATAAAACGTGGTTAGAACGAACGTCCGTTTCTAAAAATCTCTTTCTCAAAATTCTGATTTCAAAATTCAGCTTGTCAAAATCTCGCATCGAAAATTAAAAAAAACAGTTAAGAGGAGTTGACTTAGTCAGGCAAGATTCATAAATTAAAAAGCGGAATTTAAATTGAAAATATTGAAATATTTTAGTAAAACAATTTTATTATCATATTTTCCGTTTCGAATTCTGTTTGTATTCTACCTGATAAACAAATAATTTTTTATAATCTAAAATACAAAGACAGACGAAAAATTCAAAATTAGCTAATTTACTTACTAAAATTACTAAACAGTTAGTTACATCACAGCGACACAATTTTTTTAAAAAAAGGAATACTTATAGAAAATTGACAGCTTAATTATTACAGTCATATATGTTATAAATATTAAAAAAATTTAAGTTATTTAATTGTCTTGGAATTAATCCGTCACACTTTTTTAAACTGGGGATTAAAATTGTGCTTATTGAGCGTTGGATGAGGGGAAGGGTACTTCATGAGGCTTCGGCCTTCATAACACACACGGTATCACCGGTATTCGAACCCGGGACCCTCGAATGATAAAGTAAGCGTTCTACTCACTCTACCATCAAGAGCGATACACTGCTTATTTTGATTTGCACCAATCGGCATTCGAAACGTTAAATATGGCGATATGTTAATAAACTTTTTATTTAAGCATAGGCTATAAACCAATAAAATTGATTCTAAAGCCGTCGATCAATGGCATTTGAATATATTCAAAATATGTAGTGTATGTAAACATATGTGGTTTTCCTATTGATACAAAAAGCAGATTCCGAGCGAAAACCAAGTGACAGCAGCTGTCATTCATCGCTCGGTCAATTTTTTCGGAACGAGTAATTCAGGGCGATTTAT
Source organism: Tipula vernalis (assembly GCA_958295665.1). Taxonomy (NCBI): domain Eukaryota; kingdom Metazoa; phylum Arthropoda; class Insecta; order Diptera; family Tipulidae; genus Tipula; species Tipula vernalis. The sequence goes on from OY282560.1 coordinate 288,342,578, forward strand.
ATGTCATTCATTCATATGTCAATTAAACGTCAAGACAAATATGAGGAAAATTGTTCGTTTATAAAGCCTGTACAGTAAAAAAAAAAACGAAAGATGCCCCATATAAGAGACAAGGACATCGTTTTTTATTTAATTTGGTATTTTACAGTAAAATGGTTTTTCTATAAAATAAAAACCGTTGTCTTTGTCTCTTATATGGACATCAGATTATTTTTCTTTTTTCGTTTTTTTGACTGTCAGTCAATTTTTCTCATGGAATACAGGTTTAAAACAGCAAAATAGTTCATAAATATCAATTATTTAAAAAAAATTGTTCTGTTAACAAAATAAATTTTTTTATTTATTAAAAATAAATGCAACTGTGAAATGTGACTCATATTATAACACGTCATCAAATGTACTATCCCGAAGCATTAACTCTCTATTTCTTTAGGAATTTAGTTTGATAATATATATAAACTTTCTTAAGATTTCTGTAAAGTGTACGTGTAAGGTTTCAGCATTATTTTAGTACGTCATACACTTTGGCATTAAGTATTGAAGAAGCTCTTGGATAAACTGTGGAGGGTAATTAATTCGAAATTGATTAGATTTTTCAAACTATGACTCATCGCTATTATTGTTAATTTTCTGGTTTGTTCACATGGCTTCATTTTTTATCTACTTTACACTTCAATACAAAATTTGGCTATATTTTCGCAGGTTTGCCTCAGTCGGTTGAGCTTTAATTTATCAAATAAATTATTTTTATTAAATAAATTGAAATCCCCCTTTTCCAGAATTTATTAAAAAAAAGAGATATTTTTGAAGGGGTGTTACCAACATTTATTTTCATATGATTATAGTTTTATTATCAAAAAATAAACATTATTAAAATAAATTAATCAGTAATAGACAAAAAAATCCACCGCATTTTTGTCTGTTCGACTCGAAATCTGTTTTTTTTGCAACAAGAAAACCACAACAAACGGGGGAAAATCAAAAAACGAGGTTTCTTTCAGGATTACTATATGTTCAAATGATAAAGCGAACTTCTATTTCCAACAACAATGCAACATCCAAATATGCATACATAATTCATATTCGTTTATCCAAATCCAATGAATTTTTTGTTGCATTGAAGTGACCTTGAAATGTAAATTTATTTTCGTATACGACCAATAATAGTATTTTTCATTCTATGTAGCTATGATTTATGTGTGTATTATCTATAAATATTTATATAAGAAATATATTGTTATTTCTGTCTATCTGTTCATTCGAAATCTATTCGCGAGAAAGAAACGATACAATGTAACAACAAAACAATAAAATGTATGATGGTGTTAAGGTGTTACCGGTCGCCATAACAAACAGATCAATTGATTGCGCTATTTACCGCCAGTGTTTTTTTGCTAGTGAATTTTATTTAAATTTAAATTATTTTTCGATAGATGTTGTTGTATGTATTTTGTATCTAATCTTAAAAATGACGATATAAGTATTTTATATTTTCGTTTGCTGATCTTCTTGTTAATAATCTTTGGTAATACTTAGCACCCAATTGAGCGGATATTTGCTCTAAATTTGCTTCTGTTTTTATTAAAGATCTCGATAGATTTCTCCCTTCTCTGATCAATTTCGCTATTTCGAGAAATCGTGGACAATATTTTTATTTCTTCTCGCGTCAAGTGACGAAAGAGGACACTCTTTTTAAATTAAACGACGAATATGTTTGTGAGCAAGGAGAGGCACATTAAGAGGTCATTGTGACCTTGAATTCCAAGACGGCATTGGAAGCTTTTGTGGATGGATTACGAGATCCCATAAGAATTTTTATTAAGGCGTGTCGATACAATAAACTATCAGACGCCATTGCTAAAGCCGTCGAGGAAGAAGTAGCGTTGAAAGGTAGAAATTCTATTACATGAGCAACAAATGCGGTATCACAATATAATGTCTCAACGTCTTCTAACGGACGAAATAATTAAAATAATCAAGGATTCAGTATTAAATGTCAGATTTGTAATAGAATAGGCCATACGTCAAAAACATGTTTCTTTCGTTACAACCAGACTGAGAAAAATTCAGTGAATCAAATTTCGATTCAGTGCAGTTATTGCAAAAAAAATCGGGCATCACATTCGTGATTGTCGCAAACGGCAATATAATGAAAAAGAAAAAAACAATGAAAAATTTTCACAGAATAAATTTTAGAATCGTGATTTTAGACCATCCGCTAAAGATGTAAAGAGCATTACAAAAAACATGTCGGAGCTCGTCGATGCCAATCAACAAGACACTCTTCGAGTTCTCGATATTTAAAGTGTCCTCTGTTATTCTAAATTTTATTTCACTGTCGATAAACGATATCAAAATTTATGTTACAAATTTTTCAATTTCAAAAAACATTATTTTTAGATACATTGATGATATTTGTTTCCTGCTATATTCTACAATATTCCTATATTCTAAAAAATTACCAATTTTTTATTCATTACTATTTTCTAAAACAAAGCTCTCAATACTTGAACCGAAAACAAATTTCCTACATTATAAAATCGATTTGTCGACAAATACTAATAATCATAAGTATATCAAACTAAAATTGAATATTTTAAAAAACTGATCCTCCTATTTTTTAGTTGATACTGGAGCAGATGTTTGCGTTTTGAAGAACAACCTAGTGATTCCTGAAACAATTTGCTTTCCGGCGCAAAGTTGTGAAATATCTGGAATTACTAGCAAACATTTTATTACCAAATCCCGAAATCATTCAACATAAATTTAAACTTGTCAAAGATATACCCATTCCATGTGGCGGTATTATCGGTAAAGATTTCCTTTCAAAATATCAGTGTAGAATCGACTACCGTTGAAATATTCTTGAAATTCGATCAGAAAAACCAAGTATATTACCATTAGAATCTACAATATCTGAAACAGTCATTCCAGCTCGATCTGAAAAAGTTTGTAAAATTCCAGTAAATAGTTTACGTGACCGAGATTTCATTTGTAAATCGCAGGAAATTTACCCCCAAAAAACGAAAATGAACTTACATACGAAAATGAGATATTGGAATCCATAATAGATGTTTCTACATTAAACGAGGAAGAAAAACAATCAATCATCGTGATTTGTCGTGAATACAACGAATTATTTCACCTCCTCGGTGACAAATTATCTTGTACCAATATATTGTCTCATAAAATTTCAGTTATGCCAAATTCACAACCTGTACATATTCGACCTTACAGATTACCTCAAGCGAAAAAAACTGGAATGGATAACCAAATTTCAGAAATGATGGTCGATGAAATCATTCAGGAAAGTCGTAGTCCTTGGAACTCACCAGTGTTAATCGTTCCTAAAAAATCAAATTCCAATGAAAAGAAATTTCGCCTCGTCATAGATTATCGAAAGTTGAATGATTTGTCAATCGCTGAAGTGTACCCTTTTCCTAATATTGTCGAAATACTTGACCAACTTGGGAAAGCCAATTATTTTAGTACATTGGATCTTGCCAGTGGATACCACCAGGTACCAGTTGACGAAGCAGATAGGGAAAAGACAGCTTTTTCTACATCTAATGGTCATTTTGAATTTGTAAGAATGACGTTTGGCTTAAAAGGAGCACCGGCAACATTTCAACGCATTATGAATACCACATTGTCAGGTCTCACTGGTTGGAAATGTATATTCGGATGACATAGTTATCTATGGTTACAACTTGGAAGATCACAATAAAAAACTGAAAGTTGTCTTTAACCGACTAAAAACATTTCATCTCAAATTACAGCCGACAAAATGTTTGTTCCTTCGGAAAGAAATAGGTTATTTAGGCCATATTAATCAGCGATCGAAAACTATCCCACACCCACAAATCAAAAAGAGTTAAAGTCGTTTTAGGGTTGGCGGGATAGTACCACCGGTTTATTGATAAATTTGCCTGTGTTGCACATCCTCTTAGCAAAATGACATGTTCAAAAGTAAAATTTTTATGGAATGAGTTCTGCGAAGAAGCATTTATCAAACTAAAGTATGCATTATGCACCCCCCCCCCCAGTCCTAACGGCAATTGGCTCTGTATTATCCCAAATTCAGGAACGTGGTAGTGATCTACCAATCGCTTATGCCAGTCGAATGTTGAACGAAGCCGAAGTAAATTATTCAACTACTGAAAAGGAGTTGCTGTCTATCGTCTGGTCTGTTAAGAGGTTTCGTCCCTATTTATATGGTGTTAAATTTAAAATTGTGACAGATCATAAGCCTCTAGTGTGGTTATGTAAGTTATTAAATCCAACATCCCGACTTATTCGAAGGCAAATCTTACTGGACGAATATGAGTACGAAGTAGTTTACAAACCAGGAAGGTTTAACCACAATGCTGATGCCCTAAGCCGAGTGAATATTACCACATATACCAACATTTTCGCCCTAACTCGGTCTATTTCGAAAAAATCACAATGTTTAACAAACGATGCTGATAATCCAGAATTTAATTCAGTACCAAAAAATTCACAAACAATAACTACAACTTCAGTTTCCGAACCAATATCTCAATCACAAATTTTGCATTCTCCTACAATACTTCCTCACCATCAAGCAAATTTAATACATTAAAACAACCGATTCAGATTGTTCAGTATAATATGGAAATTACCAGATTTATTCGCGAATTCCATGATAGCCCAATCGGTGCTAATCAGGGAATTGCTAGGACGCTGAAACGCATGTCGCAATACTATAAATTCGATGGTATGTTGAATAAAGTAAAAAAATACATTAAAAATTGTGAGTCGTGTCAGAAAAACAAGTGTGGTCGTTCAACCAAAATGCCAATGACGTTAACTACAGCATCGTCTCATCCGTTTGAAAAAATCTTTCTAGACATTTTAGTTCTCCCAACCTCGTATTAAAACAACAAATATATCTAAAAATGTCAGGACGATTTGGCAAAATATTCATTAGCCATGCCCATGCCAAACCAAGAAGCAGAAACAATCGCTAAAGTTTTATGTGAACAATTTATCTGCAGATTTGGCACCCCTGAAATTATTCTGACGGATCAAGGAGCGAATTTAATAGACGAAGTGTTTAAATAAATTTGCCAAAAACTGAAAATCAAAAAGATAAAAACAACTGCGTATCAGCCGCAGTCGAACGGAGCGCTAGAAAGGTCGCACCGAACTTTAGGTGATCAATACCTGAGAAATTTTACGAATAGTGATCCTAATAACAGGGATTCGTGGCTTCCATACGCAATGTTCGCATATAATTCGACTCCGCACTCGTCAACGAACTTAATGCCGTTTGAATTGTTACATGGTTTCAAACCACAATTACCAACCTCGATTTTATCAAACACGACAATTTACGATTTTGATGATTATCTATCGCAATTGAAGCATAAATTAAGAACATCATATGAAATAGCTCGACAAAACCTCCTCAAACAAAAGCTAAAATCGAAATTAAACTATGATAAAACACTAAATCCGACTACTTTCAATATTGGGGATATGGTTCTTTTGAAAAATTCAAAGTCAAAAAACAAATTGGAGCATTTATTCACGGATCCATTCAGAGTGGTAGAAATTATTTCCGACGTAAATACCCGTATTAAGATTGACAAAGGTACTCGACTTGCACATAATAACCGTTTGAAACAATTCAATGATTCTTGATTGTGAAATGAAACAAAATAAAAATTAGCTAAATAACATGTTTACAATCGCAATTCATGAAGCAGCTGGTCAAACTTTTCTTTGGTCCATAAACCCCCCCCCCCAAAGCCACTGTAAGTTAGCCGGCTAAAAAAAAGCTGCATAGATCAAAATAAAGGCAAGTGTGCAGCAGTTTGAGTGATTATTAATTTTCCTTGTTTAACCTTCTCTCTGTGTATTGGGGTCAAATTGACCCCAGGCGATTTTAAAATTAAAAAAAATACGTTTCTTATTATTTAAATGGGCCACGCCCTATAAGATAGCCTCAACTAATATCTCATACACGCAATACAATGAAAATCCGGCCCAAATTACTTGTAAATTTTCTAATTACCATAGTCTGAAATAAACCAAGCGCATTTCTGTGTACTGGGGTCAAAATGACCCCAAGTTACTTCCATGCACTATTTTCTATATAAATCAAAAAATTATTTACTTTTTATATCTATAAATGTATTGTATATGTTGTGATGTTTGTGCAATTTTTCAGCTAATTAATAAGTGAGACTGGGAGAGAAACTGCTTTGTTATTCACTTTTGGTATGTGTATTATACATAAAAATGCTAAAAAAATCTGAGTTTTCGAAAATTTTATCAAAAATGGGTAAATAACTTTAAATTATGACCAAAAACTGTCGAAAAATGTCAACAACTGTCAGAAACTGTCGAAAAGTGTCAAAAACTGTGCGTGTGATATTGGAAAAAGAGAGGAAATGAGTGAGTACATTATTGAAATATACCGGTTAATTTAGAAACTGTTCTAACTGGTTGAAACAGTTCTGAACGCTAATGAAGCTAAAATTGTACATTTTTCAGTTTTTTTCGTTGTCAAAAAGTTCTGTAAAAAAATGTCGAAAACAAAGGTTTTGAAAGACTGTCAAGAACTCGTGTCAAAACGTGTCACAAACTGTGCCACAAATACTATTTTTCGACACTATCCGTCTTTGGTTGTATATGTACATAACTATTCCTGATATTTTTCCTCATTTTACTTCTGTATTATTTTACCGTTATCGATATTTCAAATGATCGTTGAACGATATTTCTGGTTTAGTTTTTGTTTGTAGTTCAAGGTGTTGGTAGTAAAAATAGCTTATCCTGGTTATAGATATTGCTATTATGGTGCGGAAAAGACAGAGCAGCCAAGAGCCCCTTGGACTTCTCGATAGAGTTTCTACTCCTAAGGTATCAGATGAAGCGGAAATAGCAAACGACACTGTTGATGTGGAGTTTCCGATGGCACCGATAAACATTTGTAACTACGATGAGGATGAGCATGTTGAACCGATAAATTTTGATAACAATTAACATTTTCAACTTGTCGCTGACGGCCGAGGAAATGAATAACAAAATGTTTAAAATGCGACTGTTGAGGATAAAGAAACAAACACTGGTATGTGGTACTATGCCCAAAATAAAAAAACTGTCGGAAAGTGGAGCTTGAACCTCCGATTGTAACCAAAATACGCAACTTCCTCCTACTGCGAGAAAGAGAAGGCTTGACGGTTTAAACAGAATTAAATCAAACCACTCAGTTACTATAGCTGTCTAAGATAGAAGCGGCTAAAAATCGATAGATTGTCAGCATTCCAATTTATGTATATCGAATATGTCCTTGGCAAACATTCGAGGACCTCATAAACCATCATGAAATTTAATCATTGATCAACAATTGGCTCTAGGTCAAGGGAGATATTCTTTCCGACAATATATTGGTACCTTCGAAGCCAGAGAAGTATAGAATTAAAATATTCTGGCTATGCAACGCAAACAATTCTTACTCCTTGAACGCAGAAGTAGATGTTGGTAGGCAACCAAGGGGGCATAAGAAATAATAATTACCATGGACAACTTTTCCACTAGTTGTTCTTTAGCCGATTAACTTTTGCAGAAAAAATAAATACACTAATTGGTACAATTAGATGAAATAAAACCGATCTTCCCAAAGAGTTTAGTAGTAAGGTGGAATTAAAAACACGAGAACTAAAACCTTCAAAATTCTGTTTTGATATCAACCAAACACTTGTGCGTTTTTTTCCTAAACCAAATAAAAACGTTTTGCTATTATCAACTTTACACAACAATAACGGAGTAGACCGTGAGTCAAATATAACTAATTAAATTTTGGATTATAACGCAACAAAAGGGGGGCCACCTTCTATAAATTAGTGAGAACCTGTACATGCAAAAGGAAAACTCAACGATGGCCGATGGTGTTATTTTTTTAACCTTACTGACCTCGCTGATGTTGCAGCCTTTACATTTTGTATAAAAGCGTCAACAGCCAATTTTTATGAAACTCGGAAAGCATCCGAAAGAAAATCATTTCTAAATGAATTGGCTATGCAACTAGTGCAGGCCAACGTGTTGGAGCGGCTCTATAACACTCGAAAGTTAAATAAAAATAAAGACAGGAATCGACTTAATAAATTATAAAGCATTACCAATAAGGCGGGAATCAACAGGCGAAGAAGTGACGGTTAAGACAGTTAGCAAACGAAGAATATGTTACCAGAGCCATAAATCATCTGAGATGAAAACCATAACAAGGTGTCATTTTTGTAATGAGCCATTTTGTCCCAAATCATATGGATAGAATGCATAAAAAAAAGGAAAATGGTTTCGGATGAAGAGGAAGTGGCATCAGATTACGCGATCTGATTAAAACATAAATTTGACTAATTAAAATGTGATTTTCAGGGAATTCACCTGTTAATTTTTTTTATATGTTTTGAATCTTGAATGTAATTATATTTGTAAAAAATAAAGAATTTTTATTTATTTTCCCTATGAAATACATGAAGATATCTATGGGTCAGATTGACCCCTTTACACAGACAACGTGATAGTAAGCTATACACAGAGTGAAGGTTAATGAAGACAGTTACGGTAAGGAAGGCTGTTAAAGTGATAGACTCTTAAATACTCCCTTATTGCATAATATTATAAAGAAATTAGAAATGCGGAAAAAAAAACTTTTTTACATAAAACATATGGAAAATTACTTTTTCTTTTAAGAAACGCCCCAAATTTTTTAATTTTCATCCATGAGATGTTATTATAAATATTTAAATTTGAACATTGCACCCTTCGCAAAGCTAAATTTAAAATTCTCTGCGAGTTTTCCGGATGCCTACCGGATACTTCTTGTAAATTTGGATAGCCTTATATGTTTTCTTTGTTTAGCAGGTCATAAACAACTAACTGACATAATGGCTAGACATATACTGTCAGATATTCCGTCAACTATTTATCATTAACTTAAAGATGGTGGGATGACGAAAATTCACTGGAGAAAGATGCCAAATATAAATCCTTACGTTTTATATAAAAAATAGTTACTTTGATAGTGGGCTGTGGTTGTGTTCATACATAATTTTGCTAAGTTAAACAAAATAAAAATAGTTATTCTGTCGGTCTGACTTGTACGTCTTAGTTCAACAGTTTCCTTTGAAAACTTTACTCTAAATCACTTTTTCCTAGTTTTTCACTTTAATTAATCATAACATCAAAGCTAACTTATACTTAGTTCATAAATAAATCACATACATATACCAAATTCAGCATAAGAGTTGTTACAAATCCCAAACAATAAATATTTTCCCATTAATTAAATGGACGGAATAATTAAAATAAATAAATAAAATTGAAATTCAAGCAGCTTTGAAATATAAAAGGAAGCTTATTTGTATTATGTTAAAATTGGGAGCAGGAAAAATATTTTTTTATATTTATTATTTGAATAATATTTGTATTATCTATTGTAACCCAAATATTGATTTACATCATAGTTCTTGTGGTACTTGCAAAATCTTAGTTAGCGTATCAAACTATTTTTGTCAAACGAAGGTTTTTATTATTCTACCATTAAAGAAAACATTCCTCTATATCATTTCAAGTAAGACAATAGCTACTGTGATAGGATCAATTTCCTAAATTCACTTTTATGTTTTAAGGGGCGTGAGGTCGTAGTGTTGTATTACATTTATTCACAGTATGAAGGAAGACGAATTTTTGTCTTCCTCCGTTATTGTAAGAAGTTGTTTATTGTTGTAGTCCTTACGATTTTGTTTACGACTGTTTTTGCAAGAGGATTGATTTTTTCCTAATCATTCTCTTACAATTTTCGGAAAAATATTAACTTCATTATTAAAAAATGTCCACGTTTATGTAATGCACTTGATATAGTGAAAAAATAATAAAAAATTATGTCCACTATAAGTGGAATTAAGTTTGGTAATTCCAGAATGATCATATTTTTTTTAGTTTTCAGTACGTTGTAAAACTAGATTAAAGACGTTACCCTCTGGTGCAGTGTGTTCCAACAAAGCGAGATCAGTTTTTAGTCGTTTTTGGTACGTTTTCACAATTATAATTATTTGAATGTCATTACCATTAGTTTCTTTCGTCCATAAAAAAAGATCGTACAAAAAGTGGGTAGTAAAATTAAATGAATCTAAACCATATATAAACCATGCGACTAACGTTCTCTTCTACAGGTTGGTTGAAAGGTATTGAAAGTGACACCTATTAACCAGTAGAGGAATCAAAATTTATACGCCATTTTAATATTTCATCTTTCATTTGAACACATAAACATTTTTATTTTGATCTGGCAATTCATTCTTTATTTACAAGTCATTAGAAGTTGACGTGTCAGTGTATTCGTTTACAATGGAAAAAACCGAATATCGTACAGTGATAAAATTCTTTCTTGTGGAACGTTTATCAGCAAAATAAATTCGTACAAAAATGGTAAAAGTGTTTAAGGAATCTGCTACTTCATTTCTAACTGTGCATCGATGGGTTTTAGAGTTCAAACGTGGTCGTTCAAGCGTTGAAGATGAACCACGTTGTGGACTTCCAAAAAGTGCAACAATACCAGAAATCATTGAGCAACTGTATATTATTGTTTGCGAAGATCCAAGTTTGACTAAGCGTGAAATTGCTGATATCATAGGCATCTCGGACAAACGACTACTCCATATTTTACATGAAGAATTACGTATGAAAAAACTGTTTGGAAAACTGGTGCCGCATTCATTAACAATTCAACAAAAACAGAATCGAAAACAAATTGCTCAGCGTAATTTGAAGCGTTTTAAGCAGAATAAAACCGATTTTGTGCGGAAATTTATAACTATAGATGAGGCTTGGATCTACCACTATGACCCTAAACTGAAACAAGAACGTTTACAGTAGACAGTTTGTTACGGTAACCAAAGGTTTAAGGAACCGCAATAGAAAATTAACTTCTGCGTCCCTCGCTGACAGCTGTGCCCGGCTGGCACTCAGTCCATGAGGGAGTGGATGGTACTGGCGAGGGCCCGCAGAAATCTTTATAAAGCTGTCTTCACATCGCAAAAAAAAATCTAAACACTCAATCACTTCATTCTGCTAACCTTCCTTCACCCCATTTTATAAAATTAACAACACATTTCAATTTACAGATTTAGCTATTTAATTTAAATTATAAAATATAACAAAACACATGTTTAATACTGAAAAGAATTAAAGGCCAGTTAAACAATATCAAAGTATTCTATGAATAAAAAAAAATTAAGTTTTTAAAGTTACAATTGCAAAAAAAATTAAGTAATGATGCGTTACGTTATATAATAAAAGGGGAAAAAAAATCGTGTGTTCTGCCTACACGGTCACCCGGTACTTATGTTTTTATTCTGCTAATAACACCATGTGGCTGCCCCCAAAGAATTCTTTGTCTGCAGACACCTGAAATGAAAAAGAAAACAAAGAAACGAATACGGTAAATACCGCACTATACGAATATGTCGCTACCACTGTACACAGAACAACTGGAGTTTTTGTGAAAATTATCCAAAGAAAAATAATATTAAGTATTAAATTAAATAGCATACAAACAAAAGGATACACAAAATTTCACCGGACGTCTAATTTGCCCCTCTGGATGCCACCGAGAAATCACTTCACGCCACGTACATAACCGACAATCCGACATAGGCTGAGCCACTTATCCGCTAGTCGTGTTCCCTCTCGAAACTGAAAATACTGCAGTTCCTGCGGCCAATTCCTTTTTTTTTTGTTTTTGTTTTGTTCTGTTTCTTTTCCACAATGATTAAAGAAAGTTGTAATGCGATGGCGATTACTACCCAAACCGATTGTACCAAATATTAGGTAACTCGTGATACTATTTCAATCAGATTTTTATATTTTTTTTTTTCACACACACTAACTTTAATTACATATGGTTGACCATTCAAAAAAATAAAGTATTATGTTGCTATTATATTTTTACTTTTTCTATCCTTCTTTGATTTTATATTTCCTTTTTTTTCTGATTATTTTTGCACAATTTCTATGCCTCCACTGACCCTCGACCAATTCTTCTCGTCGTTTTTTAATCTTTTTTTTTTTTTTTCGTCGCACAAAAAAAACATCAAGCAAAAAAAAAAAAAAAAATCTTCCAACTTGACCATGCTAAATTTGACCATAAAAAAAAAATGATGAACTTGACCATAAAAGCATATCCGAGAAACAAACCATACCCAAGCAAAAAAAAATAGAATAAAAAAATAAAAAGAATCGTGACAACATCAAACACAACACTTACACCCTAGAAACCAACCCAATATAATTCATCCAATGCCCGAGATCACAACAAATGTTAACAACCAAAACCGCACAAAAGCAAAGAAAGGAAACACCACAAGAAAATACAACGCTATGGTAATGAATCGAAACAAAAACCATTGACCATGGACACGAACACATGTCCAGAGACGGACCATCCGTATCATCGTGGAGCCGATCCACACCCTGAGATGTCTCAACGCCGGGCATAAACTCAGACACGGCATTGCCACGGATATTAATCTCGTAAATCATTGGCATTTTATGCTCGAATGTCCTGTGCATGGTAGATCCCCAAGATTTTTCCGCACGCGTCCCGAAGCTGGTAAGCCACATTACCAATCCGTTGATCAATGATTGCGGGAATAAATTTAGGTGCCAACTTGGCGGAAAATTTCTTCACGGCATTACTTAAATAAAACGTCCGTACAAAGACATGTTGGCCGACTTCCAAGCCGCGTACTGTACTGCGCGTGTTATAATTCCGTTGACCTTTCAAGTGAGCTTCGCGAAGATGGTGTATCACCTTGTCTCGGACCGTATCCAAACGATTGGCTCGTGACATAGCATTTGACTCACTATTATCGCCACATCCCAACAATCGCCGAAGAGAATATTCGGAGCCATGTGCAATATAATGTTGTCCAAATACTAAAAAGTGTGGTGAAAAGAATGTGGATGAATGAATTGCATTTCTCAAAGTTGAACCCACTTGTGACAGATTAACATCCCAATCTGTATGATTACCGCCGATGTACGCTCGTATCGTAGCTAAAATAGTTCGATTTGTGCGCTCTGCCGCGTTACTCTGAGGAGAATAAAATGGAGTAGTGATTTGTTTAACATGATATTTATTTAACAAATTCCTGAAGCGATGTGATCGAAATTGTATTCCGTTGTCCGTCAAAACAAATTCGGGTACAGAGAAAAGATGAAATATTTCTTTCTCTAAGCATTCGCACATACCAGCCGTGGTTGCATCTTTGAAAGCCTTCAGATAGATAAATTTAGAGTAATTATCTAAAATGACTAAAACGTAAGTATAATAATTTTTCGACCGAGGAAACGGCCCAAGAAAATCAATATACAGATGTTGAAATGGACGGTTAACAACGAAAGCTAAGCCCATTGGAGGACGTAGAAGAGTATTTGTGGACTTAGTCATTTTACATACCACGCAATTTTTGATGTAATTACGAACATCTCGGTTCATGTGCGCCCAGAAAAAGTGACGTTGCAATCGTTCTAACGTTTTGGTAATACCGAGATGACCCGCCGAAGGGGGAGAATGGGACAAAGAAAGAAGAGACGGAACCAACCCATCAGGGATCAACAATTTCCATGGAGATATGTCGGATTCTGTATACCGATGCCCATAAGACGGACGGACCAATATTTTACCGTGCACGACTTTAAATTCCGTGTACTGGTTAGCATTATCAGTTATCCTACGACACTGAGCTAAGTAATCATCGTCAGCAAAGGCGGCGTCATCCAGATCAACGCACAGACTATCATCCATACAAGAATTAGACGGACCAGGCACAATCTCGTCGCAATAAACCCGCGAAAGAGTGTCTGGTACCACATTCAAACTACCCTTCCGGTGAATGATTTTGAACCTGTACCCTTGCAACTTAAAACTCCATCTAGCTAATCGGCCCGACAAGTCAGACTGGTTCATAAGCCATTGGAGACTAGCATGGTCTGTGATGATTATGAACTCGAAACCCTCTACATAAGGCCGGAATTTTTTTACGCTAAGTACAGCAGCATAACATTCCAGCTCGGTTATGCTGTACTTGCGTTGTGCGGGATTAAGTTTATGTGAATAGAAGGCGATGGGGTGCTCCTCACCATCGTAAGATTGGAAAAGAACCCCACCGACTCCCATTGTCGAGGCGTCGACCTGAATAAAGAAAGGCAAAGAATAATCCGCATGCCTAAGAACAGGAGCAGTGGTCAACGAAGTTTTTAACTGAATAAAGGCACTTTCAGCTTGATCATTCCATTTCAATTTTTCCTTGGACTTCAACAAGTCGGTCAAAGGAGCTGCAATGGACGAATAGTTGGCAATGAAACGCCTATACCAGCCACTCATACCTAGGAAACGCCGAACCTGACGGGTGGTGTTGGGACGAGGAAATTCGGAGATAGCGATCACCTTATCTGGATCGACCTTGATGCATCCTTCCCCAATCACATAACCAAGATACTTTATCTGCTTCAATACGAACCTACTTTTTTCGACGTTTATAGTCAGGTTGGCCCACCGCAACCGCTCGGCCACCAGTTTCAATAAGATAAGGTGCTCCTCAAACGTTGCGGACGTTACAAGCAAGTCGTCGAGATAAACGAATATCTTGTCGTGGAACCTATGAGGAATCACCTTATCCATTAATCTGCACATGCTCTGCGGTGCGTTACATAACCCGAAAGGCATCACTGTGAACTGATAAAGGGGCCTACCCGGTACCGTAAACGCGGTTTTACATCGAGCATCATTGTCAAGCGGAATTTGCCAAAAGGCGTCTTTCAAATCTATACTGGTGATAAATTTGGTGTTTTCCAGTCGACTCAACAGACCATCAATTAACGGTAACGGATATGCGTCCTTCACAGTCACTTCGTTCACCTTTCGGGCATCTAGGCACAACCGGACTTTCCCATTTGACTTCTTCACCAGCGTAACTGGTGAACACCAAGGACTCTCGCTCTCCTCCAACACTCCCAGCTCAATCATACGATCCAATTCGGCGTATAGCAGTTTTTGGATCGCTGGGGAAACGGCATAGTGACGTTGCTTCACCGGAGAGGAGGTCCCTGTGTCTATTTTATGGGTTAAGAGGTTCGTTCGACCCAATCCCAACGTAACAGACGAAGGAAATAGGTTTTTGATAGCAGACAAAGCATGTTGTTGATCACAAGAAAGATCATGCACCAAAGAATCTTGAACCGTTGGATTGGATGATGTGGAAACCACATCCAATTCCGAAATTTCTAATTTAATACCGAAGGCTCGAAAAAAGTCCATACCAAGATATAACTCCTGACATAAATTAGGCGCTAAATAGAATTTAATGCGACGAAATTGATTGTGGAATGATACATCAGCAATAATGTGACCAATTATTCGAGTTGTCGAACCGTTCGCGGTGGCTAAATGGGCAGGAAAGTTGCAAAAAGGCTTGTTAGCTGTTTGGAAATACTTCTCGCATCCTTTGCCCAGAACGCTAATATTTGCCCCTGAATCGAGTAACCCCTGTAGAATGGAACCATCTACTGATACTTTTACAAACGGACGCCCATCAATTTCGTCAGCTAAAATCGTTGCATTGATTTCCTTGCGGAATTGTTTACGTTTTTGAAAATACTTATAAGCCCGATGAAATTTAGGGCAAGAGCTGGGGAGATAATTGGAAGAACTTAGGTTTACTTGGAGTTTGGGTTTCGACGGAGCCACTGGTAGAAGTCTGGATCCGTATTCGTCACTGAGTCGGTTACATCTGGAGATTTCGGGGTTAGTGTTGCCTGAGGAAAAGGTCCCCGTAACGTACAATTCCTCGGGTGGGAGTTTCCCGATCGATTAATGGCACACTTAGAACAATCTGGAAGATAAGTATTAGGTGCTCCACACCCAAAACAAAATATTCGCATCGGTTGCCGACACCAATGGTATGAATGACCAAATGTGTGGCAATTCCAACATTTCAATTGCGTTTCCTTTGAAGGGGGATGTTGTGAAGTATTAGTAGTTCGCGCTAAATTACGTATAGCACAAATTTCAGGAACTTGGCCAGGGACATGATTAGACTTATTATTAATTGTTGAAGCTGAGAAATCAATAAGATCATTATGTGCAGGTACCTCTGCGATTATTTCGTGTATTTGGTTTCTACCACCCAGTATGCTACCTTCGGGATTGTGGTTGATCTGTTGCCACAAGGTTTCGAGAGATCTGCATTCGTGGAATAGTTGGCTAATGGAAGTTATGGCCTTGTTAGCTAAAGCTAATTGTAAGCCAGGTCGCATATTAACAGATAAGATTTCCAGTAATTCCTGATCAGAGATGGGATGAGCGGCTTGTAACGCGAGGTTAATTATAGCGTCTTGAAACTCGCCAAAACTTTCGTTCGGATATTTTTGCTTGCGACCGTCTAACATTCGTCGAACCTCTCGATCAGATCTTACCACGCAAAATCTCTGAATCATCTCGGTCTTCAGGCTATCCCAAGTGATATTTGGGTTTCGTTCTAAGGTGATCCAATACCACTCCAAAGCATCGCCACACAATAAACAAGGTAACTCCTGCACACAACCGTTCAGGTTAATTCCAGCTCGTTGGGCTAGTTGATCAACACGAGACACGAAACGTCCTATCGGAATAGCAGAGTGTTTGCCTGTAAATTTCAAATTCCACGCCATAAAAAGACGGGTTCGATTCACGATATTATCAGCGGTATTGGGTGCTATTGCTGGAAATTCAATGCGTTGTGGAATTGGGTTAGGAGGAATATTTGGAACCCACGAATCGTAATTATTGTGCACATTAGACCTAACTGTAGACACTGGTACTGGTGGAATGAATGTACCGCCGTGAGAAGCGGATGAAAGAGACCGAGAAAAGGCGTTGGTAGTTCGAACAGATTCTACAGAACAATCAGGTAAATTCATCCTATCATTTGGTATCCAAGATCTCTTTGAACCCGATTCCTTTGAAAATAACCCGCTGGGACCAGGAGTGGACTGGAGTATTGGAGGAACAACAGAGGCACAATTTTCCGCCGTTTCCCTGTTATCATTTCGATTTATCTGATCCCTAGAATACCCGGGAGAATCGAAAAGCTGAATTCGTTCAGGTATTTCCTCACAGAATGTAATGAGATTAGTTTTATTCGTAGTAGGATAACTACTAGTTTGTTGTACCATCGCTGTTGTTACCGGTGTAAGAAGTTTTGGTGTAATATATGGCGTTAACATAGGATTAGTCTCTTGGTTATTGTTCTCGAGAAACTGTTCACTGAGTACCGAGATTCGATTCTTTAACTCTTCACATCCTTCAATTAATTCGGCCACTCGGTTTACTTCTAAAGACTGGTGCTGAAGACGGAACAATCGCCCTCGTATGTGTGCTAGGCTTGCCAAAATTCGCGAAGCTATTTCATAATTAAATACCGTGCTGCCATCCAATAGGGTGGTCAGACGGGCGAGTTTTATTGTACACAATTTGGTTTCTAATACAGGATTCCGATTCGCACTATCATGCGGCTTAGTAGGGATCAAAATAGGATACTGGTGTTCAGAACCTAGTTTTGCGATTAATAAATCAAATTTAGATGCCACGTCCGGAATTTGACGAATTTCAAATTCGATTGACAACTCTGAATCTTCTAACAGAGCAATCTCCATTTTGAACAACTTGATAAATAATGTTAAGTTTAAATGTTTAAGACAACGTTAATTTAGCACAACAAAATAAATGGTGAAATGAAATCAAACCAAAAAAAATTATACAAAAAAAAGTAAAATTAACAAGTATATATGTATATGCCCAACGGAAAAGAAATGACTCCGTTCCGAAAAGAAAACAAAATATCCAGACAAGTACAGAAAATAGTAAAGATAGTAATGAAATTAATTATCAACAAATATAATGTAAGCAATGTGCATTAGCCACGCCAACCAAATTTTATTGTATTTTTAATAATTTTTTTTTTATTTTGTTAAATTTGGAAAAATGAATAAATAATACCATCAATAAACTTAGCTTACCCGAATTACCAAAAATAAACAACCCACAAATATAAATACCAATAAACGTGCTTCAAGCGGATCGACAAAAACCATGGAGTTCCAGAAGATTACCAACATGCAATGATTGAGTGTATACTGTAAAAAAAAATATAAAAAAAAAATGGAATTAATAAATAATAAAATGAAATGTTTAACTCCTAACACGCATTAATTAATTCAACCAGGAATATCTTTCCCGAGATATAATAATGAATTGAAGAAAAACGCAAATTACATATTAATGTTCGCTTAGCCGTTAATGCCAAGTAAATCGAGAAAAAAAATACGAAGATAACAAAACAGACATCCCGTAATGTAAGTCATAAAAATCCGTATTTGATAACGAGCAACACTATTCGCGAACAAAAATGAAAACAACAGCAAGTTATCCAAGGTCATATGATCACGCTTCACAACCCACAAACTCAATGCGAAACCGCTGATATTGTACGGTCTAACACGTGGTCACACCATCTTGAACAACTGAAAATAAACAAAATAAATTTAACGTTAATATTGAAATTAGATAAATTGCGCTTTAATGGTTACCCTAAAAAAAAATGAAATCAAAAACGAGTCGCGCTGATACAAATCTAAGAAGGGAACAAAAAAAATATTAGTAATTAGTACAAAAAAAAATTAACTGCAAAAAAAATTATAATCCGTAGTTTGGGCGCCATTTCTGTTACGGTAACCAAAGGTTTAAGGAACCGCAATAGAAAATTAACTTCTGCGTCCCTCGCTGACAGCTGTGCCCGGCTGGCACTCAGTCCATGAGGGAGTGGATGGTACTGGCGAGGGCCCGCAGAAATCTTTATAAAGCTGTCTTCACATCGCAAAAAAAAATCTAAACACTCAATCACTTCATTCTGCTAACCTTCCTTCACCCCATTTTATAAAATTAACAACACATTTCAATTTACAGATTTAGCTATTTAATTTAAATTATAAAATATAACAAAACACATGTTTAATACTGAAAAGAATTAAAGGCCAGTTAAACAATATCAAAGTATTCTATGAATAAAAAAAAATTAAGTTTTTAAAGTTACAATTGCAAAAAAAATTAAGTAATGATGCGTTACGTTATATAATAAAAGGGGAAAAAAAATCGTGTGTTCTGCCTACACGGTCACCCGGTACTTATGTTTTTATTCTGCTAATAACACCATGTGGCTGCCCCCAAAGAATTCTTTGTCTGCAGACACCTGAAATGAAAAAGAAAACAAAGAAACGAATACGGTAAATACCGCACTATACGAATATGTCGCTACCACTGTACACAGAACAACTGGAGTTTTTGTGAAAATTATCCAAAGAAAAATAATATTAAGTATTAAATTAAATAGCATACAAACAAAAGGATACACAAAATTTCACCGGACGTCTAATTTGCCCCTCTGGATGCCACCGAGAAATCACTTCACGCCACGTACATAACCGACAATCCGACATAGGCTGAGCCACTTATCCGCTAGTCGTGTTCCCTCTCGAAACTGAAAATACTGCAGTTCCTGCGGCCAATTCCTTTTTTTTTTGTTTTTGTTTTGTTCTGTTTCTTTTCCACAATGATTAAAGAAAGTTGTAATGCGATGGCGATTACTACCCAAACCGATTGTACCAAATATTAGGTAACTCGTGATACTATTTCAATCAGATTTTTATATTTTTTTTTTTCACACACACTAACTTTAATTACATATGGTTGACCATTCAAAAAAATAAAGTATTATGTTGCTATTATATTTTTACTTTTTCTATCCTTCTTTGATTTTATATTTCCTTTTTTTTCTGATTATTTTTGCACAATTTCTATGCCTCCACTGACCCTCGACCAATTCTTCTCGTCGTTTTTTAATCTTTTTTTTTTTTTTTCGTCGCACAAAAAAAACATCAAGCAAAAAAAAAAAAAAAAATCTTCCAACTTGACCATGCTAAATTTGACCATAAAAAAAAATGATGAACTTGACCATAAAAGCATATCCGAGAAACAAACCATACCCAAGCAAAAAAAAATAGAATAAAAAAATAAAAAGAATCGTGACAACATCAAACACAACACTTACACCCTAGAAACCAACCCAATATAATTCATCCAATGCCCGAGATCACAACAAATGTTAACAACCAAAACCGCACAAAAGCAAAGAAAGGAAACACCACAAGAAAATACAACGCTATGGTAATGAATCGAAACAAAAACCATTGACCATGGACACGAACACATGTCCAGAGACGGACCATCCGTATCAAGTTGTTCAGCTCCAAAACAGGTAAAGTCAGAACGATCGGCAAAAAAGGTCATGGCATCAGTTTTTTGGGATGCAAAAGGGATTTTGTTGATTGATTATCTTAAAAAAGGTAAAACAATTGATTCTGAATTTTATTGGAAAATTTTGAACCAGTTGGATAAAAAAAATCGTGAAAAAAGGCCCGCTTTACAGAAAAAAAAAATAATTTTTGATCAGGACAATGCATGTGTTCACACGAGTCATTTGACGATGGCTAAATTTAACGAATTAAAGTATGAATTGCTTGAACATCCACCGTATTCACCAGATTTGGCTCCAAGCGATTACTATCTCTTCAGAAACTTGAAACAATTCCTTCGTGGAAAGCGTTTTTCGTCGAATAAAGAAGCTATTTTAGCCGTGGAACAGTATTTTGCAGAGCTTCTGGAAAATCATTAAAGAGATGATATAAAATTATTGGAGGATCATTTGTTTAAGTATATTGAAGTTGATGGAGATTATATTGAATAAAAAACTAATTTCATTAAAAAATTCACATTCTTTCATTTTTGCTTTCAATACTTTTCAACCAATCTGTACATTCTAGCAAAAGCCCATACACAGATAATTAACCTCGAAAAGTTAAATGGCATAAAATACCCATAAAATCATTTTTCCGTGAATTGACTACAATTTCTCAATAATTTTATATACTGAATTGAGAAACAACAACATCATCCGCAAACTGAATAAATAACCTAAAAAAAATAAATCATTTCATTTTTCCTTGTAATTCGGTTCATTAAATTCGTTTCCAGTACTTTGTAATACATATTTCCCAATAAATTTTCTTTTGTCTGTGTGTGTGTGTGTTCTCTATAACAAAATTCAATTTTATGGATTCATTTCTAGTTAATCCATGGCGAGCTAACCTACGGTAAAGTTATTTACATTTCCCAAACAAACCAAAAAGATGACTACAAAAGCCACAAAAAAAAATGTTTTAATAAACTTCAAATGGAAATTTGATAGGGGGGGGGGGGGGGGGAAAGTTAATTGAATTTATCGATAAACTATTTGTTTTTGTTTGAAATTTAAACATAAAGTTTTAATTAAATTTCATCTATGGATATACACACAAATTTCAATCGAAATACCAACAAATATTTTTTTATTTTTTTTTGTAAATTATGTCACTGTGTTTGAACATGACAAAATATGTATCAAATCAAAAATAATTTGCTTTGGTAATTTTTCAAGTTTATTTCTTAATTAATTGTTTATCTAAACAATAATATTTTAAAAATAATGAAGTTGTAAATTTGTAATAAGTTTGTACCTAGTTTGTTTGTTATACAATTACTAGTCAGTTTATCGTTGCCTAAACAAATGCTTAGAGAAGGTATTCCTAATTGGATTGATGAATACATCATGTAATTTAATAAGTCTCTCCTCAACATTCGGTTCCGCTTGTCATCCCTTGAACCGTTTTGTGTAAAATTATGTGTTATCAAAATTGGCATTCAGATCTCCATCTTACCCTTTCTAATGAGCCAACTAAAGCATATTATGTCGTTTATACTAATTGTCTAAATTCTTATAAGAAACACCACAAACAACAACAACAAAAATATGATATTTCTTCTCTATGTACTCTAACCTTAATGAAAAAAGAAGAACCCAATTATGTATAATTTTCGCTCTCTCTTTTGCATTTTCGGATTCTGCTTGGTTCGGGTTCTTTGTGTTGTATTGTTTGTGGTCAGTAAGAACCAGGGATGAAATTGATATAAATTCTAAAGTACTAAAATGTTGAGCAACAGAGGACTAAATTGGGCTTTAAAGTACTTTTTAATTTTTTGATGTGTTTACATATCGCGTCGTTGGAGAAAACGGCATTTGAAGTTTAGCTGGACAGTTGAAGAGTGATTTCGTTACTAAATTGTGGTTTCCAAATAGATTTGTTAGAAGAAAGCTTAATTACGAAGTACAATGTTTCAAACTCAGAAAGTATTTTAATTATTTAAGTTTCGAATTTAATTGTTTTGTCTATGTCCAGTTTTTGGACCAACTTTTCTTAAAAGGCTTGTATATGTCCATGACGTTTTGCCTATATCCTCGATTTTTGGAAATACTATTTTTTAGCATACACCAAGCAATGTTTAAATGGGAGTGATACGAAATCCCGCATTACATTATCTCGCATTTTCAAAATCTTGCATTTTCAAAATCTCGCATTACAAAATCTCGCATTACAAAATCTCGCATTTTTATTTTAAAACAATTTAATTCAAAACAAAATCTCGCATTTTTATTTTAAAACAATTTAATTCAAAACAAAATCTCGCATTTTTATTTTAAAACAATTTAATTCAAAACAATACATTTCAAAATACTTAATTTGTTCATAAAACAATCCCAATAATATATTACGTGCAATACGCTTCAAAAAATCTGTTTTTTTAACTTTGATTCTTTTCATAATGATTCTTTTTAGATTTTTATTTTTTTGTATAAGTTTTTTGTTTTTTGGTATTTGTTCCCCGCATTGTACTTTTTCGATCCGCGCTTTTACTAAAATACTTTCTTTAGTCAAATCTTCTAATAATTTATATATACCGGTGTGACGCTTTCCTACTAACACTTTGAGACGTCGGTGCCACGCTTCTACGCTATTTTGCGTTCGTGGGAAGGTCTCTGAACCAATATTAGTTTCACCGATAGCCCAAAATTCGGGCTTATATCTCGGTCGTTGACGATCATCACCAATATAATTGTTTTTAAACCAACTTGCAATTTTTTTAGAGTCTTCATCACCAAATGTTCTGCACATGTTCTCGCAATACTTGTAGACTTCATTTGGTGGACAAAGGCTAGGCTTTTAATCCTAATTTAAAGTGCAAAATTGTCCTCATTACCGTATTTAGCCACTAGTCCTTCTTTTTGGATTTTGCGCCATATAATTTGGCCAAAGTGAAATAGGCATGCTTTGAATGAAGCGTTTGGGAAAAAAACTTTGGCCGACGATACAATTGTTTTTTCAAAGTCACAAACTATGCGTTCCGGATTAATATTTATTGCGTATTCTAAGCAAATTTTTCGTAAATTCTAAAATAATTGATCATAAACTTTTTTGGATTTTTTACTCATCAAGCAAAAAACCAACGGAACTATTTCTCCCTCAATACTGCCATGTATTGAAAAAAGTTGTCGCATTATAGATGGAACTACATCGAAAGTTCCATCCATAATCCAACAACTTGATTCACCAAGGAGTCTTAAAGAAGAAATAGTTCCCATCAAAATGATCTTCTCTCCATCAAAATAATCTTCATTCAAGATAAATAATTCTCCTTCAACGTAACGGAGATTTTCCGGAATTTTAATATTTTCAAGGTTTTCAGGATCCTTAAGTTTATTTTCACGGGCTCTGTGAATTTTTTTGTTTTTGTGCCATTTTTGTTGGAAGGTAAACGCGTGAGTGGCTTGGTGTGTTTTAACAGATTCTCTCAATATATGAGATGGTAATGTATCTGTATTCTTAGCACAACGTTTAACGTCTGAATTTGCTTGTGCCACAATCTTCTCGTGTGCTACGGGCTCATGAGAATGGTTCGCAGTATATTTTAAAATTTCGTGTTCTTCTCCTAGAACACGAGTTACCACGCGCCCTTTACATAGATTACTTTTTTGCTTGCTGCAAACCCAATTGTAGGTTTTGCGGTTTTCCTGCTTAAATGGTAGCAATATCCGTCGACAAATAATTTTTCTCTTCCTTTGTTGGTCGTGGTAACGGAAATATTCATCGTAATAATCTATTTATGTACATATTATATGTAAAATATTTAAGGTGGTATATTGGAAAAGAAATAAATATTCACCTTTTGTTAGCTGCTAATATATATTTAATATTATGTTTGATTATACTGATTTGTTATATGTATGTGAAGTTGGCCCGAAAAATCATCCCGAAAAGGCTTTTTTTAATTTTGGTGTGTTTCCTTGCTAAAATCCATACTAGCCCGAAAAAATATTTGAATTGTATAAAATAATGAATTCCATCCCGAAATTTAGATCTAGATAACCTTAAGGTCTTATTTCCAAACCTTAGTTTTGTTCTTAGTTTTTTAAACCAGGTTCAACCCACAAATATATTTCCAGCCCCTGTAACAATGCCGACTTTCACAAAATTTCCAAATAGTGGTATAAAGCACAAGCATGCTAAGTTCATTGCCAACTTCAAACATTTAGCCCATTACCATACGATGGAGATCAGGAACATTTATGGGCCAATATTCAAAAATATTTTCACTAAAACTGCTCATTATTTCTACTACTATGTATATCTCTATTCACAGAGATTGCTAGACATATTGGTATATGACATTAACTTGTTAAGTTCATTACCAAGTTAAAACATTTAGCCCATTACCATACGATGGGGATCAGGAACATTTCTGGGCCAAGATTCAATCAAATATTTTCTTTAAAACTGCTCATTACTTCTACTACTATATCTCTATTCACAGAGTTTGCTAGACATATTGGTATACGAGGCTAGCTTGGTAGGTCCATTGCCAAGTTAAAACATTTAGCCCATTACCATACGATGGGGATCAGGAACATTTCTGGGCCAAGATTCAATCAAATATTTTCTTTAAAACTGCTCATTATTTCTACTACTATATCTCTATTCACAGAGTTTGCTAGACATATTGGTATACGAGGCTAGCTTGGTAAGTCCATTACCAAGTTAAAACATTTAGCCCATTACCATACGATGGGGATCAGGAACATTTCTGGGCCAAGATTCAATCAAATATTTTCTTTAAAACTGCTCATTATTTCTACTACTATATCTCTGTTCACAGAGTTTGCTAGACATATTGGTATACGAGGCTAGCTTGGTAGGTCCATTACCAAGTTAAAACATTTAGCCCATTACCATACGATGGGGATCAGGAACATTTCTGGGCCAAGATTCAATCAAATATTTTCTTTAAAACTGCTCATTATTTCTACTACTATACCTCTATTCACAGAGTTTGCTAGACATATTGGTATACGAGGCTAGCTTGGTAGGTCCATTGCCAAGTTAAAACATTTAGCCCATTACCATACGATGGGGATCAGGAACATTTCTGGGCCAAGATTCAATCAAATATTTTCTTTAAAACTGCTCATTATTTCTACTACTATATCTCTGTTCACAGAGTTTGCTAGACATATTGGTATACGAGGCTAGCTTGGTAGGTCCATTGCCAAGTTAAAACATTTAGCCCATTACCATACGATGGGGATCAGGAACATTTCTGGGCCAAGATTCAATCAAATATTTTCTTTAAAACTGCTCATTATTTCTACTACTATATCTCTATTCACAGAGTTTGCTAGACATATTGGTATACGAGGCTAGCTTGGTAAGTCCATTACCAAGTTAAAACATTTAGCCCATTACCATACGATGGGGATCAGGAACATTTCTGGGCCAAGATTCAATCAAATATTTTCTTTAAAACTGCTCATTATTTCTACTACTATACCTCTATTCACAGAGTTTGCTAGACATATTGGTATACGAGGCTAGCTTGGTAGGTCCATTGCCAAGTTAAAACATTTAGCCCATTACCATACGATGGGGATCAGGAACATTTCTGGTCCAAGATTCAATCAAATATTTTCTTTAAAACTGCTCATTATTTCTACTACTATACCTCTATTCACAGAGTTTGCTAGACATATTGGTATACGAGGCTAGCTTGGTAGGTCCATTGCCAAGTTAAAACATTTAGCCCATTACCATACGATGGGGATCAGGAACATTTCTGGGCCAAGATTCAATCAAATATTTTCTTTAAAACTGCTCATTATTTCTACTACTATATCTCTATTCACAGAGTTTGCTAGACATATTGGTATACGAGGCTAGCTTGGTAAGTCCATTACCAAGTTAAAACATTTAGCCCATTACCATACGATGGGGATCAGGAACATTTCTGGGCCAAGATTCAATCAAATATTTTCTTTAAAACTGCTCATTATTTCTACTACTATATCTCTGTTCACAGAGTTTGCTAGACATATTGGTATACGAGGCTAGCTTGGTAGGTCCATTACCAAGTTAAAACATTTAGCCCATTACCATACGATGGGGATCAGGAACATTTCTGGGCCAAGATTCAATCAAATATTTTCTTTAAAACTGCTCATTATTTCTACTACTATACCTCTATTCACAGAGTTTGCTAGACATATTGGTATACGAGGCTAGCTTGGTAGGTCCATTGCCAAGTTAAAACATTTAGCCCATTACCATACGATGGGGATCAGGAACATTTCTGGGCCAAGATTCAATCAAATATTTTCTTTAAAACTGCTCATTATTTCTACTACTATATCTCTGTTCACAGAGTTTGCTAGACATATTGGTATACGAGGCTAGCTTGGTAGGTCCATTGCCAAGTTAAAACATTTAGCCCATTACCATACGATGGGGATCAGGAACATTTCTGGGCCAAGATTCAATCAAATATTTTCTTTAAAACTGCTCATTATTTCTACTACTATATCTCTATTCACAGAGTTTGCTAGACATATTGGTATACGAGGCTAGCTTGGTAAGTCCATTACCAAGTTAAAACATTTAGCCCATTACCATACGATGGGGATCAGGAACATTTCTGGGCCAAGATTCAATCAAATATTTTCTTTAAAACTGCTCATTATTTCTACTACTATACCTCTATTCACAGAGTTTGCTAGACATATTGGTATACGAGGCTAGCTTGGTAGGTCCATTGCCAAGTTAAAACATTTAGCCCATTACCATACGATGGGGATCAGGAACATTTCTGGTCCAAGATTCAATCAAATATTTTCTTTAAAACTGCTCATTATTTCTACTACTATACCTCTATTCACAGAGTTTGCTAGACATATTGGTATACGAGGCTAGCTTGGTAGGTCCATTGCCAAGTTAAAACATTTAGCCCATTACCATACGATGGGGATCAGGAACATTTCTGGGCCAAGATTCAATCAAATATTTTCTTTAAAACTGCTCATTATTTCTACTACTATATCTCTGTTCACAGAGTTTGCTAGACATATTGGTATACGAGGCTAGCTTGGTAAGTCCATTGCCAAGTTAAAACATTTAGCCCATTACCATACGATGGAGATCAGGAACATTTCTGGTCCAAGATTCAATCAAATATTTTCTTTAAAACTGCTCATTATTTCTACTACTATATCTCTATTCACAGAGTTTGCTAGACATATTGGTATACGAGGCTAGCTTGGTAAGTCCATTACCAAGTTAAAACATTTAGCCCATTACCATACGATGGGGATCAGGAACATTTCTGGGCCAAGATTCAATCAAATATTTTCTTTAAAACTGCTCATTATTTCTACTACTATATCTCTGTTCACAGAGTTTGCTAGACATATTGGTATACGAGGCTAGCTTGGTAGGTCCATTACCAAGTTAAAACATTTAGCCCATTACCATACGATGGGGATCAGGAACATTTCTGGGCCAAGATTCAATCAAATATTTTCTTTAAAACTGCTCATTATTTCTACTACTATACCTCTATTCACAGAGTTTGCTAGACATATTGGTATACGAGGCTAGCTTGGTAGGTCCATTGCCAAGTTAAAACATTTAGCCCATTACCATACGATGGGGATCAGGAACATTTCTGGGCCAAGATTCAATCAAATATTTTCTTTAAAACTGCTCATTATTTCTACTACTATATCTCTGTTCACAGAGTTTGCTAGACATATTGGTATACGAGGCTAGCTTGGTAGGTCCATTACCAAGTTAAAACATTTAGCCCATTACCATACGATGGGGATCAGGAACATTTCTGGGCCAAGATTCAATCAAATATTTTCTTTAAAACTGCTCATTATTTCTACTACTGTACCTCTATTCACAGAGTTTGCTAGACATATTGGTATACGAGGCTAGCTTGGTAGGTCCATTGCCAAGTTAAAACATTTAGCCCATTACCATACGATGGGGATCAGGAACATTTCTGGTCCAAGATTCAATCAATTATTTTCTTTAAAACTGCTCATTATTTCTACTACTATATCTCTATTCACAGAGTTTGCTAGACATATTGGTATACGAGGCTAGCTTGGTAAGTCCATTACCAAGTTAAAACATTTAGCCCATTACCATACGATGGGGATCAGGAACATTTCTGGGCCAAGATTCAATCAAATATTTTCTTTAAAACTGCTCATTATTTCTACTACTATATCTCTGTTCACAGAGTTTGCTAGACATATTGGTATACGAGGCTAGCTTGGTAGGTCCATTACCAAGTTAAAACATTTAGCCCATTACCATACGATGGGGATCAGGAACATTTCTGGGCCAAGATTCAATCAAATATTTTCTTTAAAACTGCTCATTATTTCTACTACTATATCTCTATTCACAGAGTTTGCTAGACATATTGGTATACGAGGCTAGCTTGGTAGGTCCATTGCCAAGTTAAAACATTTAGCCCATTACCATACGATGGGGATCAGGAACATTTCTGGGCCAAGATTCAATCAAATATTTTCTTTAAAACTGCTCATTATTTCTACTACTACTCGTATATCTCTATTCACAGAGTTTGCTAGACATATTGGTATACGAGGCTAGCTTGGTAGGTCCATTGCCAAGTTAAAACATTTAGCCCATTACCATACGATGGGGATCAGGAACATTTCTGGGCCAAGATTCAATCAAATATTTTCTTTAAAACTGCTCATTATTTCTACTACTACTCGTATATCTCTATTCACAGAGTTTGCTAGACATATTGGTATACGAGGCTAGCTTGGTAAGTCCATTGCCAAGTTAAAACATTTAGCCCATTACCATACGATGGGGATCAGGAACATTTCTGGGCCAAGATTCAATCAAATATTTTCTTTCAAACTGCTCATTATTTCTATTACTATATCTCTATTCACAGAGTTTGCTAGACATATTGGTATACGAGGCTAGCTTGGTAAGTTCATTGCCAAGTTAAAACATTTAGCCCATTACCATACGATGGGGATCAGGAACATTTCTGGGCCAAGATTCAATCAAATATTTTCTTTCAAACTGCTCATTATTTCTATTACTATATCTCTATTCACAGAGTTTGCTAGACATATTGGTATACGAGGCTAGCTTGGTAAGTCCATTACCAAGTTAAAACATTTAGCCCATTACCATACGATGGGGATCAGGAACATTTCTGGGCCAAGATTCAATCAAATGTTTTCTTTAAAACTGCTCATTATTTCTACTACTATACCTCTATTCACAGAGTTTGCTAGACATATTGGTATACGAGGCTAGCTTGGTAGGTCCATTGCCAAGTTAAAACATTTAGCCCATTACCATACGATGGGGATCAGGAACATTTCTGGGCCAAGATTCAATCAAATATTTTCTTTAAAACTGCTCATTATTTCTACTACTATATCTCTGTTCGTTTTCTAATCTTCACACAATCATTCATGCAGGAGAGTTCGTTTATAGGGATCCTCGCTCATACAACCATTCATATGGAGCGCCCAACCTAATGGAATCCATTTCGCTCACGACGGAGAGCACTTTTATAGGGGTCCTCTTTTATTTCCAAGAGATACGAAACGTCTGGTTTGCCACTCAGTTGGTTGACGTTTTTGTTGCCCCTTCGGTTATAACTAATAATTAATAATTAATAATTCGTGCTATTTTGTATAATAGAGACAACGTCCATGTTTCATGCGAAATTCGTCGATTTGCTAATTTATAAAATTTTTTTTGCAAGAAACCTTTGGCCCATATTAAAATGACACTAAGTGCTGTGATTTTTAGAAATTTAAAAATAGGTAATAGAAACAAAATTGGAATTTAATGTTAGAAGGTATTTGAATGTTATTTTACACTTAACAATTTTTTAACTTAATTTTTGTTTAAATAGACATTTAAAAGATGTACAAGCTCATAAATATGTATACAGTAACCCTCGCAAAAAATGTTAATGATGCTTAAGGTAATTATTGAATATTATTTAAATCTTGTTTGAGGAGCTTATTAAGAGCCATTAAGCTTATTGATCTGAATATTTAGTATAAATAACCATATGTGGGTTCACCTCGACGCTCTTTGTATTTCTCACGGTAGCCACATATTGTTTTAAATCGTCGTAACAACGCCATTTATCATTGGATTTACAGTAACTTATAAAATGACCATTTTTGCCCAATTGTTCATAACTGATAATACCTGTCAAATTGTAAGTAGTATGCTCAAGAAAAAGTCTCGATTCAATCCGATCTATTGTAAGTCTCGGTTTGCTTTCGGTAGGATACTCGGTGTAAATGGAAATTATTTTGTTGTATGTTTAGTTTTCAGGATTCATTTTATTTAAGCATACTGGACAGTTTTGAGATGGCACTTCCTCTATACATTTACCCAAATTTGCAAGTCCTACTTCCATTAATTTAAATAAATTAACAAGCAGGAAGTTCCTTTCTTCTTCGACTACCGTTTCGGTTGGCATTTTAGCTCTGCAGTTAAGATAGGAATGCTTTTAAGCATGTACCCTGTAATATCCTGAATATTGCATTCGCAGTTTTCTTCAACGCCAAAAATCTCAATTAATATTTCTTTCCTAATACAATATGCCTTTTTTAAATCGTGGCTCAGAATACTTTCAATGATTTTTTGGACTCTTCCTTCAACTATGTTGCTTTTATTTATCCCCAATACGTTCACTGCTGCAGCCAAAGCCTGAACTAAGGAATCAAATGCGCATGCGTTTGAGTAGTAATCGCATGTGTTACTTCCATTTTGTAGTACTGGTACTGATTTATTGGTAAAACTGTTTACTTGATTAGGCAATATCCTTTTTTTCATTACTTTCCGTGGTCGTTTTGGAGTGCAGAAATCATCCTGTTTCTTCGAATTTTGACTTAAAATTTTTAATGAAGTGATAATCCGCTCTTTTGGTGACTGAGTATTGATTTTATTTAAATTTGTCAAATTAAAAGATGACGTTTTATTTTTGGAGTTAATATGTCCGAATTTTTTCGCTTCCACACTGATTGAGAGAGTTGGATGTCATGAATGGATGGTTCATTATTGGACTTATAGTTTTCAACACTAGATTTTACATCCTTTATGGATTTTTTGGGTATACCTGCTAAAATTTGCCTATGAATTGTAACATTTCGGTCATGTATGTTTCTTACGAATCGCCCCACTTTTGTTGGCAATTTACCAATATTATTTGACGTTTTAAACCTTCGTTTAATTGTTGCAAAGTAATTCTCCACGTGGCTGTTGCTTTGCCTTTCACCATCATTTATAATACCACTCCATAAAGGCAAATAAGTCATAGATTTTTTCAAAACTACATTCAGAAAATTAGGATTATATAAACTATTCAATCCTCCAACTATACCATAATTTTCTTCATTTTCACTTGAATCGACTTCGTCCATAATTTTTTCCATGTCTTGAAAATATGGACTCTGTAAATATATGGGCCTTGAGTTATCCCTATGTTTATCTGTTTTGTTACTAATTGTTGTATTTTCAAAGTTTATGTCATTGGTTATAATTAAATTAGCTAATGATTCGAGCGCTTCTTGCACATTATTTCTTATATATTTTGATTTCAAAATTATTACAAGAAATTTCCATATCTCTTTGATGGTGCCATAATTGGGCGTCATAAAAATTGACGCAAACACCTCTTTGAGAATTTTATGATTTGATGGTGATTCAGAGAAATGCTTGTTTATGTCTTCCGCTATTGTGTGTGTTAAATGACAACAGCATAAATATACCTTTACCAGGGAATCTTTGGATTTGTAACACGAGCTATTATTAATCAAACTATGGGTTGCTGTAAGGTATTCAATAATATCCATATCATTGAATGCGCTGAGTACTGAGTTAAGTTCAGCAAAAGAGAAATCAATGACTACAGAATTAAATACGGGCCATTTTTTAAAACTTGCCTCTACATGTAACCTGAACGATTTAAACCAACCGCCAATTGAATCAGTTGTATGGCTTGAACTAACCATATCAGTTAGTGGAAACGGTGATGCAATATCGGCATCACTAGTTTTTGCAGCTATTACCAGTGCATAATACAATATGCTTGGGCATGGTTTAAAAGGAGCCCGGATTAAACTTCCAGTAGCGTCCAAATATACTGGAAGATCTTTATTTTTATACATGTCTCTCATTAGTTTTAGTTGGGTTGGGCGCTCCATATGAATGGTTGCATAAGCGAGGATCCCTATAAACGGGCTCTCCTGCATGAATGATTGTGTGAAGGTTAGAAAACGAAAAGTTTCGGGAAGTACACGGAAAGATGTGACATTAGTGCTATTCGATTCGAGATGCGATTCGAGAAATGTTCCTGATCCCCATCGTATGGTAATGGGCTAAATGTTTTAATTTGGCAATAGACCTACCAAGCTAGCCTCGTATACCAATATGTCTAGCAAACTCTGTGAATAGAGATATAGTAGTAGAAATAATGAGCGGTTTTAAAGAAAATATTTGATTGAATCTTGGCCCAGAAATGTTCCTGATCCCCATCGTATGGTAATAGGCTAAATATTTTAACTTGGCAATGGATGTACCAAGCTAGCCTCGTATACCAATATGTCTAGCAAACTCTGTGAATAGAGGTATAGTAGTAGAAATAATGAGCAGTTTTAAAGAAAACATTTGATTGAATCTTGGCCCAGAAATGTTCCTGATCCCCATCGTATGGTAATGGGCTAAATGTTTTAACTTGGTAATGGACTTACCAAGCTAGCCTCGTATACCAATATGTCTAGCAAACCCTGTGAATAGAGATTAGTAGTAGAAATAATGAGCAGTTTTAAAGAAAATATTTGATTGAATCTTGGCCCAGAAATGTTCCTGATCCCCATCGTATGGTAATGGGCTAAATGTTTTAACTTGGTAATGGACCTACCAAGCTAGCCTCGTATACCAATATGTCTAGCAACTTCTGTGATCAGAGATATAGTAGTAGAAATAATGAGCAGTTTTAAAGAAAATATTTGATTGAATCTTGGCCCAGAAATGTTCCTGATCCCCATCGTATGGTAATGGGCTAAATGTTTTAACTTGGCAATGGACTTACCAAGCTAGCCTCGTATACCAATATGTCTAGCAATCTACATAAAATTCCGAATACTAAAAGATTTTTATTGTTTTCGCTCAAACTCATTAACGAGAATGGCCTAGAAATGACCCTCGTCCCCTATATTTGATAAAGCCGGTTAAGGTTTTTATTAATGAAGCCCCACCGAAGCAAATGCCATTTTTATTAACCTCTGTAATAATAATAATAATTCTTTAAAGATATGTTCTTCTATTATGTTTTAAAATTTTTATAAATGTACAATACATTTTTTTTTATTTTTCAGAGTCTTTCTGTGTTATGAGAACGTATAACATTTAACTTATAATTTATGACAAATTGATTGAAGAACATTTGATGAGACGTACCTCAATGATAAACGAAAAAAATATATGTTTTATGAAATAAACCTATTCTTTTTTCGGGATGCATTGTTATTAAAGTCGTTTTTTATTATTTTCGTGCTAAAATACATTCATTTGTACCAGATTTCAAAATATGAATGCCTGAAAAAATCATGACTAAACATCTTGTTTCAGGTAAATATTTTTTTTCGGGATGGAGTGTAATTTTACGTAATTTTCCATGATTTTTTGGGCAAAAGGCTTTTTATATTGAATTTAGCGAGGACACATCAATTTTTCGGGATGAAAATGCTTTTTTTCGGGCTAACTTCACATCCGTATTTGTTATCAGTATATATGAAAAATCACATATGAATTTTTTTCTGAGATTTTTAATTGCGTATGTTGACAGCGATTTTGTTTATTTATTGTTTATCAGCCTGCTTAATTTTACATTTCCCATTAAAATTTCCCATACGAGATAGATTTACTCGCATTACAATTTCCCGTACATTTATGTAATCGCGCGCGCGATTACATAAATGTACGGGAAATTGTAATGCGAGATTTTGAAATGCGAGATTTTGAAATGCGAGATTTTGAAATCCGAGATTTTGAAATGCGAGATTTTGAAATGCGAGATTTTGAAATGCAAGATTTTGAAATGCGAGATTACATACCCAACCCGTTTAAATAAGCAAATAATAATATTAATCAAAATTCTAAAACCCATTTGTTTAAGCATAAATAAAAACATCACAAATTCATTACATCACATTACAGTTAAATTAAATTTTTTTTTTAACTTTAATTTGAATTAATTAATTAATTCGTATAATAATTTTAATGATTAAAAATTATTGTTAAATTAACTGACAAAGTTTAATGCTCTTTTATTTTTAATTATTTGTTCTTCACTCTGAACTGAAGGTGAAACATGCCTTCCATAGGACGATGAACGATGAGGCTAACAAGAAATATATAAATTTATTTTTAAAATTTCTGTCCAAAAGCTATGCGCACAGTCAATTTTTTTGTATATTGCTGGGGCCCCCTTCCGAAAATTTTTGTTCAATCCAGTTCTGTGCAGGGGATGAGGCTGTATCTAAAAATTGCTGTAGAGCAAAGGACATAATGCAATTCCTGTTTTGCAGTACACAGCTATCTGACCAAAAAAATAATGGTTTGTTCTTCCGGATGAGAATGAATATATTTTTCCAACATATTTACAGCACATTTGCAATGTGAGTACCTTCGCAGCCACAAAAAGGGTCATACCTAAAAATGTGAAGAAAGTTGTTGTCTATTTCGAATGAAATATTTACCTTATAATATTAATACGTACAAAATTGCATTTAAAACTTCTCTATTACCATGAACCTTTCTCGTTAAATTATAGACACAAAATGTTTGCTTTTAAAAGAAGTTTGAATTCTTAGCTTTGAGAAGTTGGAAGTTATTTTGCATATCAAGGCTGAAAATTCTAAATAATTTGCTTTAGGTAAGTTTTATTTAGAATTGTGCTTCGTACTCGTTAGTTTGCAGCCAATACCATCATTCGCATTGCCTCGCATTTATCGCACAGATATTTATAGAACCATGGAACGCCAAATTAAATTGTTTGTTGCTCGTATCTCTGTATTTCAATTTTTTGATGTTGAATAAGTTGAACATCTTACTTATGTTGAGGGAGTATCCCTCAAGAATACTGCAAAACTCAGGGATATAGACAAAAAAATAGAACTGAAGAAAAAATTAGCGGATATAGACCAAATCGTATGGATATACATATAGATAAGACCACATCTAACAAATTAAATCCAAATTTTTTTTTTTCAGCTTTGCTTAGGAGGTAGCCAAAGAACGAATCTCAAGGATATAGACGTAGTAAACATTT
This sequence comes from Tipula vernalis, assembly GCA_958295665.1. Taxonomy (NCBI): domain Eukaryota; kingdom Metazoa; phylum Arthropoda; class Insecta; order Diptera; family Tipulidae; genus Tipula; species Tipula vernalis. The sequence continues at coordinate 288,378,327 of OY282560.1, forward strand.
GAGGACATAGACAAATTTTTAAAAAAAATATCGCAGAAACGATTGGAGTTAGGTGAATTTTGATGGAAAATTTGTATTCCTTATGGTCGTTTTACCCTAGCTACATATCTGTGCTCATAAAGCAAAAGATTCAACTCGAAAATTCGCAAAGAATCATTGGAAATCGTATGAGTATCATTAAAAATCGTAATTTTATTGTTTGTAAACAGTAATTACGGTTATTTGTAGTTGCCGGAATATTACAAAAAATTGATACTATTTATGAAATCGAATATGGAAGATTCGAATTTTAAATAATATGTAAAAGGGGCACAGCTTTTGTGCCCCTTTTACATATTATCACCATTATTATATATATATATATATATATATATATATATATATATATATAAATATATATATATATATATATATATATATATATATATATATATATATATATATATATATATATATATATATATATATATACATATATATATATATATATATATATATATATATATATATATATATATATATATATATATATATATATATATATATATATATATATATATATATATATATATATATATATATATATATATATATATATATATATATATATATATATATATATATATATAGACAACAATAATTATAAGACGACGATATTTCAATAACTGACGACTTTTCACTTTAATGGCACTAAAAGTAACAAAAATATATTTAAACTTTTTACCTTTTTAGGTGGGTTCAGTTAAAAGGTTAAATGCTGATTTTGTGAAGCATTAGATAAAGGTATTCTGTTGCTAAAGTAACCGGAACTCATACGTGGCCACAGATAATTTGTTTAGAAGTAGGAGCTATACACATCAAGCACGAATTGCAAATTCGAGTAAACTTTTTTTTAAGATTTATGATTTTAAAATCACTTATATATAAAATTTTTGCCTATTTATAATAGTGACATGTTTTTAATCAAAATAAATTTAATTAAATCTGAAAATTACGTCAAAATTAGAGAAAACCAAATTCGCACGTATTCGCTCGCATTTTACATTTGAATTTCGATTTTCTCTAACTTCGATGTAATTTTCGGATTAATTAAATTTAATTTGATTGAAAACATCGTACTAACATTATAAATGGACAAAAATGTTATATAAAAGTGTTTTTTGTATCATAATTTTATAAAAAAATGTTCACTCGCATTTAGAATTCGTGCTTGGTGTTGTGATTAAAATTTAAATAAAGGATGAAATTTACTAACTAAACCAAAAATTATTTACATATCCATTTTAGTTACTTACAAAAAATGGAGGTGTGGCCAACACACGACTTTCTTTTACGAATAGAGAATTTTGAGAAATTTTATTTTTTTCTTAATTTTTTTTTTTTAATTTTTAAATTTTTTATTTTTTATTTTTATTTGTTTTTAATTTTTGGAAACATTTTGTATCAAGTAATTTTTTGTAAACCTTATACTTTTTAAGATATTTGCAAAATAAATTTTCTGGACCAAGGGAGTGGCCACTTCCGGTTAGTCGATTTGAAGTAAAATTCACTGGGACCTCCCAATTTATCAAAAAAACTTAAATCTGAAGTTTCAGTTCAATTGGTTAAACCATCTGGGCTGACAGACTGACAGACTGACAGACAGACAGACAGACAGACAGACACCATTTCGAAACCCACTTTTTCGGACTCAGGGGACCTCAAAACAAATAAATCTCTAAAAATCTCAAGGTCCAAAATTTTCGTGATTACTATACTTTAGTTTACTAGAGTAAAAGAAAGTAAAATATAATAGATACTAGATATATTTTCCTCCCATATGGAAAAAAAAAACTTAGCAAAAAACTATTTAATAATCACTAAAACTTGCTCCAGTCAGACTAATAATGATTAGCGGAAACCCGCTTTAGTAATTTTTTAATATTTTGAATATCATAAAATTATTCAATGAATTTAACAAAATATATTACTAAAAAGTAATGACGTCATATCTATTTTACTATGTATTAATTATGAAAATCATCAAATTTTTTGTAATATTCAAGATGCGATGATTATTTAGAACTATTAAATATTTAGTGAACTATATAAAAAAAAACAATTAAATTCACTAAACTATTTCGTGAATATCATTAAATATTTAGTGATGAATGTAAATGATATTCATAGACACTAATGGTAAAAATCACAACAAAGTTTACTGTTAACTAACAAATCTCTCGATGGTTATCATTGTGACTCGTTAGTGCTATTCAGAAGATACATTGTGTCCTGCACACCAGGCGGAATAGTAAATATCAGTAAAGCACAATATTGATATTTACTATAAAAATATAGTAAATACATACATATATTACAAACGTATAAATTAGGTTTTTAAATAAAACACAATTAAATTATTTCTTTAATGTTATTATAATTCAATTCATTCATTAGAATCTCAAAAATATTATAACGATTTTGTAAATTCATAATTAAAATAATAATATAACATATGTATATTGAAAACTTAACATTTTTCTTAAAATAATTTTACATTTCTTGCAGTTGTTTTTTCAAAATTTTTATTGATTGATGAATGGCATCGTTAAATATTTGTATATCGTAAAAGTAAACTTGAACAAATTGCCATACAATATGCCCCGCGGTTAGATATTTTAAGTTAAAAATTTGGAATGCTTTAAAGCAAACGTCCATTGCTCTAAAAAACGAGGAAAATATATATTTTATGTAGAATAATATCTGTTCGGGATAAATTATACTTTTTCCTACAACAGCGATAAACGGCTGAATTGTCTCTTTAAAATTTAGAAGATTATCAAAATGTTGCTTCAAACCTTCAGTTGTTGAACAGCAATAAATAAAAGAATTTTCACAATCTTTTATAGAACATCGAATTTTTTCCTTTTTCCAGTTTTCAGTTATGATTTCCTTAAAATGATTATTCTTCAAAATGGCATGCAATAAAATAAATGTTGTTGCGAACTTTCCATCTGAGAATATAAAACATATTAATATTAGTATTAAATATCTAAAAAGTAGACAGTAATGAAAAGTACAGAAAAACTGTTGCTTGATTTCAGTTAAATTCTTCTGGAACTTGATCGAAAGTTCCATATGATACTATTTTTAATTAAAAATACAAAAAAATTATAATTGGTAAAGAAAATGGGAATTTAATTTTTATGACATAAATGTTTTTCATTGTGTCATTAGGATTAAAAATGATACTTTGTTTAGCGAGCAATTATACTGCGAGGCGAAGAACAGCGTATGCGAGCAAGTGCAAAGATTGCGACTGAAACAAAGCCACTTTTAATCCGAATAACATACATATACTATTTTTTAATCGTGAAACGTAATCGTGTATACCGTACAATGCTATTTCTAATTTAAAATGCGGAACAAATGTTTTAATTGGCTTAGAAAATCGATTTTTAATTTTTCTGTCAGCAATAAAATTTTAATACCGAAAAAATTAAAATTCCATTTTCTGAACCAATTAAAATGTTTTTTTTGGTTGCTTTAAATTTAAAGTAGTATTGTATGGTGCATACGATCAAATTAAAAAACCTTTTAAAATAATGTAAACATTTGGGAATTACTCCGAAAAAATTTAGACTTTCTTTTTCGATTTCTGTAGGTTACCACTTAATAATACTTAATATTTTCTGATTGCAAAATTATTTGCTGATGTTTACAAACAAAAATTGTAAGATTTATGGCTAAGGGGTTATGTTGGATTTAATAACAGGTAGAGAATTATTTGTAATCAAGCATTTAGCTAAAACTTACTTAAAGTTACAGCCGGACATCAAATTTTCCAATATAACTTTTGACTGAGGATCTTTTATTTGAGGCTTCAAAATAACAACTATTTTGTTATAAAAATCATCAGTAAAAGCATCATGAAGCATACAGTCGGCGTCACTATACTTAATAAAGTATATCAATTAAAATCTGTAAAACGATAAGCACTATTTTAGTAAATAGTTGAATAACTTTAAGAATTATTCAAAAATCATGTCTTACCAATTTGTGTCCTATAGATTCTTTGTAGTTTGGCCATCTTTCACAGATATCTTTTGTAGAGTTTTCCGAAATAAACTTAATTCTTTTAGTTGAACAGCCCTTCCAATGGAACATTAATTCCTCCAAGCTCAATACTTCATTTCTTAATGCTTGTAATTTTGTTCTCCATCGAGTTGAGTTTCTAGATTGTTGAACGTTACGTTTGATTCGGTGATCTCATGTGTTGATTTATCAAAGTTTCATAACTCAGTTTTCTTCAAGCGAGCTAACTGATTACGATATTTGAAAAGTAGTTTCCTCAGTGGTGAAGCATTTTTGCTCGCCAGATAGTAAAATTCCTTAAAAAAATTGAACCTTTATTAATTGCACATACGAATACATACGGCCTTGGACTAAATGTAGATCCGTGAAGATATTTCTGAAATGAAATTGGCCATTTCGTAGAGGCATATAGCATACATGACCCTCATATTTTTGTTTAGATTGATCTTCTGGTTTAACCATAATCATAATCCACATTTTATTTTTTACATATTGAAATAGGCACCTGGTTTTGCATTTTTAACCTTAAAAGACAATAAGGTAAACCGCCTGATACACAGGCTCTCCATTTAAAATGAAAAAGTGGATTACAATTTCGAATAAAGCAGATATTCGCTGGAAACAAAAATATGTGCATCACACACGACGGACTTATGTTTCGTTCCAGTGAACTGCTGGTTAATTCTACAACGAATGTATTTTGTGCCTTTACCCAAATGTGTCAAATTTTTATAAAACGACAATCCCATTTCAGAGATACATATTTCCATGGAGCATTAGTTTCGCCCAACCATACAATTATTAAAATTATATATATATATATATATATATATATATATATATATATATATATATATATATATATATATATACATATATATATATATATATATATATATATATATATATATATATATATATATATATATATATATATATATATAATAAAATAGTTGTTGTCAATTAACAATTACGTATCTAAAAACGTTCAAAATTGGTGGTATATAACCGATGTCGATGAAAGTGACCAACAGTAATATCTTGTTAAGCGCAATATAGTTTTACTAATGGTCACTTTCATTGACATTGGTCCTTTTAGGTAATATTCATTTCAGTTGTACTTATGTACCTTCTCCTCAGTCGGTATTAAGTGTATTATTTCTTCTGCTAACTGGTTGCACAATTTTGTGTTCATTTTCAGGCCTCAGCTGACAATAATGTTGCATAAAACATCTCAGCTTAAGTCAGAAAGCCGCTCCTTTTCTCCATTTGTTATATTTCTTTTCTTCAGTAATAAGTTTCCCTTGTGACTGTCGTTTAGGATTTCCAAGAAATAGGCTCTATTCTTTTACCGGTACTTTGAAGTACTAGCAGATGACCTTGACCGTTTGATAACGTATCAGATACAGTTGATTCTGTCTCTCTCAGGGTTAGGTTTTGCCATTTGGTCCATTCGTCTCTAAATTTAATTATATCTTTCCATTTGGAATCTTTTAAAAGTATGACAATATAGTCTGGTGTCAACATTTTTAGTTCTGGTATGTGTACACCTTGGCCTAGAAAAGAACATTTATAGAATTAAAAACCGGTTTTCTAAATGAAAAAAATCACTTACTATCCAAATAACTGTAGAGATCAGCTAAACCCCACGAATTCAACAAATTGAAAAGTTCAGTTTGTTGATCTGGTAAAGTTTCTACGTTTAAAACCAGTACCTCGTTAGTATCTAAACTCATATCATTTGTATCCAAACTCCATTCTTCATTTTGGTTGGTTATGGCAGGACAAATTGTATTATTATTATCTTTTGTATGATTTTCAGTAAACTTGTTACATTTATTGTTGTTATTATTATTATTATTATTAGTTAATTCGCTCATTTTTAGTTAATAAAAGTGACTTAAAAAAAATTAAAAAAAAAAATCTATTACATAATTAAATCTTAGTTAAAAATTAAAATGGTTTTATTCTAATCATAACAGGGTTATTAAAGACAATAATATGGTGGACCACAAAATGTATGAATATCAAGTGCTCTAAAGGTACCTTTCTGACTTAAATCTATTTGGTATGCAGCGTAATGATCATCGTATGCAATAGATTTTATAGGACTTCCGACAACAACAATTTTGGTTTTAGAGTTGTTCACTGCTAACTCAACAATTTCTATGACGTGCATATCATCATCAAAATATGGAATAAAATATCCCTTTTTGTATATTGTACCCTTATATTCTAAACACCTATAATATTTGAAGCTAGTGTAGATTTCATTTGAGAAACAATTTTCGAGTAACCTACAAGAATGTTGAATAATATTTTGCTTGTCAATAACAATGGGCGATTTCGGTGGTTCCAACAAATATTTAGCAAATTTTAGTTGGAATTTTTTCACTAACGAAAGGCAAATATTTCGACGAGAAGTAATGGAAGAAGCATAGCTTTTAAATTCCCTGTGTTTGGATTCAAAACGGAAACACCAGTAAAATCTACACTACTAAAATAAATAAAAAAACATTTGGGCGTTTAACTAATTCTTCTTTCTCAAGCTGATTAAATAATTTATAATCAGTATTATACAATTGAAAGGGATCTTGAAATTTATGGATAAGAAAAATTAATTCATTAATAAAATTCCGATTTTTAGAATTTTCATTTACAAATTTAACCAACATTTCAGTAAAGGGAATAAACATTTTGTTTGTAACATTGTGTTGTATTGAAAATACGTCTTTCCTAGAGAAATTCGAGTTATCATGCATACAAAAACAAAATTTAAAATTTGTTCAGGGATCTGGTCCTCAAACGTATCCTGATAAGAATAATTTTCAATTTCGCTAATAAAATTAACCTCATTTTCCTTTAAAGGTGATGTTTCTTTACGCACTAAAACACAATTTTTGTCCGAATCATCAAAGTTTTCACAGTGTTTATTAAACACGTGCTTTCGAAAATTTTTAAATTAGAGAAAAGGTTAAACAATTACCTTCAATGTATTTGTAGCTATCCGCCATTGATAATTTATGCACTTGTTTGCAATGAATTTTAAAGTTTTCGAAATTGCCTACAGATTTAATGCGTTTAAAGTACTTCATAATTAAATGAAAAAGATCCGATAAAATGATTAATTCAAATATATTTTACACTATTTCTTAAATTAAATAACCCTTTATTATATATTTTAGGTAAGTATTACTGAAATCGGTAATATGGATGATAAAAAAGTAATTGCACATTAAAACCATATAAAACAAAAAGTGAACTATGAATATTTTGATTTTATACTTACATGTTTAATTGTTTAGAAGTACATATATTTAAATACAATACAATTTACTTGTAAAATATTTAATAAACTTATAAAAACCACAATTTTTTCAAAATTAGAAAACACTTCTTCTCTTTAAGAACACGCCATTTATAATGAAAGGCTAAAAAACACAGATAGCACAGATAACGGTAAAACTTTCTGAATTTCAATACATAAGTAAATGAAATTCACTAAAAAATTGATAATTATAACACAAAGATTTCTGACATTCATAAAAGAACTAAAACATAATATTTTGTGATGAATATCATTAATATATTTTGTGCAGTTCATCACTTACTTTTGTGGGTTAAACCCGTTACTCGAAATTGCGAAAGCAGTTATGACAATCAGTACTTTCGTTTATTATATACACTAAAACACATAACACTTTTTCGCAAAAACAAACGGGAATTTTGCGAAATAAATGTTATTGGATTATAAAATCCAAAATTACAATACTAACCGAACTTTGGGGGAATATTTATATAATACAATCGCTTTATTATTAAAATTTGTATGTGTCATCTTGTAATAAGTCCTAAACAAACAATATGGATAATTTTTCTCGTTGACACAATGTGTTTAAGGCATTTTACTCGTCGAACTATTCTTGAATTACCAAGATCTTGGTGAATCTTATGTTGCACTAGATATGACAGAGCTACATTTTTTGCCTTTTAGTAAGTTCAGCCAATAAAGCTAAAAAGTAGCGTTATTTCATACGAGAAGCTCAAAGCTTTGATGTTGATGAAATCTTTTGCATTGTCTATTTAGTGCCTAGATCAAAGTTTATAATTTTTTTTTAACGATCGAGAAGAAAATGCCTTTCATATATATGTACCTAATTGTCCAGGCGGCTAGTCGTTTAACCAAAGAAAAAGGTGCTTGATATATCCTTAATACAAATAGGAAAAGTACCTATGCAGTTTTGTTTTAGTTTTTGGGTATTTTTGTTTATGTTTCGGTAACGTATGAACTGAATTACGAAAAAAAAACGTTAATCGAGGATCATCAAACAATTTACCACAATATGTAAAGCTGAAAATTTTGTTTGTTTATTGGGGGGAGGAAGGGGAGGAGGGGATGGGGAGAAGGGGAAGGAGGGGGAGAGAATGATTACATGCAGCTTGGCTATATCTTTATAGAAATGTAGCACACATTTTAGTCAAATTAATTTCTTTCTCAATTTATTTATTTATTGGATTGAAGTAAAAGCCATGGTTTATGTACCATATTTGTTCTGAATTGAAATATGCAAATAATATTTTAAATACATTTGCCATCCTAAAGAATGATCAGAAGGATGAGGACTGAGTTTAAATTAAATAATTTAAAACTATAGCCGACTAAATTATTTAAATTTTAAATCTATCTTTTTTCTATAGATTATTTTAAAGTTTAATTAACATTGTAATTTTCATCAAAAATTTTGTAAAATATTTTTCATGAATTGTACAACATCTCATTTAACGATATTAAGTTCAGAGAATAATTATTTTTATTAAAATCAACAAACATTTCGTGAATATAATAATTTTTTTTATTTAAAACCTTATTGATTATCACAATACAAATGTTGATTAATTTTTGATTTTTTTCAAATAAATTTTTTATGAATTACAACAAAATACGCTAAAATTTCGATTATGAATTTCATAAAACATACTTTAATGAAAATCACAATTGTAGAAAAATCAGTAAATTCAGTTTGATGCGTATTATTAAAGAAACAATTAAATTCAATAAAATTTTAATAAGAATCACAAAAAAAACATTTAGAAAAGCCTCCTAATGATTTTAATCAAATTATTTTTTTTCGTGCACCGAATGGAATACCGTCATTAGTAACAATTACAAGAATAAGTACACGTTCGATGCTCCTTGCCCACCAAAATTTTAAGGAAAAAGCGTTAAAACATTTGTTTGTTGTCGGTATTCGATCGTCTCGACGGTTAGAATTGAATTTAGTCGAAATTCGAAGATTATCCAACGAAAAATGATTCGATCTTCGAAATTGCTGCCTAACGTTTACAGAAAAAATTGAATATAAATATTTTTTCGAAAGGACTGAAATGTTGATCAAAAGTATCGAAGTACTTTTTATTTTCTAAAGGACCGAAAAAAGTACTAAAGGATCAACCTTTTCATCCCTGGCTAAGAACTCGACAGCCGATTTGAAAACATGTACAATTAAATGTATATTAAATAAAGTGTGTTTTCAAGAATTTAACCAAAAGTAAAAGTTTGTTTGTTTTAATAAATTTAAATATTGAGTTCTCGTAAATATACAGTCCATTGAAGAACAAAATCAACCATTTTGGTCCTTCGAGCCGGATGGTATTTTAATAAATTAAAATTTGGCGTCTTCACCAAGCCGACCGTGAAATTTTGGCAGTGTATGAAATAATATAATTTATCTACTGTTTTCCGAGCCGATACATTATTTATAATAAAGTGATTTGTGTACAATCCAGTGTTAAATCATAAAATCCGATTACAGAGAAAATTGTAATATCAAAGCCGCCATTTTGTACGTTGTTAGAATTGAATGAATAAAGTAAAAAATTGATTGCCGTATACCGTTCAACATTTACAAATCCGATTTAAGCCTATTTAATAATTTTGGGAACCGTTGTAAGCTTGTTCAATAGTTTTATGCAACTTAAGAATAATAATTGCAGCTCAACTATAAAATTTATTTTTGAATAAAAAAGGCTGGGCCAAATCAGCAGATAGCGATGTCCGCAAGCGATTTGGCACCGAACGTCACGACCTCAATTATTAATAAAAATACAAAAGTGCAGCATAGTCCAAAGCGACAACAAATTTTAAATGCTCAAAAAATTACCTTACCAGGCAATTTAAATCAAAGTGAAATTATTAATTTAAATAACATTGGTATGTTGAACCATAACGAAATTAAAAGTGCATCGTCGCCAAATATTGACGATAAAACAAACAATGAGAGTGCATCGACATCAAATAACAATAAAATAAACAGTGATGTAGGTCAGTGTTTAGTGCAAACGGGACTAGACCGGTATATTACTGTCCGATCAAAACGAAGAAGAAGCCCTAGATCAGCGGCCAGTGCAAGCGCGAATAAATTCACTAAGCTAGCTAGCGTTGAATTAACGCATGGTAATAGGTATTCTTGCTTGGTTGTTGACGAGCCGCCGGCCGAAAAAACTCCAAAAACTGAGAAGCCGCCACCAATCTATTTGAGGGAAGAATCAAATAGAGAACTTGCAAAAACGATCGAGTTTATCACGGAAGGTGCATTTTATATTTCCGGGATCAAAAGAGGAGATATAAAAGAAACAAAAATTCAACCGCTCAATATTGATGCTTACAGAGCATTAATTAAACATTTTGACCAAGTTGGTAAACATTACTACACTTATCAACTAAAGAGCCAAAAAGGATTGGTTGTCATCTTAAAAGGAATAGAGAGTTACGTGGATGCAAACGAAATACGGGATGCTCTCGCTGAAAAAGGTTTCCAATGCAGATCTATTACCAATATTTTTAATCGGGAGAAGGTACCTCAGCCATTGTTTCGTCTGGAATTAGAACCAGACAATAAAAAGGTTAAAGGCAACCATTCAATATTTAACCTAAAATATCTACTGTACAGAAGAGTTACCATCGAGGAGCCCAAGAAAAGAAATGGGCCGGTACAGTGTGTTAAGTGCCAAAAATATGGGCACACTAGAGCATATTGCACTTTGAACGATGTTTGTGTTATATGTGGTGAACTCCATAATTCAAAGGTTTGCAATAAAGCAAAGAAGGAAGCATCAGTGAGAAAATGCAGCAACTGCGATGGAAATCACACAGCTAATTATAGAGGGTGCCCAATTTATCTAGAATTGAAAAGGAGAATTAATCCAAAGCTGCGAGCAGAACAGCGAATCCTAAATCTTCATTCTTCAGCTAGAAAAGAAGCACGACCAGAAATTCTAAACACAAACGCTCAAAATGGAAAACAGTACGCAAATGTAAACGGCAGCGTGCACGAAGGGGTTTCATACGCAAGTGTTCTTAAAGGTACTGCTCCTAAAGTTCAAGCAAGTGAAGAGGGAAACATCTCAACGGCTTTAAATAAATTGACCAATATGATGAAAAGCTTCATGGCGATGATGGAGAGAACCATGGATCTAATGATGCAGAATATGAGCACGCTGATGCAGATAGTCGTAAAAAGCCAGAAATGACCATCATCAAAATAGCCATATGGAATGCAAACGGCCTAGCACAACATAAAGCGGAGGTACATGCATTTCTCACTGAGCACAATATTGACATAATGTTAATATCAGAAACACGCTTCACCAAAAATAGCTATTTCAAAATTAATGGGTACTCTATTTACGACACCAAGCACCCAGATGGTAAAGCACATGGAGGCACTGCTGTATTGATAAAGCGAAGATTAAAACACTACGAACTTCCGAAATATGAGAAAGAACATATACAATCAACGAGCATCTATCTGCAGGAGTGGTCTGGAAACTGCGTCATATCGGCAGTGTACTGCCCTCCAAAACATGCTATAAAAAAACTCCAGTTCTTGGATTATTTCAGCCAGCTGGGTAATAAATTTCTTGCGGGCGGTGATTACAACGCTAAACATACTCATTGGGGTTCCAGATTAACATCGCCGAAAGGCAAACAACTTTATGATGCTATAGAGAAACAGTCGCTGGATTATTTATCTGCCGGTAACCCAACTTACTGGCCCACGGATAAAAAGAAAATTCCTGATCTAATTGACTTTTGTGTAACTAAGGGCATTCCACGTACATACGCTAAGGCCACCGATTGCTATGATCTGTCTTCTGATCACTCACCGGTAATAGTAACATTGAGTACCGATGTCCTAAGGAACGAAATACCGAATCGTCTTACAAACAAGAAAACTAATTGGGATCAATATAGGAGGCTAGTCGAACAAAAGTGTGTTCTTAATATTCCTCTGATCACACCAGCTGATATTGATGCGGCGGCAGAAAATCTAAAAGATGTCATGACATTATCCGCTGAAAGGGCTACACCCGGCATAAGTAGTTCGGAAAAAGTTAATAAACTGTCACATAATATACAGGAACTAATCCAGGAAAAGCGAAAAATTCGCCGTCAATGGCAGCAAACAAAATCACCGTTATTGAAATGGAAATTAAATCGAGCTATTAAGGGCCTAAGATTTGCTTTGAGGGAAGAAGAGAACCAGCGCTTAAAGAACTATTTAAGTGATCTCTCGGCAACCGAGAGGACAGATTATTCTTCTTCTTCTTCTACCAACAGGAAATTGGGCGAGAAGTGATGAAGAAAAAGCCAATGCTTTTGCTGCTCATCTAGCAACAGTATTCGTCCCACACGAAGAAGATAATTATTTCGTGCTACCCCAGCCAACGGATGATGGTTTATCCTACAAACCTATAAAGTATAACTGGAAGAAAGTTAAGAATACAATTAAAACTTGCATAAGCCCGAAAAAGGCACCTGGGCATGATCTCATTACTGGAAAAATGATAAGGGAATTGCCGGATAAATGCATAAAACTAATAACATTTGTATTCAACGCGATCATGCGAACCAGCTATATTCCTCAAAAATGGAAGATATCCTTGATCACAATGATACATAAGCCAGGGAAAAATGAAACACAAATCTCATCATATCGTCCAATAAGCATGCTGCCCACAATCTCAAAGCTTTTTGAAAAAATGTTATTAACAAAATTGAAACCAATATTAGAAGAACGGCGCGTTATTCCAGACCATCAATTTGGGTTCCGAAACCAACATGGTACTATAGAGCAAGTACACAGAACTGTAAATACAATCAAAATCAGCTTCGAGGAAAAGAAATATTGTTCTGCTGCCTTTTTGGATATCGCACAAGCTTTTGATAAAGTTTGGCATGATGGACTAATTTACAAAATTAAAGAGCTTCTACCGAAGAAATTTCACTCAGTTTTGGGAAACTATCTTCTTCAAAGGCAATACATGGTAAAACAAAACAGCGCAACTACTTGCTTAAATGATATTAATGCAGGTGTCCCGCAAGGGAGCGTTCTAGGACCAATATTATACTTGTTGTACACAGCTGATATACCTGTAACTAACAAAATAATAATATCAACATTTGCCGATGACACGGCCATCCTGGTGTCCCACACTAATCCTGAAATTGCCTCAAAGGAATTGCAGAATCATTTTAACAAAATCGCGGACTGGTTGAAAGCTTGGCGAATCAAAGTGAACGAAAACAAATCAACTCATGTCACATTCACGCTGAACAAACGCACCTGCCCACCAGTGAAATTAAACGATAAAAATATTCCTCAACAAACGAAGGTAAAATACTTAGGTTTGCACCTGGATAGAAGATTAACGTGGAAAAATCATATTGAAACAAAGCGCAACCAAATAAAAATTACATTTTCTAAAATGTATTGGCTGATGGGAAGAAAATCTCCATTGTCATTAGCTAATAAAGTTTTACTTTACAAAGCGATAACCCATATGGACATACGGTATTCAGTTATGGGGATCCACCAGCACTTCAAACAGAGAACTCCTGCAACGAGCCCAAGCGAAAATACTTCGCAGTATTACCAATGCTCCTTGGTACATTCGAAATAGTAATATACATCACGATCTTGGGATTAAAACCGTTAAAGAAACTATTAAAGAATTCAGTTCGAAATATTATTCAAAACTAGAAGCACATCCCAACGAATTAGCCAGGGAGATACTAAAACAGCCGCGATTTAGGCGACTGAGAAGAACAGATCCACTCGGACTGATGAACCTGTGAATTTACTAAATGATTATCTTATACTTATAAGTATAATCTAAATTAGTTAAATTGTGAGCACTAACAATAAGTATTAACATTGGTTAAGACTTAAAATATGTAATAATTTTTAGCTTAAGATTTGATTACTTCTTGTGAGTTTCTTATGTAGAAAGATTCAAGAATAAAGCCATTGGCAACATTTAAAAAAAAAAAAAAAAAAATTTTTGAATAAGAATTGAGTCTTCAATAATTAAAAAAAAAACAACAAAATTATCGTGACTAGCGTTTAACTTTATATAAGGAGTTATGTTACTACAACATTTATTGATATGTTCTGGAATTAAATTAAGTCAATAATTGAAATTGACGATCATCTTTGAAACAACCGGTTAAACAATAAAAAATCATCTATATCAACCATTTATCTATAATTGAAATTGGGTACAACATTTGTTATCAAATTATTTTGGTATTATTAATTATACAATTTAATTAAAATTTTATTATATTATAGTTATTAGTTCATTACATCTCCACCGCTAGAAGAATTAGAAAGTAGATTGTCCAAATTCGAGAAAATAAATACCCAATATGAAAAAATCTGGGACGATTGAATTAAAATCAATGCAGAAAATCTCAGTGATATGCAACCGAAAATAGAGGAGGTGGAGGATCGATTCCATGGCGTAACGGCTAATTTGAATGTTTTAATCAAAAATTATAAAGATAATTCAATTACTTCTGATGACAAAGCATTGGTTACCAAATTAAAATTTAATGCGGTTAAATTACGTCACGTGAATCTTCTGGTATTTAACGGAAACCCAACAGAGTGGCTCACTTTCAAAGATACCTATTTATCCGTAGTGCTCAATAGAGACGACATTGATGACATTGTGAAATTTACGTTATTGTTAGAAAAATTAACGGGAGATGCAAGAGACACAATAGGCCATGTTACTTTATCCGCTGCTGGTTATCAAAAAGCTTGGTCCGAGCTAGTAGGTCAGTATGACGATGAGCGAATCATCGTAGAAGTTCATGTGGATGCTCTTTTGAATTTGCCGAGGGTTTCCAGAGACGATGCCATAGAATTAAAAAAATTGGTGAATTCCTGCATTTCGCATATTTCATCCTAAGAAGCGTGCAATCAATCCATAGATGGTATGGGCGACTTATTTATTATTAACACTGTTACTAAAAATTAGATGCCAGTTTAAGGAAGGAATGGGAAAATGAGTTAGTTTCAAATGTCTTACCCAAGTGGATTCAATTAAAAGAATCAATTGGATCAAATTTCAGTGATTCTGAGAAATCGTTTCCGAACAAATCAATTAGACAGAGCACAGGTCGAAATACACTAATTCCTAATGTTAAGCCAAATTCCACATTCACATATTCTTCCCAAATTTCAAGCCAAGTCACGTTACATCATCAGAAAACAAATTCATGTGTGTTTTGTAAAGGTAGTTTTCATCCATTTTATACGTGTCCAGAATTCATTAAATTGCCGTCATCCGATAGATCAAAAAAATAATTGAATTGCGACTATGTTTAAATTGTTTCGGGGCTAATCATTTCAATAAAAACTGCCAAAAAGTTTATTGTAAATTGTGTTCACGTAAACATCACACACTACTACACCGTCCAGAAACCTCACGTCAACCTGACATAGTGATAGAAGATAAAAAAATCACCGAAACCCCAACAAGTTTTAATGGGCAGTCAACCTATTCTACTCCAAATAACTTGATTAAAAAGCAAGTTTTATTATCAACGGCTTTAATTCTTATCAGAGGTAACAATGAGAAGTACCACGAATGTCGTGTGTTACTCGATTCCGGTAGCCAGAGTAATTTCATATCGACTGATTTTGCGAGTAAATTGCAGTTAAATCGCACTGCTCTTAGCCCCTTTTCAAGTTTGGATGACACAAAAACAAATGTATCCGAATGTACAACTACAACGATTAAATCCCGTACTGCCAAGTTTCAACATAACTTAACATTTTTTATTGTTCCAACAATTTCCAATCCATTACCACAATCCAATATCGATATTTCGCGTTGGGCAATTCCGAACAACACCATGTTAGCCAATTCATATTTCAATACCTCTAGGCCGGTTGATGCGGTTATAGGTGCTGAACTATTTTTTAAAATTTTAAGAAATAACCGGATCCTTTTAAATCCAAACCTTCCAATAATTGAAGAAACCATTTTCGGTTGGATATTCAGCGGAAATTACTTAGAACAAAATAGGTTTAGTTTTGTAAACGCGTATGAACAACCGTGCGAATTGGATAGTTTAAACCAAAATTTAGAACCATTTTGGGTGGTAGAATCCATTCCAGCTAAGAAATTTTTGTCAAAGGATGAAGCCTACTGTGAATCACATTTCAGTAAAACCCATTTCAGAGACGAGACAAGACGCTATACTGTTTTTATCTCATTGAAGGATAATGTGGACAAAATCGGTAGTTCTAAGCCTCAAGCATTACGCAGATTTGGTTATCTGGAACAAAAACTCTATTCTAATGAGGACTTAAGGCAGCAATATACCAATTTCAACAAAGAATACAATGATTTAGGACATATGAAACTTGTTAATGAATCTGTCGATTCTGAGACAATGAAATCGTATTATATGCCTCATCATCCGATTTTGAAGCTAAGCAGCACAACGACTAAGTTGCGCGTTGTTTTTGACGCTTGCTTTCTCCAGTTATAATCACCGCAAAAATACTCATCCAATCACTTTGGAAATGCAAATCAGATTGGGACGAACCACTTTCTGAAGACTTATATCGTATATGGCATGAATTTAGATCAAATTTAGTCAATGTTAATACCATTTCATTTCCGAGATGTGTCCTTCTTCAAAATCGTGTTTCTGTAGAGTTGCATGGTTTTTCAGATGCCTCAGAGCAAGCTTATGGTGCTTGCATTTATGTTAAGACTACAGATAATTTCAAAAACATTTCCGTTCGTTTGTTATGTAGTAAATCGCGAGTAGCACCGATAAAATAATATCGCTTCCGCATTTAAAGCTATGTGCTGCGCTATTGCTCTCACGACTAATAACAACCGTAGCAGAATCAATGGAGATTAAATACGATCGCATAGTTTTGTGGTCCAATTCCTTAATAACTTTACAAAGGATTAGAATCTCGCCTCATAAATTAAAAACATTTATTGCTAACCGAGTAAACGAAATTCAAGAATTGACATACAATTTCAATTGGCAACACGTCAGTTCAGCAAACATTCCATCTGATTTAGTGTCGCGAGGCTGCATGCCTCAGGATATAAAGAACATTGAATGATGGTGGAATGGACCTAAATTTTTGTATCTTCCTGAATGCGATGGATCTGAACTTCCATCTCATGATGATCCTATTAATTTCGACAATGAATTACTAGAATTAAAAGAAAAATCATCATTGAATTTTTTCACCGTTTCAATAAACATATTTAACTTTTTTATAGAAAGATTCAGCTCTCTTTCAAAATTAATTCGCTCGATTTGTACACAATTGCAAAAATAAAATTAATAAATTGTCCGATCCACTTTCAGTAACAGAATCCAAAATTGCAACCTTGGCATTGGTTAAAATTATTCAACAGCAAGAATTCCAATCCGATTTAACTCGAATCTCTGATAATAAAGAATTACAAAGGCAAAGTAAACTACGATGTTTAAGCCCGTTCATCGATGAAAATAACCTGCTCGTTAAAAAACGGGGACGTTAAAAAAATTCCAATTTGGAATATGATTGCAAACATCAGTTATTATTACCTGCTAATCATCACTTCACAACAATCTTGTTTCGTTATGAGCATTGCAAAAATCTGCATGCTGGTCCGCAACTTCTGACTTCCATAATACGTCAAGTTTATTGGCCAATTAATGCTAAAAATATAGCCAAGAAAATAGTTAGAAGCTGCATAAGTTATTTCAAAACAAAGCCGATATTGACAAAGCAAATCATGGGTGATTTACCAATAGACAGAACCACCTGTAGCAAACCATTTAATACAGATGGTGTTGATCTTTGTAGCCCCTTCCAGATTAAAAATAAAAAAATACGAAATGGTGTGTGCCAGAAAGTTTATGTTGCGCAGTGTTCGTTTGCTTCACAACAAAGGCATTACACCTTTAAATTCTATCCGATCTCAGTTCTGAATGTTTTATTGCCTGTTTGAAAAGATTCATTTACAGAAGAGGTAAATGTGGAACCATCTGGTCAGACAACACAACTAATTTTAAGGGTGCCCAGCAATGAGCTTGCACGACAGCGCCAATTTTTTCAAGCAGAAATTGAATCCAATGATATAATTAAATATTGTATCACAGAAGGTATAACTGGAAGTTTATTCCGCTTCGTTCTCCTAATTTTGGCGGACTCTGGGAATCATCGGTAAAGTCATTAAAATTTCATCTTCGAAAAAATGCTTCCGGAATTGTTCTCACTTATGAAGAATTACACACCTTAATCGTACAAATTGAAGGAATTCTTAATTCGCGCCCGCTTACTGTTTTATCGTCTGATCCTTGTGATCCAGAGCCATTAACACCCGCACATTTCTTGACAGGTGGACCTATTGTGGCTCCGGCTGAATCTTCTTGTGTAATTATTGCAATTAACAGATTGTCAAGTTGGAAGCGAGTCACTCAGCTGATTCAAAGCTTTTGGAAGCGATTTAGCTCACACGAGAGCAGGCAACGTATAGTTGGCCATGAGCGAAACACTCGCCGCAAAGGTCCACACCGCCCACCTTCAATGTTTGGCCTTGTGCCTTGTTTATGGTCATGGTGAAACATACTCGTACGGGAAACTGGAGGCGTTTGGACTGAAATGGAACATCAGAAGGGATTATAGGGATGCAAGGAATTATCACTTTTTCTCCAGTCGCGCAGCCGGTTAGAACTGCAGCTTCTATTACGAAATTTTTGAGACTGTTTACTTGTAGGCGGGTTCCATTACAGAGATTTGGTGGGTTGAGGTTCCGGAGCAGGATGATAGGTGCGCCGATTTTCAGTTTCATCTGGTGACTTGGTATACCAGACGGGTTTAATGAGTTTAAAAATTCGACAGGATATTGAATTGCTTCTTGAGGAGCAACCATTGTATCTATGGATTTGTATGTTCTGGACGGTGCTTCAAATTTGTCTAGGATGTACTCGTTAATGTGGTTCACAGCTTCGTTGGTCGACCGCTAAGATCACTCTTTCTCTGAACCAGGACAGGGGCTTTTTTGGAAGATCCCCGATGCCGGGATATACGGATTCTACTAATTGCTTTAGATTACGTATTAAAACGCACAGCTGAGGATTGTCGACGGATACTTTACGTTCACTTTCAGGTGTGTCACCATTTCCTAGTTTCAGCAGAATATTGGAAAATTCGGTCAAGTTGTTGTCGCCACAGAGAACGGCACGCATATTTACCGAGAGGGAAACCTTTTCTACTTCCGACCACATGTAGGACCGTTTCAGACACCCATTAATCTCGTCGGCGCGAGTGCCTTTTGGAATGATTGGAAGGGTTTGTCTAAGGTCTCCAGCAAATAGTAAGGTAACTCCACGAGTGTCCTATCTAGAGCTTCCGCGGATGTTTTGTGAGACATTGTACTCTCATCCCACACAATAAGAGCACATTTTTGGAGCAATTTAGCGGTTGCACTCTGTTTTGAAATGTTGTATACGGCAGTGTGGTCAATTGCAAATGTTAAACGGCAGTTTAAAAGTGGAATGGGCCATTCTACCACCTTGTAGAACAATGGCCGCTATGCCGGACGAAGCCACGGCAATCGCGATATGACCATCGGATCTTTCTGCATCTAACAAGAGCTAAAATTCTGTTGTAGGCTAACCGCTGTTCTCAATTCAATTTCGATTCACTGTTGGTTACAATCTGTAACATGGCCGATCTATCATACGATGTCTCGCGGGCGAATTCCATATCTAGAACTGTTGAATCGTTTATATTTCGTCTATGCAAACCAAAATCCTCTACAGTTTTATTCGCAAGCGCTTTCTCAATTTTATTCAGTTCCTCTAATGCCAAATCAAAGATATGGTCGCTGAAATCAAGGGAATAGTCGAAACGCTCCGTCCTAATGCGATGCAATACGTCTTATGACATGTTCTCTCTGTGTGCTACCCATAATGATAAGGGTTCGGATGGATGGCAAAATACCAAAATGATGGAAAACAAATTCTTAATATTGGCAGCAGAGCAGCCTAAAGCTGCCTCGGTCAATGTATCGAACCAGTGAGAATCACCCTGCAGCAGACCAAGCTCCTTGCAGGCTAATTGGAAAGAAGCGTGTGCCACACCGTTTATTGTGCGTAAGTTCGCAAAACAGGTGGGACCCTTGACAACGTGTAGCAATATTCTTAAGTAGTAGAATTCGTTGTTATGGGTGGATTGTGTAGACTCGACCAAGAGCACCACTCGTCTTTACTCCAGGATGTCCTTCTACGGGGACTCTTTGCTTACGACGGTTAAATTTGTTATTACTCCAAGTATAGTAAGAAGGAATCTCATTATATGTCAAAGTTCTGGCAAAATCATCGTTCGAGCATAACTTAAAAAAACGCAGTCAAGGTTGTGTCGCTGGGATTAATAATGATGCCAGCCACATTATTCTCTGTGAAGTAAATGCGTTGGCCGTTTTCAAGGTGGACCGATAGTTGGATTATTGCCGGCTCGCGCTCATGAATTTCAAATGATAGTATTCTCCACACCGCTTCGGAAGTGTTAATGTACCGCCCGGACTGAAACTGATCCACCTCATTTGCTGCGTGAATACTGAATGTCGCCTGATCGCTGCCCTTGTTTATATATTTACAAACATATTTAATTGACTTAATCGAGCTACAGAGTTCTACGTTTATATGAGCGTCGAAAGCTTTCAATAGCACGCGATTATGAGGCACCACCCACCAGTTGTTAATGCGCAATGTACCGTTGACTCCAACCCTCCTTCATCAGGTTACCTACTACGACATTTGGGATATCCGTCTTCTCCCGTCGACGTATTAGTGCTTCAATACGGTCGCATGAAACTGGGGGTCAACATTGATATCCGGGATCTCGGCACTAATGATGGAATCAATATCATCTGGTCTGATTTTATTCTGCAGCCAGAGTAATAGGTGCATATGTGGCAAACCCCGCTTTTGCCACTCCACAGAATATATGTAGTACTGTATTGGCCCGAAAATGTTTCCTCTAGTGATAAGCTTCATCAATTTTTTTATTTTTAAGTGAAACACCCTGTTCACTATATCGTATCTGTCTTGCGGGACGTTATTCATAAATATATTACTCTGTATTTCTGGCCAGCTAGGGTAGCAGGTGGCAGTAATAAAGAGGTCCGGTCTGCCCTAATTTCGAACGTACGTCATTGCACCCTGCGTACGTTCGTGCATGTAGCGGGGGCCGCCAGTAAATAATGATGGCAGCATCGTCAGTTGACCCACATCGCCAACATGTTCGTATATATTGTTCGACTCGTGATTTTTGTTGATGTCATCGGATGTAATTGAGTCTTTCCGTTTCTATTTTTGCATATTGATCGACTCAATATTGATTCAACAGCATTCCTTACCGCAAAAGAGTATTGAATTGCTCCGGTCGTACCATCATCCTGTAAGCGTAAAAGTTCATGCAGGAAACGGTTTTTACGATGCGACCTGTAATAGCATCGATGTTAGGCTCACCCGTTGCAGGAAGGATTTGAGGAATGGATATGGAATATCCGTCCTCAACGCGGCACATCATGAACGGATATTGCAGGAGATCGTATGCTCTATGCGTCTCGGATATTTTTTTTTGTCAGGTTATCGCGCCCGTGCAAAACGATGTCTCTTCTCTCGAATTCCTGACCTACTATCAACGAGCATTGTATCGCCGCGCGTGCTGGTCGATGGGCTTTCTATCTGCGTGAATAATTAGGTTAACGTCTAGTGTATTTGGCGGAATGTTTTCGAGTGCGGTTTTGAAAGATATGATGTAGCTGTTGTGAAGATGCAGCATATTTTGCAATAAGCTGACAAGAGAAAGATTAAGAACTTGCCGAATATTATTACACCGGGTCGTAGCCTGCGTACAGGGGTCTTGGATGAAATATATGTATATGAAATATGTGAAATATCGGAACTTGTGGTCGTCGGAGGAGGTCGGTAGTACATTGCCGATCAAATGATACACCTGACCTTGAACCTCGAAGGTCGGCATATAACCGCTTTTTATTAAAGGTTTACTCATGAAGGAAGTCATATATTTTTGGCAAACTCTTTGGATAAAGAATGATGACCGGAAAGCAATGAAAACAGAGGCTCTGGAGGCTGGAGAATTTCAGGCAGTTTAACTTTTCCGTTTTGGCAACAAAGACCCTTTGGCTCGTCCTTCCACTTAAATGCACGGCTGTATAGACACTCGACAGTCATGGGACCTAAACTCACCGACTCATCGTTACGATAATCTATATAAGGGGTATAGTGAAAGGCAGAATATTCTTTAATGCGCCAATCAGTTAAAGTAGGATTGGCTCTTTGGGCAGAACTCTAGTAGGCCTAAGTTCATCCTGGCGCATGTGTCTTGAGCAAGTTGTTCCGGCCTTTGCACGGGACTTCTCTTTCTGAAGCGTGTTGCTCTCCGTTTAAAGAAAGCCGCCTTCTAAAAAAATAGGTTCGCTCTCTTTGTAAAGAGAGGCGAGCTTCTCTTACATCATTGGTTTCACTCTCCCTAAGTACTCGGCTTCACTTTCTTTGCAAGGACAGGTGAATTCTTTTCTGCTGCGGAGTTTCACTTTGGCGCTGACAGGCTTGTCGCTCTCGGTTTATCAAGTGGCGATGTTCTATTCGCGAGCTATCCTCATTTCGTCTTCGGATGCGCGCTCTTTCAGCCGCATTAGTATTTCGACCAAGTGAAAACTTTCTCTTGGGCATTGTTAAATTATTTAATAAACCTATTAAAAAAAAATGAATAAATAAAAAAATTATAATAGAACTACTAACGTTTACCTATCAATACGGTATTTTTACACAATTACAAAAAGATGCACGTAAAAGAACAAACTGACAAACCTGTTTAAAAAGAAGGAAAAAACGCAAGTTAAATATTTACTTTAATTACTATTAACGTTTACTTACGATTTCTGAATAAATCAGTCAAATCAAATTAAAAATCGTAGCTTTATAAGCTTTATCGTTAATCTATCCAAGTTTTATAAAATAAATATGTTTAGCAAAGCACGTATCAAAACTTACTGATGAACCTAAGAAAGTAAAATGTGCATTAAATAAAAAAAGTAACAATATGAACTACTAATGATTACTTACAAAAAAGTCAATCAAATTGAATTAAAAAATATCGCCCCTCTTTCAATTTTGGGACCTATTCCAAACCAAGTTTCTATTGTGTCAATTAATTTATAATTTTTAATAGATTAGTCGTGTTAATGTGGACTCGATATTACGGCTTATACGTTTTAGTGGTGTTTAATAGCTTTTCCAGTCGAGCATTAATGTGCATTAGTGTGCATTAGTCGAGCATTAATGTGCAGTAATCCAATCGCGATGCTCTTTAAGTTTCAGAGCACATTTTTTTAATTCTCTTTGTGGACTACGTCTTGCAGCAGAATGTGCTTTGTACGGGCGGAGAACGGATAACGGTAATATTTGCTACAACTCCCTGCTTAAATTAAAAGTTCCCCTAAGGATAATCTTTTGCTTAACCTTTATTTCAAAATTAATTTGAAGAATTTTCTGGTATGGTCCATGCCACAAAGGGGATAATTTGCCTTGAATGTTCTCATTTTTCAATAATACATAATTTCCTTCTTGAAATTCTACAGGATTAATGGAATGATCATAATATGTTTTAGTCTTTGATTTTGTTTCTAGTATGCTATTCAGACGATATTTAAGATCATGGTAGTAGTCATATATGGTATATATAGGATCTGGATCTTTGGAAATAGAGGAAGAAATATTGGGCTTAAATCCATGTACTAGCTCATACGTCATAAAATTGGTTGAACTGTGTGGTATACAGTCTCCTAACTAGGTACCCGCAGCACTCGTCGTCGCGAAGGGGCCTACGGTTGTTGGGGCCAATTTAACATTAGATAGCTCAGAAATAAGCTTAAATTGTAAATTTGCAGAACGGTACATTTTTGGTTGATTTTCTTAAGACAGGTCAGTTAACCATTTCTCCTCGGTTCTGACATAGAAATAAAAATGGGCGAAGATAGAATTAAAAATGCCTATAGGTTATAACCGATATTTAGACTTAGAAAAAAATTAGCAACTCATTTAAAATAAAAGCTTACGACATCAAACGACAGCAAATTTTGTGTTTGCTGTTAATCAAATTGCGCCTTTAGCCAAACAAATTCAACCTTTTAAAAAACATTTTAGAAAAGGTTGAATTTGATTTCACAACAGTTAAATTTCCTTTGCAAAAGGTTAAATTTGATTTTAAAAAGGAAGCTTATAGTAATCTGCTGGTATTATCAGCATGCGAAGTATCATTGTGATGTTCATAAAAATCCAGAAAAAACTAGAAAAATACCGAACCGCGACTTGATTGATTGATTGATTGATTTTGATGTACGATCAAGCATTAAGCAAGTCTCCCGTATTATAAATGCGAATACCACACCACTATACCCATGTTGCAACACGACACCATAAACTCTCCCTTACCAAGGAAATATGTACCATCATACTCAGCTTTTCATGAAGCCAACATAGCAATATTTCACCCTGTAAAGGAAGGCGCCACATCGATAACCACATAAGTCTAATAGTTGTGATATCCGCCCCTGGCCAGGCCGCCGTCGTACACCTTTTTACATATAACAAAATCGAGGGATGGGAAAGGAATGTTAGCAACAAAGACTCAACCCGGTTCCAGACACCTAAGTAGTTGATAGTTAGTAAATTTGTTATTTATATATTTTTAGTAATTTATTTAGCACAAGACAACACAATTTACAGTTCATCTACTGGTCCAACTCATATAAGGTTGTTTCAGGTTCTTCAAGACATTCCTAAATTTAAAATATGCATTAATTCTTTATAATAACTATTTTAAAATTAATTGAGTGTAAATTTGATTCTCTGAAATAAATTCTAGATCAATCCCTATGTACCACAAATAAATAACCATTAATAGTTTGACAATCATTCAACCAACTACTTTCTAGCCATCGTGCTGTCATCACAGCCATTGTCATCTTGGTCGAGTTTCTCAGGAGTGTTCTAAACTAAAACCATTTTAACTAACCAATATGAATACTAATACCAAAACTATCATTAACAATTATACCAATAAGTATGAACATTAACACCAGTACGAACACCAATACCAACACCCACTTCAATACCAATACCAACCTCAACCATAATATTAAGCCATATGAATAATTCAACATCAACTATAAAATTCTACGGGAATGTTAAAAAATTATAAATTGCCAAGTTACAATTCAGATTCACAGCACTCGTTTCATTAGCCCCCGTTCTCCTGTAAATAGTTAATTAATGGTTTACTTACTGCAACTAGATGATTCACAAATAGAAGCTGAAAAAATATATATTTTATATATTTTACCATACTATTAAAAATTCAACTAATCGGCAATTTCCTAAAAATCTTGCAAAAGGATATTAGTAATGCTTAAATTACTTATTTATTTACTCAGTTAATGATGTTTAAATTAATTATTATACAGGGTGGCTGAGACCAAATGTTACTAACTTCACTCTGCTGTCATTTGTGTAGTTGTCATTTTCGCGCATTAATTTTTTGACAGATTGAAGTTTGGTTAGTTGTTTATATGTGGTCAATAAATAATTGTTCTAAATTAATATCTTAATAAAAAAATCGTAATGGAATTCAAACGTAATAGTGTAATTGCACTGTATTTGGGTGGAAATTCACAAACAGCAATAGTTCGTCAGCTCCAGCATTTGAATGTGAATAAAATGTTTGTGTATCGAACCATAACTCGATACAACGAAACTGGTAGCATCGCTAAACGCAACAGAGGCGGTCCTAAAAAGACAGCAACATCAAAAGAAATGATACGAAAGGTGAAGAAACGAATCCAACGAAATCCTAGTCAAAGTGCCAATCAATTAGCCGCACGTCTACATGTTTCACGATACAGCATTCAAACCATATTGAAAAATGAACTACACTTGAAGCCCTACAAGATACAAAAAGTTCAAGATCTTACGGAGGCACAAAAAAAAGTTAGGCTTGAAAGAACACGAGCATTGAAGGCCTTGGCCGAACGTGATGAGATTCCAAAAATTATCTTTTCTGATGAGAAAATTTTCACCATTCAACAGCATGTGAATAAACAAAATGATCGTGTTTGGTTAGAGGACAAGTCCAACGATAATTTGGACACAAGAGTTGCCATGCGCAAGCAATCACCAGCTTATGTTATGGTTTGGGCTGCAGTTACTGCAGATGGACGCACTCCTCTGGTTTTCATCGAACATGGAGTCAAGGTAAACCAAGAGATGTACCGCCAAAAGATCCTAAACGATGCTTTGCTACCTTGGGCACGTAAACACTTTGGTACGAACCGTTGGACATTCCAACAGGACTCGGCACCGTCACACAAAGCTCGAGCGACACAGCAATTTTTACAAAATTGCGTTCCGCGGCTGATTTCGTCGAAAGAATGGCTACCATATTCACCAGACTTGAATCCCATGGATTTCTCCATATGGTCCATTTTGGAGAGTAAGGTGTCCACTAAAAAATACGAAAGTGTTGATGCATTGAAGTCAGCTCTTGTTCGAGAATGGAATAAAATTCCGCAAGCCCACGTTCGGTCAGCATGCAATGCTTTCTATGGAAGACTGAATCAAATAATCAAAGCCAAAGGAGGTCATATCGAGCAGTAACATGTTTTTCATAAAATGTAATATGTTTTCAACATATTCCACGAAATTTCAATAAAAAATAATCAAAATTAAAAAAATTACAGCGTTTTCATTTGGTAACACTTGGTCTCAGCCACCCTGTATACTACGGAGAAGTTTAGAATATTAATCGTTTAGTTAAATACTACTTGTACCTATATGTATATGATATTTACTAATAAGACTCAAATAGAGTTTCCCAGGTTACTCTGAAAACTAAATTGCTTTACTACTTAACTAATAGCAATCAACTTATACAATTTAGTTATAGTAATAAAATAAATAATAAAATAGATATCACAAGCTAATCAACCTCCACGCCACACAGCTGCTGTATGCTTGGCGTTTGCGGGGGTTGAGCGAGAATTCACCATTATTTCTGCAGCTTGGAGATGATCTAACAATTATATATAATTTAGTGTAACCCATCACAACCACACCATCAGACAAAGTACTTGAACAAACTATGACACTTTGATATAATTAAATTCAACAACCAAAATGTGCTGAAACGTTTTCATCAATACCTCAAAATTCTTGCAATGCAATGTAGTACACAATATCATACAAAAGGAATTCTCCCCCATCCTAGATAACGTGCGATGCTGTTCATTCAATCAGTATAGTGTGTTTATTAAAAGCCTTATAGAAGTTTAAAAAAAGTTATCAAAAGCTTCATAAAAGTTTAAAAGTTTAAAAATTGAAAAGTTTAAAAATTCAACAATTTAAAAATTTATAGGTATACAAATTTAAAAGTTCAATACAAGCTTAACAAAAATCTTACAAATGCCCATCAAAAGTCTATTAAAAGTTTAGTAAAAGTCTAATAAAAGTTTAAAAAATTTAATAAAAGTTTAATAAAAGTTTAACAAAACTTAATTAACAGTTAAAAAGTTTAAAAGTTTAAAATTCCAAAAAATTAAAAGTTTAAAAGTTTAAAAGTATAAAAGTATATATAAAAGTGTAAAAATATAAAAGTATAAAAGTATAAAAGAATAAAAGTATAAAAGTATAAAAGTATAAAAGTATAAAAGTATAAAAGTATAAAAGTATAAAAGTATAAAAGTATAAAAGTATAAAAGTATAAAAGTATAAAAGTATAAAAGTATAAAAGTATAAAAGTATAAAAGTATAAAAGTATAAAAGTATAAAAGTATAAAAGTATAAAAGTATAAAAGTATAAAAGTATAAAAGTATAAAAGTATAAAAGTATAAAAGTATAAAAGTATAAAAGTATAAAAGTATAAAAGTATAAAAGTATAAAAGTATAAAAGTATAAAAGTATAAAAGTATAAAAATATAAAAGTATAAAAGATTAAAAGTTTAAAAATTTAAAAGTTTAAAAGTTTAAAAGTTCAAAAGTTTAAAAGTTCAAAAATTTCAAAGTTTAAAAGTTCAAAAGTCCAAAAGTTTAAAAATTTCAAAGTTTAAAAGTCTAAAAGTTCAAAAGTTTAAAAGTCTAAAAGTTTAAAAGTTCAAAAGTTCAAAAGTTTAAAAGTTCAAAAGTTCAAAAGTTTAAAAGTTCAAAAGTTTAAAAGTTTAAAAGAAGTTTAAAAGTTTAAAAGTCCTAAAGTTTAAACGTTTAAAAGTCCAAAAGATTAAAAGTTTAAAAGATTAAAAGTCTAAAAATTCAAAAATCTAAAAGTTAAAAAATTTAAAAGTTCAATAAAAGCTTTATAAAAATTTAATAAAAGTTCAATAAAACCTTAACAAAAGTCTAATAAAAGTTTAACAAAAGTTTAAAAGTTTTAAAAGTTTAAAAGTTTAAAAATTAAAAAGTTCAAAAGTCTAATAAAAATTTAATAAAACCTTAATAAAAGTTTAATAAAAGTTTAAAAGTTCAAAAATGTAATAAAAGTTGGAATAGGCCCCTAAATTATTTAGTTTAAAAAATTCCTAATCGATACGAATCGTACGTTTAATAAAAGTTCTACAAAAGTATTTTCTTTGAAATCATACCTTAACTTTAGAACGCCATATTCCGTTTTTAATGAACACTTAAAAAATAAATAAATCAAAATTACTTTAATATCGAACGAACAAGAATTTGTAATATTTTTTGTTTTGTTGTAATTTAGCTAAAGCTTGATTTTCTAAAATCATTTTCAAAATCCTACTCAATTGTTTCAATAAAATAATACTCAATTTTCCTATAAGAATTTGTTTTGACAGTGTAATACATACTAATACATTGATACACCTCTGGAATGTCTGGGGTGACATGTTACAACCATCACCCCTCTCGCACCGATGCAACCCCGACAGAATAACTGTATTCCATTGTTAAAATATAAAATTTTAAAACAATTTAGATGTAAGATACCGCTACTCTGCCGAAAACGCATCGAAGCGAAAAAAGTGATGGTCACCCCCTGGAAAACTTCACACTCGTGTATCATCATTATATTTTAAACAAAATACGGTTCACTTCCCCATTAATTAAAATACGGTGGCACGCACTCACAATACGACATGCTTTACAAACTTGTTTCAACCAAAATCAAACAAAAATACAACATGAAACAACGCACAAAATACAAAACAAATCTACAACATTTTTCTGTTTTTTTTTTTAATACCAATTTTCAACTAGTATTTACCGTAGACACTAATACTAATATACCCTAATGCACAAAAAATTCCTTACCCAAGCCAAATCATTTAATAAATATAAAGAAAAACTGTACACAATTCGTCATCACACATATGTATTTCAATACGTGTGATGCGAAAATACCTGTCTAACGGTACTAGAGAGTACCGTTAATTTATTTTTGAGCACGTTTGATCACGTTTTCCTCGATAATCACTTCACCTTAAAACTATTAATTGCACTACACTTACATATATGTACATAAAAAACAACACTTCTGCACTACATATTACAACACACCACATCACATCAAAACTATTGTTTCAATACACTATTACACTGCCTAACAACACAACACATAGTAACACTAATTTAATTAATTTTAACTAATTTAAATGAAATAAAATAAATTTCACTTACGGAGACAGACTAAAACACGTCCATCTCCGCCGTCGTAAACAACATCACCCCAGAAAAATACCGAACCGCGACTGAAAATAAATTCTTGTTTCCCTCACTTAAGCCAAACCAGTCAATCCCTATGATCATTTAGTGTTCGTTCGACTTATAGTTTCTCATTTAGCGAATCTTTTGATTACCAGTAAACGGTAAATAAAAATGAAATTTAAAGGTTTATTTTGGAAAACTATTTTATATATAAGGAAAATTCAAATTCCAACTTAATTTTGCAACTAGTGATGGTGTTTTTTTATAGTTGTGTTTGATGGGGTTTTCCTGATTTTGGAAATTCTCGCTTTCCAATGTCGTATTCGCTTATCTCAGGTTTCATCCTCTGATCACTTATTAAAATTTCTCGAGATTTTTGGAGTTTATCATAGAAATGAGATGCACGATGTTTGAGACTTAATTGTTGATTCGGTTTTACTAAACAGTTACGTAAAACCAAAATTTTGATATTTTTCTGGTTTCGGGTAGGTTATTCGAAATTATTCAAGAATGTCCAGGTTATTTACGTTGTGCATGGCAGTGATTAACACTTATAGGATTTCCTTTGCTTTTACATGCTTATGGATAATTTGATATTTGAGAACTTTTAAGAATATTCAAGATATTTTGAAAATTCGACATTTTTGAGATTATTTCGAAATTCTTGATATTTTTCAAATTATATTCGAAATTTGTGATGTTCTATCCATATATTTAGAATTAGCCGTATCATAGCATTGCAAGATGTTTCGTTTTATTAGAGGCCATTCAAGTGAATCACGTTCTATTTCATCTAGTGTTTTCATCTTTCAATGTGTCCACAAAATAAAATCTGAGTAAACTAATTGGTTTTCTTACACATGTTGCGCTCAAAAATGGAATCTTATTTTGGATGAAGGATATTTACATTGAAAACAAATATTCTGAGTTTTTTCCAAAAAATTCCCTTTGCAATACTAAATTTCTGAATAAAATGATTTGAGTTGAAAAGCTTCGATAAGTGAAAGCTCTTAAAATTAAAAGTTCTTGACACTTCTTGCAAATATATGATTTTTGCTCATAAAACATTTTAACGAAATACAGTATTTCTGGAAAGGCATAAAAATCACCTAGAAAGAATAAATAAATTATCAAGCTTAAAGCTCATTGAAAACAAATACTTTAAATTAATCCCAAAATACCACCTTCCTTTATAATATCAAATTTGAAAGTCAAATGATTTGGTTTGAAAAGATCATAAAACTAAAAGCTCTTAACGGTTTACATTGAGCACAAATATTCTTAATCCTAAACAAAATTTCGAAGTAAAATGTTTTTTTAAAAGCTTCGATAACTAAAAGCTTTCAAATTTTTTCAAATACATAATTTAAGCTCATCAAACATTTTATTAAAAACCTAAAATTATTAAAAAGCTCAAAAATATTAAGTTGAAATTCATCAAGCTTAAAGCTCATTGGAAACATATATTCTAAATTTATCGCATAATTCCGTTGCCTTTTTCAATACCAAATTTCGGAGTAAAATGATTTTATTCAAAAAAAAAGCTTATGTTATAACATCAAGTTTCCTAGTAAAATGGTTTGGTTTGACTAAAAGGTTTGACTAAATACTATATACTAAATTACCCCTAAATTCCGTTACCCTTTATAAAATCGAATTTCTGAGTTAAATGGTTTGGTTTAGACAGCTTTTCTAACTGAAAGCTCTAAAAACTAATAGTTCTTGACATTTTGTGAAAAACGTAATTTTTTCTCATAAAACTTGTAACGAATAGCCGACCTTGCGGCCGTCCGTTAACAGATGCCCAGTAGTCACCACCTTCAGCATTATGCCGGCAATCGCACAGTCCGCGGTGTGGGGTTGTGGTGGTGCCCTTTCTGGGTCAAAAGTGCTGCCTTAGTGAAACCATACCAAAAAAAAATCTTATACACACTCACATGCCGTCACGTTCACCTCCTGAAATATATTTCAATAATCTAACACTTTATTATTCCATTACTACAACCAATACAATTTTAATTTCAAAAAAATAATAGTTTTACTATAACAAAATACACTATCGTTACGTTAGCAATACTAGGAATCTTATAAATTTTTCTCGTTTTTCTAGTAAGCAGCACACAAGCATGGCTACCAAATAAAAAAATCCACAATTACTCCACGGTCCAGTCTATGAGTCAGCAGGGCCCTCCGAAACTCGATAACCAAAATCTGTAACGACACAAAGAAGCATCCAAAACAAGATACAAAAAAAAAAATTTATCAGATTAATACAGAATGAATTATGGCGTACAATAAAAATAACAAAAAAAACCGCGTTGTTGTAGCAATGACCTCAATGATAGATATCAGTTAATCCCCAACTACCCGTTATTACGGTTCCATAAATCGACTCCTGCGGTGGTGGTGACTCTACACGATTCAGCAACGCACAATCCCGTTGACTATGTTTGTTTTTCCGTTCTCCGTAGCTCGGTTGCACCACGCCCCCGCGTCTCACGTTCCAATTTTTTTATCGCTCGATTTCCACTTCGAAATAAAATTCACCGATTGTTTCATATCGGCGTATAATACAGATGCGGTTGCTTATGATGGGTATTTGACGGCACGAATTATTGATGTGTACCAATTATTTGGTAAATTACACACCATATCCCACTTTAACATAAGCAGCTATTCCGTATCCGAATACACTAATTGTAAGCACAGAATTAGTGACTGATTTCCTGGATTATACAGGTAATTTTCTCGAGTTGATTTTTCTTTTACGTTGATTTAATTTTTTTTTTATATTAAGTTTAACTTTATTTTTATTTAACTTATTTCAGAAATTATTTTTTTATTCTTTTTATTTGTTCTTTTCGCTGTCACATCACCCATCGATCTCCCGTACGTCCATTTTTTCTTCACCACCTCAACCACGACACACACGCCACACAATTGAAACGAGAATTCCACACACAAACATCAAAAACTGCGCCATCTGACCCATTTCACATGACTTACATAATTATTATCGCAGCCTCAAACCCAAAGGGAAATTATCAACACGAGTGCTGGAATTGCACGAATAGGTACTACCAATTTCCAATATGGTAGTTCCATTTCTTCACAGTATCTCCATCCGTGTCCTGGACAGATGAGAGTTTTTCCTTATCCCTCATTCCCTATTCCGAATCTTCCTTATCCTATCCAAATACTCATCATCTGTAAAATACGGATAATCCAAGTCGATCTACGGCCTACCAGTATCCGAAGTACCGAGAGTTTCAATACAAAAAGCTTCGCAAAAAACCCGTGATAAGGCGTCTGGTATAACATTAAGAGAACCTTTACAATGTTCGATTTTGAACTTGAAACCTTGTAATTTAAGGCTCCAACTGGCCAACCGCCCTGATACATCCGACTGCGACATAAGCCATTGAAGGCTCGCATGATCAGTGATGACCGTGAAGGGGACACCTTCAATGTATGGTCGAAAGTGTTTCACTCCAAGAACAGCAGCATAACACTCCAACTCAGTGGTCGAATATTTGCGTTGTGCGCTGTTTAATTTTTTTGAAAAATATGCTATCGGATGTTCTATATTATTGGGTTTCTGGAAAAGAACACCTCCCACTCCTACAGAGGAAGCATCCACTTGGAGGAAAAAAGGAAGAGAGTAATCAGGATGAATTAAGACCGGTGCAGAAGTGAGACGTTTTTCAAGTTCATCGAATGATACTTGAGCTTGATCGGACCACACAATGGTTTTCTTAGACTTTAATAATTCCGTCAAAGGTGCAGCTATGGTAGAATAATTTGGAACAAAACGCCTGTGCCATCCGCTCATGCCCAAAAATCGGCGTAACTGTTTTAAGTTGGACGGTTTCGGAATTTTTTCTACATATAGCATGTACTTTTTCAGGATCGACTGGAATGCAACCCTCGCCAACGATGTGTCCCAAGTATTTAATGCGCTTTAACATAAATCGGCTCTTCTCCACATTAATGGTAAGATTCGCTTGCTTTAACCAACAACCCACAAGACGCAGAAGCTCGATTTGATCCTCAAAATTACTGGATGTAATTAGCTCACAAGAGGGGATCACACGATACATCAACCGACTCATGGTTTGCGGGGCGTTCGTTACACAACCCGAAAGGCATAACCGTGAACTGATAAAGAGGCCTACCAGGGGAAAGAATTGTCGAGGGGAATTAAGATCCAAACTGGAAATATATTCGGTGTTTTCCAATCGACTCAGAATTCCCTCGATTAACGGTAGCGGATAGACATTTCCAACAGTCACCTCGTTGACCCTTCGGGCGTCCAGGCACAAACGAGCCTTTCCGTTTGATTTAGTTACCAAGGTAAACGGAGAGGACCAGGAGCTATTGGATTCTTCTATCACACCGAGCTCAATCATACGATCCAGCTCAGTGTATAGCAGTTTTTGAATCGCAGGCGAAATAGCGTCGTGCCGCTGTTTGACAGGTCTAGCATTTTGAGTATCGATACTATGTTTTAATAGACTAGTACGGCCTAAACCTAACTTGACAGAAGATGGGAATTGATCTATGATAGCATTTAGTCTGCACTGTTGATTTGGATTTAGATCATGAATTTCCAGTAAGTTGTTAGGATTCTCTATATCGGACTCTGACACCATTTTCCCTACTTGTAATTCTGATATGGATATTTCATCAATATGAATTTTTACATCAAACAACTTAAAGAAATCTATGCCTAGATATAGAGGTTGTGATAAATTTGGTGATAGAAATACACGCATTTGTTTGGTTTGATTATTGAACGAAACATTAACAAATATGTAACCCAGTAATCTTTCCTTTGACCCGATCGCAGTCGTAATGAAAGATGAAAAATTGTGTAATCGCACATTATCACTATTGAGGAAATTTAGACAATCTTTACCAAGTACAGTAACGTTTGCACCTGAGTCAAGAAGTCCTCGAATCTTTTGGTTATTTAGGTGAACTTCTAGATAAGGGCGATCATCGTTAGGTACATTTTGTGAAACTATTGAACTACAAACAGAATGACGGAGCTTTCTACGAGTCTGGAAAAATGTGTACGATCGGTGGAATTTAGGTTTCGTTTTAGAATTAGGTTTTGCGTCATTTACGCGACAAAATTTTGAATTTATTGATTCCGACGGAGAATTCGGTACAATTCCGGATCTGTATTTGAGGCAGATTCCGTTGTTTGGTTTGGTATTCGGGAGTGTTTGACACTGAAGAATTGGTTCCCGAATAGACAACTTATTCCATTGCGTGTTTCCCTGATGTGAAGTTTTATTACTACAACGCGGACATTCCGCAAATGAGATATCTTCTAATCCACAAAGTGTGCAAAACAAATTACGTTCTTTGCTACGACAATATTTGTAAATGTATCCGTTACACTTGCAGTTCCAACATTTTAACAAGGG
The DNA here is from genome assembly GCA_958295665.1 of Tipula vernalis. Lineage (NCBI taxonomy): Eukaryota > Metazoa > Arthropoda > Insecta > Diptera > Tipulidae > Tipula > Tipula vernalis. The sequence goes on from OY282560.1 coordinate 288,413,956, forward strand.
ACGTTCTGAACGTTTTCCGGCTGGTTTAGGATTGAAATGTGAACTCTCGCTTCGACTATTAGATGCATGAAAAGCATTTACGTCAGGAAGTGAACTATCTGGGTGAATGTCTCCTTGTGACGTATCAATTAATGAATAGTTCTCATCGTCCAATGCTTGAACTGGTGGATGGTAAACTTCATGTACGTTAAATCTTTGGTTTGTTTGTAAATATGAGAGTATTGATACCAACCCTGGCCCATATATCTTTTAAGTTATTACGGTTCGAATGTCTCGGTTTGCGAGCAGTATTTGTAACTGAGGATCCATGTTATCCTTCAAAGTTGCCAGGATTTCTGAATCTGGAATTGGCGATTTAGCTTGGAGTGCTATTTTGATAACAGCATCGTGGAATTCACCGAACTTTTCTTTAGGCTTCTGTCTTCTGTTGTCCATAGCTCGTTTGATATCTCGATCTGAGCGGAATAGGTTGAATCATTCAATCAGATCCTGTTTTATCTGATTCCAAGAAAGATGATGAAATTGATGACGCTCGTTATACGTCCAGTACCATTCGGAAGCGATACCACTCAGAATATTACCGAGACGATCTAGTAGATTTTTTTGAGAGATGTTAGAGACTTGTGCCAAGTATTCCAGTCTAAACAAAAATCTGTCGACTGGTAAATCATGCATAGTGCCACTAAACTTCAAATTCCAAGAATTTATTATTCGCGAAACTAATGTTTCGTCTGGTCTACCGAATTGGGAATTATCTAAGTGAAACGGTCGTGTATAGGATGACTGAGCTATTGGAGTATTAGAAATCTGAGAAATGGGTTCTGGTCGAAGTTAGTAACGGGTTTGGAAATTTTGAGTACCTGGAATATTCTGATTGATTTCATAAATTGAAGTAGACGGTACCTGTGATTGAATGTGGTTAGTTGTAGGTTGGATCCTACTTGGAAATTTCTGATTAGGGGGTAACGGTCTGGAATTATTACTTCGGTAGTTATGTTTTTCCTTGGTGGGTGTGCCGAATTATCAAAGGGATTGTAAATATTTTCCGTGTATGGTGGTTGTGATAATGCATAAGTAAATTCATTACTTTTGGGTTTCGATTCGTTTGAAAATTGCAAAGTATTCTCCTGGACATTCCTATGTACGGATCGCTGTTTTAATGAATCCAATTCGAACAAATCAAATGTCGCGGAGTTATTCTCCACTATTGGTTGATGATTTGGATTCAAATCTGATCCCGAGTTGCAAGACTCAAACGACATAAGATGCTTATTACCTTCTTGAGGTATATTGAGTGTCTCAGATTTTGTATTTGTGCTTCTTGAGTAGTTTTGATAAGTATCATTGTTAATATCAATGGTAACAATTTTAGTAGTGGATGACATAACTCCATCTCCTACACTATCTTTTAATAATTCAATTACCGCTGAAGAGCTCAGAGGACTATGAATTCGTTGAACTTTCATTGAACATAGCTTAAGTTCATAATCAGGGTTATTAAGTGCTTTGATATGTGGTCTCAATGGTATAAGAACGGGGAACGATACTTCAGACTTTAATTTGGCATGTACAATTTGAGTTGAAGCATTAGCAAATGGGATATGACGAACTTCACATTCAATATTAAAGTCTTCAGGTTCTAAGAGACTCGGATTCATAATAGAATATGACATCCTTTCTTAAATTTTTGAACAAAATACGACTAAGTCGAGAAAAAAATATAATAAAGATAATAATAGTTTGAATTTAACTTATAAATTAAGAATAATAATGACAGTAAGGTATGATCGATTGCGAATAGCGACTGACACAACAAATAACAAAATATATAAATATCAGAAAAAAATTACAAAATTGTAACAACAAAAAAAATCAAAAACTCACGATTCGGATCAAAAATAACAATCCAATCCTTGAAAATGTAACTCTCCCAATTACGCAACCGTAAAGCAGAATAAATATCTTTGATGCGACAATATAACAACGAAATATAAATATGATTGAACCAAAATATATAATTCAGGAGATGAATGACTGCATGCTCATGTGTGTGTGTGTGTTTGTGTTTTAACCTATTTAAATAATAAATACAAAATAATTAATGAGGTGTGAATTTCGATATATCACAAGCAATCCGACCAGTTTGACATAGGATATACTTTTGACACCGAAATTCACTTGTACAAATAAAGGAATTCACAACATACTCCGCACATTACGTGTCAAACGATACCTCGAACACGTAATGGATAATGCTATGGCTTCTTCATCTTAAAGAAAAATGTTGCCAAAAATAAATTGACGAAACTTCCACAATCACGATGTCATCACCAAATTCAAACTCATTTGAGGATATTAATGCATCCACGTGATGGTGCAAATTACGAACAACTGAAATGAAATTTTGAAAATTAATAAGATTTAATAAAATTGAACTTCTAATAAAAAAAATGAATATTAACCGAACACTAATTCAAGAAGCAACGTGCTTCTATATAATCGCGACTATATCACTCATTAAATTATAAAAATCAATGTATGCCTGGTTTTTCTAATAGTTAAAATATAGTAACTATGGTTACATCGATTATATAAGCCTTTGTATAATCGATTATATAAACATTTGTAAAATGTAGTAGCATAATTAAAATCGTGTAGGCTTAGCAAATTTGAAATTTGACAAAAGAAAAAACAACAATTCTGTTTATATATGTCAGTTTCCAGTTATCGACTTCAATAAATCCAAAATGGATCGTTTCGGGAATAATTCTTTACAAATAATTGATGAAATGATCGAAAACAACAAGCCGGCAAATAATTTCGTTTAATATATTTCGTTTAGTTGACGGAATAATTTCAAATTTAAGGAAAGATACAACCTTAATTAAAGAAGAACCGCCTTCTTCCGTAGAAGAACCGTCTTCTTCCTTAAAAGAACCGTCTTCTTCCTTAAAGGAACCGTCTTCTCAACCGTCTAATGCAGCAACAAATATCTATAATAATTGTACATTTATTTATAATTATTAAAATTGTAACTTTTCTATTTAAATTTATTGTTTTCTTTATTCAAGATATAGTCTCCTGTATACCACACGACAATGGATAATTTTCTCTTATTTCGACGTATTGCCTTTGCAAAACACCACTCGACCTTCGGTCTCGTGGTGTTTCAGGCAATACGTCTCGTATAATCGAAAATTTTCGATCGTCTTGTGGTATAACATACGAATATTCGATAGATGGTGTTATTTGGGTCAATGATAAAATATTACAGAAACATTTAATATTGGGTTCAAGTTAAAAAACCCGCAAAATCTTGAATGCATCTGATATTCTTGTCTGTCTTCCCTCCGGAAGTAGGTTAAAAATCAGGGGTCAGTGACATGTAAGTAGGTCAGCCAAAGTAGCCCTACTACTACTGACTTCTTTGTCTACAAATTGGTATTATTTTGCGTCTCACTATCTTTATTTGTTTGAAAGTATAAGCACTCCCATACAAATCAAATGGAGAGACATAGTCCTAGGTCAAAAAAAATAAATTCAAGGAGCTTAGATAAATGGAAAATGACTTTATTGCACTTATGGTGAATAGGGGAATAGGATAAGTATTAGTGGCAACTGATAAGTGTTATGTAACATTCAAAGCATAATAACGAAATAACATTTTAACGCAATTTGAACTAATTTTGTTTCATTCCAAAAAAAAAAAAAAAAAAAAAATTTATCAAATAGATTGGTGCTTCCAGAATCAGATGTAATTTAAAACGAAACTATAAAAAATTAATTTTATTAAAAAAAAACACAAATAAAAAACAGAAAGCATTATAAAAATGTAAAAATCGCAACAGACATAAAGTTTTAGTTGTAATAAAATGTATATGAGTAGTTTATTTCAACTTTTCAGTATGGTTCTGGAATTTTGCCAAAAATATTTAAAAATTAAATTTCTGTTTATTACTGACATATTCGTATATACATCTGTCACATAAAAAAAAATTAATTTTGATGATGAACTTAGCATAATTTTACATATTATACAAACGTACATATATAAACATATGTATTTATATTCACTCGTAAATGCCATGCAATGAAACAAATATTTATTTTACTAAATTGTCATTATATAAACATTTTTGTTATTTGTTTGGTAATTTTAATGTTTTTTAAATTAAACACAATTTTGCCAAAAAAGAAAATTAAAATTTTAACACTTTAGATTAAGACTATTTTAATACATGTTAAAGTTGAAAAAGGAAAATTTAATTTTTGTTGTCCATTTAAAAGACTTATTGCCCGAAAATTATTTTGTTAGAGTTGTAGTGATGCTAATGCTTCATTCTTTTAATCTCAAAACATATTCCTGCATAATTTTATCACTAAGATTAAATAATACTCGTTAGACCAGGATATAATGCAACATATGTACATTACATTTATGACATTTTTACCTGTCAATACCGAATAATAATAATCATCAAGGGTGAAATTTTAATCGAAGTTATTTAATTGAAAATACAAAATTTTAACAATTCGAAAAGCTGAAAGTCCCAATTTAAAATGATAAAATTCTTCTCCTCACATAATAATAACCATTGAGTAATATTTATGAATTAAGCTTTTATCACGTACCTATTTTCATATTTGACATTTTAATTTATTTGAACTTTTCAACAATAAATTATTTATTGGATTTAATAATTTATTTTTGTACATCCAAAATTGATAGGGATATTCTAATAACTACCGTAACTAACCATTGATTATTCCGAGTTTGATTAGGCGTTGGGAAGTTAAAAACATTTTGCGTCATCTTTAAGATACTTATTAGAAGTCGTTGAAGTTAGCCCGAAATCTCAGCCCGAAATATTTGGTTCGTTTCTCGACTAAAGTGTAGCTATCCGGAAAAAGTGTAAAAGTTGAATAAAATGTAGCCCCATCCCAAAAAAAATGTTTACTGATAAAATGTGAAAAATTCGAGATAAATCTAATAATAATCGAAATAAAATCATAATGATTTGTTTACAAGTAACCATCCTCAGATTCGAATCATGGGGACATAGTACTTTTTTTAAGATTTCTTTGTAGTGTAGCGTAAGACACGTCTGATAATGAAATTTTGTCATTTTTGATATTTTGTGGAGCCAATAGTAGAGATTTATCCAAGCAGTGGAGTATACGGCCAGGTAGAACAAGTCAATACCAAGTTACCATCACCCGCTCAGATTCGTATCATGGGGACATGGTATTTTTTTTTAGATTTCTTTGTAGTGTAGCGTAAAACACGTCTCATAATGAAATTTTGTCATTTTTGATATTTTTTGGAGCCAATACTAGAGATTTATCCAAGCAGTAAGTGGAGTGTATCCAGTAGCAATGACCACTCTTATCTTATAGGAAATTAAATGTGGCTTTGATCAGTGCTTATTAACTAATCAACAAGTCGAAACAATGTAAAAACATTGTTGTTGGTTTTGATACTACAACAATAAAAACGAAAAGAGAAAAATGAAATTTTTTCAGGAGTATATAAAGGAATTTTTTTTTTCGTTGTTTGTCATTGCCTATTCAGACTTTGTGCTATACGTTTTGATTGAGTTGATTGTGTATTTTTGTGATTTTTTGGGGTGTGTGATGTCCCAAATAATTTAATTTTTATGTTTTTTGAAATAAATAAATAAGAACACAATGAGTACGTTGCTTTTATACAAGTTTATTTATTTATATCGTTTATTATAATTTTAACCGCTGAATGATTTTGGTATGCCGTATACCAATGGCCTGCGACTGCTTGCTGTCTTATTAGCGATTGTTGGATTATGTGTTGGATTATTATCCTTTTTATACGCATTGAATTTTATCCGTGCGTTCGGATGCGTGTTATAATGATTTCTGCTTTCTAAACAATAATTTTTTCCTGTTTACAAATTATTGTTTTAAACGGAATTTGTTTTCCTCCTAAGACGTGCTGTGTTTTTTAGGAAAAAAGGAACTCTTCCATATTTATGAAAAGCTCATTGGCTTTTCCATAATGAATTTAGTATCCCTATTGGTGTGTGCCTACTTTACCCTGCTGTCAAACGAACGTCAAATATTAATTCAATAAAAATCAATTCGATTTAATTAATCTTTGCTGGTGCTCGATCCACCACAATACTCCCCTTCCAGTGAATTTCACCAGAAATTTACGTTACATCTGTCGTAAGTGTCGGTGTGGTGTTGGTGTGTAGTGTCTTGTTAATTCTCTCGAAATCTCGCTGGTGTTTTTACCGTTCTGCCCGTTCTCGTGTGTGTTGTGTTTTGTGCTGTATTGCGATCGAAAGAAACTTTTTTTGTCGGTACCTGTCTTTGTGTTGTGATTGTCGTGTTGTCTTCCGCTGCGTGGCTTTGAGTTTCAGTGTTTTGAGTGGTTTTTGCTTGCGTGTTTGCTATTTGAGTGTCTGCTGTTTGAGTGTTTACTGGTTCTTTTTCAAACTGTGTGTTCTCTTGATGGCATGGTTTCAGGCGATCTATTGATACTTTGATGTTTTTACCGTGTATTGATATTACGAATGTTTTTTCCGGTGTTTCTATTACTTCATGTGGTCCGGTGTAGGGTGGCTCTAACGTTTTTCGTACCGCGTCTGTCCTTAGAAAGACATGTGTGGTGTTGTTTAATTCTTTGGCCATGAAAATTTTTTCGTTGCTGTGTCTCGATGCTGGTACTGGCTTAATTTCTGCGAAATGATTTTGCAGATTCTTTACTAATTCGCTCTGGATAATTTTGCTGCTTGAAGGTTGACTGAAAAATTGTCCCGGAATTCTAATCGTGCAGCCGTATACTAGTTCTGCTGGTGACGTTCTTAGCTCTTCGCTGTACGTTGTTCTTAATCCAAGCATGACTGATGGTAATAGTTCTGCCCAATCTGCTCTCTTGTTGTAGCACATAATGGCGGCTTTGATAGTGCGGTGCCACCTTTCTAGCATGCCGTTGCACTTGGGATTGTAGCTTGTTGTTCTCCGGTGCTGGAATCCCAGTAAGGCTGACAGTTCTTCGAATAGCTGTGATTCAAACTGTGCACCTTGGTCGGTTACGATGAACTGCGGTACTCCAAATCTGGCTATCCAATTAGAATACACTGCGAATGCGACTGTGGCAGCAGTTATATCCGGTACTGGAACCGCTTCAGCCCAACGTGAGTAGCGATCAATTAACGTCACGCAGTATCGGTTGTTTCCGGAAATCGGAAGAGGACCAATGATATCGAGGTGAATTTCAGCGAAACGTTGCGATACAACTTTAAATGAGCCGAGAGGTGATTTGGTATGTTTAGAAATTTTAGATTTTTGGCACGGTATACAGTTTTGAGCCATTGTTTTTGAATCTTTGGAAATTGAGGGCCAAATAACATTTTTTGTTAAAAGTTTTACTGAAGCTTTTACGCCCGGATGTGAAAGGTTATGTAAAGTTTCAAAAACAGTTTTCCGAAAGTTTATTGGAATGAACGGTCTTGGTATACCTGTTGATACGTCGCAACAAATTGATTTATTTGTGTTGAACGTGAGGGGTATTTGTTGGAGTTGCAGAGATGTAGACGAGTTATTACTAAGTAGCTCTCGGAGTTCGTTGTCATTGGCTTGAGCATCTGCTATTGCTGCATAATCAATACTTTCAGGGATAGAAATTTGATTGATGCGTGAGAGAGTATCTGCGACGACATTATTTATGCCGGAGATGTGTTGAATATCGGTAGTAAATTGGCCGATGAAGTCCAGATGTCGAAATTGACGAGGAGATGCTTTTTCCGGATTTTGTTGGAATGCGTATATTAATGGTTTGTGGTCAGTGAACAAAGTGAATTGTCGACCTTCCAACAAGTGTTTGAAGTGCTTAATGCCAGAGTAAGCTGCAAGCAACTCTCTGTCATAAGCACTGTACCGTTTCTGCGTTTCGTTAAGTCGTACAGAGAAGAAGCTGAGCGGTTGCCAAATACCGTCGGTGTACTGCTGTACCACAGCCCCAAGCGCTGTATCTGAGGCATCTACCATGATCGCGAGTCGTGCGGCTAACGATGGATGTGTTAGTAAGGTTGCGTCGCACAATTTCTTTTTGCAGTTCTCGAAAGCTTGTTCGACCTCTGCTGTCCATTCAACTTTCTTCTTACTGTTCTTCGTGTATCCTTTTAGTAAGTTGTTCAGTGCCATCTGGTCGGCTGCAGCTCCCGGGATGAAACGTCTGTAGAAGTTGATGGTGCCCAAGAACCTCTTGATGCCATCGACTGTTTCTGGTTTTTTGAACTCTCTGATGATTTGTACGCGTTCTTGGTTCGGCAATATCCCTTGTCCAGTGACCGTGTGTCCTAAAAATGCTATTTCCTCTGCTGCAAACACGCTTTTATCCGAATTTATCACTAGCCCGTGTTCTGATATCTTTTGAAAAATAATTTTTAGGTGTTCAAGGTGTTGTTCGAAAGATCTTGAAGCGATTAGAATGTCATCCAAATAAACGAAACAGAATTTTAAACCAAAAAGTACCGAATGCATAAGTCGTTGAAAAGTTTGCGCTGCGTTTCTTAATCCAAATGTCATTTTTGTAAATTCGAAGAGGCCGAAAGGTGTGGTGATTGCCGTTTTGGGAATGTCTTCTGGTTCGACTGGAATTTGGTGGTACGCCTGGACAAGGTCTAATGTAGTGAATACTTTGCAGCCTTCTAGCTGATACGAGAAATCCTGCAAGTGTGGAACTGGGTACCGGTCTGGTATCGTTACTCTATTTAGGGCGCGATAATCGCCACACGGTCTCCACGTTCCATTCTTCTTTTCCACGAGATGTAGTGGACTGGACCAGGGGCTGCTACTTGGTTGGCAAATTCCCTGCGCTAGCATGTTTTCGAACTCCTCTCGTGCTAGCTTCAGTTTATCTGGTGCAAGCCGTCTCGTTTTGCAAGAGATAGGTGCTCCCTGCGTTTCTAGGCGGTGTGTGACGGAGTGCTTGATCCGTGCCGTGCTGAGTCCGCTGTTGGTAATCTCTGGAAATTTTTTTTAACAATTCTGCTATTTCTGGTTTTGTTGTTGATTTATCTAGTATTGACAAGGTAGGGTTGTTCCCATTCGTGATGGCGCCCTTGTTGAAGCAGTTGGTCAATGGATCAATGATCCTTTGCCCTTGAATATCAACCAAGAGTCCCGTATGTCGCAGGAAATCTGCTCCTATCATGGGCATTGACACGTCTGCAATTATGAACTCCCAACGGAACTCCCGTCGGAGCCCGATGTCCAGCCTCATCGCCTTAGTGCCGTATGCTTGCACTGGAGTGCCGTTTGCCGCGTATAGACTGCTTGTGGATACTGGATGCTTTGTCTCTAAAAACTTTGCGGGGATTACGGACACGTCCGCTCCCGTATCTATTAAAAATTTTAATTTGGAATGTCTTTCAAAAATAATTAATCGGCTGGTTGCGGGCCCATCAATGCCCGCCGTTAACTTTTGATGGGGATTTAAAAATTTTGTGGTTTCTCGGGTGTTTGCTCACTGTGATACTTACACCCTGAAACACACTTCCTCGCTTTCGCACCGAATTTATAGTGATAATAGCACTGATCGAATCGCTTGTTTATTGTCTGTCGCGATGCTGACCTCGTCGCTTTTCTCTCATGACTGGTTCCTCTAGACTCGTTTCGCGAGCGCGAATCTTTGATGGACGTACATAGTTCGGCTATTACCCTCGTTAACTTGTCCAACCTGTTGTCTGTATCGTCCCGCTCTTTAACTGCATTGTTTGAACTCCCTCCGGTTGTGCTCGCTGTCGTATTCGTTAACACATTGATGTGACTCTGCGTCATCGTTTCCAAAATGCTATCCGCTCGATTGGATAATGATGCCAGTGGTATGTCCTTCTCAAACGTGGTGAGAATCATCTGGATCTGAGGAGGTAGCCTCTTCATCCACAGCTGCCTTAGAGTATTCTCGTCGAAAGTCCTTCCTGCGTTCATCTTCATTTTATTCAACAATTGCGACGGCTTTTGGTCGCCTAATGTGAGCCCATGCAACAAATTGTTGAGTTTCATCTTCTCCGACTCTCCCAGGATCCTCAATACCTCTTCTTTAAAGGCCGAATACGGTAGCGGTCCTTTATCGCGTAGTATTAGGTCTGCAAATGTGTCGTGATGTCTGGCGTCTAATGCCGCAAGAGCGTGTGCATATTTTGTTTGTTCTATTCGAACGTTGGCTAACTGGAACGATTGTTCTAATATATTAAACCATACGCTCGGGTTTTGTCCATATAGTGGTTGTGGTGGTTTAAATGCGACATGCGCGACGTTTCTTCCAATTGCTGTCTCATTACCTATCTGGTTACTCCACTGTGGCGCACTAGCGGTGCTGTGTTCGTCAGGTCGGTCGCTGTTTGCCTGTCGTTGCTGTATCTGTGCGTCTACGTATGCCTGTAATTGTTCTTGTGTCATCGTCACAGTTGGTTCGTCGTTTGTTTCACTGGTTCCCATCGCTGGCAGGGAAGCACTGCCCGTCGGAAAACTCATTTCACTTATTCACTTTTCTGAAATACGCGAAAATAATTGTTGCGAAACGAATTTTTTAAAATAAAATAAACCAAAAAACAAAAATATAACGAGCTGACGAAATTTATTACAAAGTGGAATTTTTCAACTCGGATTTCGAACGACTACCGCAAGGTAAAGCGACACACAGAAATATTGGTCGAAAATATTTTCTTTAAACAATTTTTATTATATATAGTTAAAATGGAAAAAGTTGAATTTGGAAGAAAAATTTTTGTTACCTTTTTTCCCGTAAGAAAACAGCACGTCTTTTACAATTTTATTTTTATTGTACGTATGGCTGCCTTTGGGTTGTGGTGATCGGCTGATCACTGATGTTGTCTGGTCACACCTTGCGGTTTGCACTTTTTATTCCGGAAGCTCACCTCGGTTGAGGCTCTTACTGGAATGCTAGCGTTCTTGCACTATTTTCGAGCTTACCACTGGTGGGGGCTCTTGTCGCGAAGAATTGGTTTCACTATTTTCGAGCTTACCACTGGTGGGGGCTCTTGTCGCGAAGAATTGGTTTTATTTGTTTTGCTTACCCGACTTTGCTTGTCCGTTTTGGGTTGAGTTTATTTTCGTATCTGTCTGCCTGAATGAAATTTCTTCTGGCTTTACGATCGTCTGGGGTTGTCCGTATTGCTGCTGTAGGACGTCCCTGTGGATGTACTGCTTACTTCCTTTTGATTTCTGGTTCGTGTTTCCGGATTGCGTTCGTTTCCGCAAATCCTGTCGGCTTCTGCCGATAATATCGGGTTTTCCCGATTCTTGGGTCCTTCCCGATCACTTTGGGGTCACCATTTTATTTGGAGTGGGTGATGTCCCAAATAATTTAATTTTTATGTTTTTTGAAATAAATAAATAAGAACACAATGAGTACGTTGCTTTTATACAAGTTTATTTATTTATATCGTTTATTATAATTTTAACCGCTGAATGATTTTGGTATGCCGTATACCAATGGCCTGCGACTGCTTGCTGTCTTATTAGCGATTGTTGGATTATGTGTTGGATTATTATCCTTTTTATACGCATTGAATTTTATCCGTGCGTTCGGATGCGTGTTATAATGATTTCTGCTTTCTAAACAATAATTTTTTCCTGTTTACAAATTATTGTTTTAAACGGAATTTGTTTTCCTCCTAAGACGTGCTGTGTTTTTTAGGAAAAAAGGAACTCTTCCATATTTATGAAAAGCTCATTGGCTTTTCCATAATGAATTTAGTATCTCTATTGGTGTGTGCCTACTTTACCCTGCTGTCAAACGAACGTCAAATATTAATTCAATAAAAATCAATTCGATTTAATTAATCTTTGCTGGTGCTCGATCCACCACAATTTAACCGTTTTTCAGGGAAATAAAAAGTTTTTTTTTAAACTATCTACCTTTGCATTAAATTTGTTTTGCATATACATATACCTGACCTTTGCTTTCTCTTGGACATCCGATACAACTTTTTAATATTTTAGTTTAGAGCCATTTGGTTTTTTTGTGTTTTTTCTTGTGTGATTTTTTGTATATTTTTTTTTTATTGTATTATTTATATAATACGTAAATAAAATGGGTTCGAAACGATACAACTACAGAAAGAAAAGATATAGCCTTAATGAGGAAATTCTGGAAATTGCTTTGCAATCATTGTCACTTTCACATTACAAAGTGACGAAAGCTGAGACAATGGAAATGAAATTGCTGTGCCAGGAGCTTCAAGTTAAAAATAATAAAAGTAATCGAAGTTTCATATATAATATATGGTGCTCGAAACTGCGAACGAAATTAAATTTTTCTGCTAGTTTAAATTCCAACATTGGTTTAAAAGAATATTTACAAGGTAAAAAAGTGACTAACATCATGTGTAATGATGCTGATGTTACTTCCCGTTCAAATGATCTATTTTATTCTGGATTACTTGGTAATACTGCATTCGCAAATAACAATCGTCCCACTTTAACAGATATCGAGCCAATAATATCTACTAATTATTTAAATTATAACATTGATAATAACTTGCTATTACCTAACAGTACAATCCAACCATCTGAATCTATAAAGATTCTTTCCGTAGAAATATTGAAGCCACCATATACTATAGTTAATTTACCGATGAGCGAGACCCCGCCATTTTGTGACGTAATTAATTTTGAGCAAATTACTAAAACTCGTGAAAATTTTAAAGAGAATCCTGAAAGGTTAGAAGAATCCATTGTACAATATATTAATCCCGATAGAAATCAATTGCAAGAAGTAGGTTGCACACCTCCACACATTTCGAAGTTAAACTTGATAAACGTATCGGTTAGAAAACCCAAAATTTTTCTCCCCAAAAATATTAAAGGTTATAATTTACTGGATTATCAGGTGGAAATTCCTAAAGAGATTTGGAAAAGGATATTTAATATGAATGAAAGGAAACTGGATGCGTACCATTATACCTATCATATTTCATCGCAATTAATTCGGCTATCTGGTTGTCTAATTAACATTAAGGGGTACGACGTATCTCAAACTCATTTAACGATTAGGGCTTACTGTGGTCACCACAACCAAAAACAAGCATGTCGAAAATATAAGTTGATTAACTCAAACCTTTTATTAGGAATATTTAAAGTATACAGTACAAATGAACCGATATTCCATCCTTTTAAAAAATTTCAACATACATCGAAATATCAGAGAGACATGTATAAAGCAAAATTAGTCCGAAATAATGTCGAGATAGTTTCAGAAAATTTGGTCAACGAAGAGGACTTAGAAGTTTTTGATAAAACTAACACGGCGATTTGTTTAAAAGATAGACGAGTTTTAAACAAAATAAGGTCAGAAAGCCTATTGTCTAATGACAATAATTCAGATGACATAGAAGATGTACATTTGGAAAAAGAAAAAACTGATCTGAATACTGAGGAAATGTTCATTAAGCAAGTAGGTAAAAACCCATTCTGCATTACAACATGTTCTAAAAACCAATGTTTAGTTCTTAAACAGATTAAGGAACAAGGCAATGGTGAAGAAATAACTGCTTATTTAGATGCTACGGGTGGTCTTTGTTGGGTTAACTTGTATCTAATTCTCCCCAACGCGAGAATGCCGGTCACAAAACAATTTTGAATTAAAAAAAAAACGTAATCAACAAATGCAGTTTAGAATGGTAATGAATCTACCAAAAATATTTTATTTTTAATGCTTTTTGACAACTGGAAGATATTTTGGTTGCACACAGTTTTAGTAACAAAATATAATCCACAAAAATGGTGTATTGGTTTTTCGGAAAAGTATCCAACCCTTGATATTTATATAAACAAACTGGAAGTGTCAGAATGAGAAAAAATGTTTAAGGCCACAAAATGTAAGTTTTAAATTAAATATAAATAGAAAATAATTATTATATGATTTTAGAATTTCAGAAATTATACAATGCAAGAGGGATTTTAATCATACGTGTTAAGCTAAGTATTTTACATTATTCATTATTGCTGTAATGTAATTTTACATTTTGTTTTTAGGTTATACTCGGATGGGAATATGTGTCTTTAATGCATTGATGGTTGCCTGCGCCAACAGTCTTATCCGAAAACCCTACAAAACTTGCAAATCAATATTATACTATGCTCTCATTATACCAATAAAGACTCAGAAAATATGCACAGCTACGCCTTTTCCGCTTTGTGATATGATAAGTTCTAGCCATAATACCCGCAGCACTGGAAATTGGCTTAGAGAATATCGATTACATGTGAAAGAAAATCTAAAGAAATGGCCCATTTTCAACACAGTTGTAGTAGATTTCTCTTACGCGGAGATCCATTCTGTTCTAGATGCGTTTAATAGGATGGATTTGATAGAATATTTAAATGTTTCTTACATGTGGGCTGACGGTAACTACTCAAAGTCACCAACGAAATTTGTGAAAATACATTTGTGTTGTTCTCACATGTCACATACCATTGCAAGAGACGTACACAAATATTATGAGAAATACCCACAAATACACAAATTTCTTAAAGAGACTATGGCTTCTGTGATTGTCGCCAATAACTATCAGGAAGTTAAGCAAATTTGGCGTAAATTTGCAATTTTATTAACATCTAAATATATCACGATTGATGTTAAAGAGGCGTTTGAAAGTTTAATTGCCTTGATTACATTGAATAATGAAGAAAGTAGGTTAAATTTAAATATTCAATCAGAAGATACAAATATTTATGTTGAAACAGCCAAAAAGGATTTGTCCTGTCCACTTTATACACAGAGCCCATTTTATTGTGATTTGTATGATATTAGTAATAACCTAGATTTAACTAAATCGGATGGTATCGATGAACGAGCTATCAATAATTTTTATAATTTACAATTTCACACTGTACTTTTAAAAAAATATGTGACAGTGCTACCATTATTTACTGGAATACTGCGCAGCGGAAGTCGATTGAGTAATAGTCACGTAGAAAATTACTTTGCGTTGTTAAAACGAAGATTCTCAGTATCGAGCCGTACTCTTGAGTTAGGCAAAATGCCTTTAAAGGTTGGTCGTTTTGTTAGAGATTTAAACCAACGAAATAAAACGATTTGTAAAGAAGTATTTTATTCTGTTCCAAAATATTCCTTAAAATCAGAAGAAACAAAGATATCACCTAAAAATAGTGATCGGAATCTTATGGACGTGCAAAGCAGCGTTTCGGTTTGGAAAAGGAAGAATTCACATACAACACCTATAAGTAGTAAAAAGAAAAAATCCAGTTTTGACTTCACATTTGCTAAATCTTTTAAGGGGTTAACAAATATCGATCAAGACATTGCTGCAATGGCGACTTTAAGTCAAGATTGCATGGAAACACCGAAAAGGACAAAAATTATACAGCCTAAATCTATTTGGAAGAGACCGGCAACTGCAAAGTTACCATTAATAAGAAATGCTCTTCAAACATGCAACTTTTATAAAAATTCATGCGCAGTAGATTCTACTTTTCAAGCAATCAGGTTATCTCTAAACGACGATGCAAGTTTTATAAACAATTTGGAAAATGGACGTATAAAATTTTTACTGCAATCATTAATAAGGAATGATTTAGATAAAGTTTATAAAATTCGGAAAGAAATTTTAGTCGAAATGTCGGGATTTGAATCAGATTGTACTACTGAGGTTTTTAATGTATGTAAGAACATATTTGAAAAAGTACCAAGTTTACTGGTAACATTAAAATGTTGCAATCAAAAATGTTTATTACAAGAGCAAGAAAGGCGGCCACTTCTTTATTTGAACTTAAACTTATGTCAACAGGCAGGTATCTCAAATATTGAAAATTGTTTGGAAGAAATCCCACAAAAAACATGTAAAGTCAGTTTTCAAACGATGTTTCCCACAATAAACTCCTATGGAAATATAGTTTGTCTCGATACAGAATTATTCAGCGATACTTCAGTGAAATTATCAGAGATACCTGCAACCATAAAACTAAATAACGAAACATATCAAGTTTCTGCATTAATAAGCTTCATTCACGATGGTCCAGTTTTTAAATACCCAAAGTCGTTGGAAGCTCATTACATTTGCTATGGCATTCGAAATAAGAAATGGGAAAAATACGACGACTTGCAAGTCGTTGCAGTCTCTATGTGTACTTGCACAATTGTGTACCTATGTACCAATAATACGCAATCCACATTTGGAAGAAATCAAACCCCAAATAATATTATATACCAAAAAATAAAGAATTATATAAATTCGAGGGGGTGATGGTTACTTGGTATTGACTTGTTCTACTTGGCCGTATACTCCACTGCTTGGATAAATCTCTAGTATTGACTCCAAAAAATATCAAAAATGACAAAATTTCATTATAAGACGTGTCTTACGCTACACTACAAAGAAATCTTAAAAAAAGTACTATGTCCCCATGATACGAATCTGAGGATAGTTACTTGTAAACAAATCATTATGATTTTATTTCGATTATTATTAGATTTATCTCGAATTTTTCACATTTTATCAGTAAACATTTTTTTCGGGATGGGGCTACATTTTATTCAACTTTTACACTTTTTCCGGATAGCTACACTTTAGTCGAGAAACGAACCAAATATTTCGGGCTGAGATTTCGGGCTAACTTCAACGACTTCTTATTAGAGCGTGCTCGAATACTGTTGTAATTTTTTTCCGTAGTAGTTGTTGGCAATTAATACAGTCCTACCCTATAGTAGTGTTTGACAGATTGGGAAAATTTATTCTAACCTATATTTTTAACGTTCGTGAGTTCTTGTGTACATTCATAAATACAAAATAATCATATTTCTCAAGAGGTTTGCTGTGTTTTGTTTATATGCAGATATTGTGGAATATACAGCAAGCTGCCACAGTTTCTACACCATTCATGATTTTTAATTCCAGAGATTTCTTAACAATGTTTCGCCACCTCACCTTTAATTGACCGAAAGCACGTTCAACAGTGTTCCTTGCTTTGGAATGCTTTTTGTTGAACTTTAATTATTCTAGATTAATGCGCCGATTCCGCTTAAACGGAGTTATTATTCTAATTGGCTCTAACCTACAGGGGTACCAACTGTCACCCAGAATAATATACGGAAGAGGAGGATTTAATTTGTTAGTAAAAATTGGGATGTTGTAAAGTACGCGAGTGTCATAAACAGACTCCGGATATTCAACAAAAACGTCCAAAAATTGCAAATTAGTATCACAAATTGCCTGGCATTGGAAGGATTAATCTAATTTCCTGTTTATTTATTGGTCATGCAAATGTACGGGACACAAAATACTAATATGGGTCTCATCGATTACACATACTACATTTTTGAATACCGAATTTTCAGCTCTTCTATTGAACAGCAATCCAATATTGTCGAGTACATTTGCTTTTGGTAATTTAATTACCTGTGGCATAATGTGATCCACCGTAAAATCCAGCAACTTATGTATGATTTCTGTGGCGGTTGTTCTCGGCATTCCCATTAAGGTTTCGACCATTTAATGGCTTGTACCACTGGCTATACCCATGGGTTTTACGTGGTAAAAATGTGGCTATTTCTCGAAAATTTTTTGCAAAAATCCTTAAATGTTTTCAAGTTTCGGTAGGTTAGTGCGATAATGTGGTTGTGGATTTGGGTAGTATAATTTAACCGCTAAAATTTAAAAATAATGTAATCTTTTACCATAACACATTATCATTTTTATTAACCGAAATAATTATTTAAATTTGAAATATTTATAATTGAAAGCCGTAATGTCAAAAATTTTATTCGTGCAGCAAAGCAAAAGAAGGAAACAATTGTTGCACAACGAATATCAAAAACTACTACGAGCAAATAATTACCACAGTATTCGAGCAGGTCCTTAGAATTAAGCGTAAGAGCGCTTAGATATGTGCTACATTTTGCTTAACTCGTGTGCGTGTGAGCTTATAATGGGCCACAAGATTTACGTTTAACACGTTTTACGCTTAATAAAACATTGACTTTTATGAGAAAGGCGTTAAAGGCGATAGTCAAACTAAAGAGACTGAAAGCTTAATAAATGAATGAAAATTTTATTTTTGCTATTATGAGTATAAATAATATGCTTGTGAAGTGGTTCCGAAAACGTTCCGAAAATTGCTTACTCTATAAATGTATTGGTACGGTATTCAACAGTCAACGTTCATCATAGCACGTTTTGTGAAAACGAACAAGTTTTAAAAACAATCAATAACAAAAAGAAAGATTCATCTACAATCATTGTCACCAAAGACAAACGAGGTTGCCATACTCCTTCTCATAAACTGACGGAAGAAAAGGAAAAAGAAATAAAAGAGCATATTGAAAGGTTTCCTTCCTATGAAAGCCACTATAATCGAAGGGACTCTTCAGTCAAATATTTAACAAGTGATTTAAACCTATCTATTATGCATAGATTGTATTGTGAAACAACTGCAAGTCCAGTTTCTATTACTACATATCGACATATTTTTAATAGTTTAAATTTAAAATTTAAGTCTCCTAAAGTCGATACCTCCAGCCGATGTGATACAATTAAAATGAAGTTAGCTGTTGTATCTGAAGAAGAAAAAGCAGAGTTATTAGAAGAACAAAAAAAACATCACGATGAATGTAAAATGGCATATGACAGCAAAGCCATGGACAAAGCTGACGCAGAAATTAATTCAACAAAACGAGTCCTAACATTTGATCTTCAGCAATGTCTGGCAACACCTCTGTTAAAGTCTTCTGTCAGCTTTTATAAAAGACCATCATGGACTTTCAACTTGACGGTTCATGAATTAAATTCTAATGATGTTGTATGTTACATGTGGGATGAAAGTGTCGCTCGTCGAGGAGGAAAAGAGATAGCTTCGTGCCTCTTTTCTCACATCAAAAGTTTACCATCGAATGTTTTACATTTAACGTGTTATAGTGACAACTGTTCCGGCCAGAACAAAAATTCCTTCGTAGCTATTATGTTTTATTTATTCCTACAATCCAATTCGAATATTCAGATTATCGATCATAAATTCCTAATTTCTGGCCATACACATATGGAATGTGATTCGGATCACGCAATGATTGAGAAAAAAAAAAAGAAAACCAATATTGACATACATCACCCTCGAGATTGGATGTAGTTTATACGTGGAGTTGGAGTCAAAAAAACGTTAGCTGTTCATGAAATGACACAAAATCAGGTGTTTAATTTTTCTGACATATTAAAAAAAAAATTTATATGGCGTAAAACAAACACTGATGGAGATAAATTTTACTGGAATGCAGTAAAATGGTTGAGATATACCAAAGATGTTGGTGTCATTCAGTATAAAACAACGGTGGATACCAGAGAACCATTTAAATCAATTAAAATAAGTCGACGTGGAGTACATGCTGTCACAACTGATTTGGAACCATGTTACAATGAGCCAATCACAATTAGTGCAGCGAAAAAAAAAAGATTTAATAGATATGCTTCCACTAATCAACACTATTTTTCATTCCTTCTATCAAAATTTGCCGGCCGAAGATCTACCAAATATTCATCCAAATCTAACAGAAGAAGATGACAATGAAACTGAATAGATTATAATTATAATTATTTAATTAAAATGGGATATTTTTTAGTTTTGTTTTTTAACTGAATAGATTTTAGTTCTAGTTTATTGAAATTATATTTTTTTTATATTTGAAGTAAAAATGAAATTTACTCACAGTCTAATAAAACATCTTAAACAGGTAAATAATTTTGTTTAATTTTTATAAAACATCTTAAAAAGATATACCGGCGCATTTATTACAAAATTAAAAATAACAGAGTATCTTATTTAAATTTAATATTACAAAATGAAATAATCTGAATTAACAAAACATCTTAAATAGTATTTCACTCAATTTCTCCTAAAGCGTAAATAAATTTAAATTTCTATTGAATACATTTTATTGTCTTTAACTTTATATCCTTACTGTAAAAATTTCAGACAAATCAGTTAACGTTTCAATTTCACAGAACCAAAAAAATCTCTAAATCTTTTTTACTCCAAACTACAAATTTCGAATTAAGATACTTTAACTTTTCACCACAGAAACTATTATATAAAGTTTTCTAAATTTCTTTAACAACATACAAGAGGCTATATTAAAATTATTTCCAGAAATATTAAAATTAAATTATGCCAAAAATATATTTTTCGAACGTATGACGAAGTAAAATAGTACTTGCTAAATGTAACTTTAGTTTTACTAGTGCACGCCAGATGTCTATGGTTGTTTTACAGAAAAATACGAAAAAAAAATTATTTAATCACAAAAGTACCACACCTTCTTAATATTGTGTGATTTATTTTGCTTTTCCTAAAATTTTTAAACGTGAAATTTCCCCATTAATTATGGTGAAAACCCACTTCAAATTTGCGCCGCCATCTATGTAATGCATATTAGTTTAGTGACCACACGATTTGCATTAAGATTTTATTTTATTTAGAACAGAACGATGTTGTTATGAAAATTTTATAAATTTTGATGTAAATAAACCAATTATTATAAGAAAATGAAAAAGATGATGTGGGTGTCAACACTCAAACCAAACAAATAATTTAAATAGAAAAAAAACTGATGTTGATATACATACATACATATGTTGAAATTCAAACATTTATGAAAATATCTCAGAGATCATAATTGAGAATTTTTAGCGTTTTCATTTAAAAATTTGTCTTAGTGTGATATGAAAAGTTTGGTTTTTTCCTCGTTTCTAATTCCTTTATAAAAGCTTCGTTTGCTTTGATTTAAGCCATTAGCAGAGCCTTCTAGAGTATAGAGCCATAATCTTAATGACGTATTTTTTTGAAGCTTTTTTAGTGGTATAACTTTTCACTGATTTCCTTAGGAATCCATAGTAAAAATGGTGTTGTTTAGCTTCAAGTTTTTCAATGAAAAAAGCAAAAATGTCATAAAATGTTTATATAAAAGTTTTCTACATATCTTTAACAACAATATACAAGAAGGCCATATTGGTATTAAGCAAATATTAATTGTAGAAATATTAAAATTAAATTATTTCTAAAATATATTTTTCCGAACTTTCATTTTGAAAAATACATCAAAGTTGGCTCTGACAAATTAAAATAATACTTGCTAAATTTTTCTTTAGTTTTACTAGTGTACGTAAGATGTCTAAAATGGTCACAGAAAAATACGAAAAAAAATTATTTAATCGCAAAATTAGCACACGTTCCTATATTTTGTGAATCTGTTTTGCTTTTCCTATAATTTTTGAACTTGAAATTTCCCCAGGTGGTAATTTTTGCTACGATTTTTCCAAATTTTTATGGCCGTCACTGCCATCTATGTAATGTATATTGGCTTAATGACCAAACTAATCGTAGTAAGCTTTTATTTCAATTTGACCAGAATGCTTTTGTTATCAATTTTTTTTTACATTTTGGTTTAAATAAATCAATTATTACAAGAAAATGAAAACGATTTACTTAAACGATATTCGACGATATGTATGCTGAAATTCAAATATTTATGAAAGTATTTCAGAAATCATAATTAAGAATTTGTAACGTTTTCATTTAAAAATTTGTCTTAGGAAAAAAAGTGATTTCCCATATGTTTTGTGTGTTTTACTATGAAAAGTTCCATTTTTTCCTCGTTTCTAATTCCCTTATAAAAGCTCAGATTTTTTGATTATGGCTCTATAAAATACAGGGTGCTCTGCCATTAGTCATCGAAAAACAGAGAAAACAAAAAAAATCAAATATTTAAAAATTGGAGATCTTTCAGTTTCATAGCGGTCTAATATAGTAAATTAGCTTTCACTAGGGTAAAACACCTAATAATGGGTCCCCTTAAGCGAATTATTTTTTTTACGGAATAATTATGATTTAGTCAGTTGGCAAATTTTACTGAAGTTGTGTTTTTTATGTTTAACAAACATTTAAGAATCAGTAACGAGTTTAATATCATAAACATGTTAATGTAAAATATAAAAAAATCACATTAAACGAGAAATGTCACTTTTTCCAGTAATGGGCCATATAGTATTTGTTCAGTAATGGGCCATACAGTTTTACTAGTAAAGAGCCCCTTTGTATTTTATTTATGAAAACGTAATAATGATCATTTTTAATATGTTACTTTTGTAAAAAAATATAATTTATTCAATTTATTCATGCCTATAATAATAATTACACAATACAACAAAAAATAAAGTTAGGTACACTTAACTTAAATCTAAAATGATTAATTTATTCAGAAATAATCAGGAACAAAAAATGAAATCACATTTTTTAAAATAAAGTTAGATACATTTAACTTAAATCTAAAATGATTAATTAAGATTTAAAAAGGAACTAAAAATAAAATCACATTTCAATCATGCAAAAAGGCAGTTGCACTTTGCACCTTAAGCTACATAGTTTCAGTCTTAAACAATTAGTTCGGCGTACAAGCTAGACAAATAAATTTATTATTAATATTTGTCCCAGCACAGTCCATATGGTACCTTCGATATTTGCATAAATTGCAAGAAACTCCGAGTTTGCTACTAGTAAAGTGTCCAGCACATTTGAAGCATATGCCACATGTTACGTTCACATCGTACTCGTTCAAAAACAATTTTCGAACGTGGCATTCATTGGTGACGTCATTAGCCTCATTACTGATTTGTTGAACTTCAGTTGACTGATCATTTTTGGTTATGTTTTGAAATACTTCCCTTAACTTTGCAGATGAATTCTTCGATATCGCATTTTTCTTTAATGGTTTTGGCTTTTTACGTAACTTACAATCCATTCTTTCCGTTTTTCGTTTTTGCCTTAGTAACGCTTCTTGATCCCTTTTTTCTTTTTTAATTTTTCTCTCCTTCATTCGATTTTCCTTCTCGGTTTCTGCAACTATTTTTTTATTAAGTTTATTTTCTACTTCTTTCTGGTAAGGTGTTGACGAAATAATAATGGGTGTGTGTCCCTGTTTTTCAGGGACCGCGAGAAAGCTTCGTATTTGAAAATTTGTATCATCTAGGATATGCAGCACTGGTATACCGGAAAAATTGAAATTTTCTGGACCATTGAACTATAAAATTTCGTCGCAAAAAAATTGGTCGTTATTTGAAAACGTAGATTAAACACTATAATATAATTATTTTTACCTCATCAATGAATTCAATAGAATGTATTTCTTGCGATATTGTCTCACGCACATCTTTGGGATTACTTATTATTTCTTAATCAAAAGCGTCACCTTCTCCATTTTTGCCGTAGTTTCCAATCGCAACATCGTTGTCGAAAATAAATGTAATATCCATTTGCTGTAATTTAAGATAATGTTACCCCATTTAAATTTTCAAAAAATATAAAAATTTTAATGTTTTTGTTTTATGTAACTTACATCCACTGTGTGTGCGTTTGGAAGGCACGTAGGATAAATTCGCAGAAGTATTAAAAAATCTTCTGAAGGACTCTCTTGGAGATTTTCAAACTCTTTCAGTTTGTTTGGACTAACAATATTTATATAACCACATGTGCGAAACCCATTCACAATTGAGCATTTTTTGATGTATTTATCGATCACTGTTTTTAAATTTGGCGCAAAACAAGTTTTTGTTAGCATTCGATCGATATTTTCTTTCCTCCAATTTAAAACTGCTTTTTGCCAACCTGTTTTAAGTGGCTTAAAAATCGATACATCTGCTGGTTGCAGAATTCTGGTCGAATTTGGATATAAGCAAATTAAAATAATTTTTAATTTCTCGCATAACTTGGACAACTGATATATCAGATACGTTCTGTGGCCATCAACATAATATGTAATATTTATATTATAAAATAATAGGGAATTCCATATTTTGTGTCACAACAGTTGAATAATTTAAAAATCATTTTTATATGAAATAATTTGTATTGTATAATTATAAAAAAAACATTTATCTTGGAATTATATTATATAGATTTATCTTGTTATCTTATATTTAAAACAAGGTGATTGACAATAATTAATTAATTAATTAACTAATTTACATTTAGTTTTGGCAATCAGCTTGTTTTGTTTACTTTATAGAAACTGAATAATTTTGACATGTTGGTTACTTGTAAAACAGTCTCGAAAACTGCCGGCTTTATCATTCTTTTACCCATGCGCAGGTGACGATAATGATGTTTGCGAGACTTTTTTGCTTATTTTTAGTGTATTTAAGAATACTATATTGGGAATTCTTTTTCAAATCGGCCACCCCCTCTGCCCATTTCAATTTTAGGGAAAAAATATTGTTGAGCACACGAAAAAATTCATCAAGAAGTCTAGTTTTTGATACCGTTAGGTGTTTAAAAAAGGAAAAAAATTCTAACCTCAAAAAAACTATCTAAAGTGAGGTATCTCGCAATAAAAAGCCATTTTTTAGTCAAAAATGATCGAAAAAATTATAATTCCTCAATAATTTTGACCAAATTACTCATTAAAAGTATTTTGGGGGTCGCTGAACAAGAATCCGATACCAGAATTCAAATTCAAAATGGCGGATGCAAGATGGCGGATGGGAGATGGCGGATGCAACTGGGCGGATGCAAGATGGCGGACTTTAATTTCAAATTCCAGATTGCGGTTCCAAAATGGTGGACAAATATTTTCTCATTATTAGCTGATTTCTACTAAATTTTGTCAACGGAAGTTTTTGAGGTCTCTGATAACGAATTTGAGCTCAGGTTTCAAATTCAAGATGGCGGATCCAATATGGCGGACATTACTTATTTATCATCAAATTTATTCAAATTAACCGGCTTAAAATTCGAATTTCTCGAAATTATTTCCTGAGATGATTTATAAAACTATAAGGAGTCAGAAAATGTAAGAAAACATTTTTTTTTTGTAAATTCTAGAACGAAATGAGGGAATATATCGGTCTAGAATTTTCACAAGATTCAAAATAACATTAATTTGTAGATAGATTATTGGAATATCGATTATTCTTTGATCTCTGCATTTACTGCATTTTTGTTCGCACGGGAATCTCATTTCCCAGTACCTTACTTGTTAAGGCTTTCCCCTATCCACCACCTGGGGAGGTGCTCGATGCGGGACTAGTAAACCCGACACGAGTCTGTCTTCGTCTATGTCAATTCTGTCTGTCTGTCCATCTATCTGCTGCAAGGTGTAGCTTATCTAAGTCAATTTCGTCTTTCTGTCCATCTGTCTGTAGTGTGATTGTTTTTTTAATATATGTATATATATATATATATATATATATATATATATATATATATATATATATATATATATATATATATATATATATATTTATTCATCTCATGCTAGTATATAGATTAAAATATAATGCGTCAAGTTGGTCGAGCGGTGATACTGAATAAAGAACTAGAAAGGAAATAGATTAGAGTATTATTTAATAATTTTAACAACGTAGATATTACAAAAATAAATATTCTTTGATTTTTAATTTTATTTGGTTCCTTTTAGCGAAATTACTTTATTTTAAGTTTAGTTACGAAAACTGTTAAACTTTTATTTTTACTTTTTAAGACGCAATGACTAAATTCACAAATTTCAAGTCATTGCGTCGACTAAATTCACAAATTTAATAATCTTAAATAATTCAAATGAAAAAAATGGTTTTGGCCACAGAATTATTGTATCACGTCAGGTTTTTTGAGATAATGTAACCTAAAAGCGTCGAAAAGCTTGTTTTTGGCACTTTTGCACTTGAAATATGCTTAAGAGAGATAGGGCCAATTTGACAACGGGATTATATTTATTGTTCGAAAATCTACTGAAAACCGTACAGTAAGCATACAAAAATTAAAAGAAATCTTTTTGTATTAATAAGTTCTAAGTCTCATATGTTCTTATTATGCATAATCAAAGAATTTCATAAGTAAGCATAACTTGTATTCCTTCTCATTTTATAACTAAATGATCTGCAGATTCTTATATTATAGTCGTAGAGTTTGGTACGCTAAATAACATCCCGTTGTCAGATTTGCCCTAACTCTTTTTGGTCTTGGGTTATTTCAAATGGAAAAGTTTTTTGACACATTTACGGTAGGGTATCTCAAAAACCTGACGCTGTGTCCTGATTCACCGCAAAAAAATTACTTCCGCACATATAAAACTACCCAGGATACCAATTATTTGATTTTCGGTACTTGTATAATATGATGTTTCTGATAATGTTATCCGAATAATAATCCGTAATCTTCTTCATCAGTATCTATATTTTCAATCCCGTTACCTCTAGTGAACTGAAAGACAGATTTTGTAATTCTGACAAAAGTCTCCCTGGTTTGATCATATTTACTCCATTATCCGTTTTTAATAGAGTAAAGCTGTATTATGGTTATCATTGCGCCAAATTTTTGTAAGACTTGATAATATTATTTCTTTCCGTGTAACCATACGTGAAGATAGAACAGTGTAAAAACGAATTATGTTATAATAATGATATTGTTCGAGCAAAATCAGATTAATTTTCTAAAGGGTACATTTAATAATAGTTCATACGACAAAACGAAATGTGCGGACGCCGAACGATACACCCTTATCGTTTAACACTGCTTGCCTGTTTTTGGGGACAAAAATTTACGAATTTTAATTAACTTAATTCAACATGCAGAGCAAAAAAAAATTCGCCTGCACATCATAAGAGTACGTACGAGAATATAAAAATTACAACACACGAACGATAAAAAATATTTTATTGGCTTCATTTTTTATTCTCTTCCAGATACATACAATATATTCAATATTCCTAATGTTGGCCCATTGTATTAACTATTATGGCAGTAAATTGCTCTATTAGTTCCTATTGTTTCATTTTTAATACGATTACATGTACAGTAGTAGTTTTTTTTGTTCTAATTTATTGTAATTAGAATTATTGGTCTAATCGTATAAGAGCTATGTGCTATGTGCTATGAATTGGGAAATGTAGTAGAATTTGGGACTAAAAATAAAAATTATTTTTCCAATAATACACTTTGGGCAACGTAAATAAAAATGTGTTGTTATCAAATTATTTACAACACTAATATAAAGTTAATATTTTGTGTACAATATACAATGTGTACGTACGTAATATACTAAAATTATGATAAGGATTAGTTATTGTGTTTGTCGTTTATTTTCCATATATCGAATTCGAATATTTGGTAAATTTTTTTTTTAATAATGGGATTGGGATTGTTTATTGTATGGGGGTGTGTCATGGATGTAGAGAATATAATATTCTGGAACTAAATTTATATTTTATAATAGGATCCCATTTACGAGTATTATATTTTGTACATTTCTGTCTGTCCCTAATAATCGGCATGATTTATACGTACAAAGTATTTTCCGATAAAATTAATTAAATTGAAGACATACAATTCCCTGAATTATAATTAAAATAAAGACACATTCATCTATAAATATTTTTTGATTAATCCACAAGGATTACATGAAATTATTTATATTTATAGAAAATAATAGCAATTAGTTTATGTTTGGTTATGATTTAAATAATTTTATTTTAGTTTTTTGTTATTTTTATATTAAAGATTAATTTATGTAAATTCAATAGGAATATTTAATTTTAAGGAATTAAAAATTAGTTTAATTGTTTGAAATTTAATGTTAGCTTAACAAATAAAAATCCTAACGATTTAATATACATACACCAATGAAGTCATTATTCATATATAAAACCAGTAGCTCCTACTAATCATCACAGCTTTTCTTATTTTTTGTGTTTTTTTAACTTGATTTAAATAATTGAGAACATCTCAATTCTATAAGAACTGAGTTGATAAAGCAAATTAAATGTTCCCATTTAGATGTTATTATCTTAATTGTAAAGAGATTTTGAGATCAATGTAACGTCAAGACATTATTACAATAGTAAAATCGAAAATTGTTGATTTAGATTAGTTTGAAATACTTTAGATTAGATAAAAGTTTGTAAATGGTTTAGATACAAGTAATAACAGTTCCGCAGTTAGGAAGCGGAATAATAACTCAGCTTCGTTCAAAGTTATATTCCTACTTCGTAGTCACGGTTTTTCCTCATAAATAGTGTATTAGTGAACTAAAAATTCATTTTAATTCTGTACCCACCTCAAAGGTGTACTTACTCTCTTGTTAGTTTTTAAATTCAAGTTAAGAACATATATCCATGTAGGTAATGATTTAAGACATGCTTTGATAATGTCAACCCTTGTCTCTTTAGGTATAACTGGCAAAGTTTGCCGAAAATCTCCAGCAAAGACAAAAGTTAAGCCGCCCATAAATTCATCACATGACCCAAGGTCTCTGGGAGTAACAACGATAGCTTCAACATGAGCTCGATGAATCATTGTTTGTCTTGAAAATTTTTACCAAGATTACTATTTTACGGATAGAGCAAACTGACTATTGCACACAGGATGCATTTAACGGTAATTTGAAAGTGGAATTTAGTACATATTAGTAGATTAGTCAAAAAAAATTTTCCCTGTGCATCCAGAAGCATATAAAAAAATGGTTTTTTCTGTCACTATAGATATTCTGCATGATAGAGTGATATGCTTGCCGTTGATTCTGATACTAATTTTAGGAGGTTGACACTGTTGTAGTCTTGAAGCTCTTTAATATTCAAAGAATTTCGGAATATGGTAACATATCTTGTTCATTACAAATTGGAGTTAGCAATAACATAAATACTTTTTACCAGGGGGTATATTACGAAATTTTTCGATTTCGAATTTTTACGATATCGAAAAAACTCGATTCGCCGCGGATTTACCCTATTATGAAACTTGGAAAATCGAATTTATAATATTATTTATTATTATAAATATTACAATAATATAAATAATATTTAATTTATTTAAAAATAAATAAGTCATTTACAAAACCGTATTTTCCGTAAAAACACAAAATACCAATTTTACAAAATCCGCCAACTAAATATCAGTCGAATTTTGCCATGAGCGTTCGAAAAAATCCGAAATCGAAAAATTTCGTAATAGGCCCCCAGGATTACCAAGGATATCCTCACAGAAATCGTTTTTAAATTATTTTCATAAAGCAATTGGTTGAGAAGGATGACAGAAGAATAAAATGACGGCGAATAAATCTCTCATTTTGGTTGGAGTCTGTGAAATTACCGCGTCTAGTGCAACAGCAATTGAAAAAAAATTTGTTTACTAAAATAAGGAACAATATACCTTATAATAGTTGCAATCTATTAATATTTTACGTAATATATAAATTGAGATATTCGTGTGATATTGAGTAAGCAATATTTAAAAAGAAGAATACCAATATATGAATATTAACGATTCCACAAAGAATTTTGATATATCATATGGGTCAATTTTGAATCTTATACGACAAACCAGCTACCTGTTGTCTAACCATAACCCCGTGAGTACATACTTTACAAATGTAAAAATTTCAACTTTCAATATTCCGGGGTTTGCCCTCTGCTCAATGTTCGAATTTATTGACTCCATAATGTTGGTTATTCAAAATTATATGCTTTCATATACTGTGATTGTTCTTTCTTGTTGATGTGAAAACATCTTTAGTGGGGGTAAGCAGAGCACCCTGTATTTTATAGAGCCATAATCAAAAAATCTGAGCTTTTATAAGAGAATTAGAAACGAGGAAAAAACGGAACTTTTCATAGTAAAACACACAAAACATATGGGAAATCACTTTTTTTCCTAAGACAAATTTTTAAATGAAAACGTTACAAATTCTTAATTATGATTTCTGAAATACTTTCATAAATGTTTGAATTTCAACATATACTCGTATGAATGTCGTTGAAGTAAATCGTTTTCATTTTCTTGTAATAATTGATTTATTTAAACCAAAATATAAGAAAAATTAAAATAAAAGCTTACTACGATTCGTTGGTCATTAAGTCAATATACGTTACATAGATGGCAGTGATGGCCGTAAAAATTTGGAAAAATCGGACCAAAAATTACCACCTGGGGAAATTTCAAGTACAAAAATTATAGGAAAAGTAAAACAAATTCACAAAATATAGGAACGTTTGTTAATTTTGGGATTAAATAACTTTTTTTCGTATTTTTCTGTAACCATTTAGACATTTTACGTACACTAGTAAAACTAAAGATAAATTTAGCAAGTATTATTTTAATTCGTCACAGCCAACTTTGATGTATTTTTCAAAATGAAAGTTCGATAAAATATATTTTAGAAATAATTTAATTTTAATATTTCTGCAATTAATATTTACTTAATATCAATATGGCCTTCTTGTATATTGTTCTTAACGATATGTAGAAAACATTTATATAAACATTTTATAATATTTTTGCTTTTTTCATAGAAAAACTTGAAGCTAAAAAACACCATTTTTACTATGGATTTCTATGGAAATCAGTGAAAAGTTATAGCACTAAAAAAGCTTCTAAAAAATACGTCATTAAGATTATGGCTCTATACTCTAGAAGACTCTGGGGTAAGTCAAAAATTGCATGTAAAAAAAGGAACGGAAAATCCGGTACGAACGAAATTGCAAAATACATATATACATACGAGGAAAACGAACACAAAATGTACCGAACTTGCACACTATATAATTCGAATTTCAATTTCCGTCGGATTAAAATATAAAGGCAAAAATGTTATGCATGTGTAGTGTAAGTGATTCAAAAACATGAAATGGAAGTATGTACATTAGAAACAAACAGAATTACACGCATACTTTAAGTATTAAATATTATATGTACATCTTAGCGAGCTGTGAAAATGACACTTACCCATTGATACATAATAAAATAATAATTTTTAAATTGTTTAATCCGTATGCTATGTTTAGTATTGCTCATGCTGTTGCTGAGTTTGGTTATGCGGTGAGCGCAGGAAACAAAAACTATAAAACTGGTAAACAGATTCGAATGATATTCTCTAAAGATGCACGCAAGAAAGATTTTACAGGCAAAATAGCGTCTATGTATAATAGAACCTCATTTTTCATTTAGTTCAAACTGATCAAATCGGCGATGCCACTTTGCTTTGTTTACTGGGTTTGTCGTGACCATTCACAAAACTCTAAATATGGAATTTTTAACAAGATTGCCGTGTATGAGTGTAATGGTGTACTGTATTTTAAAGCGTACAGTACAGCTTTAGATGATTAACTTAACTGAAATGTACTTTGCTCAGCTCACCAAGGCATGGCTATACTGAAATATTGTCGTTTGTATTTCTCGTTGTCAATAAATAAATTATAAATTTCAATTTTTAATTAACCAATTAATCTCGGTAAGGTTCGTCCTCCAAATCCAAAATAACCCAATTTGACTAATTTTAAACCAAAAATATAACTCGATTTAAATGCTTAGCGAACGACAGCCGTTTATCTGCATTGGTTTCTCAGGCCCATCCAAGAGGCTTGAAATGATTCAATGAATACATAAAGGTTTTCACATAATACTTTTGCGAGTTGAGCGTGAACTAGCCCGTTATTTTTATAATTTTATTCCCCTACGAAAAATATTGTTTGGGTAAGGGAAAAGTTTATGATAATTCATTTATTTTTGTTTGGTGTATGAATAAGCAAAACCAACAAAAATGCTTATACACTTTTGTTGGTTTTATGATAAGTCAAGAGTAGAGAGTGTGTGTGGTTTTTTTTTGGTTCGATATGCGAGTATTTTTATTTTGTTTTGTGTTTACCGTTTTTTTTTTCATGCATGTGTATGATCACGCGACAGCACTGGCAGCAAATCAGAATTTGTTTTGCTATTTAAAAAAAAAAATAAAAGAAAATTGTGATGAAAAAGGAGAAATATGAGGGGTCGAGTTGTTGTTTCTTAAAAAAAAAAAAAATTCAGTCGAGTTTTGGATTTTGATTAAAATGAGTCAAGTTTGGAGTGTTTGAGGTGATGGTCTCGTTTCGGGCCAGTCAAACTTTTTTTGAGTTAAAAAAATATTTTTTTTTTTTTAAAGTTGAATAAATAAAACAAATAATAATAATAATTAAGAAAAAAAAATATTGAAAATTGCGAGACTTTGCAGAAATAGCCATATTAACTTATATTAACTTCCAAATTAAATATGAAAAACTAGGCAAGTTAAAGTCAGATATAGTCAGATGGTTGTGGGCTTACTTATTTAGAAACCCAATTTCCTAATTTTCCTTGAAGTTATCCAGGAAAATGAAGATTTAGCAGATAAGTGATTCTGTTAAAAATTTTTTTTTGATATTTTTCGCTTAAGTTACGTAAGTTATATTTCCAGTAGATTTCTTAATTCTAAATTTAAGATAAGTCGTTTTCCCAAATAATTAAATATATAGTAATGTTAAAAATTTTTTTTACTTTTAGTTTTTATTTATAAAAACAATAATTAAACAGAATTAACCTTCATGTACAAAATATATATAATTCATTGAAATTTAGCGTAAAATAATAAAGTTTACATAAATCTATTAAAAAAAAAAAAAATTCATTCGTCTTCGGAATCTGAAATGTTAGGCTGTATGTTATTGACACATAAATCTGTCGCCAGCCCATTATAAAATGAATGAAATTGTGTATCTATTAAAGGCAGCATTGAAATTAGGTCGTCCTTTTTAGCTTTATTTATTTTAACTGGATGATTGTAACAGTTGGGTATTTCAGAAACGTTAACATTGCTTACACCTCTTTTGAAAATTAATAGTTGTTTGAATGGTTCTGCTTCATCATGGGAATATTTATAAAAAACGTGTCAAAATTGTTGAGTAAATCGCATTCATTTCACGTCTTTCCATGAAAATTTGTTTCCTTCTAAATTAATTTTTCGAAATGTGAAGTTGGATTTATATAGAGCAGAGAAATTAAGAAATTTATTTTCCATCTCAATTACTTCAAAATGGCGTTTATTGCTAACTGGGGCATGGTGTATTTTCATATTCGTTTTCTTCTTCATTTTTCAATTATGGCGTGATCCGAATCACACTCCATATGAGTGTGACCCGGAATTAAAAATTTGTAATGAATCTCTTTTAGATGAGAATTATGCATCAATATAGAAAGCATTGTGACCAAAAATAAATTTTTGTTTTGCTCTGAGCATGAATCACTATAATAGGTAACAGATATCTCTGGTATACTCTGCAAATGTTGAAACAAGCAGGCCGCGATTTCGTTCCCTCCTCTTCCTCCAACGCCTTCATGCCACATGTAGCAAAAAGCATCATTGGTGATGCAGTCATTTACGGTTAAATTAAACGTCCACAGTGGACGTTTATAGAATGAAACGGAGGTCTTGAAAAAGGAAGTTGGAAGACATTGCTAAAGATCGAAAGTAAAAACTTTTTTAGTTATTGATGTTTCTGCCATTTCCTTATCAAGTTTTTTAGCATTATATGCTTGTGATGCCATCTCATGGTGTATTTTTTGGTCCTCAATTACTTTGAGTTTGGTAGATTCATTAACCGCTCCAATTATTTGGATTTGTAAAATTTCGCATTTATTACAAGTGTCAAGTTGTGGCTTTCTAAAATTGATGCCCATTCCTCCAAAAATGAAGAAGCTAACACAAACCTTTGAATATTTCTGAATACTTTGATAAAGAAACTGGTGCTGAATTACTGGAAGAATAGAGGTTGTACATTGTCGCTAATGTTAGATCTGCTTCCAGATACATTTGAGATGTATGAGCCTGTGTCTAGTAGCTTTCATATGCCGCAAATGAAGAAATATGTTTCTTGATTTCCTTTATTTTTTCAGCATTCAGTTTCTTTGGTGGAACAGATTTTCCTCTACGATCACCAAGGTATGTATCAAAATCATCGGTTTCTAATTATTTCTTCGCAACTGACTTTATAAAGTTGTCTGTTTCGCCAAGCGTATGTCTGAAACATTTTTGACTGAGTTCAGTATGTAGTCCATTATTTTCCACATGATATACATAACTATATTGTCGGTTTTTTGAAGTAGGTGTGTGGGAAATTGTTGTTCTTTTGATAGGATTTATGTGTATGAGACCAGATAAATAACAAATTCGACAATTATAGTCTCCAAGAGACCAGTATTTGTTAAAAATTGCATTTTGTTGTGCAAAAGAAATTTTGTTTAAACATTTGAAACGGCTAGCATTTAGCTGTTTACATTCTCTGGCTTTTACTGTATTATTGGAGCTGTTTAAATATGATTTACCTGAATTAAGGGTTATCTTTATGTGCTTACGAATTGATGATTTTGAAGAGCCTGTTTGATTTTGCATTGTATATTCATTTTGAATTGCGACACATTCAATATTTGCCTCAATTTGCCTTGCAGCATCCTCTAAGTCTAATTCAATATTAGTTGAATCTTGTCCATAGTTAGGGTCGGCATCTGAATCGTCGAACTCTCTAAAGCTGGATTCCTGATTATCGTTAGGCAAAACAACATGTTTTATCATTTAAGGGTGTAAATCACTTTCACAAACTCCAGTAACACAACTAAATGATGTTTTATTTTCACAATGAACCACTACTGGTAACGATTTGGTATGTTTGGTATGTTTGCGTTGTCACTACTTAAAAATAATTTATATTGGAATTATTTTATAGTAAAAAATATAGTAATAATAATAAAAAAAATGTTATTAACTTACTTGCTGTATTTGGTTTCAAACAATCTTGTGCTTTCATCGTATGAATTTATGATACTATGATTGACGTTTTGTACTTTTGAATAATTTTGAACGTTTTCCTGCGATCGCTTTTGATCTAACATCATCATTTGTTTCCCGCGACTTATCATATTGTAATAATTTTTAATTACTTTTGCACTTCACGCCACAGTTTATTTTACTTCAATTCGTTAAATCAAATCTCTCTATTACTCACATACATATATGGAAAAAACACTTAACTCACTTTAAGTAAACAAACAATTATTTGATCGTGTATAGAAAAATCACTTAGTTCAGATAACGGCTGTTATGAAATTATGTAACGGCTTTTTTACAATAGTATACATATGAAAAAATCACTTAATAGCCAAAACTCGAATTAGTTTTAACAGAATACTTTTTGAAAAAACACTTATTGTCACTTAAGTGATTTTTCCGCAACAATTGATTCCTTTAAATTTAAATGTTTATTCACTTAAATGTATTAAGTTATTTTATATGTGAATATACAAAATTTAATAAATTTTAAAACTCAAATAAGTGTTTTTTCCAAAATAATAAAGTAATATAATGCAATTCAGTGCAGGTAAGTGATTTTTTTTATAGGCATAACTCGGTCAAAAATTAAGCAAATACTTTTAAAATTGGCTTGGTTATAAATGACGCTTAAAGGAACAAATAGAAATAAAATTTGACAAAATCACATAAATGATATTAAGTGGTTATGCTGAATTGCCACAGATAATAACAAAAATTAAAAGAAAGAAAACTCAAACTAAAATACAGTTTAAAAAGGGTTTGGTTGTTTTTTGAAAATCAATTAAACTTTTTTTGTACATAATTGAGTTTCATAATGAAGTGAGGGTGAGCAAATGTTCGTCAAAGAGGATAGGCGTGTTTTTTCTATCCTCTTCAAAAATTTAATTTAATTTTATTTTTGTCTTTATTTTTGTTTTATTTATGTAGTTTATGTATATACTTTATATACATATGTATATAAATTTTAATCCTAATTGAATTCAATTTTAGTCTAATAATAATTAAAGTGTAAGTGTAATAATAATTGAAGTGAATTTTTGGAAAATGCAATCCACCAGAATGCATTTATCAGGCAATTTTTATATTTATAGATAAAGAAATCAAAATTATTGATTTCTTGTTTAAGTGCATGGTTTTAACTGTTGTGTGATTGTACATGAAATTCAATTTCAATTTTAATTGCTAAAATTTAATAATCGAATAGAATTAAAATTTTTTTAACTTAAATAGACATACGTCGTAGTTAATTTCATATTTGATTTGATTTTTACGCATACTTATATGCGTTCTTGTGTTTGTAGTTTATATACAATCGACAAAAATACCATATATGCTTGAAACATGATATATAACAAAGCCAACAACAGGTTTGTGCAGCCGTCTCGTTCGCTCTTTGGATAGATTCTCTCAAGGAAATGTACTATGTTTATATTGTTGTTGGTTTTTTGTCTTGTAATACTAGTACATTATGTAGTAAGTCTTAAAATTTTCAAAGTGTTTTTAATTTCTAATAATTTTATAATTTTGTGAGCCAAATTCGACTGATTAGTTTTCGAATTTTCTTTTCATTATAAAACGTTTTGGGTTTTGGCTATTGTGGTGGCGTGATCGTACACATATAATTTCAGTTTTTTTTCCCGTTACTAATTTATCATTTCAGTTATTCAAATTTTTTCTCGATTAATTTTTTTCCGTTATTGCAAAAATAATTGTTTTTGTTTCTCTTACCGATATTAATTTGCGTATATCTGACGCATTAAATACTAACGTTATATTTTCGTTCCTTTTGTTTTTTTTTTATAATAATTCATAATAATCCCGTTGATTATTTTACTAGTCTTTACCAGTGCTTAGTGATTTTTGGTAATTTTCTTTTTTATTTATTGTCATTATTTTTCGGTTTTGAAATCATGTTCGGTCACCCCATGAAGGAGTAATTCCTGGTCGAGTGATTGAATGTGTTGTGAGGTAGAGTCCTTGCGGCTGGTCGGTTCTCCATCTCTTTCCGGTCGTGTTGCTCACTTCGGCAGGCTGTCGGAGGCAGCAGCACGACTCTTGTGTTAGTCGGTTCCTAGATATGACGGTTTCTGACCCGTAAGATAGTCGAGTGGTTTGTTGCGAAGACGCCCTTCCATCTATAATCTGCATCGGTTACTACCGCAACCGGAAAGGCAATTCCGGTAGCGGGCCGATGATAAGGGGGCCTTCGTAGCAGAGTAGTCGGGGTTCGAGTCGGACGGTACCGTCATTTCCAACGACTGCACCCAGTTTATTATTTTCTTTCGCTCCTGAGGGCGTGGCACACAGTGATTCGTTATTTCTGCTGTCTTTTATTTAATTCCTTTTATCATGCGGTTATACAATCATGGGGTTATGTCTGGAAACCTCCAAGACACACTGAGAACTTTAGCCAGTTACTAGACCGCACCAGACCTCTGATCCCGGGTCTGCTAACCAAATCGTAGGATTTCTTTACACCTTACTACAAATGGTTTGATCACTAAGCAAATACACATTATATAGACGGCAGCACCAATTTGGGAAAATCGAACCCCCTGGAAAAATTTCAAGTCCAAAAATGTTAAAAATTAGGCAGCAAATTAGGTAAACGTACCGGTTACCCTCAGTTTAAGAAACTAGTACACATTATTTTAAGATATTTTTTAGAGCTCAGAAATGTTGTAAAATAATTTACCTTCTAATTAAAGCTAATATTGTAAACGATAACATATTTTTATTGAAATTGAAAAGATTTTGTAACAATAAGTCTTCGCTCTTATTGCCAGCATATTCGATTTATTTTTGTTCTAATTTTCGACGACTGAGGTTCGTATTATTTGCATATTTAGACTCATGTAGAAAATATTGAAAATAAAACAGCCAAATAATACTTTTAGAAAACAAATTATTTATTTCGGTTCAATTTTCTAAATAATGAATAACTTACAAACAACTTTTAATTCACAGCTACTTAGTATATTATCACATTAAAATTATTTAAATAATAACAAACATATTAACAAAAACCCTTAATTAACATCTGTTCTCAGGTACTCAAGTAAAATAATTAATATTTAATTAAAATTAATAAAAACCTACAAAATGTTCTTTCGGAAGACTTCAATTTCAGGTACGGCATATATACCTCTTACATTTAAAAGTGATGGTGGGCTTATAAAGCAAGATATTTCTTCTGCTTTATACCAAATAACATCGTCTTTATTTTGCCATCTTCAGTTTTGGCCGCTCATTTGGATGGTTTTTATAAATGCTCTCCAATTATTACCTCCATTACAACTCCAGGAAAAAACTCTTCTTCGTACGCAACTATCACGAACTCACCAGGACACGATGTTTTCTTATTTTTTTTTACAACTGAGTTTCATATTATGGAATCCTCATTGTTATTTTGATTTGATGGTCTTTTAAGAATTGGTTTCTTTCCTTTTTCTCTTCCTTCTTTAAGTTTTTTATGCCCATCTCTCTTTACCGCCTTTTCCAATTTTCCAGCCAGTGTTCTTTCCTTTTCCATTTCCAAATTTTTGAGATATTCAAAATATTTTTTTGATGTAATTACATCGGATCTCATTTTCCTTCTTACTTTTTCCTTTAAAAGAAGGAGGATGCGGATAGTGGCAAGATTTCTTAAACGGCATGCAGAAGTCTTCTTTGAACGACAGATAAGAACAAATTGGCTGCGGAGTTGAACCGATTATCTGGCATACTCATTACGAGTACATTTGTTGCATTCTCCGGTTCTTGTTGAGCATCAATACTCAAGTTTAAATCATCAAAAAATCGTACCTTTCCGTAATTATTAACGGTACAATTTAACACTTGATTTCCTACCCATATTTGGTCGTCTAGAAATTTTAGAAAAGAAAAAGATTTTCATCGATTAACTCACCATTCCAGACTTCACCACTTTTCTAGAACGTTTCCGCGGTTCAATTTCCATCCAACGCAGTTTGATATTATCCTAGATTTAATAGCAGACAGGCAAATTTACCAATTCAGTTATTTTTGCTAATAAGACATGCTCCCCACTTTCTTATTTAAATACTCGTATATAAATAATTGTAAATTACATAATTACTAAAATAATTTTTTTATATTCTATTTCTATTTCTAGGTAGGTGATCAACAGCAACAGTAATATTAACAGTTTAATACCAGGTAACCTCTTGTAGACTATATTTAATCATTTATTGTTGATTCAGTTTCATACTTATAAAATAATATAGCAAATTTGCAATAAAATATTCGTACGTATGTATGTACCATCGTTATGAAAATTCAACGTTTTTGCTTATTGTGCTAAGAACTTTCTGATTAATAAGTGTCTTTATGTAATAACCATTCTACTTGATAAATATTTCGACCCTCCCTCCCAAGACGGGATTCAGAGCGAAAAAGTTTAAATCTTGATGGAAATGGATATGAATCAGTCAGAAGAAAGACTTAGAGTTTAACTAACATAACTATCGAACATACTGACCAAACAAGTATACAAGCTAATAATCATACAGTGAAAGGTGGCATTTTTCCTAGATATCAAATTGTGGATTATTCTTAGATTACTGGTAAAAACAGAAATTTAACGAAAAAAAAGCTTAACGGTCGCCGATGACGGCGAGTCTTATTTGTACTTAAGCCTCATTTACTTACACTATAGAATAACATTAAGCATAAGTTATAACACCTAATCCTACCTAAAATTATTTACTTTAACCTTGATTAGCAAAATTTGTTTCTAGCTTTGGAACTAGAAAATATTATTTTATTTTCACGCACTGATAAAGAGTCTGCACTAAAACTTAGGATTTCAGATGACTTAGGTGTGTAGATAAACTTAGTGAACATACTGATGATAAAATTTAGTAAACATTTCAGAAAGAACACATTTCAGATTTCAGAAAGTAGTTTCAGAAATTAAGAATTAGTAATTCAAAGATACAACATTTTAGGAATTTTGAAGTATTGGGAGTTTATGAAATTAGGAATTAGATAATTTAAAATCTTGAAACAACGAATTTTAGAAATTTAAGAAATTTGAAATTATGAAAAATTTCAAAAATGCAGAAAATGTGTTATTTAGGAATATCTAAATATCTTCAGCATATCTACGTATTTATAAAACTTTTGAGATATTGGGAGTTTCAGAATTTTGAAATTTATGAATTAGTTTATTTTTCTTTTTTTTTTTTGGAGTTAAATGAACCTAATTTTTTTTTAATGTTGGAAACGTGGAACCTGAAAGCTTCAAACAAAAATTAAACTCGCTCTGCTTATGATAGATATGCCGTTTAGATTTTCTACCTTTTCAAAAGGATGCTACTTATCAGAGATTTCAAATGTGAACCTCTGGCACCGCATTAAATGAGAACGTAATATAAAACCCAAATTCAAGTTAAATCAGATCCCCTTCAGGAAAGGAAACAATACATAGAACAAAGTTGCCTAAACCGTTAAATAAATGCGCAGAACGCATTAAATTCCTGTCAAAATCGTTCTTCGTTTCTATTAAATACTCTCTCGCTTCCATCATGTAAATCCAAACAAATTCTGGATTCATCGTAGAAATTGAAGACATGCAATACAATAGCGTTAGAGGAATTTTGGCCCAGGCACAGATCTGCTGTCATTTAAATTTTCTTCTGCCAATTTTCGTCTGAAAATACGTTTATTCACGTTAACTTGGCTCACCTCTCGATGACGCAGTTAAGCCCCGCCTGCGGTTCGGAAATAATTTCGTAAGGTTGTAATTTTTAAACATCGATCGGCACGACCTGTAGTTACTCTTAGGGAATTGATCCTGGGCTCATCGAAATCGTTTAATATTTCGGTATACAGTTCATAGAAGATATCTAATAATTCTGGCGGTATATCGGGCGGTAGGACCATAGTCTACTAGAGACACAACTCTGGCAATATCTACAATGTTCGTTACTTTCCATCCATCTACAGTACATTCTAAAGGAACCTCCTTTTGTTACACAAAATGTACATTTTATATAGTTAACCAAAATGTTCAACTGTTCAAGCCTGTTTGTTTGAATTTGGTTTTGGTTTGAAGTTTCCCCCTATATATTCTCTATTCCCGCTATTCCTGTGTAAGCAAATTAATTTTTTAATTTTTTTTTTTCTACTCTACCTTGAATTAATTATTTGATTCGTGTAACCACTAAATTTGCTTAAGCCTGAATTCCATTGCGAATAAAAGTTTGTCAGCCAAAATAAAGGGAGATAAAAATATAAAATCGGTGGTTGTGTGAAAGAAACAACGAAGTCAGTCAAGTTTTGACTTACATCAAATGTGTGTTTTAGTAGTGGATCGCCATAATTATGATCAAAAATTATCAAATCGAGATCATTTCAACTAACACATCTGCATAAATATTGTGTTCGATCAAAAATATTTCTCGCACACACTAATAATTTTAATAGCATGGCGATTTCATGGTAGAGATTTTTTTAATTTTTTATTATATGACTATTATATATGTGAATATATCGAATTAATGCTGATGTCAAAATTTAACCATAAAATCTTGATAAAAAAAAAGAAAAGATGATGCTTTATCTTTGTCACTCAAATGGAATAGTTTTTTTTGTCCTCTTTTGACTTGAAGTCAGTTCAGTCAATTTTTCATAGTGGAATACAGACTTTACACAGGAAAAGCGCTGTGTGAATGTGATGATGAAATAAATTGTAAGAGAATTTGGCTGTGTTAGTATAATTCGCTAATACAACCGGCACAGTTCATTATATACATATAGAATGAAAATTGTGGTACAATCAGTACAGTTACCGCGGTCCGATGAGAAGATTGATCTTTTCATAATCATAACCTCATCAGTTCGAAACTGGATTAAATTCTCTTACAGTATAAATTAATAGTTATTTATCGTGCAACAATACCAATATACGTCTGCGTGTTAATCTGTAAGACACATTAAATGATCTTTAGGATCGGTTGCATATTTAAATTATAATTAACAATGTTTGCACTATCAAGAAAGACAAAAACACGTCTCATTTTTTAGCGTTCATGACGCGCTCGAAATAATAAATGACAGATGAAAATAAAACAAAACAAAATGCAACATCAAATCACGTTTGATCGTAATTTTAGACATTTCAATTTTGAGTGTATCAGAAATGCGAACAGGTACATATATCCAGTGCTGAGATGTTCTAACATCACTTTTTTCGATGTTCGATAGCGTTCATTTCTCTCTTTTCAAGAGTAAAATTGTACAATATTTCAATTTTTGTCTTATGCTTCCTTTATTGCGATCTCATCATTGTAGAATAAATGTATGTGCTGTAGACATGAACACTTGATGATTATTAGTACATAATTATTATCAATAATTTCTAAGAAATCGGGTTCTATTAATTATTAGGTTATTTTCTTAAGTGTGGAAAATGACCTTTCACCACTACAAATTGTGCAAGCAATACTTAAGAAAATCCGTAGAAGTTGGATCCATTATATTTTTCTCCAATTACTTAGTACTTGATTTTACTTTTTTTAGATTAGTAACATAACGTATAGTAATCATGAAAATTTTGAAGCTTGAGATTTTGTGAGATTTATATGTTTTGAGGTCCCCTGAGTCCGAAAAGGTGGTTTTCGAAATGGTGTTAGTCTGTCAGTATGTCAGTCTGTATCCTCTCTACAGCCCAGATAGTTAAACCAAAAGCCCTGAAACTTTGGTCATTCCCAATGAAATTTTGTTCTTTCCTTACTGTTAATGTTTCGTTTATTTTTTGTTAGATTTGATTTTAACTATTCGATATGTCCAGATAATTGTAAATATTGAAGGCGCTGCAATAAATAATAATGATAAGCATTTAGATAAACCACTTTTACGTGATGAATTGGTTAACATTATGACTAATTTCAAAAATCAAAGCAAACAAAATAAATATTTAACATCTAGTGACTTACAAAGTATGAAAGAGGTTTTCGATTCAAAAAAATTCGTTAGAGAACATCACGAAATTTTAATTACCAGAGCAGATAAAGGCAATACTACGGTAGTGGTAAATCGTTGTGACTATGTCAATAATATACAAACCATGTTAGATGATAGAAACGTATACAAACCAATTAACTGCATCCATTAAGAGGAAACTTAATTTGATAGTCACATCGTGGCATAGGGATAATATAATAAGAATATTTGAAGCTAAGGATTACCTAAAATTCACAAGGAAAATACTCCTTATAGGCCCATAATAAGCTCCATCGGAACTCCATTATATCAGCATTCCGCCTTCGTATCAACAATTTTAAATAGACCGGTTAGAAAATATAATTCAGCAGTAAAGAATTCAGTCGAATTTAAAGAGAAAATAAAAATTATCGTTATACCAATGGCCATACTACATGATCCTCTCATTGGATGGTCTATCTCTATTCACTAATATAGACAGCCAGTTAAAGTAAAGAAACTTCAACTTATTGGAGCTATGAAGTTAATTCTTCATAATTGTGAATTTGCATTCAATAACAAAATATACAAGCAGCTTTTTGGTTCTCCTATGGCCTCATCGGCCATAGAAGCTGTAGCTGAGTTAGTTATGGAGTTCATAGAAACAACCCTGTAAAAGTTAGCCGAAAATTTCCGACCGAAAGTAACAAGTTGATAATGCAGATTATGTTATTAATATTCCAGCCGAAAATAAGCAATTTGGTTATCAGCCGAAAGTATGTAAATAGGATACATGGATAAAATATGAAATATTAGCTGCATTTCTTGACGCATAGTGATCCGGATCAGATCAAAATTTACATGTGAAGCAACA
Organism: Tipula vernalis; assembly: GCA_958295665.1. Classification (NCBI taxonomy): domain Eukaryota; kingdom Metazoa; phylum Arthropoda; class Insecta; order Diptera; family Tipulidae; genus Tipula; species Tipula vernalis. Next base: position 288,457,443 of record OY282560.1, read on the forward strand.
ACAACATTTGATCCAACATTCGTTTTGGATCACAAATGATGACCTAAAAATAGTTGAACAATATTTTGTAAAGCGACAAAGAATATAATGAACACAGTACGAGTATGAAGAGTCAGATTCAAAACGAAACGAGACAAAAAAATTGAACTTTGATGTTGGTTTGTTTTACGCATTTTTGTGTCGTGATCATGAGACATGATCTGATCAAACGTCAAGAAATGCGGCTATTACGAAATACAAATTTTTGTAAATAGTCTTACATGGAAAACTTTGTTTAACCTAGTCGTGGAAAATATCGGAAAATCAGAAGAATCCACAAAATTACAATAAAATCAGCCTCTAGAGTGTAAATCTGAAATTGAATCGTTGTTATGTGATTTGTCAATAGATAAAAGTTTCCAACCGAAAATAAGAAATGAATGTATAAAATCAGCCTCTACAGTGTTATGTCTTGAGATGGATTGCATTGATGTGACTTGTCAATAGCTATCGTTGGAAAACAAATAAGTTCCAGTTTCCGATGGGAAATCTTGGAAAATTCGATTTTCCAAAAACTATTTGAAAATTTGCAACATATTAGCCTCTAGAGTGTTATGTCTGGAGATGTTATTTATTGATGTTACTTGTCAACAGCTATCGCAGGAAAAATATTTAGTTCAAGTTTCCCGTGGGAAATCTCGGAAAATTTGAAAAAGTTTCCAGCCGAAAGTAAGAAATGAATGTATAAAATCAGCCTCTATAGTGTTATGTCTGGAGATGGATTGCATTGTGACTTGTAAATAGCTGTCGCAGGAAAAAAATTCGGTTCAGGTTTCCCGTGGGAAATCTCGGAAAATCCGATTTTCCAAAAATCGTTAGAAAATTTGTTTAAAATCAATTATCAATTTAAACAATCGATTTAAACTAAAATCCCTTTGCTGGTAATTTTACGTGTAGCTGCTCCTAACAACTACTCTATAATTTACTCATGCCAATGGAACACGCTTTTCGTAGGTCATTATTTTTGAATACTCAATTACACCAGCAAATTGTCATAAATTCAAACGACACATTTCTGCGTTGGACCGATAATGTTTTTTTCCGCTATAGAGACGTGAGTTAAAGCTTAATGTATTACAGTCGTGGTGATCTTATAAAAAACTAAATTCTTTATTTTCACTTTAACAATTTATTTTTTTTTTCAGTATATTAATGAATGCCTGAAAGATTTCTGGATATCTGGTGTAGTGGTAGCCTTAGTTATAGTATTTACCACACTATTATACAGATGATGATGGTTGGTAATATGGGTATTATGGTGCTCTAAGATATATAATGATGAATCTCATTTTGTAATGTCCTGTGATGAAATTGTTGTATTTGCGCCGTGTTTTGTAGGGTTCAATCATTTAATGTGGTTATATTAATTGGATGTTGTACTGTGTAAGTGTTGTAATACTTGGTGGTAATACTTTTTCCCATTGATAGTTAAGGTACAATTGTAAAAGTTAATTAATAAGATCCCTTGGACGGTTCGTTGTTTCTGCTTACATGTTGATTGAAATTCCATTGGTTGTTGACTTGATACATATATGTAATGCAGTAATATTTGTAGAATGGTTTCTGGATATGTAGTATTTATCAGGGTACACTTAACTGGTTGATTGTACATAATTTGTGTTATGCAGTGTTGGTTACTATTGCCAAGATGTTCTTGTTGGCGGTTAACCTATTGCTATATAGCATCCGTAATTCTTCATTAGCTTTAGTTATCTCTTGTAATTCGAAGATGTTACTATCTATATCTATTATGGCTTGGTCGTAACTATTGAGGTCAATGAGATGTAGAAGTCTACTGCTGCCAGTAATTAATTTGGCTTTTCCCATTCTTATGGGAATGATCCCTTTATTAATAGTGTAGTTGGTAACGTCCAAGGATTGGGTGTTGACACTATGCGACCTGCAATGGTTTTCTAATTTTATTTTTATGAATTTTTCATAGGTGATATCATTCTTTTGGAAAACGGGTGGATCCTAGCATTTCGTTCTTGTACTAATCTACATAACTTATCGTAATTATTCTTTTGATTTGCAACAGGTACATTACAAAATTTGACGTTGGTATTGTTTGGAAATATTTCTTGTTTGTTAAAGTGTCCATATTTAAGTTCAAGTGGTGTCATTTTAATAGAAGAGCATCTAGCATTAAGTCTTGACTACCTTACTTTGATCTCTGGAGTAAAGAACTCTATAAATTTCTATTAACGTAGAATGGAAGCGTTCTACAGGTGCATTATCAGTAGAAGCCTTCGGCATTGAGAAATGTAATTCAATATTATGGGATATACAGAAATGTTTAAAGAGGATAGACGTAAACTGTGGTCTTCTATCGGTGACAATTTTAATACTAGAGATTAATAACTAGAGATAAATTGTTTCATGGATTTTACTGAATGAAATTATCACGAGGGGTTTTCCTGGTGTTTCTGAATTTTCTAGTTTTATCGGCTAGAAGAATTGAGTAGAATTGAAACTTTTGAAGGTATCTTGGTAACATTTTTTTTTTTTTTTTGGAACAGAATAGTATTTTGAATTCTGAGTCGAGATCATTTGAATTGGCGTCTATGCGCAAAATTAATTGGAATTTGAATTCATTCAACTATTTCATTTTGTTGTAGGAATGATATCCTTATTTTTATGTTTAAGTGTGGATTGAATTTCTTGTAAACTTGAAGATGTCGATTGTTGATCATGAGAAAAAAATTTAAAAAAAGTCCCACGCGATAAGTATTGATATGGAAAAAAAATCCCGCGCGAAATGCAGTGATGATAAGGAATTATTTTTTATTCTAAAATATTGTTATTGATGTTTTAGTGAGTGTTATCAGCTGGTACATATTAAAAATGTTAATAGGAGTATTATGGGGAAATACAACGTCCTAATGAGATATCATGCCATAATTCCTTATCATCACTGCATTTCATACAACAATAACAACAATTACTGCATTTCGCTTAGGATTTTTTTTTGTTTTTTCCATATCAATTCTTATCGCGTGGGAGTTTTTTTTAAATTTTTTCCCATATGCAAATAAGTTGTATATTACTACTAATGCGAGTTAATGCATCCGAATTTGTATTTTTATACCTTTCTTATATTGGATCTCATAATCGTACTCCTCTAACTTCAATCTCCATCTGACGAGTTTGGTTTTTTAAGACTAAACAACCAGGCTTGTAGTCCTTTACGATTTTGAATTTCCTTCCAAAGAGATATGATCTGAAATATTTTACTGACCATATGATTGCCAAAAATTATTTTTCAATGGTTGATTAATTCTGTTCTGTAGCCGTTAAGGTTCTAGATGCGTAATAAACAGGTTTATCTATTCCTATTTTACCTTGCAATAACACTGCTTCAAGGCCAACATTGCTTGCATCGTTGGTTAAAATAAAATCTTTATTAAGATTCGGGTATTGGAGGATTGGATTATTGCAGGGTAACTGCTTACATGTCTCAAAACATGTTATATATTCTTGATCTAGGATAACGTTTTTATTTTTCCTAAGGCATTGGGTCATTGGCTTTGTTATATTAGAAAAGTCTTTGACAAATTTCAGGTAATAACCAAGTAATCCAATGAAGGATTTTATTTGTTTCTTCGCCTTGGGAATGGGGAAATTTCTAAGGGCTTTAATTTTCTCAGGGTTTGGGTTCACTCCTTCCGAAGTAACCAAATAGCCTAGAAAAGTTACTTCTCAATGCAGGAACTCGGACTTGTCCAATTGCACCTTAAAGATGGCTTCATTTAATTTAATGAATACTTGATCTAAATTTATTATGTGTTCTTGTAATGATGTACTAAAGACGATAATGTCGTCTATGTAACATAAACAGTTTTTTCCCTGAATGTGCTTGATAACATTGTCCATCACTCTTTGAAAAGTGGACGGAGAGTTCTTAAGTCCAAATGGCATTCGAACGTAGAGGCTGTTTTTCTTTATCTTTTGGATGAACTTTGATGGAAACCTGAGGCTAGATCTAGGGTAGTGAAATACATACACTTGCCCAATTTGTCTAGTATTTCCGTTATATTTTGTAACTACTGACATGTCAACATGCGGCTTTAGTTTTCCGACGTTCCGGAACTTCATCTAATACTGGTATGTGTGACGTAGGCCATTGGTCAGGCGAGGTTTGCAAAAATGATGACCCTGTTCTAGTGGTGAACATCCTCTCGACAATAGAACCGCCGAGTTCAATTTAGTGCTGATATGATGCCAATTAGATATTGCTGTTATTCTCTGAATTTTTGCTACTCGATTCCCGATAAATGTTGCTAATGTGGTTGATTCCGAAGAGAGCCACGATAATGCGACTGCTGAATCTAACCAGTAATAGGTTTCATGAATGCTTATATTTAAGACTGGAATAACCTTTCTTACCAGTTCAGCTAACAGCAGAGCCGCACAAAGTTCAAGACGTGGTATGGTTGTTTTACTGAGAGGTGCCACACGAGACTTTGCGCAGATTAATTGAACGTTAACTGAGCACATGCTTTGACTCCTCAGATATATAGCTGCTCCAAATGCCTTTTCGCTAGTGTCTGCAAACCCGTGAAGCTCGCAAACCACCCCAATTGATGTTAAAGTTAAGGTCATTTAAAAATATGAGCTGATTTCGAAAATCTTGCCAAACAGTAAATAGATCTTGTGGAAGCGACTGATCCCAATCATTCTTAAGCATCCATATTTTTTGTAAATACATTTTGGCTCGTGTAATGACTGGCGAGGTAAGTTCGAGTGGATCAAATATACGAGCTATGTTCGACAAAACTGTTCTTTTCGTAACTCGGCCTCCATTGTCTTTAACCTGGACATTAAAACAGAAAAGGCCCGAAGATGGCTGCCAATACAGCCCAAGTGTCTTGATGAAATCGTCATTTTCGAGCTGAAGCAGTTTCTCGCGATATTCCTGAGGTGTGCCCTCCAAAATGTCTTGCGAGTTGGTGCACCATTTTCGGAGTTCCATTCCCGCCGTGCTTAGAATTTTCGAGATTTGGGTTTTTATAGTCTGAGCCTCCTCCAAATTGTTGCTGCCGGTCAGTACATCATCGATGTATACATTTTACATCGTCACGCTTTATGACTTGCGATGGCAAGGGATAATGTTCCTGATGAATTTCCGCTAACTTCTGAACACATTTTGTTGCTAGATACGTAGCACTGGCTGTACCGAAGGTTAAGGTGAGCAGTCTAAACATTTGTAGAGATTCTGATGGTGTTTTTCTCCAGAATATATGTTGTAGTTGAGCATCATCGTCAGTAACCATTATCTGACGATACATTTTACAGATATCTGTACTTACTTCGTACTCGTAGGTTCTGAACCTGGCCAAAATAGAGAATAAGTCTTGTTGCAATACAGGTCCCACCATAAGAATGTCGTTCAAAGCCTTTCCGGAATCAGATTTTGCCGAGGCGTTAAAAACTATCCTCATCTTGGTCGTAGAGCTATCCGGTTTTAACACGCCGTGATGCGGTAAGAAGAAATTTGTTGTGGAGACCTCTTCTGGTGTGACTTGCTTCATATGGCCTAACTCTAAATATTCTTCAATGGTTTCTTGATAAACCTTCCTCAGATTATCATTCCTGGTTAGCCGATGTTCCAGGCTGTTAAACCTTCGACGAGCCATATCTTGTTCTTGGTTAAACATCCCAGGACATGCGGCGTTGAGATGTTCAATTTCAAAAAAATTTCGGAGTTGCTCATTTAGACTGGTTTCTTCTATTGACAGCGTGTTGCATACATGGCATACATGGAGCAATAATATGCGATTTTGCCAACTACGACCCAGAAAAGCAAGGTGTTTCGTAAAGATAGGCATGTCTAGACCCAGCTGGATTTGGCCGACCGCTTGTAGAGAATAGTATAGATCTGCCCCTATCAGAAGATCTATGTGCTGTGTTGTTGAAAATTCTGGATCGGCCAATTGTAGGTTGTGGTTCCGAAATTTTTGGCAATAGATGAACGTCAATTTGGGCCGCAGATGCATTAATTTGTGATTAAATCGTTACCACTAACATGGAATGGCATGACAGTTAAGAAGCTCCGATTCCAGTTATAGCTGTGTTAAAGTTTTTGCGTCTTAGACCAAGCCGAGCTGCAAATTTTTCAGTCATAAGACTAAGTTGGGAGCCACTGTCGAGAAGCGCTCTGGCAATAATTGGTGTTCCCGCATGATCTAGAACAATTACAAGCGCGGTTGCTAAAAAAACATAAGTTCAGTTGAATACTGTATTTTTAGTCAGCTCATTTTATTTTGTGCTATCAGATGTCTCCACAGAGTGATTATTAATCTCTGTATTGGTTGGCTTATTTAACTGATCTGCATGTGGATGATGCTGAGTGATATCTGGATGCAGGAGTAAGTGATGACGAATTGAACAACCGGGCTTATTGCAATGAAATGGCGATGTACAGTTGTTTATTTGGTGATCATTTCGCAAACAATTTATACAAATTCGAAGTTTATTAATTTCCTGACGTCGGTTTGGAATTGATAAACGAAGGAATCTTCTGCACTGATTTACTCGATGCCCCGGTATTTGACAAAAAGCGCAAGCGAATATTAGTTTTTAGGAAGCGACCACGGTTGCTGAATATGAAGAACGTGATGGCTTAGAACGAAATCCGATACTTTGAGAACCTGATGCTGTTGCGATATTGTGTATTGTTCTTCCTTCTAATGCATGAAGACGCTTATTAAGGAAAGCCAGGAATTCTGCAAGAGTAGGCAGTGTTTTCACCGGTTCTTCATCCTCCCATTTCGTTACAGTATCTGGATCAAGCTTAGGTAGTATAATTTCTATCAATAAATCATCCCAATGTTGTGTAGAGTGGTCCAATGATTTTAGGGAACGCAATATAGATATTGATTAACTCCGACAATTTATCAGCAGATGGCTTGATTATACGCTGGGTTTCGAAAATTTTCCTATATGGTCACGACATATTATTTTTGAATTATTGTGTCTCTGTTTCAAAAGATTAAGAGCCTCTTGGTGCCTCGACTGAATTACGCAAGTGTTGGAATTTGGATAATATGTTTAATTGCGAATTTTTATTAACCAAACCATCAAAGGTATTGTATAAATCAAGCCATTTTGTAAAATCTCCACTAAATACGTTGATTTCTATTCGAGGTTTAGCTATAATGTTACCCTGGCTAACGATCGGTTGAGTTTCATTTTTTACAATCGGCGTAATCGCTGATATATGTATGATCGAGTATAGCGGATTTTAATTCATAATACGTCTCTTCAAATTTAGCCCGTGTTTCCGCATGCGTCGTTTCTTCAAACAGCTGTTCCAAAGCTGACTGTGTTGCATTGAATTGCTCAAATGTCGCTTCTAAAGCTTCTAAGCGCACCCTTGCGTATGTTGATGTTGAACCCGCTAATTTGTTGTCAACGAATGCCTTAATCCGCCCTAACTTATCGATCCAAACCTTTCGTTTGGTTTCATATTTTAAAATCATAGCATCCGCCATAATGAGGACAAGATGGTTTCAAGCAGACGCACACACAAAAAAAAATTCCGAATAAACGCTTGTAACACTTCGCATGGTCTGGAGGATATCCAAGTAAAAAAAAAAATTTGAAAACAAAAAAAAAAATAAAGTTACTTTACAAAAAAAAAATTATCCTCCAAATCATGTATCGTGTTAATCAGAATTGGACCCACACAGGGACTCTAGAGCGGTCGTTGCCGGCTAAGCTTCAGGGTGATGTCGTGGGGTTTCTAGAGTTTATGTGGGTCATATAAAACCGCGGGAAGGGGAGGGTGATTCTGAATACCTACCTATTCGGACACTTACCTGGCCCTAATTCATCCTCAGTTTGACGATTAACGCCTCATTCTAAATAATATAATTAATATAATCTAAAAAAAAAATATATAACACTTAACTATCTGGGGTTGCAGCCTGTTGATCAGTTGATTGTTTTGATTATGATTTCCATGCGCGGTGTGGTGGTTTTTGCTTATTGAACTACAAAGTAATTTTTTCTAATCCGTAATTATAATGTATGCATGCAGATATCCAAAGAAGTATCTTTATATAACAAAAAAAAATGTTTTGTTGTCTTATCCAAAACTTTCTGTTATCTAGATAATTATATTAGTTTTATTCTTATATTGTTGTTGTGTCTCCGAATTATGTTGTATCTTATGTACTTATATGTAAAATTGGTACTCTTGTGTTTAAGATTTATTTATTCATCCAAAAACTATATGAATGATTATATTTATAGACAAAACACTTAAGATTTTTTTCAAAAAACTTTTTATTCACAACACCAACTATCAATTTCACTTTAAAAAAAAACTTTTTTTTTATATCATATCAATTAAACAACATACGTGTATAATTACAAAACAATTCTTTTTTTTTTTTTTTTGTAGACACAGCTAATATAGAAATTCACTTTTTTGCATGCTGCTGTTTACATTTATATCCACTTAAAAAATTTTATATTCAAAATAATAACAAAAAACAATTTACAACAACACAACTTCACACGACGACGGTTTAAAACAAAACAATTATCCTCTTCTTTTTATTTTTTTAAGCAATTTTTATTTAAGATAGTTTTATATATAAAAAAAATGACACAATTTCTTAATTCATAAATTTTAAATTTTTTTTTTTTTTTTTTGTAGCATAGCACTGATAATTTCAAAATTATGTATATTGCATTACTTCAAATATAACACAACAATAAAAAAAAAACATTTTAAATAACAAATACTCAGAAAAAAAATTACTTAATTAAAACTTAACTAAACTTAACTTAATTCCTAAAGAACCAGCTCGGCTCTACAGTTAAAAATTTACTTCCATACTGACTCAAAAAAAAATTAGAAGTTCACAACGATTCTTCTTTTTCTTTCAAAACAATTATTATTTTTGGTTTTTTTTTAGAACGGAAACCGAATATCCAATTTAATTACTGTACTTAATGATTTTACAAAAAAAAAAAATGAAATTACAAAAATTTAATATGAGTTACCGGATTATATTTTTTTGCATAATTGAAAAAAAATAAGAACCGTTGTGACGGCGTACACGTGCGTTGTTACAAATCGTGGGGACGCCCCACACCCTGAGAAAGTCTCATGCCGGGCACCAAATTCATGAACCAGTAGATGTACTACTAATTAAGGTACTGGGAACAGCCAATAATTAATCCTTAGCTCGCTAAATACTTAATCTCAATGTCAAGTGCGAATATCTTTCAAGTGGTATATTCCCAAAGTTTTTCCAGCCGAATTTCGAACTTTATATGCAACATTGCCCAATTTTTCTTCGATAATGGCTGGAATAAATTTCGAAGACAGCTTAGTTTTACAATCTTTGACCGTATACACAAAATTAATTACACGCGTTTTACTTTTATATATAATATGTCTTTATTTCATTAAATCCAAAAACCGACAAACTCATCTTCTCCTTTCCATTTCATCATTCTTCTCCTCTCCTACTCATCCTCACACATATACATTAATTTTATTTAAATTTTTACTTAGCTATTTACATTTACATTTCATATACATAACTATAGATATATAATAACAAAATACAGTAGAAACATAGTAATACATATATAACATTCTCCTTCTTAAATAAAAATAAAATAAAATTTGATTTATACATTTCAATACATTTGATTAATTTTGATTAGGTCTGAACCTTTCTATAGGCTTACTGATACGAGTTGACCTTCTTAATAAATTTTCTTTTTGTGCTTCAACAGTTTCTTTTTGTAATGAGCTGGTATCAGTATTCTCGTATCAATCAATTTTTTGATCAATAAACTTATTTCGATGTTTAATTTGTGCTCTTAAACAATCCAAATGAGCCAACATTATTCTACCATTGATATTAATATAATATGTACTTGCACTATTTTGTCTTACCACAAACCCTGGATACCATTTACAATGTCCTAAATGATCACTTCTATACCAAATTTCTTGCTTTGATTCTTTTTGAATTTCTTGATTTCAAGCCAAGATTAAATGGCTTCTTACAAACTATGTTTTCCTTAAAATTATTGTTTTTGTTCTTTAATTTAATTTTCCTTGTATTCTCTTGCGACTGAAATCTTGGGTTCAATAAATCCATTCCTACTTTAGGTTTGTAACTAAAAATTCGACTGTAAGGATAATCGTTTATTGCATGACAAAAAGAATTATTATAATTAACAAGAATCTGATCAACCAAATCTACTAAACATTTATTTTCGTTTATATTCTTCTTTTCCAAACCCAACTTCCGTAGACTATTTTTAATCGTTTGTACCCCTCGCTCCGCTATTCCATTACTCTCTGGTCGATACGGTGGACTATTCAACCTTTCTACGCCCCTACGTCTACAATAATCCTTAAACTCTTTACTACAAAAAGGAGGTCCATTATCCGATACTATTGTTTTCGGAAAACCGAAATACTTAAAAATATTTTGCAATGCATTAATTACTGATTCTGCCGTACTTCTAATTAAAATTTTCACTTCGATATACTTTGAATAATGATCCACATAGATCAAAAAAGTTTTACCCGCAAAACTAAACAAATCAATATGCACCCGCTCGAATGGGTAATACGTTTCATTCCATGAATGATATTGTTTCGGCCTTGACTTATTGCAACGATTACACACTTCACATTCTTCCACAAATGATTGAATATTCTTATCAATTGTCTCCCAATGCACGTATTGCCTAGCCGTTTGTTTCATTTTCACTATCCCATAATGATCACCATGTAACATGTGTAACACTTCTTCCCTTAATGCCCTTGGAACCACTACTCTTTCTAAATAAAATATACAACCTTCTTCAATCGAAAATGATTCTTTTTTTGTATAATAATATTTATAAGCTTCTCTCAAAAATTCACTGGACCAACCATCTTTTATCGCATCGTAAACCCTTTTCAAAAGCGGATCAGCTTGAGTATGTCTCTTTATCAGGTCTAAATTAACTGAAAAACCCTCCTTTATATACTTAATTGTGCCAATACTAGAATCAATCCCTGTGCCACCTTCCACCGGTAACCTTGAAAGAGTGTCTGCTTCGTACATTTTTCTACCTTCACGATATTTAATATCAAACTCATAGACTGAAAGAATATAAGCGTATTTGTGTAATCTAGCTACCGCAAGCGATGGCATTCCCTTCTTTAAATCAAATATTTTGGTAAGTGCTTTGCTATCTGTATATACTGTAAACTTATGTCCGTACAAATACTTATGAAATTTATTAGCCGCAAAAACGATTGCCAGAGCTTCTCGGTGCAAATTTGGATAATTTTGTTCTGCTAATGGCAATGTACTTGATACATAAAATATTGGTTTTTCCACGTTGTCAATTACGTTACACAAAACAGCACCTACACCTTGCTTACTTGCATAACAAACTACTACTATTGGTTTTGAAGGATCATAAGATTGTAACGAATTGAATTCTAACAAAAGTTCTTTACATTTATTAAAAACCATTTTCACATTCCTTATCCCACTCAAACTTTACGTCCTTCCTTAACAATCGATATAAAACAGATAAACGTTGAGCCAAATTCGGGATAAATTTCGAATAATAATTCATCATCCCCAAAAACGATTGTAACTCCGTAACATTTTGAGGTCTTGGCGCCTTTGCAATAGCTAGAACCTTATCTTTGCTGGACTAACCCCTCTCTTTGATAATTGATGACCCAAATAAGTTACCTCTTCCACAAAGAATTCGCATTTTTCTAAATTTACTTTTACCTTAAATTTCAAAAGCCTATCTAAAACTTCTAAAAGTTTATCATGCAAATTTGTCAAATTTTCAGCCCCAATTAATGTATCATCTAAATAGCAAAGAACTTTTTCCATGCCCAAAAATATCTCATCCATAACTCGCTGGAATATACTAGCTGCGCTACTAACGCCAAATGGTAATCGTAAATAAGAAAATAATCCTTTGTGTGTGTTAATCGTTAAAAATTTTTGCGAACTTTCATTTACTCTTATTTGTTGGTACGCTCCTGATAAATCTAATTTACAGAAATATTTACATCCACATAGATTCATTAATACATCATTAATATTTGGTAATGGGTAATGCTCTGTACATATCACCTTATTAATTGTTACCTTACAATCCACACACACTCTTATACTGCCATCTAATTTTGGAACGACTACTGGGGGATGCCCATTCGGCACTCTTAACAGGTTTTATTATCTTCTCTGTTACTAATCTATCTAATTCTAATGAGAGTTTTTCTTTTAACTTAAATGGGACGTCGTAAGCCCTATAAAAAATTGGACGGGTATTTTCCTTAACTTGTATATCTGCTTCAAACTGTAACATAGGTTCCTCTAAACTTTTTTTGAAAATTTCACAATATCTTTCAGTTATCGCACTTATTTTTTGTAACCTGAATTCTTGTACTTCATTGTAATTCAATTTGCTTTGCTTTAAATTATTAACAAAACCACGCCATTTTGGAAATAAAACGTCTAGCCAATTACGACCCAGCAAAGGCACGAAACTCTTATTTGTTTTCAATACAACTAAATCTAATCTAATTTTTCTACTCCCATTCATTAAACTTACATCAACAAAAAATTTTCCCATTATTTCCAAATTTTCTCCCGAAATTACATGTATATTTCTCTGTATTGGTATTAACTTTTTGTTCCTAAAATAAAATTCGAAATCTTTTATACATATTACAGAAAAACAAGCACCTGTATCAATTTCGAAAATAATGGAATAGTCGTTTACTCATAATTTCCTAAAAATCGGTTCGGATTTACCGTCTTTATCCGTTAATTGATTTAAACTATCCGCTAAAAATAATTCTTCATCGTGATCAGACGCGTAACAATCCAAATGTTTTACTTCCCCAGATTTCAATCTACAATTTTTCGCAATATGTCCCTTACGATTACAATTATAACATTTAAAATTACTATATCTATTCTTATTATTAAATCTACCGTGACCTACATTTCTATTTTCGTAATTATTATTATTATAACTATACTTATTATGTAAAGAAAATCTTTTTTCACCTGTTGCTGCATCATCATTTCTGTACGCCTTATTGCCCGAATTTGAATTGTATGGCTCCGTACGATCATCATTTTGTCCTTTATACCTCTTTCTGCTCACTGTCATCTTACTAATATTTTCCGTGTTTTTGTCGTTAATTCTCTCCACATCTGATTTCACTGTCTCCAAATTGCATGCCAACGTTACTGCCTTTTCAAACGTCATTACTTCTAAATCTGTATATTTCGTAGCTTCGTTAAGAAGCATCTCTTGCAATGCGCTGTCTCGTAATCCCACGACAAAACGATCTCGTAGCGCCATATTACTAAATTCACCGAACTCGCAGTTTTTTGCAATAGCTTGCAACTCCACCCCAAAATCTTTAATGCTTTCCCCCTCATGTTGACTTCTGCGATGGAAAATAAAATGTTGTGTGATTTTTGCCGTCTTACTTTGAGCATTTTACAACAACAATGCCATGTATTTTCATTCCGGAATGAATAGTTTCAAAACTAGTTTTTGTTGGTATAGAATTATTCTAGGAATATTTTTGAAATTTTTTTTTTGTTTTTTTATTTAATTTTTAATGTCAATTGATAAAAGTAAAAAGAAAATTATTTTCGGTTTTTATTTTGAGCATAATTTGCATTTTTATTTTTATACCAATAACTATTCCAGTGACCAAAGTAAGACGGCATTTATTTGTCGGTTTTGCGTAATAACCTTTCAATTTATTCACAATTTCGTCGAATCCTAATTTCGTTGGGGTTTGGGGTGCAACAATATCTTTTAACTTTGCGTACACTTCCGCGCCAATAAAATGTATCATCAACTGTTTTTTAAACTCCGTGTCGTTGATTCCGTTCAACGCAAAATAATTTTCAACTCGTTCTAAATAGTCTTCAAAATTATCACCCGGGATAAATTCTGACATATTTCCAATTAATTTGTGGTTACCCGTTGAAGTTGAAGTACCGTTAGTTGACGTTGATGTACCGTTCGTACCGTTATCAGTCGATACGGCACTATGTGTTTTATTTTGATCTTTTGTCATTGTTTTATAATTTTTTATTTTTATTATTATTTTGTCAACTCGCAAAAACACTTAATAACACTTTTTAATTCTTTTAGTTTTTCTCGTCGCCACTTTTACAATCTTTGACCGTATACACAAAATTAATTACACGCGTTTTACTTTTATATATAATATGTCTTTATTTCATTAAATCCAAAAACCGGCTAACTCATCTTCTCCTTTCCATTTCATCATTCTTCTCCTCTCCTACTCATCCTCACACATATACATTAATTTTATTTAAATTTTTACTTAGCTATTTACATTTACATTTCATATACATAACTATAGATATATAATAACAAAATACAGTAGAAACATAGTAATACATATATAACACTTAGCAGAAAATTTATTTACCGCGTCGCTTTGAGCAAATGAGCGTACAAACACAAACTGCCCCACAGCAAGCTCCCGGTTCCGACTGCGCAAGTTATAGCGTTGGGCTGACCGATCATACGCGATTTTGAGATAATGTTTGATTTGATTACGAATCAAATTTAATCGGTCTGGTTTAGACAAAACGCCAACTTCGTTCTCATCCGGGTTACACAATAATCTCCGTAATTCATAATCGGCACCATGCAATGTCATGTGCTGGCCAAATACCAGGTAGTGGGGCGAGAATTTTGTAGATGCATGTATAACATTACGAAGAGCTGCCGCAATCTCCTGAATATGTAAGTCCCATTCGTTATGCTGACTGTCACTGAGATAAGAGCGAATGGCCGCTAGAATTGTTCTATTGACCCGCTCAGACGCATTGCTCTGTGGTGAATATAATGGAGTACGAATGTGTTTGATTCCGTATTTATGTAAGAGGTCTTAAAACAACTTGGATGTAAATTGTTTACCATTGTCGCTGGTTATAAATTCCGGTACCGAAAATAAGAGGAAGACGTCATCTTCTAGAGCCTTACATATCAAAGCCGCTGATGCTTCTCGCAGGGGTTTGAGAATCACAAATCTGGAATAATGGTTTAAAACGATAAAAATGTACGCGTTGCCGCGCTTTGAACGAGGATATGGTCCCAGCAGATCCATGTATAACCTTTGGAAAGGTAGTTCGGATACACATTGATGTCCCATTTCTGGTTTTGTGGTGTAATTAACGGGCTTGTTTGTTTTGCAGCTGATACAATTGGCCACATATTCTTTGACATCTAGAGCCATTCGCTGCCAGAAGAATTGTCGGCGGAGCCTCTCGATGGTTTTTGCAATACCCATATGTGCGGAGGATGGTGGTAAGTGGGCTTGTTCAATCAAGGAATGAGTAAGCTTATTCGGTACAACCAATCTCCATACAGGCAAATCCGTTTCTTCATATTGTGTGCCAAATGAAGGCGCAAAAAGTAGTTTATTACCCTTTATGCAGAAATTATGGCAATCTGCCCTAGTTCTCGAATTTTCACTATTTGATCCTGGTATTCGGGATCATTAAAAGCCGCTGAATGTTTGTTTCACGGTTTTTATCCTCGCCAACGAGGGCAGACAATATAGGTGTTTCCTCAGAATAAACCCGAGATAGCGCGTCTGGCACAACATTGACGGACCCTTTTCTATACCCAATTTGAAAATCAAAGGCCTGCAGTTTTAAACTCCATCTGGCAAGCCGCCCGGACAAATCCTTCTGAGACATCAGCCAGCGTAAGCTGGCATGATCGGTGTAGATGGTAAAATGGTACCCCTCTATATACGCACGAAACTTTTTAACACTCAATACTGCTGCGTAACATTCTAATTCCGTGACCGAGTAGTTCCTTTGCGCGGCATTTAATTTATGGGAAAAGAACGATATAGGACGTTCTTCACCAGCGGAATCTAATTGGAAAAGCACGCCTCCTACTCCAGCAGTACTGGCGTCGCATTGTATGAAGAAGGGCCTCTCAAAGTCAGGATTTGCCAGAACGGGAGCTGTTGAGAGAGCGTTTTTGAGCAGATTGAAGGATTCGTTTGCTTCATCTGACCATTTGATCTTTACCCCTTTCTTTGTCAGGTCCGTTAACGGAGCAGCTATGGTAGAGAACTGGCTGATAAAACGCCGGTACCACCCACACATACCCATGAATCGCCTCACCTGTTTGGTGGTTTTTGGGATAGGATATTCCACTATTGCCTTAATCTTTTCTGGATCCGTACGGAGATAACCGTCGCCAACTAAATATCCCAAGTACCGCACCTCCTTGAGCAGGAACCGACTTTTTTCGGTGTTAATTGTTAAACCGGATTTCTTCAGTAAATCCGCGACCTCACTGAGTAGCGCAAAATGTTCGTCTTGAGTGGCCGAAGTGATAAGCAAGTCGTCTAAGTAAACAGAAACACGATCGTGGAGTCGGTACGGTATCACTCTGTGCATGAGGCGGCACATCGTTTGTGGAGCATTGCACAATCCAAATGGCATGACCGTGAATTGATACAAAGGCCGTCCCGGCACTGTGAACGCCGTTTTGTCTCTGGATGCTGGGTCCAGCGGGATCTGCCAAAATGCGTCTTTTACATCAATTGTCGATATGAACCGGGTTTGATCCAATCGACCCAACAATCCATCGATAATCGGCAACGGATAAGCATCCTTGACGGTTACTTTGTTCAATTCACGGGCATCCAAACACAAACGAACTTTGCCATTTGCCTTCTGCACCAGAGTAACCGGCGAACACCACGAACTCTGACTCTCTTCAATGACACCTAATGACAACATTCGGTCCAACTCTTTGTACATCAGTTCGCGCTTCACAGGGGAAACAGAATAAAATCGTTGTTTCAACGGTTTTGCTAAACCAACGTCTATGACGTGGGATACCAAGTTGGTTTTTCCGAGTCCCAACTGTGCTGATGACGGAAATGAAGCAACGGTTTCTACCAGTCTTGCCTTATCCTTAAGAGAGAGATGATGAAATTCGTTAAGTTCGCTGTGGGGTGGGGTAGCCGATATGGTATTTAGGGTAGATATATTCGGGGTGATTCCAAATAAATTCCAAAAATTAATACCCAAATAGAGTGGTTGCTCTAATAAGGGTACAATGTAAAGTTTCATCGTTCGTTCTCTGTTGTTAAAGACGACTTGTGCATTGATGTAGCCGAAAACCCTTTGAGATTGTCCGCTAGCCGTATTTACGGAACTAGGAAAGTTATGAAACTCGACTTTAGAATCAGTTAACAACCGATCGGATCCAGCTCCAAGTACTCTGATAGTAGCACCACTATCCAACAGACCATTGTACTGAATACCGTTGATGGATACTTGAGCATAGGGTCGTTTGTCTATAGAGTTGGTGTTAATGATTGATGATACTATGTCAGATTTGCGATTCCGTTTTGATTTCCAATAAGAACAACTTCTTAACCGGTGTTTAGGACTATAATACCGTTTAGGCTTTGCAACATTGGATATCGGAACGTTAATTTTGAAAGTATATGGAGGTGGTTCGTCAGAGGAATGGGAATCCGTAGATTCAGAAAAAGTTATTTCGTATTGGTCGTCGCTCCAGGTTTCGTCAGAACTCTCCACGCTGGTTCTGTATTGGCGGCAGCGTCTTGTGGAATATGTCTGGGATGGACCAGTCTTTGGGTACTGTGATTCCCAGTTCTCCACAGTCCCTGCTGGTCGTTTCCCTTACATCGGGTGCATCTTGATGTAACCGTATCTTTCATACCGCAACGATAGCAAAACCATCGCGAGGTTGGCACCGGACATTCCGTAAAAACATGGCCTATGTCGTCACAATTAAAGCAAATTGCGTTTGACTGATTACCGTTATTATTCATAGTTGGGACGGTGAATCGTTTCGCGTGATTTTGCCCACGAGAGTTGAAATTGGATGCCGGTAATTCATCAATCTGGGGAACTGAATGGGGCGAAACAATATTTGTAGATGGTTTGTAGTTTAGGGGGTTTTGGTAATAATTAGGACTATAGTCCAACTCATTGATCGCTCGCCTATGAGGGTAACTACCTTGTTCCGTTACATGGGGGGTTCGCTTAGCAAACACGAAGCTATCTGGGTCAACCCTCAGCTCTGCCCATATACTTTCCCAGCTCGTACAACTATTAATGAGATCTCCAAGGTGTAGAAATTTCCGATCGGTTAACTGATAACGGAGGCCGGGTCGCATATTTTTCATTAAAATTTCAATTATGTCCCGCTCCGCGTACGGAACACTCAATTGCAGGGTTAGGCTCCACACCTGTTGATAAAACTCGAGAAAGGTTTCGTTAGGATGTTGTTTACGAGCTTCGATTTTTTTCTCGATATCTGAATCAGGTATCCGATGTTTGAATCGCTCCTCAAAGCAATGCCGAAATCCGTGCCAATTAACAGTTGGATTTTGCTGCCGGAACGTCCAATACCAGTGAGCTGCCATTCCTTTCAGAACAAAACTAATTTCAGTTAATAATCTATCGTATGATAAATTCATCGATGATGCCAGAGTTTCTACTTGGAACAAAAACAAAGTTATTGGAATACCGGTTGGAGATCCGTCAAAAGATAACCCACTTCTAGATAAACCATGGTTGTTAGGAATACCTCTTATCCCGGCTACGGTATCTGGATAAGGTTCCCTTAAGTTAGGAGCTGTGGAAGTGGAAGGAATGGCATAATTCCCGTAAGGAACACCATCCATATTATTGGGTACTGATGCCAAGAGGGGATTTTGTGACCTTATTCCAGAATTTAATTGATTTGGGGGGAGAGCCGAATATGTGGATCTGTCGGGTTGTACTGCAGATATCTGAGGACGATTTATATTTGGTGCTAAATAAGATGCAGAGGCTGGCATGAATGTAGGATGTGACGAATGTAATTCACGGTTTTGCTCAGATGGAATCGGATTGGTGAACGATACTGTTGGCGGTGGTGGTTTTACCTCGGATTTGGATTTGAGCTCACCACACTGTTTGGTTAAATCTAAAACCTGGTGGGATAATTGTTGAATTTGCTCCATCATCCAAGTCAATGCAGACATTTGGTTGTCTGGACGGCCTTCTAGATTACCCTCTGTGTTTTTCGGAGAATTGCCAAGCTCACGCATATTGTATTAAATTTTTAATTGTATATATAATAAAACTATATATATAAATATTAATTACTTATCAACTAATAATATACAAAAAAAAAATCTTCAAATATTTAACATAGTGATAATTTATCGATGAGGATGAACCAAGGCAAGAGCCATGTCCACGGAGAACGCTCGATCTCGATGTGCGTTCGCTACTGGTCTTTGGTAGGTAATCAGTATCGTAGGGTAAGAGGAGGAGGATTAGGGAAATAAATCGAAAAGAGAAAAAAAAACTTGAAGTCACCACTCGTCAAACCAATAACTCAAACAGTAATAATCTACCGGAAATATTTGTAATTGACGATCAGTGAGTTAAACCATTCAACAGATCTTTTACCGCCGGATCATAAAAATCAAACTCTTAAAGAGGAAATAATGTCCGAAGGTAAAGAGCATCCGCTAAACAAGTGACACTTTGAAAAACCAGACGTCAAAACTAATAATCAACACCTCTGGCGGAAATAGAATTATCTCTGGTGTTCCAAAAATAACTAAACGGGAAAAAAAAATATATATGTAGAAAGGAATTAAAAAGGATAACTTGATAAGAAATGAATAAATTGGATACTACTGTGTTCAAAATTCAAATCAACAAATTGAAGAACATTATTTGAAATCTTCATTACTTCGGAAAGTGAGTAAACACAGAGAAATGTAAATTATAAATGTAAAATTAACTAATTATGGGATAAGGATGGGGAAAATAATTGCTAATAAGGAAAGCCATATTGTTTGGGCGCCACTGTAACACTTCGCATGGTCTGGAGGATATCCAAGTAAAAAAAAAAAAATTTGAAAACAAAAAAAAAAAATTAAAGTTACTTTACAACAAAAAAATTATTCTCCAAATCATGTATCGTGTTAATCAGAATTGGACCCACACAGGGTGATGTCGTGGGGTTTCTAGAGTTTATGTGGGTCATATAAAACCGCGGGAATAGGTAGGTACTCAGAATCACCCTCCTCTTCCCGCGGTTTTATATGACCCACATAAACTCTAGAAACCCCACGACATCACCCTGAAGCTTAGCCGGCAACGACCGCTCTAGAGTCCCTGTGTGGGTCCAATTCTGATTAACACGATACATGATTTGGAGAATAATTTTTTTGTTGTAAAGTAACTTTAATTTTTTTTTTTGTTTTCAAATTTTTTTTTTTTTTCCTTGGATATCCTCCAGACCATGCGAAGTGTTACACGCTACCGACCTTTAAGCGACGCTACCTCTATGCAATGTATTCCACACACAAAATAAACCGTTTCAATTTAGTCTCGTTACTCACAATATAGCACAAAAAGTTTATAATCGTAAATTGCATGAAAATTTACGAGTAAATCCAAAACAAAAAAAAATATATAGAAAAAACCCAATTATACTTCCCAATTCACCTGATTTGGCTCCCTGTGACTTCTTTCTGTTCAATCGAGTTAAAAAACCATTACGGAAAACGCGTTTCAGCAGCCGAGAGGAAATAATGGAAAAGTCGCCAACACACACAAAGTAGATGTACTCTTGACTACGTAACTTTTGCAAATGTCAAGCTATGACGCTAAGATTTAGAGGGAATATCAACAACAGATGTACCAACTTAACGAAAAAACAGAACTCAAATCGGAACGATGGGAGCGCCACGCGGTGGTTATTCCGAGAACTTGTTGATCAAGGTAGTATGTATATATGTACAGATGTTAATGAGAGTGACCAAAAAGTTTTAAATGCAATATGTAATAATAAAAATAAAAATAAATGATTTTGAAATTAAAAAATAATAAAGTATAATACGAATTAAATTACGAGGATTATTCACAGTCGGTTCCACGTAAGAAGAAAAGTTTCCTAGTAGGAGGAAAATATTATTATCAAAAGCGTTTTGTAGCGTTTCTATTAAAAATTATTTGGATCTCGGTGTTTACAACAAAATCTGTTTAAACCGTTCTTGATTAGGTATAGTATCTATTTATATTAGGAAACGGATCATTTCCAATCTTCCTTTCTCCAATCATTTTAAAATTCAAATTTACGTTTGGGTATACATATGGTAAAACCCACATACGAATTACCCCGCATAGAGACAAAAAGTATAATTTGTTGAATTTTTAACTTTTCAATTCCAAATATAAAATATAGTTTACAAAACAAAAAATAACAGAAACTTGTACCTACCTACATACTATACATAAAACCACGTTCAACATCGATTCCAAATATAATAACAATTTTATTTATTTTTTTTGTAATAGTTGCAAAATTTTTTTTCTACCACCGCACACAAACTAGTTACACAAAAAAAAAAAGTGCTAGAATAAAAATAATATTTTTTGTTTGTTAAATTTAATTTAACCAAAAAGCAATAAAGTTTAATATAAATCTAACAGCAACAACTTTGTGAAAAAAAAGCATCAACCCAATTCATGTAAACCTAATAAATTATTGGTGTATAGTTTAATTTTAGCTTTTTTTTTTAATTAATTTTTTGTTGCTGTAATCCGTGGTTTGGTATTTTTTTGTTGTGCCACCACCCATTTGCATGCATACATAATTTAATTAGTTTTTGTGCACAAGTACGTATAAGTTGGTTTGTTTAGCGGAAGATTGCCTTTAACTTAATATTTTTTTTTAATGTTCTACGTCAAACGCACAATAAAATATTAACCCTTTAGCAATATTTGTTCACTAGTGCTCATTTAACCTTAAAACAAAATTGTTGATACAATGGAAAATTTGCTAAATGTACATAAATTATAACATAAATCAACGTAATCTCCGTTTAAACTGATTAATTTATTGCACTTTTTGGGTGGTGTTGTGCCTTTTTGTTGTGCAAAAATAAATATAAATTCTGGTAAAAACACAAAATATTTGTATAAAAATAAATAAAAATTCCCAGTCTCCAAAATAAAAACAAAAATCGATAATCTATAAATTCATTGTGTTAGATTAATTCAATTTTTGGTTGAATGAACTTTAAATAAAAATAAATTCATTTATATTTACGAATTTAAACAATCCATAGTTTCTATAAATATATATTGAACTGGGCACCATAAGTTTTTAAACACATGAAACAGTAAACTGTCAATATGATTAACGATTGTACTAGGTATTATAGCCTCTCATACTAAAATGTAAATTGTCGTAACTATAATTGATAAGGATTTGTTAGATATAATAAATGTAACGAACCTACAATAATTAAACTTGTTGGTCATCCTAAATTTTGGATGCACATATCCAATTAATTTAAACTGTAAATTTTTTTTTTTTTTTAATAATTCATGTGGCTTGTATGTAATTTATATAATATTTTGGTTAGTTATTTTTTATTTTTTTTTTAATTTTAAAATTAAAATGTTAATTTAAATAGAATTGTTAAAATGAATAAATCAGAAAATTTAATTAAGTTTATTTTACACATAAATGTATTATATAAAAATCGTCATTTAGAATTCTGCAGCTGGTAACATTTTAAACTTTCAGTTGTCAATGTTATACACATCCATATAGAGTGTTGTTCCCGGGAATTCCCGGGACAAATTTCCCGGGAAATTAGATACATTTGTTTAAACCCGGTTTGTTTCATCATAAATCCCGGGAATTTTTAATTAATATTTTTCTCAAAATTTATTCAATTTTTTCAGTCAAATATTTCAAAATTCTTGTATTCTATTTGAATAATTTTTTTACATGGTAACTGTGTAAACCCGTAATTTCGACTATATTTTATATTTATTAATTAACTATAATTCAATATGATTTTATAATATACATTAATTACGATACATCCTTTTTTCGATGTCTATTTTCTGCTGTCGTAGAATACTACTCATGTTCGCCACACTCTCAGCTGCTACTCTCTTTGCATCGATGTACAGTCAGTCTTATTCTGTTGTAACCGTCCTCCTATATTTTTCAGTTTTAATAGCAACTTTGAATCCGGAACATGGGTTGATGGTTCCAGCGGTTTAATGGAATCTTCGGCAGATTCCATTTGTTTAATAGGATCCTCGGCAGACAATGGCTTCTCGGCTGGTCTATTTGAATCTGTAAAAGTAAGAGATAAATTGCCGGAAATACGTAGTTTCATTTGCAGCAGTTGGAATCTTCTGAACATGACTTATATTCCTTCTAATTTTCCTGCCGTTCTCAAATATCACGACCTCTTTTGCAGTCCTTTCAACCACCTTGAACTGCGTGGATGAATAGGCTGGTGTTAGCTTGTTAGGGAAAATGATTTTGCGAAGGAGGACCATGTCACCCACTTGAATATCCGATTCTTTGGCTTGACGATTCCTATCATCTCTCTCTCCTTTCCCTTTTGTTTATTTACCAT
Source organism: Tipula vernalis (assembly GCA_958295665.1). Classification (NCBI taxonomy): domain Eukaryota; kingdom Metazoa; phylum Arthropoda; class Insecta; order Diptera; family Tipulidae; genus Tipula; species Tipula vernalis. The sequence continues at coordinate 288,481,003 of OY282560.1, forward strand.
GTCCAAGTCTCTGGCCGATGCGTCCAATGCATCTGTGTCATCTATGATATCTTGAACTGCGGGAAGTTTGTGTCGTATTGAACATCAATTCAGAAGGTGATATGCCTGTTGTTCCATGTGAGGAGTAACATTGTACATCAATAGAAATTTCTGAAGTTGCTTTTTGTAGTCGCTTTTATTGGAATATGCAATTTTAAGACGCTTGACTAGGGACTTGTTCATGTTTTCCACTTCTCCATTTGCTTGTGACCAGTAAGGTGGTGATGTTATCAACTCAATGTTGTTATTTTGACAAATATCTTTAAACTCTCGACTTACAAACTGACGGCCATTGTCTGCTGTAATGGCTTTAGGGTAACCGAGCCTGGAGAATAGTTCTTTTTAATTATCAATAATTATTGTCGACGTAACACTTTTCAAGTATTTCAGTTCGACATATCTCGGATAGTAGTCAATAATAACAAATACATATATTTGATCCGATAGCGGGCCTAAAAGATCCACAGCGACACATAGCCATGGCCCATTTGGCATTTTATGTCGAATCATTGGAAAAGGTTTTGACGGATTTGAAACTTTTAAGCAATCTCGACAATTTTTAACAAAATGTTCCACTTAACGATGCATTCCCGGCCACCACACCTTTGAGCGAAGCCGGCGCTTCATCACGGTTTCCCCCTCATGTCCCTCATGTCCAAAATTTAAAATGTGAGTCCTCATACTGAACGGAATCACAATCTTAGTGCCTCGTAATAACACATCTCCAACTACTGTTAGTTCCAATCGAAACGGGTAATAAGCTTTAGATGAATCAGAAGCCCATGTACCTGTCGTGACCTGGTTAGCCGCCATTAGCAATTCTTCGTCCATTAAGCTTTGTTGAGAAATTTCCGTGATGGTGACTGCTTGTTTCATGGCATGCTCTATAATTGTGAATACATTATCTACATATATGCTATCTAGTCCCGCAGGGGAGTGTCTTAGGGCCTTTCCTTTTCGTACTGTTTACTAGCGACATACCGCAGACGAGCAATACAACTATCGCCACGTTTGCAGATGACACTGCAATTCTAGCTGTTGGTGACACAATCGGTGAAGTCACATTCAAACTACAAATAGCCGTAAATAATATACAAGATTGGCTAGCTAAGTGGAGAATTAAAGTGAATGAGTCGAAGTCTACTCACATTAACTTCACTAATAGTTCAATAGAACCACTACCTGTGACTCTCAATAATATCCCTGTACCACATGCCAATCAAACAAAATACTTTGGTATGAACCTTGATGCAAAGTTAAAGTGGAAAGTACGTGAAAAAGAAAGCAGAAGAGCTTCAGTTAAACTATAGAAAAAGGTACTGGTTAATTGGAAGAAACTGTTGGGTTTGGAGCGCGATGGTAATAAAAATTCACAAGTTACACTGACGGCTGCACAATTCTAATGTATGCGCCGGTTTATATTTATAATTTTCAATTAACACTACAATATTTACTAACTAATATCCACCACCACTTTTATTACAATATAATTTAGGAAAATATACAATTTATTGAATCGCGAAAATTTTGAGCCAAATTTTATAACAACCACTATTTTTATTTAGCTTTTCTTGTTAACTTTTTTATTTGTGTGTCAGTCGGATTTTGAGGAAAAAGTCTTTTTGTATCGTTTGAGACGATGAGCCAAAAGATTTGAGATGAATTTTAAGTACGTAAACAGCGCACTGAAATAAAAGTAAAATTCAGCTAAAACATTATTTGATGATTAGTTATGAATAACTACAAAAGATGGTGGTGAAATTGTTTTGAGTGTTGTACTAAGGTGTCCAAGATATTTGCTTAGTACAAAGTAGTGAACTCTAGGTACAAATATATTATATGTGGAATATATTTAAGCACAGATTCGAACCCTAGAGTAAATCAAAATACACTTAATTGTCACTAGTAAGCTGAAAAAGGCTATTCAAATACAATTATATTTTGTAGTCGAAATGAGTTGCATTTCGAATAATTGTAGGGATAAACGAATTGGAATAATTAATTGCATGAGTGAATCACTACAAAACTCTCAGTTATCCATTCATTATAAACTTATGCTTTATAAACAAGTACTGAAGCCGGTCTGGACATATGGTATTTAACTATGGGGATGCACCAAAATCAGCAATCAACAGATAGTTCAACGATTTCAAAATAAAGTCCTCAGAGGAATTGTAAATGCACCTTGGTACACTCGTAATAGTGACCTTCATAGAGATCTCGGAATAGACACAGTCGCAAGTGAAATAAAGAAATGTGCTAAAAAAAACCAGGAGAGGCTCCATCATCACCCTAACATCGAAGCTGCAAGACTACTTCATCAAGAGGGTATAACAAGAAGACTCAAAAGACTAAAACTTTTTGAGTTACTTGAATAGTCCGCACAATGCAACATCAACCAAAACAACACTTTATGTGAAGAACACATATGAGTGCTTTATTATTATATTGTCAGAGTGAAACGCTGTTAGTCAAAAATGACTAGTTACTTTGTAAAAAAAATTTATTGTTATCATAAATAAAATTATTAAAAAAAAAAGAAAAAAAAAAATATATGCTATCGAACGATTCGGAATTATTGAGTTTGCAAAGACGTGAAACTGAATCCGCTATATTATATTTTCCTGCCTGATATATTATTTTGAATTTAAAGGATTTAAGTCGAAGTACCCATCTCTCAATCCTTGCCGGAGGTTTCAATGTAGGTTTGAAGATTACGTCGAGTGGCTTATGATTGATCACCAGTTCGAATTCAATGCCGGCTAAATAGTAATAAAACCGCTCAACGCTCCAAACCAAAGACAGGCTTTCTTTTTCTGTCTGGTAGTACCTTTTTTCCACTTCGGAAAGACTTTTACTTCCAAAGGCTATAATATGGGGATCTCCGTTTCCATTGAATTGTATTAGAACCGCTCCTAACGCAACCGGACTGGCATCCGCAATTAGGCGAGTTCGCTTCTTTGGATTAAAGTATGAAAGCGTTGGAATTCTGGCTAACAATTCTTTTAATCGTTCAAACGAGTTGTAACGGGGTTTGACATAAACTGATTTTCCCGGGAGGGTGATGGACGAGAATTCCAATTTTGAGTGCTGCGCGTTACATTTGGCGCCCAACGTGGGGCCAAGTTTTGTTCGGTAATTCGATTTTGAAATTGAAAATATTCGAGAAGGCTAACGGGTTGACTGTGGATGTTTGAGTGTGTGGATAGAAATCATATTTTGTCGTAGGTTTAAGTGTTTGTTTATGATCATACGATCTATTTTTACAATTTGTTGTCAGTTTAGAACAAGCGTTTGAACAATTTAGCTGTAAATTAATTGTATCACTAATAACGTTTAATTTATTTTTGTTGAGAGAATTTACACGGTGAATTTAAATTCTCGTTGTTTTGTGTGGTCAACGGAACTTTTGTAATATTGCACTGATTTTGTCACCGAAAACCGTATCAGTTTTGGTTACCATTTTAATCAATCCGTTCATTGTTTCAATTTTTGTGAAGGTCATTTCTGTTCTTATTTATTTTTATTTGTACAAGGTTTGATTCATCGTTGTCCAGTTGGATTTGTTTATGTTATTTTGTTTTTCAATTTGCCAAGTTAGGCTTATTACAAGGTATTAATCTATAATTGCTGTTTGTTAATTGCGAGTTGGTAAACCATTTTTTAATCAACACCGACAGGATGTCACTAAAGGAGCAGGACATATTAGTTATTGCACCAGAAGACCTTGAGGATGAGGAACTAGAATACGAATTGGAGATCCGTAACATCCCCGTGGAAGGTACAAGACGGCAACAGACCGAGAAGTTGAGGCAAATTCTAAATGATGAAAAACACGGAGAAGTCGAAAAACCAAAATTAATAGCTGTAGAAGATGATGAATATGATCTTTGCATCATTCAGATCACTCGGCTGAAAATAAATGAAATTTGAGTGTTAGGAATTTTACTTCTACGCAAAATATGCAATGTTGCGATTTTACTATACATGTTGACTGATGTTAAATATTGATGACGATAGTCATTATGTTATCTTAACTTATATATATATATATATATATATATATATATATATATATATATATATATATATATATATATATATATATATATATATATATATTGTATATATATATATATATATATATATATATATATATATATATATATATATATATATATATATATATATATATATATATATATATATATATATATATATATATATATATATATATATAGATATATATAAATGTAAAGTAGCATAGCATAGTAATATATTAACCTAACCACAAATCACAATTGTAATAACTATAAAGCAAATAAGTGTTCTAATAAATAAATTGTAAGATTAAAAAACGAGTTCTAGTGTATTTTCTTCTGTGAAATAAACCCTTTTGTCACTAAGACTGTGACCGAAACCTGTGAATCATTTATTTGAAAAATATTCCCCTACATTCACAAATTTCTATTGCGCTGCCCGAATCGTGTAATAATTTTTTGAAGTACTTTCCCTTCTGTCATATTGTTGTTTGATTTTAATCGCACGCAATCCTTTTTGCCGCAATGGCTTTCGTCTAATATTATATATTGTAGCGTACGGCAGTATTTGTTGGGGCGTAGTGTAATCGGATGATAATGCAATAATTTTATCAAAGTTTTAATATGATTGTTAGGTTACTATACAGAAAATGCAAAATGGTGGTCTCAAATCAGAACTGCAACGCAAATTAAAAAATATTGGAGGCAACTCTATTACGTATTAAAATATTTCGTTAACGATGTGGTGCATACAATTTAACGTTTTAATTCAAACGATCAATTAATTTTATAATAGTTTCAATAATCTGTCAGACGATAGTGGTAGCTCACATTTACTCACTAGATCAATATGCCATATAAATAAGAACCTTTAGTTGACATACTATACACTAGAAGAAATTAATTGCCTGCAAGCTGCTGCAGTTGAAAATGGGAAATTAGCATGTTGATATTATTTTGTTGCTAGAAACGAAAACAAAATCATTGACTTGTTGACATTTTATTTTGATGATATAAAATGCTAAGGCGACCATGTTAAATGTCGACCGAACAATTATTCTGTTTGTGTCAAAAATTATCATAGAAAAACACTGTGTTAATTTGGGTGTATGCGGTTTTTTCAAATAAATTTCAAAAATGTGTACTAAAATATATTTATCACAGGTTTCGGGCACAGTCTAAGTACATACCAATTTGTACAGTAGCAATGATTATAGCGATGAATTTTGATCACTATAAGTGTTATTACATTACAAACAAATCTTATTGTGATGTTTATAAATATGAAAACTGTTACTATAGCGGAAGTTATATTTGTTGTTTAGTATTGCTCGTGCTAATGTTGAGTTTAGTTATGCGAGGTTTATAGGAAACAAAAATTATAAAAGTCTTAAACAGATTCGAATGACATTTTCTAAAGATGAGCGCAAGTAAGAAGCCGCATGGAGATATGCTACCGTCTTTTCAGCTCTTATGACTTTATAATTAAACTAGCGTCTATGTCTAAGTAATAGAACCGCCATATTTCATTTAGTTCAATTTGACCAAATTAGCGATGTCACTTTGCTTTGTTCACCGGGTTTGCCGTGACCATTCACAAAATATTTAAATGGAATCTTCAACAAGATTGCCGTGTATGAGTAATGGTGTTTTTTAAAGCGTACAGGGCAGGTTTAGATGATAACCTTAACAGAACTGTACTTTGCTCAAGCTCACCAAGGCATGATTTACTGAAATATATTTTTATGTATTTTTCGTTGTCAACAAATATATTACAAATTTCAACTTTTAATTAAACATTGTCGGTATGGTTCGCCCTCCAAGCCCAAAATAAAATAACTTATTGACTTTTTAAGCCAAAAATGTAAAATTTAAATGCTGGGCGAACAGCAGCCGTCTATCTGGATTGGTTTCTCAGGCTCATAAAAGAGAATAGGTACTTATACATAAAGGTTTTCACATAATTCTTTTGCGAGTTGAGCGTGAACTCGCCCGTGGTTTTTTCTATAACTTCGTTATAGTGGGAAAAATAAAAACTGAATTCAAGTGATAAAGTCAAAATTATTTGGTTTATATTTGGTCTTTCGGTATAAGGCTTATTTTATCGCTGGCCAAAATCCAATACCAAAGTTCGTATATTCACAAGAAATAAAACGAATAATTCGACAAAAACGCAATAATTTATTTTCGCTGATTTGACAGAGCAAAAAATTGCATTTTTAAAAACTATAAAAATGAGGTTTGCTATATTACATACATAAGTAATATAGCAAACCTTATTTTTATAGTTTTTAAAAATACAATTTTTTGCTCTGTCAAATCAGCCAAAATAAATTATTGCGTTTTTGTATCTACAACAATGACATCTATTACAAAATTTGTAAAATTTGTATTGTAAATTAAAAGTTTGAAAATCTCATTACAATGTCAAAGTAATCAAAACAGTAAACAAAATGTTGAATTTTAATATTTATTTAGATTAGCTATTTGTTTTGATGATGAATGGGATCAGCTGTTGTACGACTTCAGATAAGTGCTAGTTTAATATTTTTATTTAACAAACTTTTTTGTTTACTGTTTTATTTTCATCTTTAAGAATCGGGAAAAAAACGTTTGCTATATATTGCTTCTGAACCTAAAATAAATAAATTTTTAAAATGTGATTCAAGTAATAGTTTATATATCAAATACTTAGCATTCATCACAAGATAGATAAATGGTCTGGATAAATCGGTCGTTGATAACAGCCAAGAAATTAACATGCTCATATTGTTAGATAACAATAAAATATCGCCAAAAATGACATGAATCCAAAGCATAAAATGAATGCTCCAACATATAAAATAAACGGCCGAGGTGACAACCATCATTTTCACCATATTTTTGTTAAACTTTAAGGTATGTATTTCTTCATGGGTCCGGCCATCAATTTTATACGATCGGAATCCCACCCACCAAATAATGGCATACGCTATAGTAATCCAAACAGCCGGTAGAAGAACAGACGACACATTGACAACAATTTCATACCAATATTCTATTATATTTAACCTATTTGTAGGTGCCTTATAAATGCAAAGAGCTACACTATACTCGGCTACGTACGCAAATATCCACTTCGGTAAACCAACAAAAAAACTAAGGCCCCACAAAGTGATCGCTATATTTAAACCTTCGCGTTTAGTGAACGGTTTTTGTGATGGGAACACGATTAGTTTCAATAAAACGATTGAAATTGCGACCAACGTGCTTGATACTAATACAATTGTGGTCACATGAAACATATGGAATAATTTACAACTAAAATCGCCCAACCTCCAGTTTAACCTAATGATGTAAACTGGAAATAAAACCAAGCCAGAAGTGAGAGCGTATAAAATGTCGGCAATTGCGATATTCACGATTAAATAGTTTAAAACTGAGGGCATAGCTCTTCGCACAATTATTGTCCTGATTACAATTATGTTACCGATCACAGATGTTATTGCGGTAACCACGTGAAGTACACTGAATAAGACACTTAGAGTTTTTGAATCTAAATTATCCATTTTTATATAATATGAGGAACACTATTTAAAACATAACGTTACAGGCGAATAAGAAACAATATACTGAATGTAAAATGCGAATATGCGATAAGCATGCCCAAAATAGACTACAAAGAAAACAAAAAACAAAACAAAACAAAGTATGTTAAAAATTCATGGGTTAACCCATTTTTTGCGCGAAAATATGTTTTTTTTACAGACTAATAATAGAATGAAGAAAATTATGCTACTGTTACTATGTACTACAGGTCCATCATTCGTAGTTAATATAATAAACATCTTTCCTGAGAAGCTTAAATTAATACATGAGGTAGAAAATAATTTATCGTTACCATGTATCTGGATCTGAAACTCATTCGGAACCTACATCTTCAAACCATCTTTTAAATTACTGTTCGGCATCCATTATCACACAAAATAAATGTCGCATATAATTTAAAAAAAATTTAAAAACAATTATCCTAAAACTGAGCCCTTTAAATGTGTGATCTTCGTAACAAAAATATGCAAGTACTTTTTGTCGCAATCTAATAATATATCTATCAAAAATATGGCGGCATAAATATTTCGCAGACTGAAAAGATGTATGATGAAATGTAGTCACATATGGTATTTCTCGCATACATATGTATACTATATGTACATAATCGCAAACAAAAATTCTCACTTTAACAGATATCGCATACAAATGTTTCGTCACAAATTTAATCAGTTTTACGCTGTGAGCAATAATTTGAGCTGTAATTGGGATTTTCTAATTTGGGATGACGGTACAGAATAAAAAGATTTGGTTGAATATTTATGGCAATTGCAAATATTGGCAGTTTAAAATTTGCGATATGTACGGCTATATAAATTTTGATGGAGAATTACAATACATATTGTAGCGGAATACCACAAAAGGGATTGGACTCAGAATTAAAATTAATTGAGAACAACAGAAACTATCCATCTGGTATCCTCAGAGAAGTTCGAATTTGCCGAGTTTAGCTCAGGTCTTGAAGTGGGTGTCTCTGAGGAATCAGACGGATCTGTAAGAGACCGCTAGTAATAAAAAAATTAAACATCCATATATTCGGGCTGCCAACTCCTTTTTCTCCATGGTGGCTTTGAATGCAGCGCAATCGGTAACAATGACAAATTTCAGGCCAATTTCTTTAGGGCTCTGACAATTGCCAATACCTCCAACTCATAACTGCTGTAGCGCTCTTCGCACGATGGTATCTTCTTACTAAATTAAAAAATAGGGTAGAAGTTCTGATCCTTGCCGAATTTTTGCAGCAAAATTGCACCGATCACCTCTTTACACGCATCCGTGTGCAGCTCTGTGTCTGCAGTTATTGAGTACAATCGAAGAACGGGCTGACTTGGAAGTACTTCGCGTACGGTTTTAAATGCCATTTTCTGCTACTCACCAAACTTAAATGATACATCTTTCCGGAATAGTTCCGTTAACGGGCGAACGATAATTACGTAGTTTTCTACAAATTTCCAGAAATATTCGGTCAGACCAAAGGAACTTTGAACCTTTTTCACTGATCGAGGTTCCGGAAACCTCTCAATTGCAACCAACTTTCCCGTTGATGGCCTGGCGTATCCCTTCGAAATCTCATACCCCAGATACCCAATTTCCTTCGCCATAAACTGACACTTAGACCACCTTATTCGCAATCCATTATCAGCTGCTACGTTCAAAGTGACCGCCAAACGTTTAAGGGCCACCTTTTCACGTATCGTTCATGTACAGGCATATTACCTTACCTTTACATAATTCCTTAAAACTTCGTTAATATATGGAACTCGGCAAAACTCAAAATGCCCGAATGGTGTCACGAATCCAGTTAAGTGAATGGATTTCTCTTCCACTTGAACGTGGAAAAATCCGTCTTTTAAGCACAGCGTTGTGAATACATCTACGCCTTGCAATTGATCAATTTGCTCCTCAATGAAAGGTAGAGGGTAATTGGACTGGCGTAAGGCGATAAACTTATTCGGATAATTCCCTCTGAAAGCCACTCAACTTGTTTGCGGACAACATTGGACTCAAGAGATGACAGCCTTCGTGGTGGCTGATGAATAGGTTTATCATCCATCAATTCCATCCAACAATTAAACTTCTAATTTTGTTTGCAGTTTATGCATCTTTGAGATGGGATAAATCTATTTCTTCGTCTGCTGCTAATGCGAAAACCGTATTTTCTGCGATACATTTTTTCATAACCACGCATGATCCGCCGTGAGGATTGTGATAGTTTGTCTCATTAATTCTTTGTCCACAATAATCTCTACCGGCAAAAGTTTATCTTCGACGACTTGAAAATCAGTTTTATATTTTTCACTATCCACCGACACAACTGTTCCGAATCGTTCTTTTGTTCGTAGTCCTTTGGACTCAGCACCACTGAAATTGACCACAATGTCCTCTGCTTTCAGAAACTAGGTTTAAATCGCTGCCGCTATCGACCATATAGCTATTACCTTTTTGCCGCCAACTAGGATTTGTTTTAGCATATAATCACCTTTATTCTGGTGTGGTGTTTCCACAATTGCGCCATCTTTCGATTTCTCATTGGAGCTAGGACATGACGACGACATATGTCCAAATCCATCACATCGATGAAACTTGTATCGTTTTCCTTATTAAAGAGTTTTAACTATGGTTTGAATTCGTCCATTCTGGTACATTCATTAAGATCTGTTTATTAGATTCTATATCAGGAATTCCATCGTTGCAATATTGAATAATCGCAGCATCCTCGAGTTGCTCAGTTTTGCCTAGCTATCTTAACTCGATGAGATAACGTTGAAATGTCTCATACGAATTCTTTTTCCTGGCTGCCATTTTTCTGTGTACCAAAAACGTGAAATTCTTCACAAAGAAATGTTTTTAAACCCGTTCAGCCATCGTTCACGTCATTGTCCCCTTCCATATGTCTCTTATCTTAGCGTAAAAGGATTTTTCCAAATCAGACCAACCTAACAACTCGGCAGTTTCTTCGAAATCTTCAATCCATTTTTCCATTGCGTAGTCGTCTTCCACACTGAAACTAGCCAATGCAGAACTAACATCCTTAAAATTATACCGAGATTTATTTAAGTCACAACCGTCTCGATATTTCTGTAAAACTGCATGCAATTCGCATTTCAATAAATCGATCTTTTTATCCGTCGCATATCCGTGCTAAGCGATCACACGCCGCGAAATCAGATTCTAGTTATCCAAACGATACGTAAATTTTCTCCCGGGTCAATAGCGTGTCTGATTGTGTGTATAGCTACAAGTTGATTTAAACAGATTTTTTAGTTGGTAATAGATTGGGCATCAACGTGAGTAAGTGCAAGAAGACTCTTTCATTTTATCGTATCCGGTCACCTCTTGTCCATCAATATCATCTGTATAAAAAATGGAGTTCTTATCTGGTCTGGGTATAATTTTGTCATCCGATGCCAGCTTTACCAGACATATTAACACCACTGTACCTAAGTCATACATTATGTTAGGCTTCATTAAGCGGAACTGGAAGGACTTTACAGACCCGATTACTCTAACATCACTCGTTCTATTTTGGAATATGCATCGCCGGTATTGTCGCCTTCTTATTACTGTCATTCGGATAGAATAGGGAGTGTTCAGAAGCAGTTTGTGTTATTATGCGTTTTTATTACGATTTTATTACTTGTACTTACAAAATTATTATTTTTATTATTTTTGAGGAATTTCTCCTGGGTAATTCTTGATCTGAGGATTAGAGTTTCCTCAGAAGTTGTTTAAGTGCACTCCGGGTGTTGTACACTTGAGTCAGCTACTTGTGTACGGATGATCCGTAATTTCCCTTTTTAGCTGCTAGCGTTTATGCTTGCTGGCGGCCTACTGCGGTATGATATTCACTCACGGTAGTGTGTAATAAAATTGGTAATGTTCTCGTGGGTATAGCTATATTTTATTACGTTCGCAGACAAAGTTCTCGTGGGATTAGTTGTCTTTTGCCAGTTATTATGTTCTCACGGTAATAATAACTTGAACTTTTACACTATTCACTTTCACTTAACTCACTGTTTCGGCGCCAGTTAAGATTAATAATTCTATGATTTTAATACGCGTATGTTCCGAAGATTGTAAGAAAATTCAATCCAGTTTCGAACTTATGATTATGAAAAAATCAATCTTCTCATCAGGCCGCGGCGACTGGACTGATTATCCCACAATTTACATTCTATATATACAGAATGTGCTGTGCGTTTAAGTATTAGCGAATCATAACTAATACAGATGAATTCTCTTACAATTTTTCTTCTTCACAATCGGGTGTTGTTTTATTCTAAATCATTCTTAAAACTAATTATATTTTTACAATTTTTCAATTACAAAAAGTTCTATATTGCGAAAATGCTGATTAAAGAAGTTTTATGGAAAATTACAGAAATTATATTTATGTGAAAATAAATGAAATTTGAGTGTTAGGAATTTTACTTCTACGCAAAATATGCAATGTTGCGATTTTACTATACATGTTGACTGATGTTAAATATTGATGACGATGGTCATTATGTTATCTTAACTTATACATATATATATATATATATATATATATATATATATATATATATATATATATATATATATATATATATATATATATATATATATATATATATATATATATATATATATATATATATATATATATATATATATATATATATATATATATATATATATATATATATATATATATATATATATATATATATATATATATATATATATATATATAAATGTAAATTAGCATAGTATAGTAATATATTAACCTAACCACAAATCACAATTATAATAACTATAAAGCAAATAAGTGTTCTAATAAATAAATTGTAAGATTCAAAAACGAGTTCTACTGTATTTTCTTCTGTGAAATAAACCCTTTTGTCACTAAGACTGTGACCGAAACCTGTGAATCTGTGATAAATATTTTTTAGTACAAATTTTTGACATTTATTTGAAAAATATTCCCCTACATTCACAAATTTCTATTACGCTGCCCGAATCGTGTAATAATTTGTTGAAGTACTTTCCCTTCTGTCATATAGTTGTTTGATTTTAATCGCACGCAATCCTTTTTGCCACAATGGCTTTCGTCTAATATTATATATTGTAGCGTACGGTAGTATTGGTTGGGGCATAGTGTAATCGGATGATAATGCAATAATTTTATCAAAGTTTTAATATGATTGTTAGGTTACTATACAGAAAATGCAAAATGGTGGTCTCAAATCAGAACTGCAACGCAAATTAAAAAATATTGGAGGCAACTCTATTACGGATTAAAATATATCGTTAACGATGTGATGCATACAATTCAACGTTTTAATTCAAACGATCAATTAATTTTCTAATAGTTTCAATAATCTGTCAGACGATAGTGGTAGCTCACATTTACTCACTAGATCAATATGCCATATAAATAAGAACCTTTAGTTGACATACACTAGAAGAAATTAATTGTCTGCAAGCTGTTGCAGTTGAAAATGGGAAATTATCATGTTGATATTATTTTGTTGCTGGAAACGATAACAAAATCATTGACTTGTTGACATTTTATTTTGATGATATAAAATGCTAAGGCGATCATGTTAAATGTCGACTGAACAATTATTCTGTTTGTGTCAAAAATTATCATAACAAAAGACCGTGTTAATTTGGGTGTAAGCGGTTTTTCAAAAAAATGTCAAAAATGTATAACGTACTAAAATATATTTATCACAGGTTTCGGGCACAGTCTAAGTACATAACAATTTGTACAGTGTGGTCCTTAGAACTATTTTTAAATAAGTACATACCAATTTGTACAATAGCAATGATTAGAGCGATGGATTTTGATCACTATAAGTGTTATTACATTACAAACAAATCTTATTGTGATGTTTCTAAATACGAAAACTGTTACTATAACATAAGTTATATTTGTAGTAACGACTATAAATTCGGGCCTATATAATTTAGCAAAGACAAGAACTTTTGTACTAGCGGTCTCAAGCCGGGTACTAGTGGTTGGTACTGGAATGGAATTATATATTTTGTTTTATGTGTGATTTATATTCAATGAAAATTATGAGATGAAGTTTTTTGAGTATGTATAAATAGAGGAATCATGCACAATTACAGTGTTACCACAGAAAAATAAACAACCAGAAGGGACATTACGTGGAGCAAGAAACTGTTTCTCTTACCTTATATTTTACATTGTTAATTTTTAATTTTCAGCCACTAAACGACAACTTAACACCGAATATCTTACCTTCGCCGAAGCAAGGTCAAAGGAAAATTATTTTTGATATGAAAATATCTTTAGCGGGGGGTAAGTCAAAAATTTCATGTAAAACAAGGAACGGAAAATCTGGTATGAGCGAAATGCAAAATATGGAAATACGAGAATAACGAACATAAAACGCACCGAACATGCCATACTATATAATTCGAATTACAATTTTCGTCAGATTAAAATGTAAAGGCACAAAAATTATATGCATGTGTAGTGCAAGTGAATCAAAAAACCAAAATGGGAATATACATATTTGAACAAAGACAAAGTATACGCATACTCCAAATATTAAATATTATACATCTTAGCGAGCCGTACAAAATAAAATAATAATTTTGAAATTTTTGTATCGGTATTCGGTATGCTATAGGTTTAGTATTGCTCGTGCTGGTGTTGAGTTTAGTTATGCGAGGTTTATAGGAAACAAAAATTATAAAAGTCTTAAACAGATTCGAATGACAGATAATTAAACTAGCGTCTATGTCTAAGTAATAGAACCGGCATATTTCATTTAGTTCAATTTGACCAAATCAGCGATGTCACTTCGCTTTGTTCATCGGGTTTGCCGTGACCATTCACAAAAGTTTAAATATGGAATCTTCTACAAGATTGCCGTGTATGAGTAATGGTGTTTTTTAAAGCGTACAGGGCAGGTTTAGATGATTAACTTAACAGAACTGTACTTTGTTCAAGCTCACCAAGACATGATTTACTGAAATATATTTTTATGTATTTTTCGTTGTCAACAAATATATTACAAATTTCAATTTTTAATTAAACAATGTCGGTAAGGTTCGCCCTCCAATCCCAAAATAGAATAACTTATTCACTTTTTAAACCAAAAATGTAAAATTTAAATGCTGGGCGAACAGCAGCCGTCTATCTGGATTGGTTTCTCAGGCCCATAAAAGAGAATAGGTACTTATACATAAAGGTTTTCACATAATTCTTTTGCGAGTTGGGCGTGAAGTCGCCCGTGGTTTTTTTTATAACTTCGTTATAGTGGGAAAAATAGAAACTGAATTCAAGTGATAAAGTCAAAATTATTTGGTTTATATTTGGTCTTCGGTATAAGGCGTATTTTATCGCTGGCCCAAATCCAATACCAAAGTTCGTATATTCACAAGAAATAAAACGAATAATTCGACAAAAATGCAATAATTTATTTTGGCTGATTTGACAGAGCAAAAAATTGTATTTTTAAAAACCATAATAATAATGTTTGCTATAATATAAATTTTTAGAACATACATATTTACAACAATTTGTATTGTAAATTAAAAGTTTGAGAATCTCATTACAATGTCAAAGTAATCAAAACAGTAAACAAAATGTTGAATTTTAATATTTATGTAGATTAGCTATTTGTTTTGATGATGAATGGGATCAGCTGTTGTACGACTTCAGATAAGTGCTAGTTCAATATTTTTTATTTAACAAACTTTTTTGTTTACTGTTTTATTTTCATCTTTAAGAATCGGGAAAAAACGTTTGCTATATATTATTGCTTCTGAACCTAAAATAAATAAATTTTTAAAATGTGATTCAAGTAATAGTTTATAAATCAAATACTTAGCATTCATCACAAGATAGATAAATGGTCTACATAAATCGGTCGTTGATAACAGCCAAGAAATTAACATGCTAATATTGTTAGATAACCAGATAATATCGCCAAAAATGAGATGAATCCAAAGCATAAAATGAATGCTCCAACAAATAAAATAAACGGCCGAGGTGACAGCCATCATCTTCACCATATTTTTGTTCAACTTTAAGTTATGTATTTCTTCATGTGTCCGGCCATCAATTTTATACGATCGGAATCCCATCCACCAAATAATGGCATAAGCTATAGTAACCCAAACAGCCGGTAGAAGAACAGACGACACTTTGACAACAATTTCATACCAAAATTGTATTATTTTTAACCTATTTGTAGGTGCCTTATAAATGCAAAGAGCTATACTATACTCGGTTACGTACGCAAATATCCAATTCGGTAAACCAACAAAAAAACTAAGGCCCCACAAAGTGATCGCTATTTTAAAACCTTCCCGTTTAGTGAACAGTTTTTGTGATGGGAACACGATTAGTTTCAATAAAACGATTGAAATCGCGACCAACGTGATTGATACTAATACAATTGTGGTCACATGAAACATATGGAATAATTTACAACTAAAATCGCCAAACCTCCAGTTTAACCTCAAGTTGTAAACTGGAAATAAAACCACGCAAAAAGAGAGAGCGTATAAAATGTCGGCAATTGCGATATTCACGATTAAATAGTTTAAAACTGAGGGCATAGCTCTTCGTACAATTATTGTCCTGATTACAATTATGTTACCGATCACAGATATTATTGCGGTAACTACGTGAAGTACACAGAATAGGACATCTAGTGTTTTTGAATCTAAATTATCCATTTTTATATAATATGAGGAACACTATTTAAAACATAACGTTACAGGCGGATAAGAAACACTATACTGAGTGTAAAATGCGAATATGCGATTAGCTTGCCCAAAATAGACTACAACGAAAACAAAAAACAAAACAAAACAAAGTATGTTAAAATTCATGGAATAATCCATTTTTGGCGGGCAAATATGATTTTTTACAGACTAATAATAGAATGAAGAAAATTATGCTATTGTTACTATGTACTATATGTCCATCATTCGAAGTTAATATAATTAACAACTTTGCTTAGAAGCTTAAATTAATATATGTGGTAGAAAATAATTTATCGTTACCATGTATCTGGATCTGAAACTCATTCGGAACCAACATCTTCAAACCATTTTTTAAATTACTGTTCGGCATCCATTATCACACAAAATAAATGCATCATATAATTTAATTTCTAAAATTTTGAATCTTAGTGATACATCTATTGAAGCAAAAAATTGTAAACTAATGAGATCTATTCTTACAAAAAACATTTTTCCTAAAACTGAGCCCTTTAAATGTGTGATCTTTATTTATTCATATACCTACCTGATTTTCGAAAAAAATATCGCAATAAAAATATCGGACCATAAATATTTCGCAGTTTGAAAAAAATGTATTATGAAATATAGTCACATATTTCTCGCATACATTTACGTACATAATTGTAAATAAAAATTCTCATTGCAAAAGATATCGCATAGAAATGTTTCGTCACAAATTTAATCGGTTTTACGCTGTGAGCAATAATTTGAGCTGTAATTTGGATGACGGTACAGAATAAAAAAATGTTGTTGAATATTTAAGGCAATTGCAAATATTACCAGTTTAAAATGTGCGATATGTATGTACAGCTATGTCGTGCATTGTATTTAATGTTAGATTCTGGTAAAATCTTTTAAATTTGATAAAATTTTAAACATCATCATATGACGGATTTAGTTAATTTTGCCTTAAATATTTTTAAAATCTCTTTCTTTCTCCTTCTAAAACTGTTGTAAGGTAAGCTGAAAATACTTCATAACCCACCAAAAATTCATGTTTTGGCGCGCGTAAAAAAATTATAATTAAATAAATTAAACGTTTATATAAAATATAACGTGTTCATTGACATTGCCGAAAATGATTTAAAAGTAAACGATTCAGGTAAGTAAAAAAGTACTATTGTATAATTAATTTAAGAGTTGTATTATAATTCATTTATATGTAATGGCAAACTCAATTTCTTGATGAAGAATTACGTATTTTAGAGGATTGTACTCAGAATCAAAAGTAATTGAGAACAACAGAAATTATCCATCTGGTAACTTCAGAGCGGTCCGAATTTGCCGACTTTAGCTCAGGGCTCAGAGTGGGTGTTTCTGAAGAATCAGACGGATCTGTAAGAGACAAAAATAGCCAAAATGCACCAGCCAAAACTGCTGACTCGCCCTAGTTCGTCCTCTCTAATCAACAAATCTTTATTCAATTTCCTCAGATAATAATAATAAAACAAAATAACTGAACGAAAAATATAAATTTGTTTTACAATTAGTAAATTGTTGAAACTATGCTACCCTAAAGGGGCAACCCAGCAAACGTGTCTTGCAAGACACTGATCAGACCACCAAGTAACACGTAATAGTAACTAGCATAAGACAGTTAAAAGACAACTACGTGTATTTTGAGACAACTCGTCTTTGAAGACTTGTTATGTGGTGGTCTTTGGTAAATTGTCTTATGGTTGTCTCTAGTAAAGTGTTTGGTGGTGGTCCTTAGTAACATTTATATTAGTCGATATTAGCAACATGTCTTATGGTTTTTGTTAGTAATGCGTCTTGAGGTTGTCACTGGTAACATATATGGTGTTCGTCTTTGATAACAAATATGGCAATCGTCTTTGGTAACAATAATGGGAGTCGTCTTTGGTAACAATAATGGGAGTCGTTTTTGGTAACAACTGTAGTGTTTGTCTTTGGTAACAAATATGGCAATCGTCTTTGGTAATAATAATCTGAGTCGTCTTTGGTAACACTAAGGAAATCGTCTTTGATAACAAATATGTTGGTCTTCTTTGGTAAATTATATGATGATGGTGTTAATCAAATGTAAGATGGTTAAAAAAAATCAATCCAATCTGTTTTAATTTAATCCATTTATTTAGGACATTGCAGACTTTAAGAAATACATATACTCCAATAAATCAAAAATAAAAAAAATTCAATATTTAAAAAAAAAACTATCACAATTAATAAAATTCATTATTAAAAAATAAAAAATAAATCAAAAATAAAAAAATTCAATATTTAAAAAATATTTTTAAAAAACTAAACTAATTCTCGTACTCTGCTTTTACGTCTATTTTCCCTGTTGTGGGAATCAAATATTTGTTTTTTTATGTTTTTTTCGTATTCGGCAAAAGTATTGAAATTAATTCTCCAGGCATCTATAATTAAATATGACATTTACTTAATTAAATTATAATACGTAATTAAATTCCGAATTACCAAAGAGAATTTTGTTGAAAAGTGTCATGCCTTTTAGCGGTTCCTTTGAACTCATTCCGTCCCAATTATATTTCTTAAGCAACCCGTCGGTGATTATTTTGCTTAGCCCGGTTGAGTGGTGCTTTCCCTCTACTGGTATAAACGGTGTTAAATATTTTGTCTGTAAATAAATCGTAAAACCATTATATAATTTCTAATTATATGTGTAAATAGTTATTGCAAATACTTACTAAATTTGCAGAAAACTCTTCGTCTTCTAACTGGGATACAATTTCATTAAGTTGTTGTTCTGATTGTATTGGTAGATTTATAGTAAATTTGTTGGCCGGTTTTATATGCTTCATGATTTGCGTAAGGTCCAGTTTTATGGATGCTAGCTGTCGACTAATGTATTTTAGCTCTGGGGTTACTAAAAGATAAATTGTTTTAGTTTACTTTATACGACGAGTTTACTACTCGTATGTACATATAAAGAGTTTATACACGTATATACTGTTTGTTTAAATTTTAAAACAAGAACAATTTTACAGATTCGAACTAAAATTAATAATTATAATACATAAGTATCGTCTTGAAAATGATCTAATTTGAAAACTAAACCAAAATTTCTGAAGATCAGAAGGAAATCGTTACTTCAATTAAACTGAAAATGAAATTAGGAAACTACCGACGAAATAAATTACCGGAATTACTGTTTTTCCTCTTATGACTCTATAGTCTTTATAATATATTCTACTACGAGTACGTGTCAGACACTTTGCGTTAAAAAACAAATAGCAAAACAAGTTTGTCCTAGATTTTCTGATCAAGTAACATTTTGTATTTTGAGCATCTATGATTATGGTTATAATTTGTTTATAACCTGTACTCCAAATTTATGTCAAAATATAAAATATTTTAAATTAATAAAATTAAAATTAAGTTATTATTTATATATCTTACATATTAATTTTGAGTTTTTGTTTTGTTGCTGTTGTTCCATTTCGGGTAGCTCCGTGTCTATAAAGGATTGGTCATTTGATATGTTTTGATATGATGGTTCTGGCGGGTGGGTAACATGCAATAAAAAAAAATTGTAGTTTCTTATAAATACATTATAAATAAGTAAAATAGCTTACGCCAAATACGCTCTACATGCCCTGGAATGGCTTTCTTCTGGTTTTTTGAAAATATATTTTCCGATGTGCCAGGACTATGTCCAAGCTGTGATAACATTTCAGCTGTGTTAAGAGTATCGTCATTAACAGTTATAGGTGGAGATGGTGGTTGCGTAAACATCACTATTTCAGTATCTGAATAAATCGTATACATATTAATCAAACAAATATACATTTTTAGAACTAGATCAATTTATTTATACCGTCTTCATTAGAAGATAGACTGCGATGAACTTTTACTAATTTCATTTTTTTAATATGGTTGGTTTTGATAAAATCCACTCTCTTCCTATTTTTATTTAGGTTGATATTGATAATAGATGCGTCTATAATAAGTATGACGATTTGTAATCAAACACTACTATCATAACACTAGTTGATTTGATAATGGCAAAAAAAAAAAAATATGACGAATATAAAAATGACGTACAAAATGGCGATTTTTAGATTAAAGCGCCCTTTATGTAAAGTGGGCCATGCACGAACTACATTGTTGCATTTGAAGGTAATACCGCCTGAAGCGCTCAAATCGCAAACAATAATCATTTTGAATTTGAATTTTTCAATTAATTTTCCTTTATGTAATTATTCAGTAAATTACCACTCGATATTGCCAAAATTTTAAATGATTAATTTTGGCCGTGAGTGAAACAGTTAAAAAAATTATTAAGAATTAAAAGACGGAAAAACTAATTTAATTTTTGTTTGTTCAAAAGAAAAATTTGAGTTTTCCGTCAAAAATTTAATTTTTAACAATATTTTAAACTATTTCACTCACGGCCTAAAGAAATTTGTCGTTTACTAAGAACCTGGATTTCTCAGTCACAGCGATACAGAAATTCTATTTGACGTTTTGATCTGACAATTGTTAAACCGATAGTAAATTTATATTATGTCTTGTACGTGTTATTAGTAACATATAGAAGACCACCACAAGACAAGTTAAATTTATTTTAAAATAGCACCGATACGAACGCTGTATGTCATGCTGAGACATGTTGGTAGAATGTTACCAAAGACAACTTAAAGACATGTTGCCTTCATGTTACCAATGTCTTTTGTCCCTTTTCCAATTTCGATAAGTCGTATATTTTTCTTTTTCTCAGACAAAGGCAAGACATGTTACTAAAGACAAAAAATTTGCTGGGAACCAGCGAAACTGTAAGAAAGGTAACAGAATTTAACGCAAGTTTTTTTTCTTACGGAAAATTTGACAGGTCGGGTAGCGAAACTGTATAGACACAACTTGTCAATTATATACTTTGAAATGACGGTAGTTCACGAAAAAAAAATAATCATATTTATATTTTGTATGCGAATGAAGTTTATCCTAAATTAATAATAAATTTTACAACAACAACAAAATTGCATTTGTATGTGTTTAAAAAAGCATACATTCGGGCGAATTTATTATATGCACAAAGAAAAATGCATTAAAATCAAATATTTGAACTTAATGCTGAAATAACAAAAATCCAAATACACAAAATTTTTTAAGAATTAAACTATTTGGGATTTCATAAAGCTAATCTCATTAAATTTAATAATCGATCAAGGAGTTTACCTATTAATCGACAATGTTTGACAATTGAAATTCTAATCTTATCCATGTATAAGAAAGCTTTCTTCTGTTGGCACACATCCCACTATGATAATCAGATAGGCCTATGCGTATACTTTTAACATGCTTATCCGCTAAAATGTCGTATTGGGTTTACCTATTGAAATATCGAATATTCGAAAACTTGAAAAATTGGGTCCTATCCATATCTAAGAAAATCGATATCTCAAAACTTTCTTCTATCGAAAAATCATAGTGATATGTTTGCCGACAGAAGAAAATTTTGAGATATCGATTTTCTTAAATGATTACTTTTATCAACTTTTTTTGATTGCACGGCTGACATTAAGAGCTGGCGCTTACTAGCCTTCGGACCACCAACATTAGCCATCAGCCGACTTAAGGCTGTCACTCCCTTGGCTGCTTTATCCGCCGTCTGCCGGATCTGCTCACAAAAATTGAGTTTTGAGTCGATCGTGATCCCAAGATATTTTGCCGCATGTTTGGTTTCCACCACCTCCCTGCCAATCCACATGGGTATGATCGTTTGGATCCTCTTTTTCGTCAGAATGACAATTTCGGTCTTTTCGAGGGCCAATGATAGACCAAGCGCCGCCATCCAGCTCCTCACGGTTCTCATGACCTGGTTCAGCTTCAATTGGGCCTGTTTGGTATCCCGGGCAGCAATAAGCGCCGCGACATCGTCCGCATACCCAACCAAAAGAGTCTCCTCTTGAAATGCCAGAGCAGCAGGCCATCATAAAATGCGTTCCAGAGGTCAGGTCCCAGGACCGACCCCTGGGCCGTTCCCGCGGTGACTGCCATCTTCTTCCACCATTCCTCAGTCTCGTAGATTATACTGCGATCGCTCAGATAATCGCTTAGGATGCGCAGTATGTATTCCGGTATCTGAAACGTCTGCTCAAGTGCGCCAATCAAATCCCTCCAAGCCGCGGAATTGAGAGTATTCCTCACATCTAGGGTCACCAGAAGCACTATCCGCTTTGAGAAGTGATTATGACTTTCAGCCATCCTAACTACCATAACAACTTCTTGGATCGCATCAATAGTGGACCGCCCTACCCTGAAACCATACTGCCTAGGCGAGAGATCACCCGCAGCCTCTATCGCAGCATTTAGTCTCCCTTTAATCAATCTTTCCAGAACCTTATCCGCATTATTAAGCATGCATAATGGCCTGTGGGATGATGGCAAAGTAGGGTCGCCCTTACCCTTACTAATAAGCACCAAACGTGTACTCTTCCAACAGGAGCTAAAGACCCCCGACATCAAGCATGAGTTGTACATATCCAGCAACAGATGCGGCTTTTAGCGAAAAACCATCTTTAGCACCTCGCCGGGTATCCCGTCTGGTCCAGGAGCTTGCTGGTCCTTCCCCGCCAATATCGCTTTTTCTAACTCCCCCTCAGTGAAAAGAGGGATATCTATTGCCCGTTCGCAGCCAGTCCTGGGTCTCTCTGGATGGCTAGGAAAGAGGCCCCTAATGATTCCCTCCATCATGGTCGCGTCCATTACACCAGTCGGCTTCTGGGCTCCACGCTTCTGCGTGGCTATTTTGTAACCTAACTCCCATGGATCTTTGTCGATATCCTCGACAAGTCTCCTCCAGCATTCAGCCTTACTGCGGTTTATGGCCCATCGTAGGTGTTTCCTAGTGCTTTTATGCTCTGCCGATATCAGGTTTGCCTCAAAGCGGTTTTTTGCCCGTTGTGCCTTGCGCCGAAGCATAAGGCATTTCTTACGTAGTTCCGAGATTTCGGGTGTCCACCAGTATGCTGTAGGCTTATCATGGCGCGGCTTTTTCCGTGGCATTGATTTTTCGCAAGCGGAAGTGATAAAGCGCATTGTAGAAGCCACCAGGTTCTTCGATGCCGATCTTTCATCCGTATTTCCCGTACTTCTTGTTCTCTGCTCCTCTCGCCAGCTCTTCTTCGAACCGCCCGGTGTTCATATTTTGGAGATTCCACCGCACCGGTTTATCCCGCGCTGGATTATGTTTTTTACCGACAACCTCAAAGGAAATGTATTGGTGGTCACTCCCTGTGTAGTCCTCCATAACTACCCATCCTTGGACGAGTGGCACTAAAGCCTCAGCCGCAAGAGTGATGTCTGGGATCGTCTCAGTATATCCCTGCCGGCGAAAAGTTGTAACCATCTCCAGAATGAGTCTTCCTCTAGTGTCCGGCCGTGGCATCCCCCACTCGATAGCCCTAGCGTTAAAGTACCCATCTACGACGACTCGTCCCGCCACCCTAACCACTTCGTCCTCTGAGGCGTCCAGCTTTTCCTGGAAATCAGCGATAACCTCATTTGGGGTAAAGTAACAGCTGAAGTACGCAACCTTCCTGTTCTTGACCCAAACGAACCCTCTGCCTGCTCCAAAAGCTCGTAATGTGCTGTGCCCCCGCCAGAACCCATATGGCGGCAGTACCAAGAAGATCAGAGTACCACGATGCAGACCCCTTACTCTGATACTGCTCGCTAATGAGCACCATGTCGGTTTGCTTCTCGGCGACCAACTGGTGCAAAAGCTGATCGGCGATTTTGCTCCGGTGCATATTTCCCTGGAGTATCCGCATCAACGTAGTCAATTTTTTACGGCCTGCAGTGCTTCCCGATACACGGTGCATTTAACAGACCCTGGGACATGGCATATATCTTCACCTCCTATTTTTCTCTCCGTGTCTGGTCCCTTGCATTCTCTCGCCATATGACCATAGCCAGAGCATTTGTAGCAGCGCGTAACAACCGCCCTTCTCCTCACCCGGCAATACAACCAGTCAATTTTAATCGTACCCTGGCTTAGAAGTTTTAACGCCCACTTGTCTGGGATTTCCACAACGGCCACTTTCTGGTCCCTTGGGCTCGGGGAAACACTCACTTTCAATCCCTCTGCCTCAGGGAATTCTCGTTTTACTGCTGTCTCTACCTCTTCGCTTTCTGTAAAGCAGTCCAGGTCGCGTATCTCCAGGGATATCTTCGACTCAAGCCTGACTACACTAGCCTTGTCTCCCAGTGCCACTTTTAATGCCCCGCAAAAAACACCTTTGTTCTTGCTGTTTGGTCCAAATTCCAGAAGGACCATCTCTGGTCTGTCGGATGGCCGTTATGTCCGCCTCGGTCTCCTCTGGCTTAACTTTACTGCGGATCTCCCTCAATATTTCTGCGTACGATTTGCCTTCCGCCGGTCTTATAAGGAGTGCGTCGGGTCGGCCCTTGCGCGGCCTTCTACGCTTTCCCTTCCTTGATCTTGCTTGGGTGGTAACGGCAGGCCATGTCGTGGACTTGGTACTCCCCGTCCTCACGTTCTCCGCTTTCTTCGCCTCCAGGTGTTCCCGTCTTTTCTCCCTCTTTGACATTTGTTTTTCCCAGGCCCCTTCCACTGCACTATTTGATGCTTCGTCCCTCACCCTCTTCTCCTGCTGTTTATGTAGGTGTGCCGGGTTTGTGGCGGGTCTCTTCTGGCTTCCCTCTGGAGTTCCAACATTTTGGTGCAGCTCGATAACTTTAGCTGGTTCAACTTCGGACCTCCTCTGGATATAGATACCATGTGCCATGGCACTAAACAGCTCTTCAAGTTCCACCAGTCCCAATTTAATGTCATTGGAGACAACATTTGTTTGCCGTCTGGTTTCAGCCTTTATCTTGCTGATGATGCTCCTGCCCCTCTGCAGCAGCTCTTCCTGCTCCGTCCAGTTCACCGGAGTGCAAGGCCGTTCCGTCACTGGCATCTCATCATTGCTCGGTAGAGCATCATTCTCCTTCTCGGTGTTCACTGAGTTTACTTCCGTTTTATTAGGTGGAGGGGTCCTCTGTACTAATCCGCTCCTTCCAAAGACGATTTTATCCGTACTGGTCAAATCCACAATTTCGCCATGTAAATTCATGGAGCCTGCTGCTTCTTGTGATGCTATTCGAGAAGCATCGTTCTTAATTCCGCTAATTACTTGTTTTTTTTTATTCATTTTCTAGCGAATTTCTGTCTTGCCAATCGTTGCGGCACGTATTGATCCGGGATCGGCTCGCCTATGGGGGATTCGTTGAGTGACATACGACAAAATCCACTAAAAATAACAAACGTACCTGTAAAAAAAACAACAAACAGCAAAACTAACTCACATTGGCCATCACATTCCCTTAATAAGAAAAAAAACGAATTTATTTAAACATATTAACTACCCGTGTTTATTAAATTTTCAACCACATAACCTCTTAAAAATTGAAAAGAAATTATTTTAAATAATATTTAACTGTTAAAATAATACGAAATTAAGATGAATTTAGTAACTAAATAGTTTTAAACGAATGAATTTATAACGAACTTCGCACAAAAATATACCATATTGCAGAAACGAAATTGTCAATACACAAATCTATTAAAAATCACTTACCGCTTGAAGAAAATCTGAAAGGCCTGACAGCTTCCCTCAAACAGTATTGTAGCTGTAAACAAAATGTTATCTTGCTCGCGCAGTTATCACGCAATATGGATCATAAATTCATTCACTTAACACACTGAGAAACTTAAATATTAATTATTGAGAGTCTATGATTGCTTTAAGTAATATTAACTAATAGAAACATATTTTTTTTTTTGTCTCTGCAATCTAATTTAATAACAAAATTGACCACCATATATCAGCATTATAAGACTGAATAACCAAAAGCTTGTTGATACATTTAAATAAATTTTTTTTTTTTTTTTTTATAAAAGCTTTGGTTTAGAATAATAAAAAAAACACAAACACAAAACAGACTGTGGTCGAGATCAGCACAGATAACGGTGCTTGCAGCCAACAGCGTGACCCCAATAATATTAGCACACCGCGTGTAGTTATCCACAAATCGACTGGACTACTATTTATCCCTTAAATCGGGAGCACAGCTTCTGTAGAAGATGCAGGAACTTGTTTCCATGCACATTGGCTTACTCGACCCCGTTGTAATAAAAAAAAAATTACGGTTTAACCGCTAAGCAAAATTAGCAACGTATACGGTCAAAACAGATGCGAACGGAATTTATATCCTAAAATAATATAATAATTGAACATCCAGAATTTTATCGTTTAGAAATAAATAATCTATGTTACCTTTATGTTCGAAATAATAAAATAATTTTAGTTAAATTATGCGCTATGCGCAAACTAGTTAGAACAAAATATTCTTTAATACAAATTATATTATTTATTATAACTTCATACAATAGCTATGATAACACTCACTGATTGACTAACGTTTTCCAACTGATTTTAATAATGCCAAACGAGAAAGAACCAACAGACGAATGCGATATGCAATTACTCGCAAGAGAAATTGGTACATTTGATGTTCAACCTCCAACACCGTCTCTGCCATAGCACCACATAATTATTTTGGACATATAGGCGCGACTCTCCAATTTCTAATCCCACGAGTAGCACGAGAAAAAACGGTCACCTATGACAGAGCTCTGCGTTATCATAGGAAGGCTATGGGCTTAAACCGAATGTCGCCAAATTCGGAGTTCACATGCTAACGACTAAGCACCCCCTTAGCCACGCAGCTGTCGGCGCATGTAGTGCCACCTTAGCTTGGGTGTGCTAACTTTTGGTCCGCCCCGAGTATTTGATTTCCCCGGTACCTGCCATATCTGGCGGGCTGTCCCCTATCCGCCACCTGGGGAGGTGCCCGATGGGGGAGCCAGCCAACCCCACACGGAGGTTGTTAATAATTAATAATTAATAAATAGTAATTAATGATTAATAATTATTTTTTCATTAATGAAAACGAGATATTTTAATACGTTTGGGCATATATAGAATTCAATTTTTACTATTCGCGTTTTCATTAATAAAAATACGAAATCAAAATTCAAATATCTAAATTCATTTCCAAAACCGAAATATTTTATTTATTATATTATTTCATTTTATAAACATATATGTATATTAATTCATTTTGAAAATGAATTAAAGAAAGCCTTTTTAAATTTATTTTGTCAAACTTTTTTAATTCTTTTTCAGTTCTAATTTTAATTCATAATTAAAATGAATTAAAGAAAATTCATTTTTAATTCGTGTATCCATTAACCGTAGAAAAATATTTCTTCGAAAATTTTTATATTACCTGGGAAAACAAATTTCTCAACAAGTTTCTTTTATTGTTTTTTTGTTAAAATGACCCCCAAGCAATGCTTCAATCGACTTTAACTTTTCTGAAAAGGTAGATGATTGGTTGTCAAATTGATCATCAACATAACAAAAAAATCGTCGGTCCCGTTTTTGAGAAAATCGGTTTGGCAGTTTTATCTTCCATTGCAACCCTCTCTAATCTAGACTAGAATAGACCTAAAAGTTAACACGAACTGCTTATTACTAAAATCTATCTTTTGTACAAAATTTCGGAGTGGGAGGCAAAAACCAAAATAATAAAAATTTATGACTGGAAGGACGGAAGAATGGACCCGAGATTTTTCTAACCTATGTTTTTGGAGTCCTGGTAACCTAATTCGTCGAGAAATATGAAAATCTTGAACATTTTTTTTGCGATTACATTACTTACCCAATATTACTTCGTTTTAGTGGGAAAAATAAAAACTGTTAAACGTCGTGGTTGAACATTTTAGGCTGACTCATAATATTATTTACAATGTGAAGACATATAGGCATGTGACCGGAAGCGAACTAAAATTGGATCGTTCCTCACTGTCATGTTTGTTGAAATTTCTGGTAAATGGTTCTTAACACTCTACAATAAATGGCAAAAACTAATGGAAACTGAGCAAGTTCAATTTTTGGCCAGAAACTCTCCTTAGTATAAACACAACGTGTTATGCCGCAAAGACAAGTGGTCTGTTAACTGTACTTTTTCAACAGCGAGTAACAAAATCTCTGAATCAGATTCGACGACTTTGATTTTTTATGGAATTTCCATTAATTCAGGATAGTTCTAATAAAGACAAAAATTATTTCAGTTAAATGTATTAGGTTAGTTGTTTTTGGAATGAACCATCATATACATATATAACCTACGTTAGCAGATATTTATCGCGCACCTTTCCAAAATCGTACTTTTGGATGACGGAAACATCACATTTTATTGTTTGACAAAATTAAATTTATTGATAACAAAACATAAAATTATTTGGTTTATACTTGGTCATCGATAATCTAATGAACCCGCTTGTAATTTTGTATAAAGCGTATTTTATCGCTGGCCATAATCCATACCAAAGTTTATATATTCTCAAGAAATAAAACGAATAATTCGATAAAAATACAATAATTTATTTTGGCTGATTTGACAGAGCAAAAAATTGTATTTTTAAAAACCATAATAATAATGTTTGCTATAATATACATTTTTAGAACATACATATGGTATGTACAACAATTTGTATTGTAAATTAAAAGTTTGAGAATCTCATTACAATGTTAAAGTAATCAAAACAATTGCTGCGTTCCATTTAACGTGGCAAAGTACACACAAGTACTTCTGACTGCACGCAGCTACACTTGCTAAATTTTATGAGTAGTTTGCTTTTTAAATTTATGGCGACTTTGTTACAAAAATATTTAGAACAAATAATCGGTAAGAAACCGCTGATCAGTTTTCAAATTAATAATTAGTTTTCCAACTTTCCATGTTGCACGTACATTTTTTTAAATTAAATTTTATTTTCGCAACTAATTTTCTGCGTTCCATTTACCATCTACACCCAAGTACTTATTTGTACTTTGCCACGGCAAATGGAACGCAGCAATTAACAAAATTAATTAGGTGTTTGTTTTGATGATGAATGGAATCAGCTGTTCTACGACTTCAGATAAGTGTCAGTTCAATATTTATTATTTTCAAACTTTATTGTTGGTTGTTTATTTTCACCTTTAAGAATTGGGAAAAAACGTTTGCTATATATGTTGCTTCTGAATCTAAAATAAATAAATTTTTAAAAAGTGATTCAAGTAATGGTTTATATATCAAATAGCTAGCATTCATCACAAGATAGATAAATGGTCTGCGTAAATCGGTCGTTGATAACACCCAAAAAATTAACATGAACATACTGTTAGGTAACAATGAAGTACCGCCAAAAATTCCATGAATCCAAAGTACAAATTTAATGGTCCCACATATAAAATAAACGGCCGAGCTGACAGCCATCATTTTCACCATATTTTTGTTCAACTTTAAATTATGTATTTCTTCAAGAATTTATCATTTGGATACACAGGAGGAAGAGGAATATAATCAGTTAATTAATGAAAATACGGATATCGAGACATTAGAAGACGAACCTGAGGAAATAAACTCAGAGATAAATTTTATGGAGAAAGCCTCTCTAGCATACCATACCTAGAGTACAAAACAGCAAAAAATAACATCCTCAAAATTTTAATCGACACGGGAGCCAACAAGAACTTCATCAAACCTGAACTAGCTGAAGGATCTATTCCCACTAATGTCCCGTTTAAAATAAAATCAGTGGGAGGGGACATCAAGATCAGTAAAAAATATCCGGACAATTTTTCAAATGCATTGGAATTGAAACATTAATAGAGTTTTTTGTATTACCTGGTTTAAAAACATTCGACGGAATAATCGGCGACGACACTCTAAAAAAACTTGGAGCAATTATCGACCGGAAAAATAACATTTTAACCATAACCCCAAATATCAAAATTCCACTTAAGGAAAAACACTCAGTTCAAGTAAACAACATCGAAGTTCGGGATAGTCACTTGTCCTCAGAAGCCAGACAAAACCTCAAAGAAATCGTGGCAAAATTCAAAACACTATTTAAACCAGTCAACAATACTGAAACAATTGATACTAACGTAAAAGCGGAAATAAAAACAACAACAGATGAACCAATCTACACGAAATCCTATCCCTATCCAGTCAGCATGAGGCACGAAGTGGAGAAACAAATAGACCAATTTCTAAAAGATGGAATCATAAGGCCGTCTAAAAGCCCATACAACTCACCAATTTGGGTAGTTGAAAAAAAGCTGCATGCATCAGGCATCAAAAAATATAGGATAGTCGTCGATTTTAAAAGAATAAACGCCGTCACGGTGTCAGACACATATCTAATTCCTGACATATCAAACACATTGGCAAATCTTGGAAAATCAAAGTTTTTTACAACCATCGACCTTACATCAGGATTTCACCAAATCAGGATGATAGAAAAGGATATTCCGAAAACATCTTTTTCCACGATGAATGGAAAATATGAATTTTTAAGACTACCTTTCGGACTAAAAAATGCGCCAGCTATATTCCAAAGAATGATAGACGACGTATTGAAAGAATTCATCGGAATCATCTGCTATGTATATATTGACGACATCATCATATTCGGAGGGAAACCCGAAGAAGAACACCTTATTAGTGTCAAAAGAGTATTCTCGAAACTTGAAAAAGCTAACCTACGTGTCAACCTTGACAAAACGGAATTCATGAAAACAGAAACAGAATTCCTAGGATACATCATAACAAACCAAGGAATCAGGCCAGATTTAAAGAAGGTAGCGGCTATACGAAACCTAAAGAGCCCAGATAATTTAAAAGAGTTAAAATCATTCCTTGGACTTGCATCGTATTATCGACGTTTTATTAGAGACTTCGCGAAAATCGCCAAGCCCTTAACCAACCTCACAAGAGGCGAAAACGCACAAATTAAAGCAACACAATCAAAAAAATTGAAAATCAGCTTAACAGGAAAAGAACTCCAAGCATTCCGTCAGATCAAAGAGGTTTTAGCATCCACTGAGATACTAATCTTTCCAGACTTCGATAAACCTTTCATACTTACTACCGACGCCTCAGATTTTGCAATTGGTGCCGTATTATCACAGGGTGACATCGGAAAGGACAGACCAATCACATATATATCCAGATCGTTAAACAAGACCGAAGAGAACTATGCGGTCAATGAAAAAGAGATGCTAGCAATCATTTGGGCATTAGATAACTTACGAAATTACCTGTACGGAGCGAAAAAAATTAAAATCCTCACGGACCATCAGCCGATCACATTTGCACTAAGTACTAAAAATAATAACGCAAAATTAAAAATATGGAAGGCCCGATTGGAAGAGTACAACTATGAACTCATATACAAACCTGGATGTACCAACAAAGTAGCCGATGCCTTGTCAAGATTAGAACTAGAGGTCAACACCCTATCATCAACCTCCACGATACACATCGCTGAAGAAGACAGCACAGACCTAATCCAGTACTGCGAAGCACCTATAAACGTCTTCAGAAACCAACTGATAATCAAAAAAGGCAAATATATTGATTTTCATGAAGAACCACATCCTACTTATCATAGGCATTACATTAGCCTACCGGAAATAAATAAGGACACTCTTACAAAAATCCTAAGGGATAATCTCCATCCAACCATCATCAATGGAATAAAAATACCCGAAGAACACATCCAAATGTTACAAGACGTTTTCAAAGAACAGTTCCCGGGATTGAAGTTACGTCTAACACAAAGGGTGGTCCAAGACGTCAGCAACGAGGAAAATAAATTCAAAATTATAACAGAGAAGCATAATCGAGCACACAGAAATCACGCTGAGAACAAGGATCAAATCCTAGAACGGTACTATTTTCCACGAATGACCAGCCTAATAAAAAAATATACCAAAACCTGCAGCATCTGTAATACAAATATATATGACAGACACCCAAATCGAGTCGAGCTCCAAGAAACGCCGGTTCCAACAATCCAACAGAAATACTCCATATGGATATAATCGAGATAAAGAATGAAAAATTTACATCATGCATGGATAAATTCTCTAAATTTACAAAGTTTTTCCATATCAACAACAAATCCGTTCTTCACATCAGAGACAAAATAATCAAAATTCTGCATTACTTCACAATTCCCAGATTATTAGTAATGGATAATGAGGGGAGTTTCGTATGTCCCATCGTAATGGACTAACTAAAAACCTTGGGGATAGAAATATACTTAACACCGCCCCAGCGAAGTGAGGTAAATGGAGCCATCGAAAGAGTACATTCTACTATCATCGAGATAATAAGATGTCTTCAAATGGAATATAAGGAATTAACCATAAAAGAACTAGTTAACATCGCAGTAGATCGCTATAACAACTCAATACATTCGGTTATCCAACATAAACCTTGCGACATATTTTTTGGGAGAACGCAGAGAATCAATTAGAAAAATCTTGTGGACTTCAAAGATCAAGTCAACGAGGATGTGGCAGAAAAAATTAGGAAAAACCAAAAAACTAACATCTCTAGGGAAAACGCAAAGAGAAATAAACCAAGAAAATATAAACCTGGGGAAACAATATACACTACAATCAAGCAGATACAAGGAAAAAAGAAACCCAGATTTAAAGAAGAAACTGTGGCCAAAGATAATCGAGTCACAATTACTACCACCTCCGGAAAAAGGGTCCACAAGACTCAAATAAAAAATTTAACGCAATAATCTCTTCTTTCCAGTTTCTGGATATTGGACTTGACAAGCTCACTTACCATCTACATATATACCACACCAATAGTAACTCTCAAACAAGGCAATGGACGAATCATCAATGGAAATTTTAAATTAATCCATGTCATCAACTTGACCGAATATGAGGAAATAATCAACAGAATTAGAACTTCACTTGACAACATTGACCCAGAAAGCAGTCTTCGACCTCAACTGATTCACCAAATGAACGAAACCAAGCAGCTAATATCAGAACTCAAAGGTCAAAAAACACGATCTCGCCGGTCAATCAACTGGATCGGCTCCGCATGGAAATGGATTGCAGGATCACCAGACACCACAGACTGGGATCAAATAATGAAAAGTCAAAATCAAATCATCGATAACAATAATCAACAATATAAGATCAACAATGTCTTAATGACCACAGCACAGCAGATTCTCAATGAATACAACAAAATTGTTGATCATTTACACGAAAACTCAGATGAAAAAATCCAACAAATACTATTCAACCGACTAACTATAATCAAAGAGGAGATAAAAGAAATCATTCGAGCCGCGCAATTAGCAAAAGGAAAAATAATCAATACAAATTTATTGGATAAAGAAGAAATCAGTCGCCTGGTTGCAGAAATCGAAACCCTTCCATATTCTAACGATATAGAGGCAATAGAATACGCAGAACCTATGATGCTGGCTAAAGAATCAACAATACTATATTTAAACAAATTATTTTTTTTGGTATAGGGCTCTTTTATTTTTGTATAGATTTAAAACTTGAGCTTTCAATCCCAATTCGGGATCATTGTCAAAAGCATAATGAAATTATTTTCAAAATGAGTTCCTTTTTTATATAAAAATTCGACATAAAACAATCAAATATTTGTTACTAAAAACCGATTTTTCATGGAAACGCAAAGCCTAGACAATTTTTTCGAAAAAACATTTTTCTTGGCTAAAGCGATTCCATGTAGAAAGGTTGTACAATTAAATAAAAATAAAATGCGTATGAGACAAAAAACTTATATAAATACATCATACGAGTTGCCAATATAAGCATAATCTTCCACAATATTAATTGAATTTGTACTTGATTTAATATGTAACATTTCCAAAATCGATCTTTTCCTAAAATTGGTTTGTTTATCGAGAATTTTGACGTTATCTAAATTGATTGAATGATTTGAATTTTTCAGATGCCGTGTAAGTGCGCTAATATTTGAATTTAGATCTTTGTTGGTGTCATATCTGTGTTGATAAATGCTTTTTTCCAAAAATTGTTTTGTCTGACTAGTATACGTAGCGTTGCAACTACAACGAACTTGGTAAACCACATTTGATTGTTTTTTTATTAAACATTAACAATATGTTATATCAATACCGAAAACAAGTAAACAGGAATACAATCACGTCATGGTAAGATCAACGATTGAGAACAATAAACAGATATACCTGGAATACAACGAACTTCTGGTAAATCAAGACGAAATGTTCGGGATTCTTCGAGAATGCAAACTATTTCGTGAGACCATACTCTGCGAGACAGATAGTTTGGAAAAATTAAAAGCCGACCACTGCATCAACCAGCTCATAAGGGGATTAAATGCCCATTGTAACTACCAATTCAACAAGAGTCAGATAATCGACACCCTAAACGACAATACGATTTTTCTGAGCAACTTTAAAGGAGATATATTTTATAAGAACACGGATAAGCACCTGGAGGGAAGCTTTCTAGTACAATACGACAATGAAACGATTAAGATCAACAATAAAACCTTCACCAGCAGAGATATTAGGAAATCACAAGTACTACCAACAGTACTACAACCTAATATAACAGATAAAGGTGTAAAAATCGACCCAGGATACCTTCATAACCTGCACCTAAATAATGTAGATCGACTACAAAAATTATTTACAAAACATAAGGAAGCAGCCTTTGTAGACTTCGGTATAATATCCATAATCTTCATCATAATACTCATCCTTTTATTAAGAACAAAACGCAAAAAATGGTCAAATCCAAAACCATGTCAGGAAGAAGTCATCATCAGCCAATCTGGAGTCCAACCAATTAGCCTGAAATTTTCACCCACGGGACGCGAATCCTGTAGGGGGGAAGAGATAACACAACTAGAATTGCAATTCAACATAAATTGCAAACACGCGCATCACCTACAGACGCTATGGTTGGTTACAGGTATATCAGCTGTGTACAACAAGTATAATATTGGTCCTAGCACGCTACCTTGCGGGACACCTGCTGTTACGGCCGTTAATTTTTTTTGCCTCAATCTTTAAATGGAAATAATTTGTAAATTTCAATATCCAATAGCTCGATAGTATCCATATCTATATAGTATAGTATAGGATCAACCATCACGTATTTGATATTTCTTTTTATGTAGGTCAATGAACTTGAATTTTGTCATTACGTAATTTCTGACCTATATACTTATTAATTATACGTATTTATGGAGGATTATTGTATTGGTGCAGGTTGAGTAAAATGCAGTTTTTTTTTTGGATTTACATATAGTATATAAAATACACTTAAACGTGAAATGATATAGCATTTACAAATACATACTATGTCTAAAAAGTAGATGAAGCTATAGGTATACTTGATTTGCTTTTTATTATTTACTGCGTTAATATACAGAATGATTACAAATTTTAGGCAGTTTAATTTAAGTACATAAGCGTAAACGAATAACAACAAAAAAAAACTGAGTTCAAGACATGTATTTGTGATAGTATATAATATTCTAATTCACGTCCATGGAAAACTCTAGAAGAAGCAGTACCATTATTTTTTTTATGAACAAAAAAAAATCCCAAATCATTATTGAGGCTACTGTGATTGTAGAAGCTACAAATAAAAAATTAAAAATTAATTTTAATAAATTTTTTTAAATTATTAAAAAAAATTAAAAAAGTGTTTAAACGAGTGATGGGAATATATCTCACTCAAATTATAGTATAAAATTTGAAATCAGTGTAGCGGAATTAAAAGAAAAAAAAATTCCTTTAAATCTATTTGCTATCGGTAAGCTCTTTAATATTGTGCCTATAATTATTTGTGATGCATTTTATTATGTGAGTTATTTCGATTTACTTAGGTATTAATCGGTAATACATAGTGGAAATATAGGGAAAGGTTACCAAAATTTTTCTGCCATCTGGTTATTCTTAGAGCTTCGGTCGCTGCATGCGCGGCGAAGGCAGCGGGGCCGCAATTTTTTTTATTTGAGGAATCATCATTTTCTTGTGAGCAGTGTTCTTCAACAAACACCATTCGTGTTTCGTGACACAACCGCTATTCATTTTGACGACCACAGTGATCGATAAGATAAAAAAACGGAGATTAAAATTTAAAAAAAAAATAAAAATTAAACTGTTTTGTTACGTTGCAATAGCTATATAGTGTTGTTAAATGTTGCCTGCTATAAATTATAATTCACACAGTTTTTTTGTCATAATTCACATTCTTTTAAATTAATTTAAAGTAAAACAAAAAAAAAAGGAAATTACCTTTTATTCATTTTCTTAAGTGTGCCTAGATTTTCTTAAAGTAGAAAACAAAAAAAAAGAGAAAAAGTAATTGTTGTAGTGTCGAAAGTGTGTTAGGAGCATATAACCAAATTTATTTTGCAGCTTCCATATTTGCGGAGAGTACTCTTTGGCGATATATGTGGTGAGTTTTTCCTTATTTTTTTTAATTTTTTTTTGTGGTTTGTGCCTATATGTGCTCCCAGCACAATTTTGTGCAATCATTGATTTTTTTTATGCACACATTTTTGTCTCGAAATTTTATTTTTATAATTATTTAATCACCTTATGTGAATTTTATTAAAATTAGGTTAACGGGTTTTTTTATTAAGATTATGGAATTAAATAAATCTATTAAATAAATTTTTGTAAAAAATATGGAGACCTAAATTTTTTTCTTTATGATGATGATGTTGAGGGATGGGAGCTCCAATGAGTTCGGATTCTGGGAATAGTTTATATTAAAAAAATTCAACACGTGAATATGTGTAATGATCTAATAGAGCGTTTGGCGGCAAAGGACCTCCCTTGTCGACTTCAGCATACCCGGAAAAAAGAGCGTGTTGGCCGCCAAAAAGATCCGTTACACTGCATTAATATCATTTAAGCAAGTAGTTGCACTGTTTTGTTTGACCATTTGAAGAAGATAGTTTCCCAAAACTGAGTGAAATTTTTTCGATAGAAGCTCCTTTATTTTGTAAATTAGTCCATCGTGCCAAACTTTATCAAAAGCTTGGGCGATATCCAAAAAGGCAGCAGCACAATATTTTTTTTCCTCGAAGGTGATTTTGATTGCATTTACAATCCTGTGTACTTGCTCTGTAGTACCATGTTGGTTTCGGAACCCAAATTGATGGTCTGGAATAACGCGCAGTTCTTCTAATATTGGTTTCAATTTCATTAGTAACATTTTTTCAAATAGCTTTGAGATTGTGGGCAGCATGCTTATTGGACGATATGATGAGATTTGCGTTTCTTTTTTCCCTGGCTTATGTATCATTGTGATCAAAGATATCTTCAGCTTCTGAGGAATATAACTGATCCGCATGATCGCGTTGAATACGAATGTTATTAGTTTTATGCATTTATCCGGCAATTCCCTTATCATTTTTCCAGTAATGAGATCATGCCCTGGTGCCTTTTTCGGGCTTATGCAAGTTTTAATTGTATTCTTAACTTTCTTCCAGTTATACTTTATAGGTTTGTAGGATAAACCATCATCCGTTGGCTGGGGTAGTACAAAATAATTATCTTCTTCGTGTGGGACGAATACTGTTGCTAGATGAGCAGCAAAAGCATTGGCTTTTTCTTCATCACTTCTCGCCCAATTTCCAGTTGGTAGTCTAATCGGTGGATTCGAATTTGTTGGCCTTTTTAAATTTTTTGTTGCCTTCCACAAAGAATAATCTGTCTTCTCGGTTGCAGAGAGATCACTTAAGTAGTTCTTTACGCGCTGATTTTCTTCTTCGCTCAAAGCAAATCTTAGGGCCTTAATAGCTCGATTTAATTTCCACTTCAATAACGGTGATTTTGTTTGCTGCCATTGACGGCGAATTTTTCGCTTTTCCTGGATTAGTTCCTGTATATTATGTGACAGTTTATTAACTTTTTTCGAACTACTTATGCCGGGTATAGCCCTTTTAGCAGATAATGTCATGACATCTTTTAGATTTTCTGCCGCCGCATCAATATCAGCTGGTGTGATCAGAGGAATATTAAGTAGACACTTTTGTTCGACTAGCCTCCTATATTGATCCCAATTAGTTTTCTTGTTTGTAAGACGGTTCGGTATTTCGTTCCTTAGGACATCAGTACTCAATGTTACTATTACCGGTGAGTGATCAGAAGACAGATCATAGCAATCGGTGGCCTTAGCATATGTACGTGGAATGCCCTTAGTTACACAAAAGTCAATTAGATCAGGAGTTTTCTTTTTATCCGTGGGCCAGTAAGTTGGGTTACCGGCAGATAAATAATCCAGGGACTGTTCCTCTATCGCATCATAAAGTTGTTTACCTTTCGGCGATGTTAATCTGGAACCCCAATGAGTATGTTTAGCGTTGTAATCACCGCCCGCAAGAAATTTGTTACCCAGTTGGCTGAAATAATCCAAGAACTGGAGTTTGTTATAGCATGTTTTGGAGGGCAGTACACTGCCGATATGACGCAGTATCCAGACCACTCCTGCAGACAAATGCTCGTTGATTGTATATGTTCTTTCTCATATTTCATAAGTTCGTAGTGTTTTAATCTTCGCTTAATCAATACAGCAGTGCCTCCATGTGCTTTACCATCTGGGTGCTTGGTGTCGTAAATAGAGTACCCATTAATTTTGAAATAGCTATTTTTGGTGAAGCGTGTTTCTGATATTAACATTATATCAATATTGTGTTCAGTGAGGAATGCATGTACCTCCGCTTTATGTTGTGTTAGGCCGTTTGCATTCCATATGGCTATTTTGATGATGGTCATTTTTGGCTTTTTACAACTATCTGCATCAGCGTGCTCATATTCTGCATCATTAGATCCATGGTTCTCTCCATCATCGCCATGAAGCTTTGCATCATATTAGTCAATTTGTTTAAAACTGTTGCGATGTTTCCCTCTTCACTTGCTTGCACCTTAGGAGCGGTACCTTTAAGAATACTTGCGTATGAAACCCCTTGGTGCACGCTGCCGTTTACAGTTTAGTACTGATTTTCATTTCGAGCGTTTTAACTTTTAACTACCCATGAAAAGTTAGGAAGAGTTGTTATGACTGTTACCTGAATTTATAGTCGTAAGTATTGCTATTATTATAGCAACGCTTTTCGAAAATCATTTCATTACTCATTCTAAAATTCGATACGAATTTCTAATTCACTTTCTTGTTTTGGATTTTTTGTAGCAATGATTATAGCGATGGATTTTGATCACCATAAGCGTTATTACATTACAAACAAATCTTATTGTGAGGAAGACAACAACTTTTGTACTAGCGGTCTCCTAGCGGGTACTAGCGGTTGGTACTGGAATGCAATTATATATTTTGTTTTATGTGTGATTTATATTCAATGAAAATTATGATATGAAGCTTTTTGAGTATGTACGAGTATTTATAAATAGAGGAATCACGTACAATTACAATATTACCACAGAAAAATAAACAACCAGAAGGGACATTACGTGGAGCAAGAAACTGTTTCTCTTACCTTATATTTTACATTGTTAATTTTGAATTCGATCTTTAGCGGGGGGGAGGGGGGGGGGAGGGTAACCAAAACTTTCATGTAAAATCAGGAACGGAAAATCAAGTACGAGCGAAATGCAAAATATGGAAATACGAGAATAACGAACATAAAAAGCACTGAACATGCATACTATATAATTCGAATTACAATTTTCGTCAGATTAAAATGTAAAGGCACAAAAATTATATGCATGTGTAGTGCAAGTGAATCAAAAAACCGAAATGGGAATATATTTGAACAAAGACAAAGTACACACATACTCCATGTGACAACTTCGGTTGTCCGGAATAAAACTCTATATATTTGTATATTTGGTTATCTTTATATATTTCATTAAAACACTTTACACGTGTAACTTTGTTCGTTAGTCTGCTTCTACAGTCGCACGTGCCATACAGTAGCACACCTCACAGTTCTCCCCGTTTAGAGTGGCCGTCGGCGCCAACTCGTAGTCAGCAAAACGCGACGGTAGCTTTCCAGCTGTTGTTCGCTGGGACCTACGGGGTTGCTGTGGCTCTGCACCGTGCTGTGGCTCTGCATCGTGCTGTGGCTCTGCACCTAGTGCTGGCCCTGGTTCCTCCTCTGGAAGTAGTTGTTGCGGAACAATGATTGGTTCCACTACGCGTTGCGTTGGTCGCAGCTGGAAAGTGTCCATCAAGACGTTGTCTTCTTCTGATGGTGGCGCAGCCGTGAGACGCGTTCGCAGTTGGTTGGCGTGGCACGTGACCTTTCGTTCGCTATTCTTCATCTGTGCTTGGACCACGTAGTTGACCTTCCCTCGGCGTTCAATGATTGTACCGGCCTGCCAGGTCCAATCGTTGCCCTTCATACACTTGAAGAACACCCTCTCGTCAGCCTTGAACTCTTTGTGCTTCGCGCCGTGGTGAGCGTTGAATCGCTCCTCCATTTCCACATTTCGTTTATCGTTGTGCACTGGTGGTGGCTTAATTAAGTCCAGCTTGGTGCGCATTTCTCGCCCGGTCATCAATTGGAACGGTGATTTGTCCCCGAGTGCTGGTGATGGTGTGTAGCGATAGCACGTGAGGAATTTGCGCAGGACCTGTTCCGCGTTGCCCTCGCCTTCGAGTTTCTTTAGGCCGGTTTTGAGCATGCCGACGAAACGTTCCGCGCACCCGTTTGATTGAGGATGATAGGGCGCTGATGTCAAATGTTTGATGCCATTCGCCTCACAGAACCGTTTGAACTCAGCCGAGACAAATTGTGGACCGTTGTCGGAGATGATAGTTTCGCAGATGCCTTGGCGTGCGAAAACCTCGCACAAATTATCGATTGTTTTAGCTGCGCTGGTGCTGCGCATCTTGAAAATCTCTGGCCAGTTGGAGAAAGCGTCGACGATGACCAGATAGTAGGCATCATTGATTGGGCCGGCATAGTCGATGTGGATTCGTGACCAAGCTTCCCTGGGACTCGGCCAGGCCTGAAGCGTACATTTTGTTGGAGACTTTACATTGATTGCGCACTCGCTGCATTGGCGTACCACTTGTTCGATCGCTCCATCAATACCCGGCCAGAAAAACTTGCTTCGCGCGAGCAGCTTCATGCGTGCCACCCCTGGGTGCCCGTCGTGTAGTTCGTTTAACAATTGGT
Source organism: Tipula vernalis (assembly GCA_958295665.1). NCBI lineage: Eukaryota > Metazoa > Arthropoda > Insecta > Diptera > Tipulidae > Tipula > Tipula vernalis. The sequence goes on from OY282560.1 coordinate 288,522,498, forward strand.
TGTGGAATCTGTCTGGAATGATGATCCGATCGCCGAGGAACAGACATCCCTGCTCCACCGACAACTCCGACTTGCGATTGAAGAAATGTGCTGCTGCTGAGTCGGAAATAAGCTTCTGCTGGCGTGGCCAGCCATATGTGACGTATTGCGCGACCTTTTGAAGCACGCTGCTTTCTGCGGTCGCCTTTTGGATGTCCCCAAAGTTGACTGGCAGCGATTTAGCGGTGTCAATCGCGAAACAATCATGATTTTCCGCATCGACGGTTGCGATGACGGTATCTTCGGATTCGAGCAGCGGTTGCGCTGCGATTAATCTCGAAATGAAATCGGCATATGCGAAACTTTTTGTGTCCACATACCTGATCTCAAAATCGTAAGCAAGAAGGTTCTCTGCGTATCGCTGTAGGCGGTTTGCGGTGTATATTGGAATACCACCTTTCGCACCGAAGATGGCTAGCTGCGGCTGATGGTCTGTCTGCAGCTCAAATTTGCGGCCGTACACGAAACGATGGAATTTTTCAGTGTCCGCACCAGGGCCAACGCCTCCCTTTGAACCTGGGCATAATTTTTTTCCGCCTTCGTAAACGATCCCGATACGTGCATGACGGGCTTCCAGGTGCCGTCATCCAGTTGGTGCATGAGTACACCGCCCCATCCATAGCTGGACGCATCTGCTGCGACGATAATTTTCTTGGCTGGGTCGTAGTGCGTTAGAGCTAAGTCAGATGCGAGCACTTCCTTTAGCTGGCTGAATGCAGTGTCTTGGGCTTCGGTCCACTCGTATTCGGCTTCGTCTTTAAGCAGTTCATCGAGTGGCCCGCGCATTTCCTTGAGTTTGGGTATGAACTTGCCATACCAGTTTACCGCACCCAAAAAAGCGCGCAGCTGGGTAATGTCCAATGGCGGTGGCAGTTGTTGTATGACTTCCAACTTGGCTGGGTTTGGCCGGATGCCGGTTTCGACAATGATGTGGCTCAGAAACTCGACGGACTTCTGACCGAACGAGCATTTTGATTGTTTGAGAGTGAAACCATATTCTTGCGTGCGGCTTAAAACGTTGAAAAGGCGCACGCGGTGCTGTTTATCGTCTTTTCCTGTGAGACGAAAATTGTCCCGATAGCTTCGTACTCGCCTATCGTCAAAGCCGCGTCGAAACATCCTAAGATCTGGATAGGCTCGCCAGAACCTTTTACGGCAGTTCCATTGTACCGTTTTAAACTTGGTTCGCCAAGCTTCAGCCAGTTTGCTTGCGAGATGATGGTTAAATCTGAACCACTGTCATGCTGCAGCTTTACTTTAATACCGTCCACGGTTGCTGTGACGAATTTTTTCGTTGATTTCTGTTGGTGGGTGCTGACCGCGTTACTTCGACGAAGTGGATTTTTCCGTCGTTGTTGTTGGAGCTGTCTCCAGATGTGCGAGCTGCTGCAGAACCCCGCCTCACTTTTATGTCCAATTCCATTACACAGCGTGCATGTCTTTCCGCTAAACGGGCAATCTTTGTGGAAATGATTTCCCCCACAGTGAGCACACGGCCTCGGCGGTACAAATGGGTTTGGTGCGCTCGTAGAATTGGTTATAGTTTGCTGTGAGGTCTGTCGTTGTGACGTGGAATCTCGTTCAGATTGCGGTTTTTTGCGTACGGCCAGGACTTCCTGTTGTACCGTCTCCGGATGCTCGACCATGCCCTCTCTTTTTCGAGGGTTCGCATCCGTTCGCAAGTGCTGACCAGTGTGTTCAGGTTTAGTTTGGGCGCTGTTCCAGGATCGTCGGCTGCCTCGCTTTGCGTATAATGTAAATCCAGCATATCGAGCAGCCTATTGAGAATTGCCGCATCATCCGAATCGACAAGACCTTGTACGAACGCGAGCATCTTTAGGTCTTCTTCGCTGCATTTAGTGATTTCGAATTTCACGCATTCGCGCGTGACTCGGGCTGCGTAACTTTTATCGTCTTCACCTCTTTCTCTTTTTATTTTGAAGACTTTATAACGGAGCGCGAAACGCGACTCTTTTGACCCAAAAATTCGTCTGAGTTCTTTTACTGCGGTCCCTAATGACAGCTCCATCGGCAACACGGGCAATATTGTGTTCGTAAACTTTTGGTAGTCGAGTTGCGAGAGTTTTTGCAATAATAGTCCGACTTTTGTCGCGTCTGGCAGCGTTTTGGCCTCTCCCTCGAAGATGCTTTGGTACCTCGCGTACCAAAGATCAAATGTGACGCTATTTTCGGGATCGTAAACGAATTTTTCGATGCGATCCGACAGATCTTTGACTACTGAGAACCCTTGCACTACCAGCGGTGATCCGGCTGAGTTTTCATCTGCGTTAACACAAATGTTGGGCTGCTGTTTCGACAGCAATAATTCGAAACGTTTTTCGCTGCTTCACGTTCTGCTTCGAACCGTTTTTCGGCTGCTTCACGTTCTGCTTGCGCCCGTTTATCAGCCGCAGCCAAAACTGTTTCCATCAATTCTTTTATCTGGTTTGCGTCCATTTTTATACGTATAGTGTAGTGCTGGACTTTTGGATTTTGAGGTTAAACGCTCAAACGTGTAGTGCTGGACTTTTTGGATTTTGAGGTTAAACGCTCAAACACGAAAACAAACCTTGGTAACAAAAAGGTTTTAGAATCCGGTTCGTGGATTCGGTTCTTCTCCTCGTCGCCACTGTGACAACTTCGGTTGTCCGGAATAAAACTCTATATATTTGTATACTTGGTTATCTTTATATATTTCATTAAAACACTTTACACGTGTAACTTTGTTCGTTAGTCTGCTTCTACAGTCGCACGTGCCATACAGTAGCACACCTCACACTCCAAATATTAAATATTATACATCTTAGCGAGCTATACAAAATAAAAAAATAATTTTGAAATTTTTGTATCGGTATATGCTAGATTTATGTCGTTTTCGATTCGCTTTTACCACCTCTTTCAAAAATCAATCCGTGAATCGAACAAGAAAATCAAATTCCCCGGTTACTTATATGTGTGTGTGTGTATTTTTGACTTCTTGAAAAATATTATTGAACATAATATTTGAGTAGGTATAGCAATAAAATGACAGTATTTGTTGTTGGTATTAGTAAATGAGGGGTAAATCTGATAAAATTTGAGATTTATAACCGAGCAAAAATTTTGCTCGACCGATTGATTTTATTGGACGAATCGAATAACTTGACAGCAGAAAAATCAATCGATTGCGTTACAGATTGATTTGTGATGGTGTTGAGTTGAGTTATGCGAGGTTTATAGGAAACCAAAATTATAAAAGTCTTTAACAGATTCGAAGCCGCAGGGAGACATGCTACCGTCTTTCCAGCTTTTTATGACTTTATAATTAAAATAGCGTCTATGTGTAAGTAATAGAACCGCCATATTTCATTTAGTTCAATTTGACTAAATCAGCGATGCCACTTCGCTTTGTTCACCGGGTTTGCCATGATCATTCACAAAATATTTAAATGGAATCTTCAACAAGATTGCCGTGTATGAGTAATGGTGTTTTTAAAGCGTACAGGGCAGGTTAACAGAAATGTACTTTTCTCAAGCTCACCAAGACATGATATACTGAAATATGTTTTTATGTATTTTTCGTTGTCAACAAATATATTACAAATTTCAATTTTTAATTAAACAATGTCTGTAAGGGTTGCCCACCAAACCCAAAATAGAATAACTTATTGACAAACATGTAAAATTTAAATACTAGGCGAACAGCAGCCGTCTATCTGGATTGGTTTCTCAGGCCCATAAAAGAGGCTTGAAATGAATAAATAGATACTTATACATAAAGGTTTTCAAATAATTTTTTGCGAGTTGAACGTGAACTCGCCTGAGGCTTTTTCTATAACTTCGTTATAGTGGGAAAAATAAAAACCTAATTCAAGTGATAAAGTCAAAATTATTTGGTTTATATTTGGTCTTCGGTGATAAATCTAATGAACCCGGTTGTAATTTTGCATAAGATCTATTTTATCGCTGGCCAAAATCGAATACCAAAGTTCGTATATTCACAAGAATTAAAACGAATAATTCGACAAAAATGCAATAATTTATTTTGGCTGATTTGATAGAGCAAAAAATTGTATTTTTAAAAACCATAATAATAATGTTTGCTATAATATACATTTTTAGAACATACATATTTACAACAATTTGTATTGTAAATTAAAAGTTTGAGAATCTCATTACAATGTCAAAGTAATCAAAACAATAAGAAAATAAATTACATTGAAACGGAGTGAAATGTTGAATTTTAATATTTATGTAGATTAGCTGTTTGTTTTGTTGATGAATGGGATCAGCTGTTGTACGACTTCAGATAAGTGTTAGTTCAATATTTATTATTTAACAAACTTTTTTGTTTACTGTTTTATTTTCATCTTTAAGAATCGGGAAAAAAACGTTTGCTATATATTGCTTCTGAGCCTAAAATAAATAAATTTTTAAAAAGTGATTCAAGTTAATGGTTTATATATTAAATACTTCGCCTTCATCACAAGATAGATGAATGGTCTGCATAAATAGGTCGTTGTTAACACCCAAAAAATTAACATGTGCATACTGGGCGTAAACAATAAAGTACCGATAAAAAGGTCATGAACCCAAAGCACAAATTTAATGGTGCAACATATAAAATAAACGGCCGAAATGACAGCCATCATTTTCACCATATTTTTGTTAAACTTTAAATTATGTATTTCTTCATGTGTCCGGCCATCAATTTTATACGATCGAAATCCCACCCACCAAATAATGGCATACGCTATGGTAATCCAAACAGCCGGTAGAAGAACAGACGAAACATTGACAACAATTTCATACCAATATTCTATTATATTTAACCTATTTGTAGGTGCCTTATAAATGCAAAGAGCTACACTATACTCGGCTACGTACGCAAATATCCACTTCGGTAAACCAACAAAAAAACTAAGGCCCCACAAAGTGATCGCTATTTTCAAACTTTCGCGTTTAGTGAACGGTTTTTGTGATGGGAACACGATTAGTTTCAATAAAACGATTGAAATCGCGACCAACGTGATTGATACTAATACAATTGTGGTCGCATGAAACATATGGAATAATTTACAACTAAAATCGCCCAACGTCCAGTTTAACCTCATGATGTAAACTGGAAATAAAACCAAGCCAGAAGTGAGAGCGTATAAAATGTCGGCAATTGCGATATTCACGATTAAATAGTTTAAAACTGAAGGCATAGCTCTTCGCACAATTATTGTCTTGATTACAATTATGTTACCGATCACAGATATTATTGCGGTAACTACGTGAAGTACACTGAATAAGACACCTAGAGTTTTTGAATATAAATTATCCATTTTTATATTGTTTAATATGAGGAACTCTATTTAAAAACTAACGTTACAGGCGGATAAGAAACACTATACTGAGTATAAAATGCGAATATGCGATAAGCATGCCCAAAATAGACTACAAAGAAAACAAAAAACAAAACAATACAAAGTATGTTAAAATTCATGGAATAACCCATTTTTGGCGGGAAAATATGATTTTTTACAGACTAATAATAGAATGAAGAAAATTATGCTATTGTTACTATGTACTACAGGTCCATCATTCTAAGTTAATATAATTAACAACTTTCCTTAGAAGCTTAAATTAATATAAGAGGTAGAAAATAATTTATCGTTACCATGTATCTGGATCTCTACCTACATCTTCAAACCATCTTTTAAATTACTGTTCGGCATCCATTATCACACAAAATAAATGTCGCATATAATTTAAAAAAAATTTAAAAACAATTATCCTAAAACTGAGCCCTTTAAATGTGTGATCTTCGTAACAAAAATATGCAAGTACTTTTTGTCGCAATCTAATAATATATCTATCAAAAATATGGCGGCATAAATATTTCGCAGACTGAAAAGATGTATGATGAAATGTAGTCACATATGGTATTTCTCGCATACATATACTATATGTACATAATCGCAAACAAAAATTCTCACTTTAACAGATATCGCATACAAATGTTTCGTCACAAATTTAATCAGTTTTACGCTGTGAGCAATAATTTGAGCTGTAATTGGGATTTTCTAATTTGGGATGACGGTACAGAATAAAAAGATTTGGTTGAATATTTATGGCAATTGCAAATATTGGCAGTTTAAAATTTGCGATATGTACGGCTATATAAATTTTGATGGAAAATTACAATACATATTGTAGCGGAATACCACAAAAGGGATTGGACTCAGAATTAAAATTAATTGAGAACAACAGAAACTATCCATCTGGTATCCTCAGAGAAGTTCGAATTTGCCTAGTTTAGCTCAGGTCTTGAAGTGGGTGTTTCTGAGGAATCAGACGGATCTGTAAGAGACCGCTAGTAATAAAAAAATTAAACATCCATATATTCGGCTGCCAACTCCTTTTTCTCCATGGTGGCTTTGAATGCAGCGCAATCGGTAACAATGACAAATTTCAGGTCAATTTCTTTAGGGCTCTGACAATTGCCAATACCTCCAACTCATAACTGCTGTAGCGCTCTTCGCACGATGATATCTTCTTACTAAATTAAAAAATAGGGTAGAAGTTCTGATCCTTGCCGAATTTTTGCAGCAAAATTGCACCGATCACCTCTTTACACGCATCCGTGTGCAGCTCTGTGTCTGCAGTTATTGAGTACAATCGAAGAACGGGCTGACTTGGAAGTACTTCGCGTAAGGTTTTAAAAGCCATTTTCTGCTACTCACCAAACTTAAATGATACATCTTTCCGGAATAGTTCCGTTAACGGGCGAACGATAATTACGTAGTTTTCTACAAATTTCCAGAAATATTCGGTCAGACCAAAGGAACTTTGAACCTTTTTCACTGATCGAGGTTCCGGAAACCTCTCAATTGCAACCAACTTTCCCGTTGATGGCCTGACGTATCCCTTCGAAATCTCATACCCCAGATACCCAATTTCCTTCGCCATAAACTGACACTTAGACCACCTTATTTGCAATCCATTATCAGCTGCTACGTTCAAAGTGACCGCCAAACGTTTAAGGGCCACCTTTTCACGTATCGTTCATGTACAGGCATATTACCTTACCTTTACATAATTCCTTAAAACTTCGTTAATATATGGAACTCAGCAAAACTCAAAATGCCCGAATGGTGTCACGAATCCAGTTAAGTGAATGGATTTCTCTTCCACTTGAACGTGGAAAAATCCGTCTTTTAAGCACAGCGTTGTGAATACATCTGCGCCTTGCAATTGATTAATTTGCTCCTCGATGAAAGGTAGAGGGTAATTGGACTGGCGTAAGGCGATGAACTTATTCGGATAATTCCCTCTGAAAGCCACTCAACTTGTTTGCGGACAACATTTGACTCAAGAGGTGACAGCCTTCGTGGTGGCTGATGAATAGGTTTATCATCCATCAATTCCATCCAACAATTAAACTTCTAATTTTGTTTGCAGTTTGTGCATCTTTGAGATGGGATAAATCTATTTCTTCGTCTGCTGCTAATGCGAAAACCGCATTTTCTGCGATACATTTTTTCATAACCACACATGATCCAGCGTGAGGATTGTGATAGTTTGTCTCATTAATTCTTTGTCCACAATAATCTCTACCGGCAAAAGTTTATCTTCGACGACTTGAAAATCAGTTTTATATTTTTCACTATCCACAGACATAACTGTTCCGAATCGTTCTTTTGTTCGTAGTCCTTTGGACTCAACACCACTGAAATTGACCACAATGTCCTCTGCTTTCAGAAACTAGGTTTAAATCGCTGCCGCTATCGACCATATAGCTATTACCTTTTTGCCGCCAACTAGGATTTGTTTTAGCATATAATCACCTTTATTCTGGTGTGGTGTTTCCACAATTGCGCCATCTTTCGATTTCTCATTGGAGCTAGGACATGACGACGACATATGTCCAAATCCATCACATTGATGAAACTTGTATCGTTTTCCTTATTAAAGAGTTTTAACTATGGTTTGAATTCGTCCATTCTGGTACATTCATTAAGATCTGTTTATTAGATTCTATATCAGGAATTCCATCGTTGCAATATTGAATAATCGCAGCATCCTCGAGTTGCTCAGTTTTGCCTAGCTCTCTTAACTCAATGAGATAACGTTGAAATGTCTCATACGAATTCTTTTTCCTGGCTGCCATTTTTCTGTGTACCAAAAACTTAACCCGTTCAGCCATCGTTCACGTCATTGTCCCCATCCATATGTCTCTTATCTTAGCGTAGAAGGATTTTTCCAAATCAGACCAACCTAACAACTCAGCAGTTTCTTCGAAATCTTCAATCCATTTTTCCATTGCGTAGTCGTCTTCCACACTGAAACTAGCCAATGCAGAACTAACATCCTTAAAATTATACCGAGATTTATTTAAGTCACAACCGTCTCGATATTTCTGTAAAACTGCATGCAATTCGCATTTCAATAAATCGATCTTTTTATCCGTCGCATATCCGTGCTAAGCGATCACACGCCGCGAAATCAGATTCTAGTTATCCAAATGATACGTAAATTTTCTCCCGGGTCAATAGCGTGTCTGATTGTGTGTATAGCTACAAGTTGATTTAAACAGATTTTTTAGTTGGTAATAGATTGGGCATCAACGTGAGTAAGTGTAAGAAGACTCTTTCATTTTATCGTATCCGGTCACCTCTTGTCCATCAATATCATCTGTATAAAAAATGGAGTTCTTATCTGGTCTGGGTATAATTTTGTCATCCGATGCCACCTTTACCAGACATATTAACACCACTGTACCTAAGTCATACATTATGTTAGGCTTCATTAAGCGGAACTGGAAGGACTTTACAGACCCGATTACTCTAACATCACTCGTTCTATTTTGGAATATGCATCGCCGATATTGTCGCCTTCTTATTACTGTCATTCGGATAGAATAGGGAGTGTTCAGAAGCAGTTTGTGTTATTCGCGCATTGATGTCTACCGTTTGCAGTTTGCACGGGCTACTAAATATGTTCTTTCACCTTACCAAGATCGATGTAATCTATTGAGCCTACACCGATTATCTTTTATTTTTATGGAAAGTCCCAAGACATGTCAACTCCACATTTAGCAAATGTGCCAACTTCATACTGGTAAAAAAATTATCAAATCTTAATTTCCTGTTTGAATAATGAAATGTAGTGCACAATTGTTGAACCACATTGGATCTTACAAGCGGATGTCCTTCTTTTCAGAAATGGGCTGTTTTTTGTTGGGTCCCACCCTTCGGTATGTTTTCGTAGACAGGTGGTTCAATACCATTCTGAGCATGTTCGGATTCAGATGCTTCTTGCTTGTCATCACAGTCAGGGTTGTTTTTCAATAAATCTTTTTCGCTATCAGATAGGTCAACAGAATCCAAAATATTATCCTAACTCTCATCATCACTTTCTTCCAATGCAGTTAGAACTTCTTACTCCGATCACAAATGCTTTCGGTTTGGCATACTGTACACCATTTCAAAATATTACATTTTTATTTGAACAATTTACACACAAACTTACCTTATCATTTACTCATTCAAATGCTGTTCACTTTATAGATGTTGAGATCAACAGTGCAACAAAACACAATATTTTATGTCAACTCATCAACACTACAAGCCGGAACCTAGCAAATTAATAATTTGTTTTCTTTATAATATCACACAATACCTTTTTTATCAAGAAAACTAATTCTGTTTTAACATATTCGTATCATGTCACACAACACCTTTTCTCATTAATATGCCTACTAAACATTAATGTTTTATTGTTTCTTTTTATTGTAAAATAGTGTAATTTGGCTGAATGAGATTTTGCATAAAAAGACGAGCAAATTAAGAATAAACGCTCAGAATAAATTTACAACTGAAACAAAGTGTTTGTTCTCAAGATTATTAAGACCCCACCAGTGGTAATCTTAATAATCATCAATATACGGAACTCTTATATTAACAACAAGTTGTTTATTCTCGAAGACTATCTTGAATTTATAATTTAAGTACAAAAGTCTATGATTTTACAATAGATATGTAAATTAGAACTACAAGAGAAATAAATGAGTACCAATTAACACTAAAACACTTAATAATATTTGATAAATGCACTTGTATAGATAATATAAGACAAAGGGTCTCTCAGACTCATCGTGTACGGAATTGTTTTTATTTTGAAAATGGTGTCTCAGGACATTTACCGTTGACCTCGAGACTCGACCTATACTGATTAGGGTTAAGATATTTAAATTCCATGGTAGACGGTTACCTATTCATTTTATATTAAAGTCGCCTAAAAACAAAATTGTTGGAATTTGGAAGATACATAGTATATGTATTAACCGTAGAAAAATATTTCTTCGTTTCTTTAACTGTTTTTTGTTAAAATGACCCCAAGCAATGCTTCAATCGACTTTAACTTTTCTGAAAAGGTAGATGATGGATTGTCAAATTCATCATCAACATAACAAAAAAATCGTCGATCCCGTTTTTGAGAAAATCCGTTTGGCAGTTTTATCTTCCACTGCAACCTTCCTCTATTCTAGACTAGAATAGACCTAAAAGTTAACACGAACTGTTTATTATTAAATCTATCTTTGTACAAAATTTCGACCAAAATTATTAATATGTGTGACAGTGGGAGGCAAAACAAAAATAATACAAAAATCTATGATTGGAAGAAGACACGAGATTTTTCTAACCGATGTTTTGGAGTCCTGGTAACCTAATTCGTCGAGAAATATGAAAATCTTGAACAACATTTTTTTCGCGATTACATTACTTACCCAATATTACTTCGTTATAGTGGAAAAAATAAAAACTGATAAATGTCGTTGCTTAACATTTTAAGCTGACTCATAATATTATTTACAATGTAAAGGCATACAGGCATGTGATCGGAAGCGAACTAAAATTGGATCGTTCCTCACTGTCATGTTTATTGAAATTTCTAGTAAATTATTCTTAAAACTCTACAATAAATGGCAAAAGCTAATTGACTCAGAGCAAGTTCAATTTTTGGCCAGAAACTCTCCTGAGTGTAAACACAACGTGTTATGCCGCAATAGCAAGTGGTCTGTTAACTATATTTTTCCAACAACGAATAACAAAATCTCTGAATCAGATTCGACGACTTGGATGTTTTATTGAATTTCCTTGAATTCAGGATAGTTCTAATGAACCCAAAAATGATTTCAGTTAAATGTAATTGCGACACTGGATCAGGCATGTATTATGGCAAAATGGAACCCACGTTAGCAGATGTTTATAGCGCAAATTTTGAATATCGCACTTTTGGATGATTATTGATAATAAAACACAAAATTATTTGGTTTGTATTTGGTCATCGGTGATAAATCTAATGAACCTGGTTGTAATTTTGTATAAGGTAAAAACGCAATAATTTATTTTGGCTGATTTGACAGAGCAAAAAATTGTATTTTTAAAAACTATAAAAATAATGTTTGCTATAATATAAATTTTTAGAACATACAATGTCAAAGTAATCAAAACAAAACAATAACAAACAAAATTACATTGAAACGGAGTGAAATGTTGAATTTTAATATTTAAGTAAATTAGCTATTTGTTCATCATCAAGAATGGAATCAACTGTTGTAAGACTTCAGATAAGTGTTAGTTCAATATTTATTATTTAACAAAATTTTTTGTTTGCTGTTTTATTTTCATCTTTAAGAATCGGGAAAAAAACGTTTGCTATGTATTGCTTCTGAACCTAAAATAAATAAATTTTTAAAAAGTGATTCAAGTAATGGTTTAAATATCAAATACTTAGCATTCATCACAAGATAGATTAATGGTCTGGATAAAGCGGTCGTTGATAACAACCATAAAATTAACATGCACATACTGGGGGATAACAATGAAGTACCGTCAAAAGTGTTATGAACCCAAAGCACAAATAGAATGGTCCAAGGTATGAAATAAACGGCCGAGCTAACAGCCATCATTTTCACCATATTTTTATTAAACTTTAAATTATGTATTTCTTCATGTGTCTGGTCATCAATTTTATACGATCGAAATCCCACCCACCAAATAATGGCATACGCTATAGTAATCCAAACAGCCGGTAGAAGCAAAGACAACACACGGGCAAAAATTGTATACCAATATACTATTATTAACCTTCCGGTAATTGTACATCTCTTGTAAATGCAAACACTATGCTCGTCTACGTAAGCAAATATCCAATACGGTAAACCAACAAAAAAACTAAAGCCCCACAAAGTGATCGCTATTTTAAAACCTTCGCGTTTAGTGAACGGTTTTTGTGATGGGAACACGATAAGTTTCAATAAAACGATTGAAATTGCGACCAACGTGCTTGGGACTAATACAACTGTGGTCACTTGAAACATGCCGCATAATTTACAACTAAAATCGCCCAACGTCCAGTTTAACCTCATGTTGTAACTGTTGTAAACCACGTTAAAAGAGAGAGCGTATAAAATGTCTGCAATTGCGATATTCACGATTAAATAGTTTAAAACTGAGGGCATAGCTCTTCGCACAATTATTGTCCTGATTACAATTATGTTACCGATCATAGATGTTATTGCGGTAACCACGTGAAGTACACAGAATAAGACACTTAATGTTTTTGAATCTAAAGTATCCATTTTTATATAATATGAAGAACTCTATTGAAAAACTAACGTTACAGGCGGATAAGAAACACTATACTGAGTGTAAAATGCGAATATGCGATAAGCATGCCCAAAATAGACTACAAAGAAAACAAAAAACAAAACAATACAAAGTATGTTAAAATTCATGGAATAACCCATTTATGGCGGGAAAATATGATTTTTTACAGACTAATAATAGAATGAAGAAAATTATGCTATTGTTACTATGTACTACAGGTCCATCATTCAAAGTTAATATAATTAACAACTTTCCTTAGAAGCTTAAATTAATATACGAGGTAGAAAATAATTTATCGTTACCATGTATCTGGATCTGAAATCCATTCGGAACCTACATCTTCAAACCATCTTTTAAATTACTGTTCGGCATCCATTATCACTCAAAATAAATTCATCATATAATTTAATTTCCAGAATTTTAAAACTTAGTGCAAAAAAGCAAAAAATTGTAAACTAGTGAGATCTAAACAAAAAACAATTTTCCTAAAACTGAGCACTTTAAATGTGTGATCTTCGCAACAAAAATATGCAAGTACTTTTGTCGCAATCTAATAATATATCTATCAAAAATATCGGAGCATAAATATTTCGTAGATTGAATAAATTTATGATGAAATATAGTCACTTATTTCTCGCATACATATACATAATCGCAAACAAAAATTCTCACTGTAAAAGATATCGCATACAAATGTTTCGTCTCAAATTTTATCGGTTTTACGCTGTGAGCAATAATTTGAGCTGTAATCGAGATTTTATATCACTATTATTGGTCACCTCCCATCGGACAAAGATTTTATTAGTAAGATGTTACTGAGACATGGTTTTATTTAGACGTACTATGGCCTCTAACAACTGTGAAATTGTGTACTTGAATCTGGCTGGCGACTGTAATAAGTAGATTGATCAGGTAGCTTAGGGATAGATATATTTTTTTTTCGCAATATAATGTAAAATTAGTAGCTTTTCGTCAATATCTTGCAGTATTGAGAAGGAAGCTTTCGCGCTTAGTTTATGAACACGCTTTTCTATCATAATTTCATTTTTCTTCTGGCCATTCTTTTCCACTTTCACTACCGAGCAAACGTAATTTTTTTGAGAAATTGAATTACACTACTTTCAAAATAAACGGTCCATATTATGTACAAAACATTAGGAAACAATTGTAAATCGCTATCTATTGAGGTAATATTGTAATTGCAAGTGATTCCTATATTTATATATATGTTGTGAAGTAAATTCATCAAACCCCCAAAATATTCAATTATTACAATTAAAAATTCCTAAATTAAACCCAGTAAAAATTCAAAATTTAATCATACACAGAGAAGAATGACCTAAAACGTAAACATAAACAGAAAAATTCCAAACGTGATATGCACAATACAAGAAAAAAATTAGCAATGACCTAGAAACACACATATTACAAAATTATACATAAAATAAATTTTCTTGAAACCAGAAACCTCAAAATAATAAAATAATAACTTTATGAAATAAACTATGTACATATGCTTATATGAACATGACATTTAGGCGGTGATAAAGCTTTTTAAATTACATAAATTCAAGCAAATAAATTAAACGCATAAAATCAAAATTAATCGAAGGTCAAACCCACAACAAAAAATCATTTTGAACGGAAATCGCGAAAAATGATAGTTTTGTATTTAAGAAAATTAAATTTAAACAAAATCAATAACGGAAATGTGGGAAATGACACTTTTGTTTTCAAAAAACAAATTACGATCAAAAAACATAAATTAGCAAAATTAACAATTTCAATTTTATTGTTGTAAATGACCAATACATATCTTTTAGTATATAAGACTTACAACTGCAAAGAAAATTATTCAGTAGTGGTCAAAACGAAGCACAGTAATTAGTCAAATAGTATAATATAAAACAATATAATCTTTATTTATATAATATTTGATACATAAAACAACGACAATAAACTCAAGAATAAATTAAACGATCAAAAAAAAAAAAAAAAAATCACTCAACAACAAGAGGAACACTTAGATACATCAGATAAGAATATATTTCGGTGAGTACAAAACAAAAAAAATCTAACCATCCTACTAACACCAACAGCTTTAAGGTTCAAGGGACATTAAAGCGCGAACCTATGTACGTACGGCAAAACGTAGGGGGTAATAAATACGTGCCTATGCAGTATGCACATACTTACCTAGCGACTTACTTGTCATCTTGAATATTCGATTCGTTTTACTAACCTCGTGCCAAAGTGCACTACTTTCAGCACTTAGTGCTAGTAAAAATAAATAATTCCGGTAATAGCCCCCCACCCGTGGCAAGCTCGGAATTATTGATTTAAATTAGTACAGAAAACAATACATCTTCTTTCCTAACTTAAGTGTAAAACCTACTTTGGACCTAAAAACTTTACCATTTGACGTAACACAGTTTATAGAATCCTCCAACACAAACAAAATTACATTATTCTATCCCTTAAAGCAAATAATAACAGTTGTATTTTCATCCCAAAAAGTACAACATACCATATACTCAAAGCTCCCAACTTTTTTCCAAAATTTTGTTGGATGTATCTTAGATTAATTGGTTTTAGACGAATTAATTTAAAAAAATTATTTTATGCCCAATTTTTGTTTTCGATTTTTTTGTTGAATTATTCTAAGATGAATAGTTTTTATGAAAATTGGTTCTTTTAGGTAAATTGTTTTAGACGACTTGTTTTTAGATAAAGTGTGTTTAGATAAATTGTTTTTAGGTAAGTTGATCTGAGGTAAATTGCTTTAGTATTGGATTAGATAAATTGTTTTAGAGCAAAGTTCGCCAATCCAGAGAAACGCGTAACTTCGTTTGCTCTAAACAATTAACAAACTTGGTTTATTAAAAAATGTTAAAAATTGAGAAAATAATTTGTCTTAAGATAAATAGGAATCAGAAAAACAAATCAAAAACAAATTCACCCTATTCGTATTTATCAAAGGTTATAATGCATCTTAACTAAGTAATAATTGTTTTTGTACGGATAACTTCCTGCTTGGGGCACTTATTACCAAAATACGCTTGTTGATGATCCCGTATTTTGGCACTTGATGTTATCTCCAGTGCCTTATTGTATCCCTCTATTATTTTATGTTGGGTTAAAATAAAACTCTTTATCGTAATACGTTATAATTTATTTTATTTTTCCCTTTATTAATGTCTATATACGTATTTTTGTTCGATAACTCGCTTAGACCTCAAAAACATATATTTTTTGTTTTATTATACTGGCAAATTTGGTGGCTTGCTATTATCATTAAAATAATGCGATTGGCGACATCTAACATAAACTAGCTTAATTACTAGATCCGTACAAATAGTCTTAATTCCAATATATTGTTGTGTTGTGTTTCCCTTCTCGTCAACAATAACATTCACGTTAAGTCAAATATAAAAACATTATACGTAAATATTCAGTAACTGAAAGAAATAAAATAAAGAAAAAATGAAAATATAAAGCAAAATTCCAAAAAAAAACTTAGTTTAATAAAACTGCCATGTTGACTGCAGCAACGTCATGTTGATTGTAGCGTGCAGCGTCACCAATAAAACGGCTCTTTTATTAAGATTTGTTTTCAATTATTATTATCGTTTGGATAGATTAATTTTATTTTGTCATTTTTCGGTTTTTTGGGCCACAACGAGTTGCCTATTTTTTATTTTTTTTTAAAGCCTATTTATTTTACCAACTAATAAAAAATAAAAAAAAATTGCGTTAGGAACAATTTTAAAGTTATGATTTTTTTAATACACCAGCCTCGACATATTTTGTGTTTAAATTTTTAATTATTCTACTTGCGGTTTGCACCATTTACTATATGTTAAAAGGTACTCCTTGTTGTTTACTATTTTATAGTTTTTTAAAAGCAATAAAACTATAAAAACTTTATTATAGGTTGTTCCAAAAATATAGGAGTACAAGTTTCGAATAACAACAGCATTATCACTTTATAACGTTTTCTTTTGTTCAGGAAAACGGGTCCGCCACATTTTGGTTTGTTAATATGACGACATTTGGTATTTTAACAAAGAAAGAAATTTTAACTTTTAACAATTTCACTTTTAATTTTGAATGTTAATTAATTAATTCGTGCAATTTCTAATATGCAACCGGTCCTTAGACCATTTTAAATGTGTTTTTACAAATTAACACGTAGAAGTATATTAGTATTTTACTAACAATCCGGTTGCATATTAGAAATAACACGAATTAATTAATTAATATTCAAAATTAAAAGTAAAATTAGCCTACACAGAAATAGAGCTGTGTGAATGTCTTGAAGAAGAAAAATTGTAAGAGAATTTGTCTGTATTAGTATGATCGCTAGAACATAACGCACGGCACATTCTGTATATATATAATGTAAATTGTGGTATAATCAGTCCAGTCGCCGCGGCTTGATGAGAAGATTGATTTTTTCATAATCATAAGCGCATCAGTTCGAGACGGGATTAAATTCTCTTACAATCTTCGGAACATATTAAAATCATATAAATTAAAAATTAAATACATAGAATTCTGTCTATCAGTTGGTTTCATGGAATGATTGTTCGTAAATACTAATATACTTCTACGTGTTAATTTGTAAAAACAAATTTTAATTTGAACGAAAAGTAGAAAACGGCAAATCACCCTGTATCGAAACAGAGTGACGTAAAGGAAAACAAAACAATGTGGGTGGAGTTATTTCATATGGAGAACATTTTCACCAACTATCATCAAAATCAAAAGGGGTCAGGCCAAAATTTGCGATTTTTTGATCGTTTTCGTATGGAACCGCTATATATATATATATATATATATATATATATATATATATATATAAATATTGTATATATATATATATATATATATATATATATATATATATATATATATATATATATATGTATTTATCAGGGGCGTAGCGTCTTTGGAAGCAAGGGAAGCACTGATTCCCTATAATTCTAACTCAAAATGCTAACGTAAAAAACGAATTGAAACAAAATTCCAAAAGGGAACTAAAATAACGTTTGATTATAACACTGCATAAAATTATCTTCATTTACATTAGCTTCTATTTCTTGGTTTTCTCGATTGCTTTACATTCTACAACCATACGATCGTTCCTTAACATAAAGATATCAGAAAAACCTAACAAATGTCTGAAAACGTATATGAGTTAGTTTTTCACAACCCAGGCTGCGGAACAATAGCCGGCCTTACAACCTAAGCACAAAATTTGTTAGATAAAGACTTACTTGTGCATTCTTCTGTCTAACAATAACCTTAACCCTGGTAATGATCGCTACGATAATATTTTTATTTACATAAAATTAATTAAATAAAAATAATTACCATACTTGGCCATTCCAAAAAAAAAGTTTTTAAAAATGTGTCCTCACTAAATTTTATCAATGTAGTTGCTTACCAGTCGACTAACCGCTAGTTCCCGCTAATATGTACTAAGGTTTTTGTGTTTACTATGTACAACTGGAATAGATCAAATAGTAAAACGTAACCTAAAATTATTTTGTTGAAAATTATCAGTCAAAAAATTATATTTTCTGTGATTTTAAATCGATACATACAGCCGTGTTTTTTATTGTGGATTTTTTTATACAGTTTTAATGATTATTATACATAAAAATATTTCCCTTTGATTAAATAATCTAAACGGTTGAAATTAATAAATGTCTTAAGCAAAAGATGACCGGTTCTAGACTTATCCGCTTAGAGGTGAAATTGAGCGCTTGCTACTTGAAACAACTATCCATGAAAAAATAAGAGTTGTTATGACTATGGTCCGAATTTATAGTCGTAAATCAAAATCATTCTAAAATTGGATACGAATTTCAAATTCACTTTCTTGTTTCGGATATTTTGTAGCAATGATTATAGCGATGGATTTTGATCACTATAAGTGTTGCTACTATAAGTGAAGTTTATAAATACGAAAACTGTCACTATATCAGAAGTTATAATTGTAGTAACGACTATAAATTCAGCACTATATAATTTAGTAAATACAACAATTTTTGTACCAGCGGCCTTCTATAGGGAACTAATTAGCGGTTGGTACTGGAAAGCAATTATATATTTTGTTTTATGTCTGATCTATATTTAAATTATGAGATGAACACGCACAATTACAATATTACCACAGAAAAATAAACAACCAGAAGGGACATTACGTGGAGCAAGAAATTTTTTTCTTTTACCTTATATTTTACATTGTTAATTTTGAATTTTCAGCCACTAAACGACAATTTAACACCGAAAATCTTACCTTCGCCGAACCAAGGTCAAAGGAAAATTATTTTTTCTATAACTTCGTTGTAGTGGGAAAAATAAAAACTGTTCAAGTGATAAAGTCAAAATTATTTTTGGTCTTCTTTAATAAATCTAATGAACCCGGTTGTTATTTTGTATAAGGCGTATTTTATCGCTGGCCAAAATCCATAATACCAAAGTTCGTATATTCACAAGAAATAAAATGAATAATTCGACAAAAATGCAATAATTTATTTTGGCTGATTTGACAGAGCAAAAAATTTTATTTTGAAAAACTATAAAAATAATGTTTGCTATAATATACAATTGTATTGTAAATTAAAAGTTTGAGAATCACATTACAATGTCAAAGTAATCAAAACAATAACAAAATGAATTAGGTGTTTGTTTTGATGATGAATGGAATCTGTTGCTGTTGTACGACTTCAGATAAGTGTTAGTTCAATATTTATTATTTAACAAATTTTTTTGTTCGCTATTTTATTTTCATCTTTAAGAATCGGGAAAAAAACGTTTGCTATATATTGCTTCTGAATCTAAAATAAATAAATTTTTAAAAAGTGATTCAAGTTAATGGTTTATATATTAAATACTTAGCATTCATCACAAGATAGATAAATGGTCTGCATAAATCGGTCGTTGATAACACCCAAAAAATTAACATGAACATACTGTTAGATAACAATGAAATTTCGACGAAAATTGCATAAATCCAAAGCACAAATTGAATGGTCCAACATATAAAATAAACGGCTGAGGTGACAGCCATCATTTTCACTATATTTTTATTAAACTTTAAATTATGTATTTCTTCATGTGTCCGGCCATCAATTTTATACGATCGAAATCCCACCCACCAAATAATGGCATACGCTATGGTAATCCAAACAGCCGGTAGAAGAACAAACGACACACTGCCAACAATTTCATACCAAAATTCTGTTACATTTAACCTCTTTGCAGGTGCCTTATACATACAAAGAGCTATACTATACTCGGCTATGTACGCAAATATCCAATTCAGTAAAACAACAAAACAACTAAGGCCCCACAAAATGATCGCTATTTTAAAACCTTCGCGTTTAGTGAACGGTTTTTGTGATGGGAACACGATAAGTTTCAATAAAACCATTGAAATCGCGGCCAACGTGCTTGATACTAATACTATTATGGTCGCATGAAACATGTACAATAATTTACAACTAAAATCGCCCAACGTCCAGTTTAACCTCGAGTTGTAAACTGGAAATAAAACCACGCAAAAAGAGAGAGCGTATAAAATGTCGGCAATTGCGATATTCACGATTAAATAGTTTAAAACTGGGGGCATAGCTCTTCGTACAATTATTGTCCTGATTACAATTATGTTACCGATCACAGATATTATTGCGGTAACTACGTGAAGTACACTGAATAAGACACCTAGAGTTTTTGAATCTAAATTATCCATTTTTATATTGTATAATATGAGGAACTCTATTTAAAAAATAACGTTACAGGCGGATAAGAAACTATACTGAGTGTAAAATGCGCATATGCGATAAGCTTGCCCAAAATAGACTACAAAGAAAAAAAACAAAAACTAAACAATACAAAGTATGTTAAAAATTCATGGATTAACCCATTTTTTGCGGGAAAATATGATTTTTTACAGACTAATAATAGAATGAAGAAAATTATGCTATTGTTACTATGTACTATAGGTCCATCATTCGAAGTTAATATAATTAACAACTTTCCGTAGAACCTTAAATTAATATATGAGGTAGAAAATTATTTATCGTTACCATGTATCTGGATCTGAAATCCATTCGGAACCTACATCTTCAAACCATCTTTTAAATTACTGTTCGGCATCCATTATCACACAAAATAAATTCATCATATAATTTAATTTCCAGAATTTTAAAACTTAGTGCAAAAAAGCAAAAAAATTTAAACTAGTGAGATCTATTCTCACAAAAAACAATTTTCCTAAAACTGAGCACTTTAAATGTGTGATCTTCGCAACAAAAATATGCAAGTACTTTTTTCGCAATCTAATAATATATCTATCAAAAATATCGGAGCATAAATATTTCGCAGACTGAAAAAAGTTTATGATGAAATATAGTCTCACATATTTCTCGCAGACATATGGTATACATAATCGCAAACAAAAATTCTCATTGCAAAAGATATCACATACAAATTTTTCGTCACAAATTTAATCAGTTTTACGCTGTGAGCAATAATTTGAACTGTAATTGGGATTTTCTATTTTTGGATGACGCTACAAAATAAAAAGATTTTGTTGAATATTTAAGGCATAATTGCAAATATTGGCAGTTTAAAATTTGCGATATGTACAGCTATGTTATTTTATTTAATGTTAGATTCTGGTAAAATCTGTAATGATTTGACATTTATCTCGTTTCATTATAGAATTTGTCCATAGCATTGCCCATCGCGGCATTTACCTGTAGCTTGAGCTGGTAAAGGTAAGTTGGTCGTGGGTGAGTGATGGGTTGTCTATGGACCTTAAGATACCGCACGTCGGGATAAAGATGGTTGATCATTGCGATCACAACAAAGATTTGGGAAAGAATTAGATATGTTGGACCTGTCTACCGTGACCAACATAAAAACAACATCCAACGTCCGGCATGAATGGACACTAATTTTGGCCTTAGCCACTTATGATTACCCAAGAAAACAAAAAAAGAGTTTGATTAGTAAGTTAGTGGATCAATGGCACGTAGCTAACAAAAGAGGTGACGACGCATTGAAGCGATTCTTTTACCCGCCTTCAATGTGGCTGTTAGTTGATTCGCCATTGATTGGGCCCCTTTTAGTTAGTAGTTGACATCCTTATACTTACCATTTGATTCTGTTTTCTCCTGGTATGTTTTTAAAATAAAAAAACATTTTTTTTTTATAAGTTAACTTGTTTTATTCTAACTGAATAACTGAATACTTCCATCAATTAGAAAAGAACGATTCCTCTCAGTGATTTTCGAGCACTTTTTAAATACAATTTTTGCCTCGAATACAATACAATTAAAATTTTGCCTTCTTGCAAAAAAACAAAATTTGATTTACCCCAGACAGTGGTTTTTACTACTATGGTTATTTTTCACTTGTTAATTTACTTGTTACATTTAATCAGACGAACAAAACAACAACAGAAATTGGACTCGCCAACACGTTTTTCTATTTCATTCAGAATTGTGAAGTTGTTATCTTCAAGGTCGTGTTGGCATGGTTATTTAGGAAATTGATTGAGGATGCCAAGCCACCTTACATATATTTTATATTTTGTAAAATTTTAAACATTATCATATGACGGATTTCTCCTTCTATAACTGTTGTAAGGTAAGCTGAAAATGTTGCATAAGCCACCAAAAATTCATGTTTTGTATGTTTGGCGCGCGTAAAAAAATTATAATTAAATAAATTAAATGTTTATATAAAATATAACGTGGTCATTGACATTACCGAAATTAATTTAGAAATAAACGATTCAGGTACTACAGTATAATTAATTTAAGCGTTGTAATATAATTCATTTATATTTATGTATGTATTTATATCTCAATTTCTTGAACTTACATTATGATGAAGAATTACATATTTTAGCGGAAGACCCCAAAAAGGATTGGACTCAGAATCAAAAATAATTGAGAACAACAAAAACTATCCATGGTAACCTCAGAGTGAGAATTTGCCGAATTTGCCGACCTTAGCTCAGGGCTTTACAGGGCCAATTCTTCCTTCATACACGGATGACACAAGAAATTTTCAACATGTTTCTCCAATTAATTTAATATCAAATGACGGAGACTTCACGGCATCTGCTTAGCAGCGAATTTTGCCTCGGTTTGACATTGCTGTTAGTTTATAAATTACTAACTAAATACTTACTGAATAATTGATTAATTTTTTTTACAGACACCTTGGATGCACTTTCCAGCCTTTATTGTGGAGCTGGAAAGTGCGCAAAGAAACGGTCAGCAATATGGTATATGATACATGTGATAATCGCTGGCAAGTCCTCGGCCTATATGTCTCAGAGCCAAACGTACAAGACGTAAAACTAATTGTTAATGAGTTTTAGAATTCCTGGAGTTTACCGAATTGTGTTATAGCCATTGACGGCAGTGCTCCCTAATACTAAGGGAAGTGAATTTTTTAACTATAAAATTTTTTTTAACATCGTTCTATTGGCGGCCTTGTGATGCACGCTACGTGTTCACATGTAGAAGCGTACGGTTCTATGTCTTAAAGATAAAGGTATTTTTCTATTATTCTAGTTTATCTTGCTTGTCAAATTATGTCAAAATTATTTAAGAAATAAGTTTGGGAAAAGACTATATAGTGGCTGACTCCCAGTTTCTGTGCCGAAACCACTAAAAGGGGCCAACAATGTTGTGCCACATTTTTTTTGTAGCCGACACGGCATTCACGCTTAGACGGAACTTCCCGAAGCCCAAGGAAAATTTTAATAAGCGCCTGTCACGCGTTATAGAAAATGCGTTTGGTATTTTGGTCAGTCGTTGGAAGATTTTATTAACTACCCTGAACATGATGCCAGACAATGCTGAGAAAATAATTCTAGCTTGTGTCGCATTATAAAATTTTCTTCGATTGCACAAGGATGCAAAAAATGTATATTCTCGGATTACTCTACGGAGAGAAGGAACCTTTTGTTATTGCGTGTGAATACTTGAAGTATATATGAAAATGTATGTAATTTAGGGTTTCACTATATTGAAGATTGGCCAGCTCACAGAGATGTTCCCGGTGTATGACCTATGCCAATATTTAGTTAAAGGGGTGTTCTTTTAAATAAAAATGGTGGGATTTTTCTACGGAGAGAAGGAACCTTTTGTTGTTGCGAGTGAACACTTGAAGTATATATACGAAAATGTATGTAATTTAGGGTTTCACTATATTGAAGATTGGCCAACTCACAGAGATGTTCCCGCGGTATGACCTATGCCAATATTTAGCTAAAGGGGTGTTCTTTTAAATAAAAATGGTCGGATTACTCTACGGAGAGAAGGAACCTTTTGTTATTGCGTGTGAATACTTGAAGTATATATGAAAATGTATGTAATTTAGGGTTTCACTATATTGAAGATTGGCCAACTCACAGAGATGTTCCCGCGGTATGACCTATGCCAATATTTAGCTAAAGGGGTGTTCTTTTAAATTAAAATGGTCGGATTACTCTACGGAGAGAAGGAACCTTTTGTTATTGCGTGTGAATACTTGAAGTATATATGAAAATGTATGTAATTTAGGGTTTCACTATATTGAAGATTGGCCAACTCGCCGAGATGTTCCCATGGTATGACCTATGCCAATATTTAGCTTAAGGGGTGTTCTTTTAAATAAAAATGGTCGGATTACTCTACGGAGAGAAGGAACCTTTTGTTATTGCGTGTGAATACTTGAAGTATATATGAAAATGTATGTAATTTAGGGTTTCACTATATTGAAGATTGGCCAACTCACAGGGATGTTCCCGGGGTATGACCTATGCCAATATTTAGCTAAAGGGGTGTTCTTTTAAATAAAATTGGTCGGATTACTCTACGGAGAGAAGGAACCTTTTGTTATTGCGTGTGAATACTTGAAGTATATATGAAAATGTATGTAATTTAGGGTTTCACTATATTGAAGATTGGCCAACTCACAGAGATGTTCCCGGTGTATGACCTATGCCAATATTTAGCTTAAGGGGTGTTCTTTTAAATAAAAATGGTGGGATTTTTCTACGGAGAGAAGGAACCTTTTGTTGTTGCGAGTGAACACTTGAAGTATATATATGAAAAAGTATGTAATTTAGGGTTTCACTATATTGAAGATTGGCCAACTCACAGAGATGTTCCCGCGGTATGACCTATGCCAATATTTAGCTAAAGGGGTGTTCTTTTAAATAAAAATGGTCGGATTACTCTACGGAGAGAAGGAACCTTTTGTTATTGCGTATGAATACTTGAAGTATATATGAAAATGTATGTAATTTAGGGTTTCACTATATTGAAGATTGGCCAACTCGCCAAAATGTTCCCATGGTATGACCTATGCCAATATTTAGCTTAAGGGGTGTTCTTTTAAATAAAAATGGTCGGATTACTCTACGGAGAGAAGGAACCTTTTGTTATTGCGTGTGAATACTTGAAGTATATATGAAAATGTATGTAATTTAGGGTTTCACTATATTGAAGATTGGCCAACTCGCCGAGATGTTCCCATGGTATGACCTATGCCAATATTTAGCTTAAGGGGTGTTCTTTTAAATAAAAATGGTGGGATTTTTCTACGGGGAGAAGGAACCTTTTGTTGTTGCGAGTGAACACTTGAAGTATATATACGAAAATGTATGTAATTTAGGGTTTCACTATATTGAAGATTGGCCAACTCACAGAGATGTTCCCGGGGTATGACCTATGCCAATATTTAGCTAAAGGGGTGTTCTTTTAAATAAAAATGGTCGGATTACTCTACGGAGAGAAGGGACCTTTTGTTATTGCGTGTGAATACTTGAAGTATATATGAAAATGTATGTAATTTAGGGTTTCACTATATTGAAGATTGGCCAACTCACAGAGATGTTCCCGGGGTATGACCTATGCCAATATTTAGCTAAAGGGGTGTTATTTTAAATAAAAATGGTCGGATTACTCTACGGAGAGAAGGAACCTTTTGTTATTGCGTGTGAACACTTGAAGTATATATGAAAATGTATGTAATTTAGGGTTTCACTTTATTGAAGATTGGCCAACTCGCCGAGATGTTCCCGGGGTATGACCTATGCCAATATTTAGCTTAAGGAGTGTTCTTTTAAATAAAAATGGTGGGATTTTTCTACGGAGAGAAGGAACCTTTTGTTGTTCCGAGTGAACACTTGAAGTATATATACGAAAATGTATGTAATTTAGGGTTTCACTATATTGAAGATTGGCCAACTCACAGAGATGTTCCCGGGGTATGACCTATGCCAATATTTAGCTAAAGGGGTGTTATTTTAAATAAAAATGGCCGGATTACTCTACGGAGAGAAGGAACCTTTTGTTATTGCGTGTGAACACTTGAAGTATATATGAAAATGTATGTAATTTAGGGTTTCACTATATTGAAGATTGGCCAACTCGCCGAGATGTTCCCGGGGTATGACCTATGCCAATATTTAGCTTAAGGAGTGTTCTTTTAAATAAAAATGGTGGGATTTTTCTACGGAGAGAAGGAACCTTTTGTTGTTCCGAGTGAACACTTGAAGTATATATACGAAAATGTATGTAATTTAGGGTTTCACTATATTGAAGATTGGCCAACTCACAGAGATGTTCCCGGGGTATGACCTATGCCAATATTTAGCTAAAGGGGTGTTATTTTAAATAAAAATGGTCGGATTACTCTACGGAGAGAAGGAACCTTTTGTTATTGCGTGTGAACACTTGAAGTATATATGAAAATGTATGTAATTTAGGGTTTCACTTTATTGAAGATTGGCCAACTCGCCGAGATGTTCCCGGGGTATGACCTATGCCAATATTTAGCTAAAGGGGTGTTCTTTTAAATAAAAATGGTCGGATTACTCTACGGAGAGAAGGAACCTTTTGTTATTGCGTGTGAACACTTGAAGTATATATGAAAATGTATGTAATTTAGGGTTTCACTTTATTGAAGATTGGCCAACTCGCCGAGATGTTCCCGGGGTATGACCTATGCCAATATTTAGCTTAAGGAGTGTTCTTTTAAATAAAAATGGTGGGATTTTTCTACGGAGAGAAGGAACCTTTTGTTGTTCCGAGTGAACACTTGAAGTATATATACGAAAATGTATGTAATTTAGGGTTTCACTATATTGAAGATTGGCCAACTCACAGAGATGTTCCCGGGGTATGACCTATGCCAATATTTAGCTAAAGGGGTGTTATTTTAAATAAAAATGGTCGGATTACTCTACGGAGAGAAGGAACCTTTTGTTATTGCGTGTGAACACTTGAAGTATATATGAAAATGTATGTAATTTAGGGTTTCACTTTATTGAAGATTGGCCAACTCGCCGAGATGTTCCCGGGGTATGACCTATGCCAATATTTAGCTTAAGGAGTGTTCTTTTAAATAAAAATGGTGGGATTTTTCTACGGAGAGAAGGAACCTTTTGTTGTTCCGAGTGAACACTTGAAGTATATATACGAAAATGTATGTAATTTAGGGTTTCACTATATTGAAGATTGGCCAACTCACAGAGATGTTCCCGCGGTATGACCTATGCCAATATTTAGCTAAAGGGGTGTTCTTTTAAATAAAAATGGTCGGATTACTCTACGGAGAGAAGGAACCTTTTGTTATTGCGTGTGAATACTTGAAGTATATATGAAAATGTATGTAATTTAGGGTTTCACTATATTGAAGATTGGCCAACTCACAGAGATGTTCCCGGGGTATGACCTATGCCAATATTTAGCTAAAGGGGTGTTATTTTAAATAAAAATGGTGGGATTACTCTACGGAGAGAAGGAACCTTTTGTTATTGCGTGTGAACACTTGAAGTATATATGAAAATGTATGTAATTTAGGGTTTCACTTTATTGAAGATTGGCCAACTCGCCGAGATGTTCCCGGGGTATGACCTATGCCAATATTTAGCTTAAGGAGTGTTCTTTTAAATAAAAATGGTGGGATTTTTCTACGGAGAGAAGGAACCTTTTGTTGTTCCGAGTGAACACTTGAAGTATATATACGAAAATGTATGTAATTTAGGGTTTCACTATATTGAAGATTGGCCAACTCACAGAGATGTTCCCGGGGTTTGACCTATGCCAATATTTAGCTAAAGGGGTGTTCTTTTAAATAAAAATGGCCGGATTACTCTACGGAGAAAAGGAACCTTTTGTTATTGCGTGTGAACACTTGAAGTATATATGAAAATGTATGTAATTTAGGGTTTCACTATATTGAAGATTGGCCAACTCACAGAGATTTTCCAGGTGTATGACCTATGCCAATATTTAGCTTAAGGGGTGTTCTTTTAAATAAAAATGGTGGGATTTTTCTACGGAGAGAAGGAACCTTTTGTTGTTGCGAGTGAACACTTGAAGTATATATACGAAAATGTATGTAATTTGGGGTTTCACTATATTGAAGATTGGCCAACTCACAGAGATGTTCCCGCGGTATGACCTATGCCAATATTTAGCTAAAGGGGTGTTATTTTAAATAAAAATGGTCGGATTACTCTACGGAGAGAAGGAACCTTTTGTTATTGCGTGTGAACACTTGAAGTATATATGAAAATGTATGTAATTTAGGGTTTCACTATATTGAAGATTGGCCAACAAGCCGAGATGTTCCCGGGGTATGACCTATGCCAATATTTAGCTTAAGGGGTGTTCCTTTAAATAAAAATGGTGGGATTTTTCTACGGAGAGAAGGAACCTTTTGTTGTTGCGTGTGAACACTTGAAGTATATATACGAAAATGTATGTAATTTAGGGTTTCACTATATTGAAGATTGGCCAACTCACAGAGATGTTCCCGGGATATGACCTATGCCAATATTTAGCTAAAGGGGTGTTCTTTTAAATAAAAATGGTCGGATTACTCTACGGAGAGAAGGAACCTTTTGTTATTGCGTGTGAATACTTGAAGTATATATGAAAATGTATGTAATTTAGGGTTTCACTGTATTGAAGATTGGCCAACTCACAGAGATGTTCCCGGTGTATGACCTATGCCAATATTTAGCTAAAGGGGTGTTCTTTTAAATAAAAATGGTAGGATTACTCTACGGAGAGAAGGGACCTTTTGTTATTGCGTGTGAATACTTGAAGTATATATGAAAATGTATGTAATTTAGGGTTTCACTATATTGAAGATTGGCCAACTCACAGAGATGTTCCCGGGGTATGACCTATGCCAATATTTAGCTAAAGGGGTGTTATTTTAAATAAAAATGGTCGGATTACTCTACGGAGAGAAGGAACCTTTTGTTATTGCGTGTGAACACTTGAAGTATATATACGAAAATGTATGTAATTTAGGGTTTCACTATATTGAAGATTGGCCAACTCACAGAGATGTTCCCGCGGTATGACCTATGCCAATATTTAGGTAAAGGGGTGTTCTTTTAAATTAAAATGGTCGGATTACTCTACGGAGAGAAGGAACCTTTTGTTATTGCGTGTGAATACTTGAAGTATATATGAAAATGTATGTAATTTAGGGTTTCACTATATTGAAGATTGGCCAACTCGCCGAGATGTTCCCGGGGTATGACCTATGCCAATATTTAGCTTAAGGGGTGTTATTTTAAATAAAAATGGTCGGATTACTCTACGGAGAGAAGGGACCTTTTGTTATTGCGTGTGAATACTTGAAGTATATATGAAAATGTATGTAATTTAAGGTTTTACTATATTGAAGATTGGCCAACAAGCCGAAATGTTCTCGGGGTATGACCTTTGCCAATATTTAGCTTAAGGGGTGTTCTTTTAAATAAAAATGGTGGGATTTTTCTACGGAGAGAAGGAACCTTTTGTTGTTGCGAGTGAACACTTGAAGTATATATACGAAAATGTATGTAATTTAGGGTTTCACTATATTGAAGATTGGCCAACTCACAGAGATGTTCCCGCGGTATGACCTATGCCAATATTTAGGTAAAGGGGTGTTCTTTTAAATTAAAATGGTCGGATTACTCTACGGAGAGAAGGAACCTTTTGTTATTGCGTGTGAACACTTGAAGTATATATGAAAATGTATGTAATTTATGGTTTCACTATATTGAAGATTGGCCAACTCACAGAGATGTTCCCGGGGTATGACCTATGCCAATATTTAGCTTAAGGGGTGTTCTTTTAAATAAAAATGGTGGGATTTTTCTACGGAGAGAAGGAACCTTTTGTTGTTGCGAGTGAACACTTGAAGTATATATACGAAAATGTATGTAATTTAGGGTTTCACTATATTGAAGATTGGCCAACTCACAGAGATGTTCCCGGGGTATGACCTATGCCAATATTTAGCTAAAGGGGTGTTCTTTTAAATAAAAATGGTCGGATTACTCTACGGAGAGAAGGGACCTTTTGTTATTGCGTGTGAATACTTGAAGTATATATGAAAATGTATGTAATTTAGGGTTTCACTATATTGAAGATTGGCCAACTCACAGAGATATTCCCGGGGTATGACCTATGCCAATATTTAGCTAAAGGGGTGTTCTTTTAAATAAAAATGGTCGGATTACTCTACGGAGAGAAGGAACCTTTTGTTATTGCGTGTGAATACTTGAAGTATATATGAAAATGTATGTAATTTAGGGTTTCACTATATTGAAGATTGGCCAACTCGCCGAGATGTTCCCAGGGTATGACCTATGCCAATATTTAGCTTAAGGGGTGTTCTTTTAAATAAAAATGGTGGGATTTCTCTACGGAGAGAAGGAACCTTTTGTTGTTGCGTGTGAACACTTGAAGTATATATACGAAAATGTATGTAATTTAGGGTTTCACTATATTGAAGATTGGCCAACTCACAGAGATGTTCCCGGGGTATGACCTATGCCAATATTTAGCTAAAGGGGTGTTATTTTAAATAATAATGGTCGGATTACTCTACGGAGAGAAGGAACCTTTTGTTATTGCGTGTGAACACTTGAAGTATATATGAAAATGTATGTAATTTAGGGTTTCACTATATTGAAGATTGGCCAGCTCACAGAGATGTTCCCGGTGTATGACCTATGCCAATATTTAGTTAAAGGGGTGTTCTTTTAAATAAAAATGGTGGGATTTTTCTACGGAGAGAAGGAACCTTTTGTTGTTGCGAGTGAACACTTGAAGTATATATGAAAATGTATGTAATTTAGGGTTTCACTATATTGAAGATTGGCCAACAAGCCGAGATGTTCCCGGGGTATGACCTATGCCAATATTTAGCTTAAGGGGAGTTCTTTTAAATAAAAATGGTGGGATTTTTCTACGGAGAGAAGGAACCTTTTGTTGTTGCGAGTGAACACTTGAAGTATATATACGAAAATGTAAGTAATTTAGGGTTTCACTATATTGAAGATTGGCCAACTCACAGAGATGTTCCCGGGGTATGACCTATGCCAATATTTAGCTAAAGGGGTGTTCTTTTAAATAAAAATGGTCGGATTACTCTACGGAGAGAAGGAACCTTTTGTTATTGCGTGTGAATACTTGAATTATATATGAAAATGTATGTAATTTAGGGTTTCACTATATTGAAGATTGGCCAACTCGCCGAGATGTTCCCGGGGTATGACCTATGCCAATATTTAGCTTAAGGAGTGTTCTTTTAAATAAAAATGGTGGGATTTTTCTACGGAGAGAAGGAACCTTTTGTTGTTCCGAGTGAACACTTGAAGTATATATACGAAAATGTATGTAATTTAGGGTTTCACTATATTGAAGATTGGCCAACTCACAGAGATGTTCCCGGGGTATGACCTATGCCAATATTTAGCTAAAGGGGTGTTCTTTTAAATAAAAATGGTCGGATTACTCTACGGAGAGAAGGGACCTTTTGTTATTGCGTGTGAACACTTGAAGTATATATGAAAATGTATGTAATTTAGGGTTTCACTATATTGAAGATTGGCCAACTCACAGAGATGTTCCCGGGGTATGACCTATGCCAATATTTAGCTAAAGGGGTGTTATTTTAAATAAAAATGGTCGGATTACTCTACGGAGAGAAGGAACCTTTTGTTATTGCGTGTGAACACTTGAAGTATATATGAAAATGTATGTAATTTAGGGTTTCACTATATTGAAGATTGGCCAACTCGCCGAGATGTTCCTGGGGTATGACCTATGCCAATATTTAGCTTAAGGGGTGTTCTTTTAAATAAAAATGGTGGGATTTTTCTACGGGGAGAAGGAACCTTTTGTTGTTGCGAGTGAACACTTGAAGTATATATACGAAAATGTATGTAATTTAGGGTTTCACTATATTGAAGATTGGCCAACTCACAGAGATGTTCCCGGGGTATGACCTATGCCAATATTTAGCTAAAGGGGTGTTCTTTTAAATAAAAATGGTCGGATTACTCTACGGAGAGAAGGGACCTTTTGTTATTGCGTGTGAATACTTGAAGTATATATGAAAATGTATGTAATTTAGGGTTTCACTATATTGAAGATTGGCCAACTCACAGAGATGTTCCCGGGGTATGACCTATGCCAATATTTAGCTAAAGGGGTGTTATTTTAAATAAAAATGGTCGGATTACTCTACGGAGAGAAGGAACCTTTTGTTATTGCGTGTGAACACTTGAAGTATATATGAAAATGTATGTAATTTAGGGTTTCACTATATTGAAGATTGGCCAACAAGCCGAGATGTTCCTGGGGTATGACCTATGCCAATATTTAGCTTAAGGGGTGTTCTTTTAAATAAAAATGGTGGGATTTTTCTACGGGGAGAAGGAACCTTTTGTTGTTGCGAGTGAACACTTGAAGTATATATACGAAAATGTATGTAATTTAGGGTTTCACTATATTGAAGATTGGCCAACTCACAGAGATGTTCCCGGGGTATGACCTATGCCAATATTTAGCTAAAGGGGTGTTATTTTAAATAAAAATGGTCGGATTACTCTACGGAGAGAAGGAACCTTTTGTTATTGCGTGTGAACACTTGAAGTATATATGAAAATGTATGTAATTTAGGGTTTCACTATATTGAAGATTGGCCAACTCGCCGAGATGTTCCCGGGGTATGACCTATGCCAATATTTAGCTTAAGGAGTGTTCTTTTAAATAAAAATGGTGGGATTTTTCTACGGAGAGAAGGAACCTTTTGTTGTTCCGAGTG
The DNA here is from genome assembly GCA_958295665.1 of Tipula vernalis. NCBI lineage: Eukaryota > Metazoa > Arthropoda > Insecta > Diptera > Tipulidae > Tipula > Tipula vernalis. Next base: position 288,555,326 of record OY282560.1, read on the forward strand.
AACACTTGAAGTATATATACGAAAATGTATGTAATTTAGGGTTTCACTATATTGAAGATTGGCCAACTCACAGAGATGTTCCCGGGGTATGACCTATGCCAATATTTAGCTAAAGGGGTGTTCTTTTAAATAAAAATGGTCGGATTACTCTACGGAGAGAAGGGACCTTTTGTTATTGCGTGTGAACACTTGAAGTATATATGAAAATGTATGTAATTTAGGGTTTCACTATATTGAAGATTGGCCAACTCGCCGAGATGTTCCCGGGGTATGACCTATGCCAATATTTAGCTTAAGGGGTGTTCTTTTAAATAAAAATGGTGGGATTTTTCTACGGAGAGAAGGAACCTTTTGTTGTTGCGAGTGAACACTTGAAGTATATATACGAAAATGTATGTAATTTAGGGTTTCACTATATTGAAGATTGGCCAACTCACAGAGATGTTCCCGGGGTATGACCTATGCCAATATTTAGCTAAAGGGGTGTTATTTTAAATAAAAATGGTCGGAATACTCTACGGAGAGAAGGAACCTTTTGTTATTGCGTGTGAACACTTGAAGTATATATGAAAATGTATGTAATTTAGGGTTTCACTATATTGAAGATTGGCCAACAAGCCGAGATGTTCCCGGGGTATGACCTATGCCAATATTTAGCTTAAGGGGTGTTCTTTTAAATAAAAATGGTGGGATTTTTCTACGGGGAGAAGGAACCTTTTGTTGTTGCGAGTGAACACTTGAAGTATATATACGAAAATGTATGTAATTTAGGGTTTCACTATATTGAAGATTGGCCAACTCACAGAGATGTTCCCGGGGTATGACCTATGCCAATATTTAGCTAAAGGGGTGTTCTTTTAAATAAAAATGGTCGGATTACTCTACGGAGAGAAGGGACCTTTTGTTATTGCGTGTGAATACTTGAAGTATATATGAAAATGTATGTAATTTAGGGTTTCACTATATTGAAGATTGGCCAACTCACAGAGATGTTCCCGGGGTATGACCTATGCCAATATTTAGCTAAAGGGGTGTTATTTTAAATAAAAATGGTCGGATTACTCTACGGAGAGAAGGAACCTTTTGTTATTGCGTGTGAACACTTGAAGTATATATGAAAATGTATGTAATTTAGGGTTTCACTATATTGAAGATTGGCCAACAAGCCGAGATGTTCCTGGGGTATGACCTATGCCAATATTTAGCTTAAGGGGTGTTCTTTTAAATAAAAATGGTGGGATTTTTCTACGGGGAGAAGGAACCTTTTGTTGTTGCGAGTGAACACTTGAAGTATATATACGAAAATGTATGTAATTTAGGGTTTCACTATATTGAAGATTGGCCAACTCACAGAGATGTTCCCGGGGTATGACCTATGCCAATATTTAGCTAAAGGGGTGTTATTTTAAATAAAAATGGTCGGATTACTCTACGGAGAGAAGGAACCTTTTGTTATTGCGTGTGAACACTTGAAGTATATATGAAAATGTATGTAATTTAGGGTTTCACTATATTGAAGATTGGCCAACTCGCCGAGATGTTCCCGGGGTATGACCTATGCCAATATTTAGCTTAAGGGGTGTTCTTTTAAATAAAAATGGTGGGATTTTTCTACGGAGAGAAGGAACCTTTTGTTGTTGCGAGTGAACACTTGAAGTATATATACGAAAATGTATGTAATTTAGGGTTTCACTATATTGAAGATTGGCCAACTCACAGAGATGTTCCCGGGGTATGACCTATGCCAATATTTAGCTAAAGGGGTGTTATTTTAAATAAAAATGGTCGGATTACTCTACGGAGAGAAGGAACCTTTTGTTATTGCGTGTGAACACTTGAAGTATATATGAAAATGTATGTAATTTAGGGTTTCACTATATTGAAGATTGGCCAACAAGCCGAGATGTTCCTGGGGTATGACCTATGCCAATATTTAGCTTAAGGGGTGTTATTTTAAATAAAAATGGTCGGATTACTCTACGGAGAGAAGGAACCTTTTGTTATTGCGTGTGAACACTTAAAGTATATATGAAAATGTATGTAATTTAGGGTTTCACTATATTGAAGATTGGCCAACAAGCCGAGATGTTCCTGGGGTATGACCTATGCCAATATTTAGCTTAAGGGGTGTTCTTTTAAATAAAAATGGTGGGATTTTTCTACGGGGAGAAGGAACCTTTTGTTGTTGCGAGTGAACACTTGAAGTATATATACGAAAATGTATGTAATTTAGGGTTTCACTATATTGAAGATTGGCCAACTCACAGAGATGTTCCCGGGGTATGACCTATGCCAATATTTAGCTAAAGGGGTGTTCTTTTAAATAAAAATGGTCGGATTACTCTACGGAGAGAAGGGACCTTTTGTTATTGCGTGTGAATACTTGAAGTATATATGAAAATGTATGTAATTTAGGGTTTCACTATATTGAAGATTGGCCAACTCACAGAGATGTTCCCGGGGTATGACCTATGCCAATATTTAGCTAAAGGGGTGTTATTTTAAATAAAAATGGTCGGATTACTCTACGGAGAGAAGGAACCTTTTGTTATTGCGTGTGAACACTTGAAGTATATATGAAAATGTATGTAATTTAGGGTTTCACTATATTGAAGATTGGCCAACAAGCCGAGATGTTCCTGGGGTATGACCTATGCCAATATTTAGCTTAAGGGGTGTTCTTTTAAATAAAAATGGTGGGATTTTTCTACGGGGAGAAGGAACCTTTTGTTGTTGCGAGTGAACACTTGAAGTATATATACGAAAATGTATGTAATTTAGGGTTTCACTATATTGAAGATTGGCCAACTCACAGAGATGTTCCCGGGGTATGACCTATGCCAATATTTAGCTTAAGGGGTGTTCTTTTAAATAAAAATGGTAGGATTTTTCTACGGAGAGAAGGAACCTTTTGTTGTTGCGAGTGAACACTTGAAGTATATGTATATACGGAAATGTATGTAATTTAGGGTTTCACTATATTGAAGATTGGCCAACTCGCCGAGATGTTCCCGGGGTATGACCTATGCCAATATTTAGCTTAAGGAGTGTTCTTTTAAATAAAAATGGTGGGATTTTTCTACGGAGAGAAGGAACCTTTTGTTGTTCCGAGTGAACACTTGAAGTATATATACGAAAATGTATGTAATTTAGGGTTTCACTATATTGAAGATTGGCCAACTCACAGAGATGTTCCCGGGGTATGACCTATGCCAATATTTAGCTAAAGGGGTGTTCTTTTAAATAAAAATGGTCGGATTACTCTACGGAGAGAAGGAACCTTTTGTTATTGCGTGTGAACACTTGAAGTATATATGAAAATGTATGTAATTTAGGGTTTCACTATATTGAAGATTGGCCAACAAGCCGAGATGTTCCTGGGGTATGACCTATGCCAATATTTAGCTTAAGGGGTGTTCTTTTAAATAAAAATGGTGGGATTTTTCTACGGGGAGAAGGAACCTTTTGTTGTTGCGAGTGAACACTTGAAGTATATGTATATACGGAAATGTATGTAATTTAGGGTTTCACTATATTGAAGATTGGCCAACTCACAGAGATGTTCCCGGGGTATGACCTATGCTAATATTTAGCTAAAGGGGTGTTCTTTTAAATAAAAATGGGCGGATTACTCTACGGAGAGAAGGAACCTTTTGTTATTGCGTGTGAATACTTGAAGTATATATGAAAATGTATGTAATTTAGGGTTTCACTATATTGAAGATTGGCCAACAAGCCAAAATGTTCCCGGGGTATGACCTATGCCAATATTTAGCTTAAGGGGTGTTCTTTTAAATAAAAATGGTGGGATTTTTCTACGGAGTGAAGGGACCTTTTGTTATTGCGTGTGAATACTTGAAGTATATATGAAAATGTATGTAATTTAGGGTTTCACTATATTGAAGATTGGCCAACTCACAGAGATGTTCCCGGGATATGACCTATACCAATATTTAGCTTAAGGGGAGTTCTTTTAAATAAAAAAGGTTCATTCTCTCCGTAGAGTAATCCCACCATTTTTATTTAAAAGAACACCCCTTAAGCTAAATATTGGCATAGGTCATACCCCGGGAACATCTCTGTGAGTTCAATACAGTGAACCTATAAACTACGTGTTATTTGAATAATTATTATTTTATTGTATTTCGTTTGTATATAAATGTATGCGAATTTATTGTTAATTATAGATTTAATTTTTTAGTAATTTATTTTAGGTAAATTTATTTATTGATTTGAAATATTATAATTAACAAATTTTTCTCTTTGAATGAAATATTGCTTTTACCCACTGTTTCACCCACACATATAAATATTTTTGTTAATTTAACAAATTTTGTATACATATACGTTTTGTTAATTTTAGCGTTTTGTCGGAAAGTTCACATTCGTTCCAACTACAGAATTCTAGAAGATCCCACACTAGCTAATAATTTTCTAAATTACAATTTTCCTTTATCCTATGAATCCCCTCCTAATCTCTCTAATAACCTCAATCCTAATATTAACCCTGCGGAATTTAATAGCATTGAAATTCTTGATATTATTAAAAATTCCAATAATACTGCTCCAGGATATGATAAAATCTCATATAAAATCATCAAACAATTAGTATCCTCTAATCCTAACCTAATCAATACTATTACAATTTATTTCAACAACATCTGGCAAAATCAAATTTACCCTACAAAATGAAAACGTCATACACAATCGCCATTTTGAAAAAGGGGAGAGATGATAGAAACATTACTAACTACCGTCCTATTTGTCTGTTACCTATTTTTTCAAAAATCTTCAATAAACTCATTTTAAAACGAATTAAGGATCATCTAATCTCCCATAATATTCTTATCTATTACAATTTTGGTTTTAGAAAAAATAAAAGTATCACTGACTATTTTGTAGAAATGTTTAATTTCATCAACTCCCTCAAACAACAACAAAAAAAAATTGTTTTAGTTAACATTGACATTTCCAAAGCTTTTGATAATGTAGATAAAAATATTTTATCAAACCTACCTTTAAAAACTTCACCTTTTAAGAGGAATGCCAAAAATACATAAGGTAAATATGCCAATTAGACCAGTAATTAATTTTACAACGGCTCCATCTTATAAAATATCAAAATTCGTAAACAAATGGCTTTGCAACCACATAAAATTTGAGGGGGACCAATCTGTCAAAAACAATATTGAACTTGTCAATAAAATAGAAGGAATTGATATACCAACCAACGGTAAACTGGCTTCATTTGATGTTACTAACATGTATTCCAACATACCTGTTCAAGAAACAATATCTATTACAAAACAGCTATTACTAAACAGTTCAATCAATAGGAATATTGTGGACGATATCATGAAACTTCTCAACGAAATAACAAAGCAAAATTATTTTAAATTTAACGAGAAATATTATAAACAAGCCGATGGACTCCCAATGGGCAGCCCATTATCAGGAACGTTGGCAAATATTTATTTAAATAATTTTGAAAAGGAACATATCTTAAGCCATACAAATATTTATTATAAGAACATTAAATATTGGCACAGATATGTAGATGATATACTATTTATGTACACGGGTACAAATCGGCAAATGAATTAACTATTAAATTATATCAACTCTATACATCCTAAAATTAAATTCACACTAGAAATGGAGGAAGAGAAAAGTATAAATTTTTTGGATTTAACTATAAAAAATGTTGATCAAAAACATAAATTTAAAATATTCAGAAAACCAACCCAAACGGACCAAACTATTGATAGTAAATCAAATCATCCTTTACAACATAAAATGGCAGCGTATAATCATATGATAAATCGATTAAATATTATACCAATGACACAAGCGGATCAACTAGAAGAGTTAAACATAATAAAATACATCGCAAGTCAAAATGGATATAGACCTAAAATAATAGATCAAATTAATTTATCATACAAAAACAAAATAATGTATCGAAATTATACAACATTAAATTTAGAAGAATATACATCTAAAATATACATTTCAATGGAATATAACAGCTTCACGAGTTCTAAAATACAAAAAAATATTTCGGAATTTTGGCTATACAATTGCTTTTAAAACTCAACAAAACCTCGAAATGCAATTAAAGCCTAAGAAAGAAGAAATTTTAGACACTGGAGTATATCAGTTGATTTGTTCAGATTGTCCTGCTTTCTACGTAGGACAAACAGGTAGATCCTTCGGTCAAAGATATAAAGAACACGTTCGTGATATTGGTAAAATGTATGCGACATCAAACTTTGCTATACATATCAATACAACACAACATAACTATATAGACATGAATACTAACATGAAAATTCTATATACAATGAGAAAAGGTGATAATATGGACCGAATGGAAGAATTATTGATCTATAAAAACAGAAGAAATAATAATTTACTTAATAATAAGATTAATACTCCTGTAAATAAAATATACGACATAATAATTCGAAATTCTTGATCAAGTAGGCTATGACGTAGGGATAAAACAGGTATATAAAGATGACAGAATCCATAATTTTCTTTAGTAGTTCGGTAACTGAAGATGATTACTTGTTAATCGAAATCGATATTACAAAAATAAAAAATAAAAAATAATTCCACATAAACGGAAGTTTAATAGATAATTAAAATAAAATTTGTTTTATTTTATTTTTACAATATATTAACGTGGAATAAGTCACACAAAACGATACATTTAAAAGATGAATCTTATATATAAAAACTTCAATTTCCCTAATAACATTACACATTGGATTTCTCAATTTCTTACAAATAGAATAATTTCTATTCAAAATATCAATCAAGCTTCCATTCATTACACTAATAAAGGCATTCCTCAGGGTAGCTGTTTGAGTCCTACCCTTTTTAATATTTATACCACTTCTTTACACGACATCAACAACCCCTATACAAAAATTTTTCAATATGCCGATGATATTTGCATTGTAATTTCTGCCGATAATCATGATAATTTACAATAAATATCAGATTCTACTTTACTCTCATTACCCGATAAATTACAATCTTTAAAACTACAAATTAACACTGATAAATCTCATTTTTTAAGACTATTCACTAATAAAAATAATTCCAAATCTCTAAACTTAAAAATTAATAATATCTATATAAAAGAAAGATTAACTACTAAAATACTGGGTACAACTTTAACAAATAGACTTTCATTATCAAATCATTACCCAAACTTAAAAGCAAATATTTCCAATTCCACTAATTTACTTAAAACTCTCACCCATTTTAATGGAGGTGTAAATCCTGAAACAATGATCAATATTTTTAAAGCAATAGTTAAATCAAAACTTGAATACACTTATGTTTTTACGAACACTAAATATATAAAAGATATTAATATCTGTCAATCTATTAAAAATGCTTGCCTGAGAGCTTGTTTAGGCTTCTTAAGAACTACTCCAATTCCAGCTATTTTAACTGAATCCCTAGAAACATCTGCAGATCTAGATTTTATTAAAAAATCACTAATTAATATTACAAAAAATCTATATAATAATTCCAAAATCGGTAAGGTACATTAAAAACAATAGATCTCTTCATAAACTTAATGACTTATATTCGAATTATACTTTTCTTTCCAAAATTAAACCTTTTCATATAAAACAAACTTCTCCCTCTAATTTTAGCATTATAACAAATATTGATGGAATCACAAACAAAAATCTTATAAACCATTCTGAACAATATGCCTTATCTATGGCTGAAATTAATAAATATAATAACTTCGCAAAAAACTTCACAGATGGCTCTATAATTAACAATAAAGCAGGAATTACAATTTTCGTCGAGGATAAAATTGGAAATTCGCCATCCAGCTATATAACCCTACTGATATTAAAAATATCGAAACCATTGCTATCAAAATTGGAATTACCTTATCACTAATTATCAAAAACAATAATACTATCATTATTACTGACTCTCAAAGCTCTTGTATTTACTTAAAACATCTCTATCACATGATACAAATAGACACTACGAAAATCAAATTATCGATACTGCAGGTCATAATCAAACAAAAAATTGTGTCATACATTGATTCCCGGGTCATTGTGGCTTAAAAGGAAATACCATAGCAGATGGTTTAGCAAAAAAAAAGCAGTTTTTACCCCCTTCGCACTTTCTTAATAATGAACCTACTTACACAGACCTATTTAACGATATCTCCAGATCTATAAATAATAAGTGTAAGGAAAACTACACATTAATGTGTAATTCATCCGGCCACTTTTATAAACAAATTTGCCTCTCTCCGAGATCATCTTTCCTATTTAAAGACTCTAATTTTACATCCTGCTAAACCAGGTTAATTTACAGATTATCCTCTGGTCATACAGTTAACAAGAAATTTAAATTCTTTTGGGACTTGAATCTACATCTAATTGTGAGATTTGCAACACCGTTGAAGATAACGAATATATTATTAACGATTGTGTCAAATATAACAATATAAGAAATAATTTCCCACTCTTATACAGAAAATCCTTATTAGATATCTTAAAGAATCAAAAAATGGAAGAATATAAAATATTGTGTGATTTTGTAGATAGAATAAATTATAAACTATGAATTAATTTTTTTATCACACAATGATTTTTCTTTTGGAATCATTTCATTTTATTTTATTTTTATTATAATATTAAGATATTAAGATTTATGAATATTATATAATTTAATAATTTAATTTTAAAATTTATTTAAAAAAAAAAAAAAAAAAAAAACAAAATAAAAAAATAAAACATAAAAAATTAAAAAAAAAAATAAAAAATTATGAATTATAAATTTATATTTAATTTCAAAACTTTTATTTTATATGTATCCTTCATCTTCTTTCTAATATTCTTTATTTAATAACTTTCATTTAATCTAATTTAATTATTAAACTTTGTTTTATATAATTATGCTTTATTTTATTATTTAATATATAAATCTAATTTAATTATGTACACTTTATTCAACCCTCCAGAACCTCCCCTGAGTGGTCTCTGGAAATTTTAGGCTGTTCTCAACTCACTGGTCTTGTGGATTGAAAGATCTGACCTGAGCAAATTTAAAAATCAAACAAACAAACGTCAAAAACGTCATTCAATAAAAACCCAAGCAGCAGAAAAATGTTTATTAGGAAACAGCTCCTTACAAAAAATGATGCTATTTTATTTAAGGTTTAAGGGTGAAACACATCAAGAGCAGTATGACATCGGCGTGATTATTGGCTCCTTGTTTTCATTCAGACCGAGCATCGCCGAGATTTTATTTTTTACTGTTATCAAAATTGTTTTTTGTATTATATGAGACTTTAAATACTACGTTTTATGAAGAACGTTTATTTTTTAAAATATTTTAATTCAAAACAAATAGGTACACAAGAAAATAAAATTAAAAAAAAAGCAATGCGTCAGATTTATTGAGGTTATGTTTAGCAGGAAACAGCATTATTTTTTTGCTGCAGGGTGTGGAACCTATTGACGCGACGCAGAACGAACTTCATTCGATACATTATGTTTTAATTGAAATGATTGTACTAGAAATATAAAATAATTCATTCTTTTCTTAAAACAATGGCTATATTTATGCTTAAACAGGGATTTGAATTCATTAAACTGGTAAATTGGTTAACATTTAAATCTGCTGCTCGGTATATTTCAGGCTTTAAGGCTGAAACACACTAAAGTACTTTTCACACCAGGCGCCTCGGCTTTGAGCTTCAAAAATAAAATTTTTTTATTTCATTTTTGAATCATGTAAATTAGTTTTATTTGATTGACAACGTTTAATTTTATAGAAATAAATTCAATTTGTTGAAAAATAATTTATGTTTAAATGATACTTTTAAAAAAATCAAAATATATTGCAATGAAGTTATCTATAAAGCCAAGGCAATGCGTTCCACACTCGACTGCGAGATTTTAAAGTAGTACAAAGCTAAGTGCTTTGTCAACATAACCTACAAATCATATTTTTTGCACAATTGTTTCATACTTACCAAAAAATTTAACTCATATATACGTTAAAAATTTATAATATCCCAGTTCTTGGTATATTTCACGTGTAAAATAGACCTAAATAAAATATTTGATAGCAACCGAAAGTTCAAAGCCAACGCCACCGGTATGAAAGGGTCTTAGCTTCGCATTTGTGGTAACTAAATATTTCGAGGCGAGGCGCCTGGTATGAAAAGTACTTAAGAGCAGCGCAACATGTCCCAAACAATCCACACTATCGGCTGCTTGTATCCATTCATACCAAAACTGTTTTTTGTATTATTCGAGACTTTAATACTATATTTTGTGAAGGACGTTTATTTTTCAAAATATTTTATTGCAAAACAAATATGTACAGACGAAAATAACAGAAACTAAACCATATGTCGTATTTATTGAGCTTATTTTGTAGAATCTGTTGATGCAACGGAATCATTTTCTTTTAATAGAAATTTTTCTATTAAAAATATAAAATAATTGGTAATTTTCTTAAAAAATCACTGTACATATTTATGGTCAAACTATGATTTGAATTCATTAAATAGGTAAATTAGTTAATATTTAAATCTGCTGCTCGGTATGTTTCACGCTTAACAAAGAAAAATAACCTTTTAATGAAAATACTAGGGGGTACAGCCCATCCTAGAACGGATACTATTTTGTGAATAACTTTAGTTATATAATGTTTTGCTGCTTACACCTAATGGTGATGTCCAGCGGCCGCTGCCACAATTAGAATTTGAACATTTTATGTAAAAGTAGTTCGAGATTAAAGGCTTTTAAGGATGAGTTTACTTTAAATAAACCTTAAACCAAAGAGTAAGGGCTTTTAAGGATGAATTGGTATTTGTTAACTTGCTGTTTACTTGGTTTTGGGAGTTTGGAAAAAAAATTTAAAATTTCTTTTTGAAGACTGCTAATACTGGCTTTACACCGTAGATAGTATAATAGCAAAATAGTATTATACTATTTTACTATCTGTCATAGTCGGTTTTACACCGCATAAAATATTCATAAAAAAAATTAAAACAAAATAATGAAAAATTATAATTTCCGAATACACATAAATATTTCTAGACTAATTTATGAACAATACACTGTCACAAATTTTCCTTCTACAATGAAATATAATAGGTATTAAAATTTGATAGGTATCAAATTAAAATATTGTATTTTATTGTTGCTATTATATTATCAAAACATCGGTTTTACACCGGATAGCAACATGGTATTATACTATTTTGCTAATATACTATCTACGGTGTAAAACCGGTATAAGTTATTTTTGCAGTGCAAAAAAAAAAAAATTTCAAAAAAAAATTTCAAAAAAAAATCATAGTAACCTTTGAGCGTTATACACAAACATTTCTGTTTAATTATAGTAGTAATGCCTTTTCTTTCAGTGGAAAACTGGTTTTTAACGCGAACAAATATTAGAGGTGTTCTTAGTACTTAGATTTAACCTGATTAAAGAGCAAAGAGGGAAAATGTAAGTCGAAAGTTCGAAAGTGTATTCGTAACTTTGCCCTAAAACCAATTTACCACGAAAACTTTGCTCCATCACTCCAAGTGATTTTGTATGAACTTTCTTCAAAAAAGTCTCATCGTATTTTGGATCTAAAATCGTCAAAATGACGATAATATCGTCCTAATGGCAACGCTGACAGCAGACTGATGAAAATACATAAATAAAAAAAATTGTTTCATAGTTTTTTGTTTTGTTTTATTTTTATTTTTTTTTTTGTAGCTGTCTCGTTGTTGTACGATTCAAAATTTAAAAAACTAGGTATAAACAAAATTGATTGCAAATAGTCCAAATCTTGATAATTTTTTTTTTTTTTTTGTCTATTATAATAATTAAATACTATAGTTTAGTGTGGCATCCTCGGAAAATCGTTTTATGCCTTATTTAAAAAGTTATTAAATGCGAGACGAGAAAAACGATAAAAAACGAAATATTTTCATACAAATTTTTAATTTTTGTATGGGAACATTTTTTTTTTTGTTAGTCGATTACTCATACTTTAACAGCATTTTTATAAAGAGCCAACCAGCGAACATTTAAGAAATTTAACAGAATTTAACGAAAGTTTTTTCTTACGGAAAATTTGACAGGTTGGCTAGCGAAACTGTACCACAATTTGTCAATTGCTTTGATGGTGACGGTAGATGGTATTAATATTTTTAAAAATTTGTGTAGAATTTTGAACTGGCGATGGAATTGGAGCAACTTCGAAAATTATTTCAATTATTAAAAAGCCTTAAATTCTTAAAGGACATAAACATAAATAATAAAAGACATATACTAAAGATACATGTTAAACCGAAAGTGGTCTGACTGAAAATGTCCGAGATAAATTCAACATTAAAACGGCGGCTTGACTGAAAGCAAAGATTATTAACAAGAAGGTCTTCTTGTTAATAATCTTTGCTTTCAGTCAAGCCGCCCTATACATGTTGAATTTATCTCGGACGTTTTCAGTCAGACCACTTTCGGTTTAACATGTATCTTTAGTTATAGATCTTGTGGCGTAAGAAAAAAAAAACGAAAATAAATAAATTTGAAAATAAATAATTTGATGTTACAATTTATAAAGTCTTTAATAATTCGGTTTTCAATTTACCTAAGTACATGAACATAAATAAATAATTTTGAATTTAAGCTTAAAATGTACAATGAGCTCCCACAAGAAGATTTGCACAAAAGGCAATTTGGGTTTTTGACATTTCCTTCAGTTTTGCTCGATAATTTTCGCTCTGTTAAGTTGACATTTCAATTTAACGAAACTGAACGAACATTTCTTAAAGGTTCGCTGGGCAGTAACATGTAAACTCCATATACAGCACTGTTACGTTAAATTTCTTAAATGTTGGCTGGTTCTCCCTTAAGCGTGATTTCCATGAGAAATTCTTACTGACCAGTATATTTTACTGAAAAATACAGAGGAGTAAAGACAACTAAAAATTCCATTAGAGTGACAAGGACATTATTTTTTTTTATAGCAAAACTAAACGGTTGAATTTTGACAGATTTTTGTTAACATAACCAATAAATTTCATAATTTTTCGTGATTCATTGAGTGTGGTTTCATTTTTGTTGTATTTTCGAAAAATTATTTACTTTTGTGAATAAAAATTAACTTAAACTTGCGAAATTTAACACCAAACGTCACTTTATATTTACTATATACCATAAAAATGTCGGATGGGGTGAAGTATTTTTTTTTTTATAGTTAGTGCTTCAGTGTGCGAGAAAAATTTTCTATCCTTACACAATCTGTATGTAGATGTATTGTAAAGTACTGAAAAAATATACTTCGCTTCATATTTTTCTTCAGTAAATTATGGTTATACACCAGTAAATTATGGTTACATATCACAGTAAAAACAATTTTTTTCGAGTACTGAAAAAAAAAATTCCCTCTCACACCTCAACTAAATCTATATTTTTATCTCGCTTTATTTTTACTGGTCAGTAAGAATTTCTCATGGAAATCACGCTTTATGCCTCAATTCCACTATGAATCAAAGTTTGTCAGTAAAAATAACTTGATAAAAATATAAAATCGGTGGTTGTGTGAGCGAGACACAGAACGGAGTCAGTCGTTTTTCCTTACAAAAAATGTGTATCTGTGTTAGTGCACTGAGGTCGAAATTAAAAAAAAGTATCAAATCGAGTACATTTTATGGCAGTCCAACATATACATGTACAAAAATATTGTGTACAGATGAAAAATATTTCTCCTGTAATGTAGTGGTATTGGTACAACAATGACATCTATTACAAAATTTATAAAATTTGTATTGTAAATTAAAAGTTTGAGAATCTCATTACAATGTCAAAGTAATCAAAACAATAACAAAATAAATTATATTGGAACAGATGTTGAATTTTAATGTTTATGTAGATTAGCTGTTTGTTTTGATGACGAATGAAATCAGCTGTTGTACGACTTCAGACAAGTGTTAGTTCAATATTTATTATTTAACAAAATTTTTTGTTTGCTGTTTTATTTTCATCTTTAATAAGAATCGGGAAAAAAACGTTTGCTATATATTGCTTCTGAACCTAAAATAAATAAATTTTTAAAAAGTGATTCAAGTAATGGTTTATATATCAAATACTTAGCATTCATCACAAGATAGATAAATGGTCGGCATAAAGCGGTCGTTGATAACACCCATAAAATTAACATGGACATGCTGGGGGATAACAATGAAGTACCGTCAAAAGTGTCATAAACCCAAAGCACAAATAGAATGGTCCAAGGTATGAAATAAACGGCCGAGCTAACAGCCATCATTTTCACTATATTTTTATTAAACTTTAAATTATGTATTTCTTCATGTGTCGGGCCATCAATTTTATACGATCGAAATCCCACCCACCAAATAATGGCATACGCTATGGTAATCCAAACAGCCGGTAAAAGCAAATACAACACACGGGAAAAAATTTCATACCAAAATACTATTATTAACCTTCCGGTAATATTATATGTCTTATGAATGCAAACACTATGCTCGTCTACGTAAGCAAATATCCAATACGGTAAACCAACAAAAAAACTAAGGCCCCACAAAGTGATCGCTATTTTAAAACCTTCGCGTTTAGTGAATGGTTTTTGTGATGGGAACACGATAAGTTTCAATAAAACGATTGAAATTGCGACCAACGTGCTTGGTACTAATACAACTGTGGTCACTTGAAACATGCCGGATAATTTACAACTAAAATCGCCCAATGTCCAGTTTAACCTCATTTTGTAACTGTTGTAAACCACGTTAAAAGAGAGAGCGTATAAAATGTCGGCAATTGCGATATTCACGATTAAATAGTTTAAAACTAGGGGCATAGCTCTTCGCACAATTATTGTCCTGATTACAATTATGTTACCGATCACAGATGTTATTGCGGTAATCACGTGAAGTACACAGAATAAGACATCTAGTGTTTTTGAATCTAAATTATCCATTTTTATATAATATGAGGAACACTATTTAAAACATAACGTTACAGGCGGATAAGAAACACTATATGTACTGAGTGTAAAATGCGAATATGCGATAAGCATGCCCAAAATAGACTACAAAGAAAAAAAAAACAAAACAAAACAAAGTATGTTAAAATTCATGGAATAACCCATTTTTTGCGGGAAAATATGTTTTTTTTACATACTAATTATAGTGTTAACGCTACACATTTACATAGTAATGTTGTTGGGGACACGCAGGAAGAATTACTCACAAACACTTGAGTTTATACTAAAAAATAAACACAACAAACATCAATAAATTATAATGAATTCCATTAATTTCAAGTATTCATCTGTCAAATTGACAGTCGTATTGACAACATTTCTGAAATAATATATAGGGTGCACTTTAAAAATAACAATTAATGTGAGCACAAATGAGTGCGTTCGTTAGTCAGCACACATTTGAATTATAACACATTTTAAAACAAAATCAAAATATGACAGAAGGAAGGAGAAAAAAGAGTATAAAAACAAGAGGAAGAAACATTTTGGTATTAATGGTTGTAGAAGTCGATGAAAGACAACAAAATAATCTGCTCTTTGTTAACCAACAAAAACCTTGTTTGAATAGCTAATTATTTGTGAAAGCAATATCTTGATAAAGTGAAAACATTATATCGTGGGGAAAACAATTGTTTAATTTTTTTTTTTGGGAAATAAAAAACTTGATACGCCTAGCCCAAACATGGTAGCAGAGCGTAGTTACACGAAACAGTGTAAATAACGGTTAAGAAAACGGAAAATTGGTACGTGTAAAACGAAAAACAGTTAGGTGAAGTGGCGTGATTGAGAAGAGTACGGTTGATTGAAGGTCGAATTACAGGTGGGTTTTGCCGTGATTCAAAACAAGAAAATATAGCTAACCGAATTTACAAACTATGGGTCTATTTTTTTTTTGTAATCGGGGCGTGCAGTGTTGCTCGGTGTTCACATGGCAGAAATACACCGAGTCAGTTAACATAGGGCAAATTTACCCGATGTGTACAGAGCTATATTATTCCGAACGCAGTACAGTGTAAATTTTGTTACAAACATTTTATTTTGACGTTTAGAAGAATAATTGAGGTTAGAAATTGATTTTGTGTGTACGGAGTTAAGATTACATTTGAAATTAAAAAGATAAATAATATGGATGGAAACGTATTGAATTTATTAGTTAATTATGGAAACATTGTTTTCGAATCAGATTCCAGTGATGACGAAATTCTTAAAGGCAATGCTGAGAGAATAGAGAATTTCTGTGAAGAAATAGTGCCAACTTTCAGTGATTCACAATTCCGAGAGAATTTTAGAATGCCGATCTCGACATTTCAAAAATTATGTAAGGACATCCATGATTTGGATATTCATATTTGCCATCCGGGAAGAAGTGAGTTAAATATGGAAAAACAAGTAATGATCGGATTATGGTTTCTTGGAAACAGAGAAACAATTAGGTATTTAATTTAGAACCTTCAACCATTAGTTGGTTTTACAATTATTGTTTTTGTAGATCAATAGCTGGACGATTTGGGTGTGCTAATTCTACAGCTTGGATGGTGATAAAAAACTTTTCACAAAAACTTTTGCGTCTTAATGTTTCCAGGGGAATTATTCGTTGGCCGACAGACGGGGAAAAAAAGAGAACCATTCATTATTTAAAACAAAAATATAGGTTTGGAGGTGACAATGGCATTTCAAATTATTTACTACCGAATTAATTGACTATAATTGACTATTAATTGACTCTATAGCCGTTGTGTATCTTCTCATTAATTCGAGTTTTTGGCTTCTATAATGGTTTATATTTAATTGCGCTTCACCTGAATTTTTTCGTTTTCTATTACTACGATCTAAGACTTTAGTCGTGTAGCTAGTTGGTTCGATTACATTGACCTCATCATACACTTTCGGATCTGCCGTCTCTATAAGCTCACTAGTACTCGAGAATAATGCGACAGCTGTTATTTCTGGTGAAGATTTAATTATGTCACCTACTGAATCGTAATAGGTCCAATGTTTGATGTTATTGCCACTTGTTTCGTTGTGCAATTTTGTTTTCTTGTACTGCCTGACTAGTCCTTTCCATTTATTGTCGCACTGGTCCCATGTCAAATTTATGTTCCATTTTTTATTTATTTCGGCCGCTATTTTTTTAAAAACATTTTTTTTAACAGTTGATGTCAACTCGGCATAATAAACCTCCATTAAATATATAAATGCTTTGGTCAGATCATGGGTCCATTTAAAAGCTAAAACACACAAAATAAAAAATTATAACATATTATAACTACATAAATAAATGTAATACTCACAATCGTTGGTTTGATCCTCCATTATCTCCATTATTTTATTAATCAATTTATTGTTATTTTTAGGTTATACTGTCACGAAATATAATTATTTGCTTTTTAATGTTGTTCCCCCTTTTCATTGTATAACATAAATATTTTAGGTTATATTTTGCTTTCATTACCCTTCGCTTTATTTCAGAGCAAATATTTGTGCCTAGTGTGTACTTGGTGTAGAGTACAGTACACAAAAAAAAATGCAATAGCCCAAGTATAACAAATCTTAACTCAGTCATGAGTTCCATCATTTTTGATAAGTTATACTGGAACTTGGTGGTTGGTAGGGGAAAGTATAAAAGTTTATTGATAAAAATTGATGTTTTCATTTTTTGTCCGCCATTTGTAAAAAGAAATTAGCATTCATTGTTCGTATACGTACATAACACTAGTTTTCAATTTCTCTGATATTTTCAATTTTTGTGATTTTAATAATAATAATAAGTTATGATTCAGTGATATTAAAGAGTGTACAATTATTAAGTAGAATATTTGGACAAAATTGCCAAAAAGTTTGGACATATGCCGGTTTTCCGTTTAGAATGGGGCAATGCCTGAAGTCTTACTTATCTGAGATAATCTAGATTAAGTATTTGTACTACATTTTTAAACAATATTTTATTTCCTTTATACGAAGTACCAAATTTACGATTATGTGTGATAATCTTTTTATATAAGTAATAATCAATTAAAACATAATTTATAAAAAAAATCTAAATAATAAACGTATTTTCAATTAAAAAGCCCGCCATATTGTTACCAATGAGGCAGCAGGAGATTTTGACATTTACCCAACAAGCACACGATTACTTTTGCCCCACAAAGCATAGCCCAACAAGCACACCATCAATTTAGTTCCACCCAGTTCCAGCTTTTCGCGACAAGTTTCATAGACTTTCTTTTAATAAAAGAGAACTCGGGAGGAGTTCAATCTAAACTAAGCTCAGATTGAGTACTAGAAATTCGAGGTAAAAGATTGAGGTAAAAATACTTGGGAGACAGTGTAAAATTACTCGGACCGAATAAAAAAACATATACTAAAGATACATGTTAAACCGAAAGTGATCTGACTGAGTTTTATCTGAACGTGATCTGACTGAAAATTTGGGTTGGTGTTTACATGGGACTTTTTTATTTGATCTGAGCTGACAGTTCAAATGTCACTTTGTTTTAAAATTACATTTAAATTATTAAAAAATTATTTAAAATAATTTAAAAACCAGTTGGAAAATGTATAAAAACATTTTGCCCTATTAACAGTATGAAAAAATCTGTCAGTTCAACTAAACTAAAGTTTACATGTTTAACTCAATATACAAACTGACTCAACCAACCAAATTTAAGTTGACCGAACTCAGACTACTTTCAGAACACTTTCAGTCAAGTGGCCGTTTACATGTTGAATTTAACTCAGACGTTTTCAGTCAGATCACTTTCGGTTTAACATGTATCTTTAGTAATAGTGTACATTTTGACAGCGCCCTGCACGCCCGGTTACAAAAAAAAATAGACCCTATAAGTGATAAAGACGAATCGAGTGTTGTGAGGTGTTTTAAACGGTTCTATAAATAACATAATAACGTATTGAAGTTGTCGTGTGACACATAATAAACAATTAAAGATAATAATATGGCGGACAAAAAGGCTAAAGTTCTTACTGCGCAACGTCAAATCCTTGAAGCTAAGTTGAAACGAGTCCATGAGTTTGCGGAAAACTTTCGTAAAGTTGAGATTATATAGGCAGTTAATATTCGGCTAAAGGATTCGCGCGAAATTATAAATCAAATCAAGGATCTGGACATGGACTTACTAAAAATAAGCCCCGAAGAACAACTTGATCCAGCTGAGATAGAAGTGATTTACTACGACATAGAAACAAAGTTAGGATCGTGGTTGAGGACACATGTCGATTGTAATTCGGTTAACGCTAATGAAACGCTAAATACGTCACAAGTCGCACCGTGTCATGAACCTCGTTTACCAAAAACGGTAATACCTGTATTTGACGGAAATTACATGGATTGGCCAAGCTTTTACGATCTATACTGCTCCAATTTTCACGATTGTTCCAATCTAACACCAAGTCCGAAGTTCCAGTATCTACAAGGCTATTTAAAGGGAGACGCAAGCAATCTTATAAATCACCTCCCAATAACTGATGTCAACTACTATGAGGCATTTGAAAAATTACGTAAATTATGAATTCTTACAAAGCTACGTTCCTGTTCAAGCGCCCATTGCGAGCGCACTCAGACAACTCTTGGATAATTCCAAAGAGATCCATGGATTATTCGATTACTATTAATTAAGTTGGACGGATATACAAGGGAGAAATGGGCAGATGAAACCAAAGGCAATGATTTTCCGACCATCAAGAAATTATTCGAGTTCCTCCAAGGACGAATAGATGCATTGGAAGATGCAAAGACGTTCCACAACTTTAAAAGGCTGTCTGATACAAAATCGCAACTAATTCGTGGACATGTATCAGCAACGAATATTATGTGCCCGTACTGTCAAAAGGAAGAGCACAAGTTGTACCTGTGTGATCAATTTAAATGCAAACCAATCAAGGATCGACGTGAGTTCATTCAAACTGATCGATGATGTTTTAATTGTCTCAACATCAACCATTCGGTTTTCAATTGCTTGTCAAAGAAACGGTGTACAAAATGTAAGAGAAAACATCATACGTTGCTTCATCCTGAGCAAGAAAAAACTAGCGACCAGGAAAATCAACTAATCACAAATATACCATCAACCCAAACGCATGTTAGCGAAATATATCTAAAAGTTGCCGAAATTTAATGTGCTGGTCAATACTTGGGTATTCAAACCATACTGCCTACCGCGATTGCGCGGTTTTCAACATCTAAGACACAAACAATTGGCAAATGCCGAATATTACTAGATTCCGCTTCGCAAGTATCTTTTGCATCAGAAGCTTTTGTAAGACGATTCAAATTGCTAACTGTCCAGAGGAGAATTTCAGTCTCAGGTATTGGTGGAACATCTGGGGGTGCAACCAAGAGCTATTTACGTTTACAGCTTATGAACGAAACCGGTGAAAAAATTGTGACCGTTAATGCCTATGTATTACCAAAGGTGACGGCCAAGCTTCCTCAACACGAATGCTGTCGGGGAAACAAAACATATTTTAATCATATTCAGTTGGCTGATCCAGAATTTAACGTGCCTGGCGAAATTGATCTATTGGTGGGAGCAGACCAGTTTTTCATTCATTCTGGAGGACGGACAAATGAAAAGTGAGCAACATGAATTAATTGCTCAAAACACGAAATTCGGCTGGGTAATAGCGGGGAAACCTCCTGTTGAAGTAACCAACAATTCGATAGCAAGTTTCCATTCGTTGGAAAATATAGAATTATATTTACGAGCAATGTGGGAAACTGAAGCTGTGCCAAATCAAATAGCCTTTACCAGTGGAGAAAACAGATGTGAAAAATTCTACACTTCCACCACAACTAGGACCGAAGAGGGGAGGTATGTTGTACGACTTCCATTTCGAGAAGAGACAACTACGTTGGGGAACTCAATCGGCTTAGCAATTGGTCGATTATGCTCTCTCGAGAGGAGATTTATTACTGATGCAAAATTTTCGGAGATGTACCGAAATTTCATGAATGAATATCTTACGTTAGGACATATGAGACGAATGAACTCAACCGAAATTAAGCAACCGGGGTATTATCTACCACACCATGGTATTTTAAAAGGGACAGGTGGGGATATTAAAATGAGAGTAGTCTTTGACGCTTCGGCAAAGAGTTCAACGGGCAAATCACTCAATGACGTGTTAATGGACGGTTCCACAGTGCAGTCCACATTATATTCCATACTGATAAGGTTCCGTACACATTCATATGTATTTACTGCAGATCTACAGAAAATGTATCGTCAGATAGTGGTAGCACCTGAAGATCGTAAATGGCAAAGGATATTATGGCGAGATTCACAGCATAATCCAATTGAGCACTTCGAGCTTATCACCGTTACATATGGTACTGGGGCGGCGCCTTTTCTTGCTACAAGAACAATCAATCAAATCGCAATCGACAATCGAAATAAGTACCCATTAGCAGCTCGTGAAATTTTAGAAAATGTATATGTGTGAGTTGAAGAAAACCATCGAACAGATATTTCATCACAGTGGGGGAAGTGGGTCTCTAATTGTCCAGAGATTTTGGAAATGTTGAACCCGGCTCAAATTAGCAACACTATAGAAATTCAAGAACGATGTGATGCCGCAAAAGTACTTGGATTATGCTGGAAGCCTATACAAGATGTATTAACCTTTTTCGCACAATTTGATTCGGATATAAAACATACATATCGAACCCTACTTAGCGAAGCAAGTCGTGTATTCGATCTAATCGGTCTGGTGGCACCTTGCATAGTACCGATCAAAACGGTATTTCAACACCTATGGAAGACTAAATTGGATTGGGATGATGAGCTTCCCCATAGTTTAAAGGGCTACTATACGCTACAACCATTAACATTCCGAGATGGCTCTCAATCTCTAGCAACATGGAATGCGAGATACATGGGTTTTGTGACGCTAGTGAGTTAGCATATGGAGCCGTGTTTTATGCAAGAAATAGCAGTCAACTTAAAGAGTGCACGGTTTCTTTAATTACGAGTATATCAAAGGTGGCCCCTGTAAGATATTTAACCATACCCAAGTTGGACCTTTCAGCAGCGGTGTTGCTTGCTAAAATGTGGAAGGTTTTAAAGGAAGATCTAAAGTACGTAAAAATCCGGTCGGTAACTGTATGGACTGACTCATCAATAGTATTGGATTGGTTGTCATCTACCAATAAGATCAAAGATGTGTTCGTGAGAAATCGAGTGGCTGCAATACTCGACGTGTTGAGCCGAGGACACTGGAACCATATACAGTCGGAAAACAATCCTGCGGATATCTTATCACGAGGATCGACGGTGGGTCAATTGGTCAACTGTAATCTCTGGTGGAAAGGCCCTTCGTGCCTGAATGATCCAAATAAGACGTGGCCGGCGATAATATCTATAGCAGAAGATGCGTATGCGGGAATGATGTCAATAAAGCGTGAAGCAGATTGGGTTACTAACGTCTGCAACAAAGTGTCCAGCTTCTTTAAAATCGTCATGATAATCGCTCGAGTCCAACGATGGTATGAGAATATCAAAATACCAAAGTAATTACGAAGTTTCAAAATATCTGGGCAAGACTTAGCATTCGCAGAGTTAGTGTTAGTACAACGAATTCAGAAAGATCACTTTCATGATGAAATTGCACAGCTTAGAACAGGTACACTGATTAAACGCAATTCAACGTCAACGATAAAGCATTTGAACCCATTCCTTGATGACACAATGTCATAGGAATTGGAAACCTATTTCCTTAACTTCATCACAGCGCCGTCCAAGACCCTAATCAAATTGAGTCTCCTTCCTAATGCTTCGTCCAATGAACTTGCCCCAAACATAACATCATCGATATAGGTGTTATTTCTTAACGTACTTGATACTTCAGGATACTCCCCTTCGTTCAATCGAGCCAGTTCCTCTAACACTCGCGTCGCAATAAATGGTGCGGATTTCTCCATACGATTTGTTGTAGTTTACATTCATCCGGGTGTACCAAAATTTGACGGTACATTTTTTCTACGTCATATACCATAGCGATTTTTAATTCTCTAAATCGTAATAGTATTTGGTATAAGGACGCTTGCCGCCATTCGATGTTTTTACGGAGGCATCAAACACAACATGAAGTTTTGTGGTGGTGCTTGACTCCTTTATTACTCCGTGATGTGGTAAATAATTTTTGAATATATCACAGCTGCTTAGAACCATGTGTCCTAAACTTAAATATTCTTCCATGAATCGTTTATATGTAAGACCAAATGATTTATCGCGAACAAATGTTCTCTCCATGGATGCTTGTCTACTCCGAGCTAAATTCAACGATACGCCTAGGTCAGGAATTTTTTGATTGAAGGGTAATCTCACCACAAATCGTATATCTGAATTTCTTTCTGTAGTTTCGTTGAATAATGCTTCACACCTACTTTCTTCTTCAGTTAATTCCTTAAATTCTGCTATATTTTCTATTTGCCAGAATCGTTGTAAAAGTTCATCCACTTCACCAATATATGTCTGGCATTTTTCCTAACTCCTCACCTCACCACCAGTTACCCATCCAAAGATCGTTTCCAAGGCCCTCATACCATCATCCAATCTCAATCTTCCACTTAGCAATGAATCGAACACTGATCCCACTCCTAATATCAGGTCTATCTTGCCTCGTTCACTAAACGCAGGATCAGCCATAAATACCGGGAACTGTAAACAAGTTCGCCAACACCAATGCAACGACCACAATTTCCCTTTCTTTTCGGCGAAAAGCTCAAATGACAAATCACTGAACAATAATATGTTGGTCGGTGCAACCGTGCAATCAGACCTATTCAAAATAATTTTGTGGTTTCGGAAGCACCAATACGCTATGACAACAGATATAACGAAAATCTACAGACAGGTGTATATTGACCCTAGTCGAACTTGTCTTCAGAGGATTCTGTGGCGTGAAAGTACTCAAGACACCCTTAACACATTTGAATTAGCAACGGTTACTTATGGGACCGCATCAGCCCCATTTTTGGCTACGCGGTCAATTCAACAGTTGGCTTTGGATGAAGCCACGGGATTTCCTTTGGCATCACAATCGTTAATTCACAACACATATGTCGACAATATCGTTACTGGTGCCAATTAACCAAACAAGGTTGTTTCCACTTGCACAAATGGTGCACAAATGACGATCGTCTTTTGGATGGAATTCCCATCGAGGACCGTGAAACCACCACTAAAATCAATGAGTTTAGGTCGGGTGAATACATTAAGGCACTTGGTTTGCTTTGGCAACCCCAGGAAGATTATTTTCTATTCAAGACGTCAGAGTTTGATAATGAGTCTAGAGCTACGAAACGTAAAATTCTCTCAGAAATCGCGAAACTTTTTGACCCTTTAGGTTTATTATCGCCTATCATAGTAACAGCTAAACTTTTAATGCAGGCGCTGTGGAAAAACAATTCAGATTGGGACGATATTGTTCCAAGAAAAATTGAACAAAATTGGTTGTTATTTAGAAATAATTTTAAAACGATAACGAATATTCAACTACTAAGATGTGTATTTAAAAAAAACTCCGTTTTGAAACGTATAGAATTACATGGGTTCGCCGACGCTTCAGAGAAAGCCTGTGGCGCGTGTTTGTATGTAAGATCCATCGATATGAACGATGAAATACATGTGAATTGTGCAGTAAGTCACTTGCGGCTCCGTTAAAAACAATAACGTTGCCGCATTTGGAGCTATGTGCTGCACATTTATTATCGAAATTAGTGTCAACGACAATTGAAGCAATGAATATAAATTTTCAAGAAGTGGTCCTGTGGACTGACTCAACGCATACATATAACCTTGTTTTGGATTGCAACACCGCCATACAAGTTGAAAACATTTGTGGCAAACATAGTCAGCGAGATCCAACAATATTCGGTTAATTGCAGATGGCAACATATTTCATCCACACTTTGTTTTAATTCGAACGATAATAAAAGGTGGGATTCCTGGAAATCGCCCATATAACCTATTCGAAAAACCACGATTTTGGTCAATTGTGGATGTTCTATGGCGGATTCTGGCTAAAGTATAATATGCACAATTGTGAAACTTGGCCAGATAACTAACCACACTTTGTTTCAATCCTAATGTTAATAAAAAGGGATTTCTGGAAATCGCCCATATAACCTCTTCGAAAAATCAAGATTTTGATCAATTGTGGATGTTCTATGGCCGCTTCTGGCTGAAGTGTGATATGCACAAACATGAGACTTGGCCAGAATACTAACAACACTTGGTTTTAATTCGAATGTTAATAAAAGGTGGGATTTCTGGAAATCGACCCTATAACCTCTTCGAAAAACCACGAGTTTGATCAATTGTGGATGCTGTACGGCCGATTGTGGCCAATATAAACTATTTTCAAGGTCAGTTTAGTAACGCACAATTTTGCACAATCGTCCTTCTACGAAAAATATGTTTTAATATATAAACGGAATATATGGGATTTCTGGTCCCATCCTATTTCCTAAAGTACGCTATACACAAATTTTCTAATTACAGGCAGAAAATTGCACAATCCCAATGGTCCGAATTATATATTGAAATCTTGGGTTTTCTAAAATAAGATTTTTGGTGTGATGTACACTGATAAAGGCACCTGTATAGATAATATAAGACAAAGAGTCTTTCAGACTCATCGTGTTCGGATTTGTTTTTATTTTGAAAATTCTGTCTTAGGACATTTACCGTTATGGGTATAAATTTGGCATTTCAATATTTTGGATGACAAATAACATATATTAAAATACATTTGGTCCAATTTGTCTGAAAATAGTTTGTAGTATGTTTTTTTTTACAGATTAAACTTAAAATGAGTCTCCGAGACTCGACTGATTAGGGTTTAGATATTTTAATTCCATGTTAGACGGTTACCTATTCATTTTATATTAAAGTCGCATATAGAAAAATTGTTGGAATTTGGAAGATGTATTAACCGTAAAAAAATATTTCTTCGAAAAATTTGATATTACCTGGGAAAACAAGTTTCTTTTATAGGTTTTTTTTTTAAATTGACCCCCAAGCAATCAACTTTAACTTTTCTGAAAAGGTAGATGATGGATTGTCAAATTCAACATCAACATAACAAAAAAATCATCGGTTCCGTTTTTGAGAAAATCCGTTTGGCAGTTTTATCTTTCACTGCAACCCCCCTCTATTCTAGACTAGAATAGACCTATGATATTTATTGCGCATATTTTGAATATCGCACTTTTGGATGACTGAAACATCACATTTTATTGTTTGAAAAAATTAAATTTATTGATAATAAAACACAAAATTATTTGGTTTGTATTTGGTCATCGGTGATAAATCTAATGAACCCGATTGTACTTTTTTATAAGGTAAAAACGCAATAATTTATTTTGGCTGATTTGACAGAGCAAAAAATTGTATTTTTAAAAACTATAAAAATAATGTTTGCAATAATATAAATTTTTAGAACATACAATGTCAAAGTAATCAAAACAATAACAATAACAAAATAAATTACATTGAAACGGAGTGAAATGTTGAATTTTAATATTTAAGTAAATTAGCTATTTGTTCATCATCAAGAATGGAATCAACTGTTGTAAGACTTCAGATAAGTGTTAGTTCAATATTTATTATTTAACAAAATTTTTTGTTTGCTGTTTTATTTTCGTCTTTAGGAATCGGGAAAAAAACGTTTGCTATATATTGCTTCTGAACCTATAATAAATAAATTTTTAAAAAATGATTCAAGTAATGGTTTATATATCAAATACTTAGCATTCATCACAAGATAGATAAATGGTCTGCATATAGCGGCTAATGAACACATCCATAAAATTAACGTGTACATACTGAGGGATAACGTTGAAGTACTGCCAAAAATGTGATGAACCCAAAACACAACTTGAATGGTCCCAGGTATAAAATAAACGGCCGAGGTGACAGCCATCATTTTCACCATATTTTTATTAAACTTTAAATTATGTATTTCTTCATCATGTGTCTGGTCACCAATTTTATACGATCGAAATCCCACCCACCAAATAATGGCATACGCTATGGTAATCCAAACAGCCGGTAGAAGCAAATACAACACACGGAAAAAAATTTGATACCAAAATACTGTTATTAAACTTTCGGTAATTGTATATGTCTTATAAATGCAAACACTATACTTGTCTACGTAAGCAAATATCCAATACGGTAAACCAACAAAAAAACTAAAGCCCCACAAAGTGATCACTATTTTAAAACCTTCGCGTTTAGTGAACGGTTTTTGCGATGGGAACACGTTAAGTTTCAATAAAACGATTGAAATTGCGACCAACGTGCTTGATACTAATACAACTGTGGTCACTTGAAACATGCTGGATAATTTACAAGTAAAATGGCCCAACGTTAACATCTTGAAGTATTTGTTGTAAGCCACGTTAAAAGAGAGAGCGTATAAAATGTCGGCAATTGCGATATTCACGATTAAATAGTTTAAAACTGGGGGCACAGCTCTTCGCACAATTATTGTCCTGATTACAATAATGTTACCGATCACAGATATTATTGCGATAACCACGTGAAGTACACAGAATAAGACATCTAGTGTTTTTGAATCTAACTGATCCATTTTTATATAATATGAGGAACTCTATTTAAAAACTAACGTTACAGGTGGATAAGAAACACTATACTGAGTGTAAAATGCGAATATGCGATAAGCATGCCCAAAATAGACTACAAAGAAAAAAAACAAACCAAAAACAAAATAAAACAAAGTAGGTATGTAAAAAATTCATGGATTAACCCATTTTTTGAGGGAAAATATGTTTTTTACATACTAATGATAGAATGAAGGGAATTATGCTACTGTTACTATGTACTAATTATACAGGTCCGTTATTCGAAGTTGGTATAATAAACAATTTTCATGAGAAGCTTAAATTAACACATAAGGTAGAAAAAAATTTATCGTTACCATGTATCGTTACCATTTATCTGGATCTGAAACTTATTCGGAACCTACATCTTCAAACCAACTTTTAAATTACTGTTCGGCATCCATTATCACACAAAATAAATAATAAATATAATTTAACTTGTAGAATTTTGAATCTTAGTGATACGTCTTTTTAAGCAAAAAATTTTAAACTAGTGAGATCTATTCTTACAAAAAACAATTTTTCTAAAACTTAGCCCCTTAAATGTGTGATCTTTATTCACTAACAAATAATTAACGGGAACGTACCTCATTATCGAAAAAAAGATCGCAACAAAAATATGCAAGTACTTTGGTCGCAATCTAATAATATACATATGTATCTATGAAAAATATCGCAGCATAAATATTTTGCAGAGTGAAAACATTTATGATGAAATATAGTCACATATTTCTCGCATACATATACATATGTATGTATGTACATAATCGCAAACAAAAATTCTCACTGCAAAAGATTACGCATACAAATGTCTCGTCACAAATTCAATCAGTTTTACACTGTGAGCACTGAGCATTAATTTGAGCTGTGATTGGGATTTTCTATTTTCGGATGACGCTACAAAATAAAAAAATGTTGTTGAATATTTAAGGCAATTGCAAATATTGGCAGTTAAAAATTTGCGATATGCAGTTAAAAATTTGGCATATCATTTTATTTAATATTAGATCCTGGTAAAATCCTTTTTATTTTGTAAAATTTTAAACATTATCATATGACGCATTTAGTTAATTTTATCTTAAATATTTTTAAAATATATTTCTTTCTCCTTCTAAAACTGTTGTAAATCTAAAAATATTGCATATGCTATCAAAAATTCGTGTTTTGTATGTTTGGCGCGTGCCAAAAAATTATAATTAAATGAATTAAACGTTTATATGAAATAAAACATGTTCACTGACATTGCCGAAATTGATTTACAAGTAAACGATTCAGATACTATCGTATAATTCATTTATATATATTGGCAAACTAAATTTCTTGAACTTACATTATGATGAAGAATTACGTATTTTAGCGGAAGACCCCAAAAACGATTGGACTCAGAATCAAAAGTAATTGAGAACAACAGAAATTATCCATCTGGTAACATGACCCATAAGCCATTTTGTCGGAGGTAAATTGTTGTCTATAATGAGCACGACATCATCGACTTGCATATTTTTTTATTACTGTTTCCCATTTATATCGCGATTGTAAAGCAGTCAAATATTCAATAGACCACCTCATCCAAAAATGCTGCTTTAGTTGCTGGATCAGCTGCCATCTGTCCAACTCGCTGATTGGACCACGTGTCAGGTCAGCCTCCGGAACCAACACCATAGAATGTCCCAACAAAAAATGGGCTGGTGTCATTATATCTTTGTAACGAACCGCCTTGTGAATGCACGTTTTAGCGGGTAGACTCAACGGCTGGGAGGGTCTTCAACACAAAGACTCATGGCTCGTACAAATCATGCGTGCAATAAGAAGAAAATAATAAATAATAATATCCCTGGCAAATGCAAAAGGGCCACCCTCGAGAACTCATCATCATCAGTTAACAAAAAAAAACTCACTCCATTTTTTTAACAACTTCACTGGATTCAATTAACTTTATTGAATAATAATTTGTAGTTAAGAATAATAATAACACTCAAGAAATTTCGCTTTGCCCAAGCCATACAAAAAAAAATATAAATATGATATATATAAAAAAAAACTTAATTTTGAATTGAACGTAGTAGATTGGAAACTAATTATGATAAAATATAATTAAATAACAAAAATTTTTATTAAAAAAAACTCACCCATATCGTCGCCAAAGGGTACCCTGTAGCGTCTTTAAATGGTTGCAAGGATGTACCTGAAACTTTAAATTCGTTTCCAACAATACGTGTTCTAATTTATTTATCAACCTGATGTTACTTTAAATAATGAAAGTTAATTAAGAAATAAATTAACTGATTTTTTTTTTTTTTTTTTCTTTAGGCAACTAATGTAAGCAAAAACTTTTTAAGATAAAAATAAAAAAAAAATAAAAAAAATAATAATAATGCCACTAGATTTTCACGACAATAATTTTACGTAAGCACTAGTGTTTCGGCACGACAATTCCCATCTGTCAATGTATGATTCATTCGAAATACAAAAATGCCCAATAGCTCCCGATTGTGTATCCGAAAGTCTAATTGCGGACGTTTGATGTCTTCTATCTCGTGAATCTATTGTAGCAATTCCACTAAACTATCTGATTCGTTTGCTGGGTGGTGTTAACATTTATTTGAGAACACGTAATAGTGGATATAACTGAGATAACTTAGAATTATCTGATTAGGTAGTTACCAATTATATAACCCGGAATTTTTATATTGAAGCCCCGCTTTGTGAATATTAGTTATTAAAATCTTATACTCCGTATACGGTTCGTACAGGAAAATTCCGGAAAAACATTGTATGATGCGATACCGTTGACCAATTATAAACCGAATGAAGAAAAATCAATTCTCATTAGAATTTAATATGATATCACTAGTCTCACTTCAAAACTTTGGCCGGTCAATTATAAAAATATTTATTAAATTAATTTTTCACTTTTTTTTTTTTTTAAGACTTGTTCGCGGTGGCCTCACTAGATATTATGACCAATCCTTCACCATGCAACAAAAAAAATAATCTACCGTTTTCGGGTTTATCTGTACACATACATGAAATACCTCATTGTTTTACATAGATAGAGTAATATCCATACGCCTGTATTTCCAAATTCATTACACCCATACCTCTACCACGAATTCCCAACACAACTCTAACCGTCAAACGGGGTAAGATATAACCGTCATGGTATGTCCAAATTACCATCGCACGAAGACAACAGAAATATATCACGAAGTAGGAGAGGAGAAAAAAAAACAATAACATAGCGTTATCACTACCTATTTGAATGGTATTCTATATTAATCTACGTATACCACTAACTCGTTTATATACATAAAATAAACAAAATTAAATAAAGTTCATTAACCCTAAAGAAGTAGTACATATTATACTTGTACCACTAAATATACACTTATACAATATTTTACCATTATACAGTCGCACCCACCCGTCCCAATCATCATGGACAGGTTGGCAGTGAAATAAAATATAAGACAGCCGTAACATCTTCAGTACTATCAGATATATAACACACAATGGCCGTGAGTTCAAGATAGCCTCAATTTCAATAGAGAGTGTCATCATTTCCTTTGAATAACTTTAACAGTTCTCTGTTGGCCCCAATGAAATTACTTCCGCAGTCAGAATATATATCTGTACACAAACCTCTTCGTCCCACAAATCTAAGTAATGCAGCCAAAAATGCGCCTGTTGTCAAATCTAACACCAATTCAATATGTACGGCTTTCGTACTTTCACAAACAAACAGGCAAACGTATATCTTGAAAGGTCTTTGGCCACGACCTCGACTACCATGAATGGTCCGGCGAAATCGATGCCCACTTTAATAAATGGGCGTATGTGCTCAATCCTATAAGAAGAGATACACATCCTCTTGTTACTAATTTGACCATATATTTGATACGAATGATCCAGTATCTTTGCCTTAACAATCCAAGCAGTAACTGTGGGCCAGCATGATGATAGGTTAAACGATACTCTTCTACTAAACGTTTAGCGAGTTTAGTTTTCGTCGGAATCATGAACATTCTCTTATACCTTGGCATTCTGTAGTGTATACGACCCCCAACTCGAACAACTCCTTCACCGTCAATAAATGGGTTGAAAAACTTCAAATTCGATTTTACTGGTTCTGACCGTGTTAAATTCGTGATGTCTTCCTTTATAATTCGATTTTGAACATATATCGCCAACAAACTAATTCGGTTTCAAAAATCTCTTCCCTTGTTATAGGACAAGTTTTTGGATGCTTCTTGTTGATCGCTCTTGCATTCTGGAATAAACTACCTTTATTATTGTATGGAATGATGAAATCCGCAATGTTTAATCTTCCAACCAGTCTTCCTCTTTATGGATATTTAGTAACACTGACATTGTACTCTCTATGTTTTTTTGTTTTGGACAATCCTCTTTATCTTTCAACCATGGTGGGCCATTCCACCACAGTTCGTGGTTTATTGGCTCGTCCGGCATTACACCTCGTGAAGCGCAGTCTGCGGCATTAGTTCTCGTTGGAACATAATACCAATCTTCTCTGCGTGTATTCTGCAATATCTTCGAAAGTTTGTTAGCCACGAACACTCCCCACCGATTTGGTACGTTCGACAACCAATCTAATACAATGGTCGAATCAGTCCAATAATATTTATTACTTATGGTAATAGACAGGGAGCCCTGAACGGACTTCAATAATTCTACTAACAGTAACGCAGCACATGGCTCCAATTGTGCAATTGACAGCCTCTTAATAGGGGCGACCTTGGATTTTTCCGCAACTAATTTTGTCCAAAAATTGCCCCCTTCAGTTTTGTGATTAGTATATAGTACGGCGGCGTAGGCTTCTGGCTAAAGTGTGATATGCACAAACGTGAAACTTGGCCAGAATACTAACCACACTTTGTTTTAATGCGAATGTTAATAAAAGGTGGGATTTCTGGAAATCGCGCATATTTTCCCTGTTCGAAAAACAACGATTTTGATCAATTGTGGATGTTTTATGGCCGATTCTGGCTAAAGTATAATATGAACAAACGTGAACCTTGGCCAGAATACTAACCACACTTTGTTTTAATTCGAATGTTAATAAAAGGTGGGATTTCTGGAAATCGCCCATATAACCTCTTCGAAAAACCACGATTTTGATCAATCGTGGATGTTCTATGGCCGATTATGGCTAAAGTATAATATGCACAAACGTGAAACTTGGCCAGAATATTAACAACACTTTGTTTTAATTCGAATGTTAATAAAAAGTGGGATTTCTGGAAATCGCCCATATTACCTCTTCGTAAAATCACGATTTTGATCAATTGTGGATGTTCTATGGCCGATTCTGGCTAAAGTAGAATATGCACAAACGTGAAACTTGGCCAGAATACTAATCACACTTTGTTTTAATTCGAATGTTAATAAAAGGTGGGATTTCTGGAAATCGCCCATATAACCTCTTCGAAAAAACACGATTTTGATCAATTGTGGATGTTCTATGGCCGATTCTGGCTAAAGTGTGATATGCACAAACGTGAAACTTGGCCAGAATACTAATCACACTTTGTTTTAATTCGAATGTTAATAAAAGGTGGGATTTCTGCAAATCGCCCATATAACCTCTTCGAAAAATCAAGATTTTGATCAATTGTGGATATTCTATAGCCGCTTCTGGCTGAAGTGTGATATGCACAAACATGAGACTTGGCCAGAATACTAACAGCACTTTGTTTTAATTCGAATATTAATAAAAGGTGGGATTTCTGGAAATCGACCATATAATCTCTTCGAAAAACCACGATTTTGGTCAATTGTGGATGTTTTATGGCCGATTTTGGCTAAAGTATAATATGCACAATTGTGAAACTTGGCCAGATAACTAACCACACTTTGTTTTAATTTGAATGTTAATAAAAAGTAGGATTTCTGGAAATCGCCCATATAACCTCTTTGATAAACCACAATTTTGGTCAATTGTGGATGTTTTATGGCCGATTCTGGTTAAAGTATAATATGCACAATTGTGAAACTTGGCCAGATAACTAACTACACTTTGTTTTAATTTGAATGTTAATAAAAGGTGGGATTTCTGGAAATCGCCCATATAACCTCTTCGAAAACCACGATTTTTATCAATTGTGGATGTTCTATGGCCGATTCTGGCTAAAGTATAATATTCACAAACGTGAACCTTGGCCAGAATACTAACCACACCTTGTTTTAATTCGAATGTTAATATAAGGTTGGATTTCTGGAAATCGACCATATAACCTCTTCGAAAAAACACGATTTTGATCAATTGTGGATGTTCTATGGCCGATTCTGGCTAAAGTGTGATATGCACAAACGTGAAACTTGGCCAGAATACTAACCACTTTTTGTTTTAATTTGAACGATAATAAAAGGTGGGATTTCTGAGAATCGCCCATATAACCTCTTCGAAAAACCACGATTTTGGTCAATTTTGGATGTTTTATGGCCGATTCTGGCTAAAGTATAATATGCACAATTGTGAAACTTGGCCAGATAACTAACCACACTTTGTTTTAATTTGAATGTTAATAAAAGGTAGGATTTCTGGAAATCGCCCATATAACCTCTTCGAAAACCACGATTTTTATCAATTGTGGATGTTCTATGGCCGATTCTGGCTAAAGTATAATATTCACAAACGTGAACCGTGGCCAGAATACTAACCACACCTTGTTTTAATTCGAATGTTAATATAAGGTTGGATTTCTGGAAATCGACCATATAACCTCTTCGAAAAAACACGATTTTGATCAATTGTGGATGTTCTATGGCCGATTCTGGCTAAAGTGTGATATGCACAAACGTGAAACTTGGCCAGAATACTAACCACTTTTTGTTTTAATTTGAACGATAATAAAAGGTGGGATTTCTGAGAATCGCCCATATAACCTCTTCGAAAAACCACGATTTTGATCAATTGTGGATGTTCTATGGCCGCTTCTGGCTGAAGTGTGATATGCACAAACATGAGACTTGGCCAGAATACTAACAGCACTTGGTTTTAATTCGAATATTAATAAAAGGTGGGATTTCTGGAAATCGACCATATAATCTCTTCGAAAAACCACGATTTTGATCAATTGTGGATGTTGTAGGGCCGTTTGTGGCCAATATAAACTATTTTCAAGGTCAGTTTAGTAACGCACAATTTTGCACAATCGCCATACTCCGAAAAATATGTTTTATTATATAAACGGAATATATGGGATTTCTGGTGTGATAATCACGTGAGAAATCCCATCCTATTTCCTAAAGTACTTTATGCACAAATTTTCTAATTACAGGCAGAAAATTGCACAATCCCAATGGTCCGAATTATATATTGAAATCTTGGGTTTTCTAAAATAAGATTTTTGGTGTGATGTACACTGATAAAGGCACCTGTATAGATAATATAAGACAAAGAGTCTTTCAGACTCATCGTGTTCGGATTTGGTTTTATTTTGAAAATTCTGTCTTAGGACATTTACCGTTATGGGTATAAATTTGGCATTTCAATATTTTGGATGACAAATAACATATATTAAAATACATTTGGTCCAATTTGTCTGAAAATAGTTTGTAGTATGTTTTTTTTTACAGATTAAACTTAAAATGAGTCTCCGAGACTCGACTGATTAGGGTTTAGATATTTTAATTCCATGTTAGACGGTTACCTATTCATTTTATATTAAAGTCGCATATAGAAAAATTGTTGGAATTTGGAAGATGTATTAACCGTAGAAAAATATTTCTTCGAAAAATTTGATATTACCTGGGAAAACAAGTTTCTCAACAAGTTTCTTTTATAGTTTTTTTTTTAAATTGATCCCCAAGCAATCGACTTTAACTTTTCTGAAAAGGTAGATGATGGATTGTCAAATTCAACATCAACATAACAAAAAAATCGTCGGTCCCGTTTTTGAGAAAATCCGTTTGGCAGTTTTATCTTTCACTGCAACCCCCCTCTATTCTAGACTCGAATAGACCTATGATATTTATTGCGCATATTTTGAATATCGCACTTTTGGATGACTGAAACATCACATTTTATTGTTTGAAAAAATTAAATTTATTGATAATAAAACACAAAATTATTTGGTTTGTATTTAGTCATCGGTGATAAATCTAATGAACCCGATTGTAATTTTTTATAAGGTAAAAACGCAATAATTTATTTTGGCTGATTTGACAGAGCAAAAAATTGTATTTTTAAAAACTATAAAAATAATGTTTGCAATAATATAAATTTTTAGAACATACAATGTCAAAGTAATTAAAACAAAACAATAACAAACAAAATTACATTGAAACGGAGTGAAATGTTGAATTTTAATATTTAAGTAAATTAGCTATTTGTTCATCATCAAGAATGAAATCAACTGTTGTAAGACTTCAGATAAGTGTTAGTTCAATATTTATTATTTAACAAAATTTTTTGTTTGCTGTTTTATTTTCATCTTTAAGAATCGGGAAAAAAACGTTTGCTATATATTGCTTCTTAACCTAAAATAAATAAATTTTTAAAAAGTGATTCAAGTTAATGGTTTATATATTAAATACTTAGCATTCATCACAAGATAGATAAATGGTCTGCATAAATCGGCCGTTGATAACACCCATACAATTAACATGGACCTACTGGGGGATAACAATGAAGTACTGCCAAAAATGTCATGAACCCAAAGCACACACAGAATGGTCCAAGGTATGAAATAAACGGCCGAGGTGACAGTCATCATTTTTACCATATTTTTATTAAACTTTAAATCATGTATTTCTCCATGTGTCGGGCCATCAATTTTATACGATCGAAATCCCACCCACCAAATAATGGCATACGCTATGGTAATCCAAACAGCCGGTAGAAGCAAATACAACACACGGAAAAAAATTTCATACCAAAATACTGTTATTAAACTTCCGGTAATTGTATATGTCTTATAAATGCAAACACTAGACTCGTTTACGTAAGCAAATATCCAATCCGGTAAACCAACAAAAAAACTAAGGCCCCACAAAGTGATCGCTATTTTAAAACCTTCGCGTTTAGTGAACGGTTTTTGCGATGGGAAAACGTTAAGTTTCAATAAAACGATTGAAATTGCGACCAACGTGCTTGATACTAATACAACTGTGGTCACTTGAAACATGCCGGATAATTTACAAGTAAAATCGCCCAACGTCCAGTTTAACCTCATGTTGTGACTGATGTAAACCACGTTAAAAGAGGGAGCGTATAAAATGTCGGCAATTGCGATATTCACGATTAAATAGTTTAAAACTGAGGGCATAGCTCTTTGCACAATAATTTTCCTGATTACAATTATGTTACCGATCACAGATGTTATTGCGGTAACCACGTGAAGTACACAGAATAAGACACTTAGTGTTTTTGAATCTAACTTATCCATTTTTATTTATGTACAATAATATGAGGAACTCTATTTTAAACATAACCTTACAGGCGGATAAGAAACACTATACTGAGTGTAAAATGCGAATATGCGATAAGCATGCCCTACATAGACTACAAAGGAAAAAAAAACAAAAATAAAGCAAAACCATGTATAGTATTGCATATGACATCAAAAATTCGTGTTTTGTATGTTTGGCGCGTGCCAAAAAATTATAATTAAATGAATTAACCGTTTATATGAAATAAAACATGTTCACTGACATTGTCGAAATTGATTTAAAAGTAAACGATTCAGGTAAGTAAAAAAGTACTATCGTATAATTAATTTAATCGTTGTATTATAATTCATTTATATGTATTGGCAAACTCAATTTCTTGAACTTACATTATGATGAAGAATTACATATTTTAGCGGAAGACCCCAAAAACGATTGGACTCAGAATCAAAACAAGAACATTTCAACAGAAATTATCCATCTGGTAATCTCAGAGCGGTCCGAATTTGCCGACTTTAGCTCAGGGCTCGTTGAATTTTATTGTGCCTCCACAACACAAGCACAAACTCACCATACTACTTCCAATTTTTTTTATACCCTCCTTTTATTGTTTACATGATACATACGAACAAAAATACAACGTAAGTCAAATTGCTCTATACGTCAAAATAAAACATTCTAATTCGAACACAGAGCTATACATAAAAATGATTTTATAACATTTGACACCATTTGTTTTGATTTTAGGTGATTCTAATTACAATGAGATAAGTATTTATATATTAATCGAACAAATTATAATTATTATTTTCTGTTTTTTTTGACAGTACCAATGATGCTGACCCTGCGGTATCAACTCATAATAACCATTGTGCTACAACCTCGGGAAACCGGATGAGTGGCTCATGGAGACTGAGGATCCCCGAGTCACAGATCACTTCAGCCCTCAATACCAATACAAATCTTCTGCGGTGATCGACTCCAGATGGAAAGAATCAGAAGAGCCAGTGGAATTTCTCGTTGAGCCTTTTGACTCCGAAATATCTCCTGGATTTGGTTCTTCTGATTCCAACCTAATGGTTTCGAAATCCTGCTTGCCTGTTTCTACTTCCGAATATCGAGTAAAATCTTCTGCATCATTCATTAACTCCATTCATTCACCTTCTTCTTCTAATCCCCCATCTATATTTAGTAATTCCGTTAAATTTGTCGTTTGCTTCGCTCAAAAACATATTGGGAGGAACGTCGGATCATGCGATCTTTCGTTGTCTCTTCAATACTCGGTTCTGAAACCAGTGACAAACGACTTTATGCCGATGTCCTGGTTAATGATGTGCCATACCGAGGGCTGTTAGACAGTGGAGCGAGTGTAAGTGTTTTGGGTTGTAGTTCGAAAAGCTATTGACCGACAAGAATTTAAAAATTCATTAATTTCCTTCTTCCATACATACTGTCAGTGGTCAAGCTCAAAACGTGATCGATTATATTTGTGTTCCGGTGCAATATAACTTCCGAACTCAATATCTTCGGTTATATTTGGTGGCTTCCTTGGAACAGCCATTATATCTGGGAATTGATTTTGGGAATCAGTTTGGTGTCACATTAAATATCTCTGCGTTGAGCGAAGTAACTGATTCCGTAGATCTCAATTCAACCCCTAAGTTTCATACTTTGACACCAGAAGATAGCAATAAACTCTCTACAGCAGTCGGTAAATTCCCGTCAAGTGCGAAACTAGGTCTTAGACGGACCACATTATTATCACATGTGATTGATGTCGGTGAATCCAATCCTGTTAAGCAACGGTTTTACTCATTGTTTCCTGCCAAACAAAAACTGATGTGCGATAAGCTCGATAGAATGCTATCTCTGGACATCATTGAGGAAAGCCATAGTTCCTGGTGTTCTCCTGTCACGTTGGTGCGTAAAAAGGATGATCGTGTACGACTGTGTTTGGATGCCCGCGGGGTGAACAAGGTGACGGTCAGGGATGCGTATCCGCTTCCGCTTATCAACGGATTGTTGGGTCGTTTGGATAAACGCGGTTTATCTCCGCAATTGATTTAAAAGATGCCTTCTGGCAAATACAACTCGACCCACAATCCCGCGATAATCCAGCGTTTACGGTCCCCGGTCGTCCCTTGTATCACTTCAAACACTGTTCCGACTTGTGCACCACGTGATACCATATCAATCGCATGATAAAGTCTTTGTCTATCTTGACGATGTGTTAGTTACTTCGTCTACTTTTGTTGAACACCTTCAACTATTGGAATTGGTTGCAACTTTACTTCGCAATGCTGGATTAACAATTAATTTAAATAAAAGTCAGTTCACTTAAAAATAAGTTAAAATTTTGGGTTACTAAGTGGGTGATGGTTGCCTTCACACCAACCCCGATAAATGTAGATCTATTAGTGAATTTCCAAGACCGCGATCTACAAAACAAATTCGTAGCTTTTTGGGTTTATGTGAGTGGTAACTGTCGCTTCATAAAAAATTTCGCGTCTTTAGCTGCTCCACTAACTGATTTAACAAGTAAAAAATCAAAATCTAAATGGAATGATCACGCTGAGAAAGCGTTTCAAACACTTAAATTGTCCTTATCAGCTGCTCCTGTTCTAGCTAATCCTGATTATGGGCGCCCCTTTTTTATTCAATGCGACGCAAGTGCTGTTGGCGTGGGTAGTGTACTTTTTCAGCTTGACTCGGATGGAGCTAAACACCCCATAGAATTTATCTCTCACACATTAAATGCCGCGTAACGGAATTATTCCGTAACCGAACTTGAGTGTTACGCCGCAGTACTTAGCGTCCAGAAGTTTAGGCCCTATATCGAGGGATACCCGTTCATAATCTATACCGATCATGCTAGTCTCCGCTGGTTGATGTCCCAAAAAGACTTATCTGGTAGACTCGCCCGTTGGAGTTTAAAACTACAAGGGTTCAAATTTGAAACCGGATATCGTAAAGGTTCGTTAAACGTCGTTCCTGATGCTCTGTCTCGAAGTTTTTACAGTAACCCACCGATGATTTGGATCCATCCCCGAATAATCCTGTTCATGAATCAACACAAAATAATGATCTGTCTTTACCTGCTTCTCCGAATTCTATTCAAGGGCTGGTGTCCAGTCTCACCTCATCAAGTGATAATGATGTACTACACATTGACCTTAACTCTTCAGCATTTTAGGACGACGAATACGTACAACAGATCAATCGAGTTCAACAGCTACAAAATTGTGAGCATAATTATAAAATTTGTGATAATAAACTCTTAATTGATTTTACCTTCATATGCTCCACGTTATTCGTCTACTGATTTGCCCAAATGGAAGTTGGTGGTTCCATTATCTTTGACTAAAAAACTTATTGAGCTGGCCCATTCACTTCTGCTCATTTTGGTATGAAGAAGACAGTAGAATTAATTCAGCGACAATTTTTCTGGTCTGGTATGGCGAAACAAATCAAGCTTTTTATCTCGAATTGCAAAATGCAAAATGAAAAATCCTGTTAATTTTAGCACGCAACCGATGATGGGTTCGCAGGTTGAGTCTACCAGACCCTTCGAGAAATTGTTTGTTGACTTCCTCGGACCATATTCTCGCTCTAAACGAGGCAATACATGCATGGTCATTGTGTTGGATCATTATTCCAAGTTTGTTCTTGTTAAGCCTCTCTTTGAACGGATCAGATTACGCATTGCGCAAGCTATTGTCGTCGCAGGATGACAATGAAGTGTATATATTGTCTAAAACTACTCGGCTATATTTATTCGTGACCAAATTGTCCATTACCTGAAGGTAGTACATGAAAAATCTTCTTGTCGGTACAATCTTCGTAGTAAACATCGAATTTTCTATCCTGACCGACCCATTTTTGTTAAATTCGCAGCCAAATCGGCTGCTAAATTTATTCCCGCTATTATCATCACTAAATTAGGGAATAATGCGTGTAGCGTTAAAGATCTGAATGGGAAACCGTTGGGTACCTTAGATGCCAAAGATATCCGCGCTTGAATTTGTATTTGTCTATTGTATGCCTGGCTTGAGAGACCTTATCTCTAGTGTGGGTCGTCCCCACGTTTGTTACGGCTGGCATACATCTTCATCGATCAGAAGAGAAGAATTGCGGATGTCCAAATGCACAAATAGATAACAATTATTTTTTGTTTAACAATGTGCACTTGAGGGTTATATACTCGTATATGCTCAGTTTATGTTGTTACCAAAATTGGATGTAACATTTCATTCGTTTGGTATATAAACATATTTTGTGTTCTTTAAACATAGAAACGAGTCAGATGAAATTTATATTTCTCCTCATTTCCATGTATAAACATATAAGTCTCGTGCGAAATTATGTTTGTATATGCATCATGTACATGGTTTGATTTCTTTATTGTGTGTTTCATCTGGAATGACCCATTTACTTGTGTGTTGGCTCGGTTGACGCGTGTTGTTATTGCTCTGAATGGGGGAATAAAACAGATCATTGTATTTGGCATGAGTCAGATGTAGCGGTGAGAATAAATATATGCATACACTCCGTCTCACTTGTTTAAGAACAACTATTTTTTTAAACATCAGATTGTTTCTCCAATACTACGAGTATGTATAATTAAACAACTTCTAATTGTTATATCGGACGAGGGCTCTATTAAGAAAATATTGTAACGTCTGGCTTTCTATGTATTATTCGGCACGTTCGCCTGAATTCCGATAGTTCCTCTGCTTCGGTTCGTTGCAGGAGTTCTCTGTTTCAAGCGCTGGTGGATCCCCATAGCTGAATGCCCATATGGGTTTGATTATCGCTTTGTACAGTATACCTTTATTGGTTAATGACAACTGAGACTTTCTTCCCATCAGCCAATACATTTTGGAAAATGTAATTTTTGTTTGGTTGCGCTTTGTTTCAATATGGTTTTTCAACGTTAACCTTCTATTCAGGTGCAAACCTTAGTATTTTACCTTCGTTTGTTGAGGAATATTTTTATCGTTTAATTTCACTGGTGAGTAGGTGCGTTTGTTCAGTGTGAATGTGACGTGAGTTGATTTATTTTCGGTTACTTTTATTCGCTGTAATTCCTTTGAGGCAATTTCGGGATTAGTATGACACACTAGGACAGCCGTGTTATTACTTTGTTGGTTACAGGTAAATCAGCTGTGTACAACAAGTATAATATTAGTCCGCTGCCTTGCGGAACATCTGCATTAATATCATTTAAGCAAGTAGTTGCGCTATTTTGTTTGACCATGTATTGCCTTTAAATAAGATAATTTCCCAAAACTGAGTGAAATTTCTTCGACAGAAGCTGTTTAATTTTGTATATTAGTCCATTGTGCCAAACTGCAGCAGAGCTATATTTCTTGGCCTCGATGGTGATTTTGATTGCATTTACAATTCTGTATACTTGATCTGTAGTACCGTGTTGGTTTCGGAACGCAAATTGATGGTCTGGAATAACGCGCCGTTCTTCTAATATTGGTTTCAATTTCGTTAGTAACATTTTTTCGATTTTTGTGATTACAAATATCTTCCACTTTTGAGGAATATAACTGGTTCACATGATCTCGTTAAATAAAAATATTATTGGTATTATACATTTATGTGGCAATTCCCTTATCATTTTTCCAGTAATGAGGTCATGTCCTGGTGCCTTTTTCGATCTTATGCAAGTTCTAATTCTATTCCTAACTTTCTTCCAATTATACTTTATAGGTTTGTAGGATAAACTATCATCCATTTGCTGGGGTAGCACCAAATAAATTATATTCTTCGTGTGGGACGAATACTGTTGTTAGATGAGCAGCAAAAGCATTAGGCAGTTGGCAGTTTTTAAATTTTTTATTGCCTTCCACAAAGATTAATCTGTCCTCTTGGTTGCCGATAGATCACTTAAATATTTCTTTACGCGCTGGTTTTCTTCTTCCCGCAAAGCAAATCGTACGGCTTTAATAGCTCGATTTAATTTCCATTTCAATAACGGTGATTTTGTTTGCTACCATGCCGGCAAATTTTTCGCTGATAATGTTATGAGATCTTTTAGATTTTCTGCCGCCGCATCAATACGACTAGTGTGATCAGAGGAATATTAAGTAGACAATTTTGTTCGACTAGCCTCCTATATTGATCCCAATTAGTTTGCTTGTATGTAAGACGGTTTGGCATTTCGTTCCTCAGGACATCGGTACTCAGTGTTACTATTACCGGTGATCAAAAGACAGATCATAGCAATCGATGGCCTTAACATATGTCCGTGGAATGCCCTTAGTTACAGAAAAGTAAATTAATTCAGAAATTTTCTTTTTATCCGTGGGCCAGGAAGTTGGATTACCGGCAGATAAATAATCCAGGGACTGTTCCTCTACAGCATAATAAAGTTGTTTGCCTTTCGGCGATGTTAATCTGGAACCCCAAAGAGTAAGTTTAGCGTTGTAATCACCGCCCGCAAGAAATTTATTACCCAGCTGGCTGAAATAATCTAAGAAACTATAGTTTTTATGGCATGTTTTAGAGGACAGGTACACTGCCGATATGATACATTTTTCAGACCACTCCTGCAGACAGATGTTCTTTCTTATATTTCGTAAGTTCGTAGTGTTCTAATCTTCTTTTAATCAATCCTGCAGTGCCTCCATGTGCTTTACTGGGATTTTGGTATCATAAATAGAGTACCTATTAATTTTGAAATAGCTATTGTTGGTAAAACGTGTTTCTGCTAGTAATATTACGTCAATATTGTGCTCGGTGAGGCATGCATGTACCCTAGCTTTATGTTGTGCTAGGCCGTTTGCATTCCGATTGGAACAACTTTCTCGCAGTCGACCAAAAATAAACGGATACAAAAAAAAATTCCACCATCACTCCATGCTGAATCATACTCTCTTTATAAAAAAATTAGTTTTCCATTTTAAATTTTTTTGTTTAAATTTAATGTAATTTTATTTTAATTAATTTCATATTTTGTTTGTTTATATAAAAATAAAGTTATATAGCGTATGTAGTTAGATTAAATGTATCTCTTGTGTTTTTACTTATTTATTTCTAAAGGCAATAGACTCATTAGCAAAAAAAAAACGATCACGAAACAAAACACAAAACTTACCGTTAAGTCCACTCCAAGGCCTTGTTGTGTCCTAGCGGTCGGCTGTAAAAAAATTACGTTAATTTATCCTAACTAGAGGATTTCCGAAAAGAATAAATTCAATTTACACTACACACTATAACTGACTATAAATAAACTTAAACTTAAATATATGAACTTAAATTTAGTTTGTTTTTCTATTATTTTCTTATAATTTCACAATTCTATAATTATACTTTGAACTCTTATTCTGTGTTATTTTATTTTATTTTTTTTTGTTATTTTCACTGTTACCACACTGTAATATGACGGTATGCCTCTATATTTAGAGGCTTAGTCATAAGCCCCTGTTTTAAGGGGATTAGTACCGGCGCACGTATGTCACCTCTTTTGCAATTCCTAACACCAAATAAATAAAAATTTACCCGTTGGTAGTGGCCCGTGGATACACACAATCAGACCACTGATTGGTTTTTAGATCCG
Source organism: Tipula vernalis (assembly GCA_958295665.1). Taxonomy (NCBI): domain Eukaryota; kingdom Metazoa; phylum Arthropoda; class Insecta; order Diptera; family Tipulidae; genus Tipula; species Tipula vernalis. The sequence continues at coordinate 288,600,026 of OY282560.1, forward strand.
TGACCAAAAATGAAACAGTTTTCACGGACGGTGTTTTAATTTCATACCACCACCACCAACGGGAATAGAACCAGAAGAAAAATGTTATAGTAACCAAATTTTGATGGCTTAAACTATTTGTTTTTTGGAATTTTTATTTAGAGTAACGACCGACTAAAAATAAAAATTATTAGCGCCGTAAAAACACAAAACAATAAACGGTGACTTACAATTTTATATTTTGTTTTTGTTTGTTTAGATTATAAAAAAAACCAAATATGGTATAGCGCTATGATGCTTCTTCCTCAATGTCAAATATGTATGCTCAAAATTCAAGTCCAAAGTGATTTCGGCTTAAAAATCACGACCAACCGATTTAATAACTAGCACTTTTTTTGTGTAATATATATATTTTTTTTTCTGTGGTTGGCATTAATATTAAGTTCCACAGCGAAATTCTACACAACAGGTTCTCATTCAATTTCTTCTAAATCAAAAGAGAAGCTGAAAAAATGGAGCTTGACTTGAGAAATTAGAAACATATCTAGTCTAAGACGGAATTTGTGAAGGATTATGTTTTTAAATCCTTGGCGTGGTAAGTACCAATAATTTTGCCTTTATCATTTTCTACTAAGTAAGTCACATTACCTTGTTTTTTTAGAATTTTTCCAGCAATGTAGGTGTGAGCTAACTTGGCAGAAAATCGTTTAGATTTGTCACTAATCGGATGTGTTTTAACGAATACTTTTTGTCCGGGAAAAAATTGTATTGGCCTTGAGCGTAAATTATAAATTCGGGAGTAGGTCTCAAATGCTTTTTTCAAATTGTCGCGGATTATGGCATGAATAATTGGTTGTTTTATATTAGGTGGTAAGGTTTCGACCCTAGATTCATTTAAACTGCTTGTTTCCCGCAAAAGTTTATAAATACTCGCATGATGGATCATCTCGTAACCAAACAGGCTATAATAAGTAGAATAATTTATCGAGCGGTGAACTGCACTTAGTAGTGCTACAGATATTTCACTCAGATGTTCGTCCCAGAGTTTATGATCTGTTTTGATATAGGACCTTATTGCACTTAAAACGGACCTATTTACCCGCTCTGAAGCATTCGCTTGAGCTGAATAGACAGGAGTTCGTTCATGCATTATTCCGTATTTGGAAAGAAACTTTTGAAAATCGTTACTGAGAAACTGAACCCTATTATCCGAGAAGATTGTCTCTGGACAGCCAAACACCGAAATAATTTCAGTTTTTAGGAAATCTATTACATTCGTAGTCGAACCTTTATTGAAAGCTTTAAGAAATGGGAATTTCGTCAGTTGATCAAGGATCACAAAAATAATGGTTTTTCCAGTTGGTGTTCTCGGATAGGGACCAAGGAAGTCGACATAGATTTTCTGAAATGGACGCTCGACAAAGACTGTGTGCTCCTTTTTGGGTCGTGTAATCGCGTTAGGTGTTTTCGTCATTTTGCACACATCACATCTTGCCACGTAGTCGTATACTTCCTTTGCCATTTTAGGCCAATAGTAAAGTTTTCGAAGTCTACAGAGCGTTTTCTTTATTCCTCCATGAACAGCAGTTGGCTCGTCATGCTCATTTTTAATTAGTTCCGGAATCAAAGGCTCATGTATCCACAATTTCCAAACGGGCACATCAAGAATCACATCCTTGGATTTAGGTTCTATATTCTTATATAAAGGCGGTCATTAGAAATTCGTAAATTAGGATACTGAAGGGGTTTAGCAGCTACGTTGTTTTTAATAGTGGTATAACCATCATTAATAAAGGCTGGAGATTCGAGGTCTATCTTCTCTACGCAAACTGTTTGGCATAACTTCAGTTCCTTATGAAATATGAAAATCTTGTTCAATAGAAATAGTATCAGACAAGTGAATCTTTGCCTTGCACGAACCAAGGGTTTCATAACATTTGTCGTAATTCCATGCAATCGAATTTTTTTATTAGGATAGCAAATAGTGTCACCTTTTAAATATTATTTTTTAATAATACAAATATCCGAACCAGTATCGACTAGGTATATTGTTTTGTTCGATAAGGAAACATTAGTCATGAATTCCACAAATTTATTTTGGGAGAAACAATTGAAATTCGAATTATTGAAATAAACGTCATGACTTTTAAAATTTGCTGTTAAGGTGTGCATACTATTAGTCGGATTATTGAGTTGAATTGGGGTAAGGTTTTTGCTATCCGAAACCTGAGAATAAATTAAGTTTATATCGGGGTCTGAACTTTCATCTGATTATTGAACAGTATTATTAGTACTTGAATACGTATTTAGAGATCGTGCAACCGAACCGTCAAGTTCTTGTTTGCCGCTTCGGTTGCATGGGAGTTTTCCGTCTGTAACACTTTTGTATTAGCGCTCATACCTGGTGCGCGTGAGCCATTATTAAATTGCCGCTTACGACAATCATTGATAACATGCCCTTGGTTTTTACAGTAATTACAGAATTTATTTATGTTTCTTGGATGAGAATTTTCAGTGAACTCATTATTAGATTTGTAATTTGGATTATTAATTTGAGGATTAATGGATCGGGTGTTATTACTGGACGTTTGAAATTGTGGTCGCTTGTAACAATTTTTTGCTGTATGACCCGTTTTGCTACAGATAGTACAATTTGTGTGACCAGCCGGATTTTGATGGATTGAACTATACGGTTGAGAAACGGCACGTCTCTGCGAAATAACAATTTCCTCTTCTATAGCTGCATTTATAGCTTCCTTAAGACTTTTGAAACGTGATGCTTTGACTACCAGTTTAATGGGTTCGCGCAAACCTTCTTCAAATGATTTCAGTGCTGTCCCAGCATTAAGATTCCTAATAGCTTTAGCAGCCTCCGCACCTTCACGATTTATACTTGCACTATCTAACATGGACAACATTTTTTCGAATCTATTCGCGAAAGCACGCACATCCTCAGATTTTTCTTGCCTAACACTAACGAGTTCGTAATGTAAATAATAATTTTGCGTTTGTATTTTTATTTTTTATTTTTTTTATGTTGGATCGAGATGATTTTCGCAAAATATATTTGTTGAATCAGCATTTGCATTTGTGATTTAACAATATTTTGATGTTTCGCAGTTATTTTGCGTTAGGATGGATGGTGTGATTAATTAAGAATTTTATCATCGACCATATTTTTTTTTGTTAGTAAAACCATGTGCTTTCCAAGATGCCTGAATAACACAATTTCGCACAGTTATCCCTCCGCTACCACCAATGTTGTATTTTCTTAGTTTTTATTGAAATAATTTGTAACGTTAATTCACGATTTAAATAAAACAACTGTATTTTCAGCGTATAAACTTTTATTTGTATTTTAAAATAAAAAATAAAAATTCAGTTCAAATTTCCCGTGAGAAATCTCGGAAAATTCGATTTTCCAAAAATCGTTAGAAAATTTGTTTAAAATCAATTATCAATTTAAACAATCGATTTAAACTAAAATCCCTTTGCTGGTAATTTTAAGTGTAGCTGCTTCTAGCAACTACTCTATCATTTGCCCATGAGTAGTTGCAAGTAGATACAAGTACTTGTAAGTAGTTTGCTTATGCCAATGGAACACTCTTTTCGTATTCGTAGGTCATTACTTTTGAATACTCAATTACATCAGAAAATTGTCATAAATTCAAACGACACATTTCTGCGTTGGCCCGATTATATTTTTTTCCGCGAAAGAGACGCGAGTTAAAGCTTGATGGATTACAGTCGTGGTGATCTTATAAAAAGCTAAATTCTTTATTTTCACTTTAACAATTTATTTTTTATTCAGTATATTAATGAATGTCTGAAAGATTTCTGGATATCTGGTGTAGTGGTAGCCTTAGTTATAGTATTTACCACACTATTATAAAGATGACGATGGTTGGTAATATGGGTATTATGGTGGTCTAAGATATATAATGGTAAATCTCATTTTGTAATGTCCTGTGGTGAAATTGTTGAATTTGCGCCGTGTTTTGTAAGGTTCCATCATTTAATGTGATTATATTAATTGGATGTTGTACTGTGCAAGTGTTGTAATACTTGGTGGGAATACTTTTTATCATTGATAGTTATGGTACAATTGTAAAAGTTAATTAATAAGATCCCTTGGACGGTTCGTTGTTTCTGCGTACATGTTTATTGAAATTCCATTGGTTGTTGACTTGATACGTATATGTAATGCAGTAATATTTGTAGAATGGTTTCTGGATATGTAGTATTTATCAGGGTACACTTGACTGGTTGATTGTACATAATTTGTGTTATACAGTGTTGGTTACTATTGCCAAGATGTTCTTGTTGGCGGTTAACCTATTGCTATATAGCATCCGTAATTCTTCATTAGCTTTAGTTATCTCTTGTAATTCGAAGATGTTACTATCTGTATCTATTATGGCTTGGTCGTAACTATTGAGGTCAATGAGATGTAGAAGTCTACTGCTTCCAGTAATTAATTGGTTTTTTCGATTCTTATGGGAATGATCCCTTTATTAATGATGTAGTTGGTAATGTTCATGGATTGGGTGTTGACACTATGTGACCTGCAATGGTTTTTTAATTTTATTTTTATGGATTTTTCATAGATGATATCATACTTTTGGAAAATGGGTGGATCCTAGCATTTCGTTGTTGTATTAATGTACATAACTTATCGTAATTATTCTTTTGATTTGCAACAGAATCATGTAATTTGACGTTGGTATTGGATGGGAATATTTCTTGTTTGTTATAATGTCCATTTTTAAGTTCCATAGGTGTCATTTTAATAAAAGAGCATCTAGCATTGAGTCTTGACCACCTTACTTTGATCTTTGGAGTATAGAACTCTATAAATTTCTATTAACGTAGAATGGAAGCGTTCTACAGGTGCATTACCGGTAGACGCCTTGGGCATTGAGAAATGTAATTCAGTATTATGCGATATACAGAAATGTTTAATAAGGATAGAAGTAAACTGTGGTCCTCTATCGGTGACAATTTTCTTCGATTTTCCGTGAATAGACAAATTTATCTAGAAGAATTTATCCAGGATGGTTAAGTACTGTAAATTAGTAAATTATGAATAGAGAAGATATCGAGATGAATTATCACGAGGGGTTTTCCTGGTGTTTCCGAATTTTCTAGTTTTATCGGCTAGAAGAATTGAGACTTTTGAAGGTATTTTGGTCACACTTGGTAACATTTTTTTTTTTTTTTTGAATTCTGAGTCGAGATTATTTGAATTTGCATCTATGCGCAAAATTAATTGGAATTTGAATTCATTCAACTATTTCATTCTGTTGTAGGAATGATATCCTTATTTTTATGTTTAAGTGTGGATTGAATTTCTTGTAAACTTGAAGATGTCGATTGTTGATCATCAGAAAAAAATTTAAAAAAAGTCGCACGCGATAAGAATTGATATGGAAAAAAAAATCCCGCGCGAAATGCAGTGATGATTAGGAATTATTTTTTATTCTAAAATATTGTTATTGATGTTTTAGTGAGTGTTATCAGCTGGTAAATATTAAAAATGTTAATAGGAGTATTATGGGGAAATACAACGTGCTAACGAAATATCAGGCCATAATTCCTTATCATCACTGCATTTCATACAACAATAATAATAATCACTGCATTTCGCGTGGGATTTTTTTAAAATTTTTTCTCATATGTAAATAAGTTGTATATTACTACTAATGCGAGTTAATGCATCCGAATTTGTATTTTTTATACCTCTTTTATTTTGGATCTCTTAATCATACTCCTCTAACTTCAATCTCCATCTGACGAGTTTGGTTTTTTAATACTAAAGAACCAGGTTAAAGGCTTGTGGTCCGTTACGATTTTCAATTTCCTTCCAATCTGAAATGTTTTACTGACCATATGATTGCCAGAAGTTCTTTCTCAATGGTTGAATAATTCTGTTCTGTAGCCGTTAAGGTTCTAGATGCTTAATAAACAGGTTTATCTATTCCTATTTTTCCTTGCAATAACCCTGCTCCAAGGGTAACATTGCTTGCATCGTTGGTTAAAATAAAATCTTCATTAAGATCTGGGAATTGGAGGATTAGATTATTGCAGGGTGACTGCTTACATGTTGTCTATTTTCATCATCAAGACAGTTTATATTTATGTTTGTACTAAAATTTGAATTTTCCCTTACCTGAATTTATATTGCGCCCTAATGGCCTCTATATATTAGTATAGTTGAATTTGTGAATAATTATAGTAAATATTGACGCCATTTTGATTTCTATACGCCACAAGTATCATTAAAAACCATAAGTACCATTTTATCTTATTTTCTTTACCATTTTACTCCTATCTAGCATTTTTTCCATTACTAAATATTACCTCCACAAATTATTTTCTTACCATTAAATATTAAATAATTTGGTTAATTTAGCATTTTTTCTTCAAACCATTTACCATTTCCATTTTCTTTAAGTGAATCGAACATAAAATTATTAGAACTGAAAAAACAATTAAGTCCCTCATCGGGCATCGAAACATGGACCTTTTGTGTTCTGATCTAGTGCGCTAACCGCCGAGCTGTAATACACATTGTTAAATTAAAGGTTATCAGTGAATTTGTGTTTAAACCAATAAGTGTACCTAGTATAATATAAAGTGAATTAGTGAAGAAAGGCCTAGTGAAAATGCCACCTAAATTAGATCAGTTCCAGCCACTTTATTAAGCTAAACGCGAGGATTCGTGAGATAGAAATTCAACAAAGGACACCACTTCACGATGTTTCGGTAACCATGAATGACCTAAATGCTTCGGGAACCGTTAATAATCTTCGTAATAACATTAAATTATCAAGCATTACCTTACCAACATTTGATGGAAATTACCAAGAATGGCAGTCATTTCATGATATGTTCATGTCGACAGTTCATGACAACCCAAGCTTAACAGGCGTACAAAAGCTTCAATACCTCAAAGGCGCATTAAGAGGAGAAGCTAGGTCATCCCTAAGACATTTGGCTATAACGGAAAACAACTATATAGAAGCTTACCAAAAGCTAGTTAAAAGGTATAGTAAGGAAAAATGTTTATTAAGCTCATTTATTAAGACATTTGTTAACCAACCAACCATCACCAACGCGTCAGCTAAGCACCTGCATCAAATATGCGACACTTCAGATGAAGTAATTCGTAGAATAAAGGTATTAGGTAATAATGCAGAAGGTCGCGACCCCTGGCTCATTTTTTGATTCTAAATAACTTAGATGAAGACACACACCAGCGTTGGTCGGATGAATCTAACAATATCGAATACCTTACCTGACAAACATTCCTTGATTTTATAAATAAAAGAGCCGATTCTTTAGAAAATTGCCCATCAACAGTAAAAAAAACCGCATCCACGCCCTGCCACGACCCGCAGTTTCACCGTAGCTACCAAAAATTGCCCATTATGTGATACAGTCCACAATCTCTAGGAATGTTCAAAATTTAAGACAATGAATGTGAGTGAAAGACGATAATTTATGCAAAAGGCCAATCGTTGTTACAACTGCTTGTGTGATTCTCATTTGGTGTCTAAATGCAGGTCGAAAAAATCTTGTTTGAAGTGCCAACAACGTCACAATACCCTACTTCATTTACCATCTAATCAAAACACCTTTTCAGGGCAGAATATTCAGAATAACCTTGTAAAAACAACAACCGATGATACCGCAACAACGTCAATGCATCTAACTTCATCTATAATCCAAACATTCCAATCGAAATCATACAAAAATAACATGGGACTATTACAAACAGCGCTCATAGATGTAAGAGGAGTAGATAATGTGTTATATTGTTGCAGGGCATTACTAGATTCTGGAAGTCTAGCGTCATTCATAACGTAATACTGGCGTGGTCTTTCAGGGCCTTCCAGAGCATTTCTTTCTTTGTGTACCGCCCAACTCACGATTTTTTAAATATTCCACGCGACAGTACTTTTAGGAATGTTTAATCTTTCACCTATTTCACGCGTGGTTCATTTTCTCACGCCAAAATCAACTTGTATTGTATTGCTTTTACACTGGTCACTAACTTTTCCCATTTTTTTTTAACTAAAATCGCACTTTATTCTTTATTTGTCTAGGATCACTTACAGAATAACTTAATCTTACAAAATATGCACTATTTATACTCAAAAAATAAATTACAGGCAATAAAACATCTGCACCCTAATGACGGCCAAGAACGGTAGGCGTAAACAAAAATAATTGCTTACCAAATTTTTTTGGACAACAGTTGCGGGGTTGTACCGGTGTAATAAAAGCAAAAGGAGGTCCGGCAAAATATTAATATTAAAGATTGAACTTCTATAAATCAATAAAAAAAAAATTAAAAAAAGTGTTTAATTTATTACTTTACTTTAACACCAATCAATGTATTTTGAATATTTTGGCATTTTTCGGTGTTTTGCCCCTAAATTGCAGGTCAATTTTTTTTTTTTCAAAAAATTACGTCATACATGTATTTAAAATGAAACAATAAACCAATTGCTTTCAAAAGTTTTGTAATTTTAGCAAAAAAGACTCCAATTTGCAATAAATTTGTTTGCCCAATTTTTTTTTACCAGCACTGTATAACATATAAAATATATCGTTATATATTTATACTTCGCTTAATTGCTATCGCCCTACTTTCTATTTAAACTAGCTGTATATTTTGTTAAGAAACGAAATTGCTTCGATAATTCCGAGCTTACCACTGGTGGGGCTATTACCGGAATTATACAAACTTTTCGTTATAAATTAAGAAATGCCACTTAGGCACGGTATTAGTAGTGCTAATCGGATACCTTGGACAATAACCAACAAATGAAACTTGTGCGTAGCACTTATATGTTCTTTTGTCGGCTTTGAATCAAGGCCTGGGCGTATTGGTTAGTAGCTGGAATACTTACAATTCGACTGGATCTTGTTGCTGGATTATTCCCTGGATTTATATTATGGAAACGCTGGGTTTTACTTTTTCTGATTTGAGTTTATTATTCTTTTCTTTATTATTTATGTTTACAAGTTGAAGACTACAATTACAATTATTTTAATGTTTTCTGGATAAGTTCGAAGATACAATTATTTTAAAATATACAGTGTTTGTTTGACGAGCTTAGAAAATACAATTCATAATTTGGTTAAAATTCCATGTTCTTATATACTAAAAAGGTGTGTAATGTTTTACACAAACAACAATATTGCTACATATAACTTTTGTTGTAATACTACAAAAGTCTTTTACTCTTATTTCAGCATGCTTATTACAATTTTCGAAGTTTGCACTTTTCATAAATTTATAAATTTCCATTGTTTAAAGTTATTTGATACATTGTTATGTTAAACTATTTTTTATCACTACTAAGCATTTTGTGTTTCTCGATAAATTTGTTGTTCTATGTCTTATCGCATTTTCTTAAGTTCAATCACTTAATTTCTTTATACGATGTTTTTTTTGTAACTTCCAGTTGTGTGAATTATACAATTAGTATTTTCATATGGAGTTTTTCTTAGCGCCTAAATGCCATGTTAATTATTTGTGCGCATGGTTTACAATACATATTAATTTTGCGTGCATGGTTCACAATTTGTATAAAATGTTGTGAGTGATTCACAACATACCTTCCCTTCATATGAAGATTTTTCTGAAGGAAAAATCGTATGGAACATATAGTTAGGAATAAGATTACATGTATATCTAATGTTTAGGACTTAATATTCTAGTATTTACAATTTACGTATTGATTTTATTTCCTATTTTGCTGAACTGGGCTCACGTGGCTGCTTCACTATTCATCTGAGACTGAGAAGAGACAAATAAATTTGGCATATGGTATATCATTTTTGATTAATAATTTCAAAAAATATTCTGAATTTGAGCCATTGCTTAATTAAGAAATCCGACCCCAGATGAAATGGCCGAAGAAATTTTCCAGAGCCGGATTTAATAAATTTTATATTAGGAACTGCCTAAAAATAAACTTAACATCTCAAATTTCAGATATAAATTCTATTAAAATCCATTCACAAACGTTTCATCCAGTTCCATTTGAAGCTGGAGACATAATACATACACTGACTGGATTGGTTGTCTAATTAAAAATACGAAAAATTGTTTAAACAATGTTTCTAATAAATGGCTTCAACCAAAATATCATTAGAGGTGTTCCACAATATTTCTTGAATTTGTCGCTTATTTTATTTATCATATCCGAGCCCAAATGAGGTACAACCAAGAAATTTTCAGAGCGTGAATAATTCGGTTTTAAATTAGGAACCACGGGAAGAGCTATAGGAATCGGCTTAATAACTCAGACATAATATTTCACCAAAAACCATTGACAAACGTGCTCCTTTTGGTGCTTTGGGAACCTGGAAAAGTTGTAAAGGCCTGGAGTGTTTATGAAAGTAAAATCAATTTTTTCTTTGGCAAATCTAATTTCCCCAATTTTTTTTTTCCTATAAACAAAGTGTGTTTGTCTAATAACCATTATAGTGTCTTGCAATATTTGTTGAATTCTGGCCATGTTTTATTTAAGACTATTTAAGACTGACTCCATCCCTGTCAAAAATGAAATTGCTGTGATTATGCAAAAATTTCATTGAAATTTTTTATCTGACTTAACCAATATCAAGTTACCGGGTTTAAAGCTTTTCTAGAAGAGATCTCACCACGTGCGCGTTTTTTTTAAACCAGTCGTCCTCACCAAACCAATTTTATATAGCAACTTTTTCGAATATATTTCGAGACTTAATAACTATCCTGGGGCGCTATGTGGACATCTGTCAAAATCTATGTAATTATATTGATGTTTTCGTATATGGGGAATTTTTTTCACCTGCTTATACCCATTCGGAAATATTCCCATAGTTCCGAAAAAATTCCATAGCGAATTGAATCTAAATTTCCGAAAGTTTTTATAAATTTCGACAGATGTCCGCATGTGGAAAATGGTTGTGGAATTCGAGAATAGGGCCTCTGTTTTTTTTATAAGACATAGTCGCCCTAGGTACCTACTGTGGTATCGTCTGGCTATGATAATGCTTTAAATTGCACCATAATATGTTCCAATTCTCAAAAATAAAATGACGAACATGTTCGCATACTTGACATTTCTGAATTCGCATTTCTGCTAAAATTTCGCTTTTGAAATGAAAAGGCTTCGAAGCTTAAGTTGCTTTAAGATAAGTTTTCCGTTTACCACATAAAAGTTAGGTAAAAATAGCTAAAAATTAAGAAGTTCGCTTACGGTTTCGCTGATCGGTACTCTTCTATATGAGAAAAACTAAAAAATCTAAAAATATCTATGATTTCATGGAGAGTTGTGACCATGTTAAAAATCTATTTAGCCCGATCAACATACAGAACTTTATTAGTAAAATAGATAAATTGCCCTATAAGCCAATAAATAAATCAGTTTTCTTTTAATATTCAAATTTGGCTCAAAAAGTAATATCAATTTTAGTGTTATTTGCTGGATCATGATCTGGAAAATGACACATGCGAAAACGAAAATGAAAATTTCACCGCTGAATTTTACTTTGTGGTAAGCAGTTTAGCTAGCGAAATGGGAATTTTCGTATTTAAATACAGATGCCTCTATTTTATCTCTACAAATTTTTCACTTTATTTTTATTTTCCTGGGGCCCTATTCTCGAATTTCACATCCATTTTCCACATGCGGACATCTGTGAAAATTTATCAAAACGTTCGGAACGTATATAAAACACATTGGTCTTGGACATTTTCCTATATGGGGAATTTTGTCCACCTGCTTATACCTATTCGGAAATATTCCCTTAGTACCGCAAAAATTCAACTTTTACGAATTTTGACAGATGTCCACATGTGGAAAATGGATGTGGAATTCGAGATTAGGGCCCCTGTAGCCTTATTCTATAAAAAATAAGATAATGTTTACACGTTTTCACGTTTACACATTATCTTGTTTTTTACAGAATAAGGGTGCTGGACGATAAATGTGAAGATAAATTTTGACAATTTCATTTAGTTTCTGCGTTTTGAGGATAAACAACTATCGAAGTGAATTTTATTGTATTGTCAGAGGCAACATGAAGTTATACGCAATAAAATATTAACAAAACTCGCCATACTAAATTTATACATCAGATTTATCTTCCAATTTTGGAGACCAGTGAAAATTTCATTTCACTTGAAGAGCGTACTAGGCTTAAGGTGTAACTATTTTACTTCGTACGTACTACCTTCTGACTAGAAATACTCCCCTAAAGATTTGAAACGTACTCCATATAAAGTTTTTGGAGCGACAGCACTGGTTACAATGTTTAGTTTGTTTATGTTGAATTTACTATTCTTAATCTACTATGACAAAATGTTTTTATTTTTATCTTAACCTAGGTTTTATACCATACAATGAATGAGTTTGAAAATAAAGGTTTGTTTTTGTAATTTGACACTTTTTATTACGGAATTCATTTATAAAAAATTTCTTGATTATATGAATGATGTGACTTATTGTTTGTATACACATTTTCATTTGGTTATTCATTTTTTTTTTTTTTTTTTGTAATATGAAAAAAAAAATGTTTCTTATACTATAGGAATTTAAAAGGAAATGTATTTAATCTTACTTCCGTTCAAAATTTTAAATAGCCTTTCTATAATTTTAACTTCAAGAATTTTCTTTTTAATTACTTAAATTTTAAACTAATTGAGGTAATATTTTATTCATTTTTGTTTTCTAAAATTTTTTATTGGTTTTTCTTACACTTTTGTCTGTAATATGATCTCATTATGATTTTAATATTTCCATTTTTTTTTTTTTTTTTAAATATACTCATATGTAAGTCAAAGACTTTTTATTGAAACTTTCTCAGAATTTGCCTTAACCTAGGCTACTTATGTGAATGAACTTGAAACGAATTTTTGTTTTGTAATTATGTGAATATTTTATTCTAGTTTTTGTTAATAAAATTTTGAATGTTGTTCATGCCAAATTAATCTTCTTGTTTCCTCATGTTTGTTAGTAGTTTAAGACATGAGGGAAAAAGTTTTTCCTTTTACCTGATCAGAAGAGAGAAAAAAAATTATTTCGTAAGACATGTCGTGTGAAAACACTTGGTACGGTTCTGGTGATTACATTGGTGACATAAGTGAACAAGAATGAAAACTTTGTTTCGTTAATGACTTGAGACAACATTGGGATGAGATTTACTAGGTGAACATATGCATGGAATGGAATGAGAAGAAAAACTAATTTAACTAAAATTTTTTTTTTATTTCGATTGTTATCTGATTAAGAATTTGCGGGAACTGGGTTGAAATAATGGATTTATTTGATTTTACGTTAAAATTATGGATGAATTGTGGCTTGACTTCTTTTTTTTCTGGTTTTGTAGTTAGGCATATGGTTTTGATCATGGCAATACGGGCGTTTTGAAGTGCACGATGTGCCTTCTGTGTGTGAAATCGGATATAGTAGGTTTGCTACTATATTAATGCCGGATAACTGGTCTATTTTGTGCTGTACGCTACAAAGAAAATTGTCATCTCGTGTTGCCGGGGTTGTCTCGGTTGTGGATGAATTTTCGTGTTTTCTGATATATTTGCTGGGATTGTATTACTGATTTGCGTAGGTTTGTGGGCTGGTATTGTAGCGGCGACTGAGTTTCTTGAGTATTTATTAATTAATAGTTGCGAATCTGGTACAACAATCTGATTTTCAGATTTGCTAATCGGTTGATTAATTGAGACTGTACTCAATGGATCGATTTCTTTTTTGGCTACAATGCTCTTTGGCGATGGATTATCCGAGATTGTATTATTTTCTTTTGAACCCATTGGTTCGTTTAAATGGTTATTGCTCGAGACGGGACTCGGCAGATTGATCGAGGCGGAACTCGTTTTATTTTCTTGAATTTCTGAGGCGGAACTCGGCTGATTTATTTGAGCGCTCGAGATGAAACTTGGCGGGATTATTTGAATGCTCGAGATGGAACTTGGCCGGATTATTTGGACGCTCGAGACGGTACTCCGCGGGATTGTTTGAACACTCGAGACGGTACTCGGCGGGGTTGTTTGAACGCTCGAGACGGTACTCGACGGGATTTTATGAACGCGCGAGATGGTACTCGGCGGGATTGTTTGAACGCTCGAGACGGTACTCGGCGGGATTGTTTGAACGCTCGAGACGATACTCGGCGGAATTGTTTGAACGCTCGAGATAGAACTCGGCGGGATTATTTGGACGCTCGAGACGGTACTCGGCAGGATTGGTTGGACGCATGAGACGGAACTCGGCGGGATTGGTTTTACGCTTGAGACGGTACTCGGCGGGATTATTTGGACGCTCGAGACGGTACTCGGCGGGATTGGGTTTGACGCACGAGACGGAACTCGGCAGGATTGGTTTTACGCTCGAAACGGTACTCGGCGGGATTATTTGGACGCTCGAGACGAAACTGGGCGGGATTATTTTGAATTCTGAGGCGGAACTTAGTTGATTTGTTTGAGTGCTCGATATGAAACTCGGCGGGATTATTTGGACGCTCGAGACGGTACTCGGCGGGATTGTTTGGACGCTCGAGACGGTACTCGGCGGAATTGTTTGCACGCTCGAGATGGTACTCGGTGGGGTTGTTTGAATGCTCGAGACGGTACTCGGCGGGATTATCGAAGCGGAACTCGTTTTGTTTATTTGGATTTCTGAGGCGGAACTCAGTTGATTCATGTTATTAATATTGATGAATGTATTTTCTGGAAATGGACTCGTTTGACATTTGTTATCTTCGTTTTCGTGGTCATGAATTTATTGTTTGTCAACGTCTTCTACGTAGATAATGTTTTCTTTCTGCCAATCGTTGGACATCTGAATGATTTTCGAATCTCTCTGGTAACTCTGATGACTCCTATTCAGGTGAGTCAGTTTTCTCTTTCTAACTGTGTGTTGTGACGTTGTTACTGAAGATTGATAATAATTTTGTTTGATTTTACTGTTACTTGTGCTCCTACGTGGCTCGAGATTGTGCTGTACCCAATTTGACTGGTAATTTCGTTGTTCATTAGTTTGTTGGAAGGTTTGGTGATTTATGGATTGGTGCTTAACTGCAAACTGTGGCTCGTAGAGTTTCGCTTTGGACTGTAACCTTCTGTACCTTAGATTTGCAGCATTTCTGGCGATAAAGTTCTCTAAGACATGTCCGAAACCTTTGCAATACCTGCATGTCAACGTTGGACTTATAGTTTCCCTCCTTGCATGTGTCAAGGTATTGGTTCGGCATATCTTCGCACTGTGGCCTGTTTTGTTACAAAGCTGGCACTTTGTTAGTGTATCCCCTTGGTTGCCAGTCTCTATTGTTCTGGACCAACCAAGCTGACGCTCTACTCTATCTGCCATTTCAATAAGTTCTTTCAGGGATTTCCCTGTGGTCATTGACAGGCTTGTTCGGATGGCTTCGTTGTGTAGACCACCCACGAAAATTTGCTGTTCTAATATGGCTACAAGGGGTTTCGGGAGTGTATTCGCCTCCCCATATTTGGTATGGACTCCTGCTTCATAATCCAATGCATGATTCTGTATTCGATTACCAAAATCTGCACAGCTCTCTAATTTTCCCTGTCTGGCGTACTTAAATCTGTATCGCAGTGTTTCTACTGTGTGGGCGGGCAAAAACTTTTCTGTTAATTGATGATACAAATCTTTGAGATCTTTTAGTTGGATACCTCTGAGCAATGTATACGCCCTACCACGGAGTCGAAACCGGATTTCTTCTAATAAGGTTGCGAGCTGTTGTGGCTTTCCCACAAATTGTCTCTCGATGCATTTGCATGCGTCTACAAAGAAATGAACCTCGCTGGGATCGACCTCAGCTTGGCCATAAAATAAGGGAATACGTTCCTTGACTAAATCTTGGATTTGTGTCAGATTATATATTATTCTTCTCAAGAATTATATCGTATGGTGGAACGGGAATGAAATACTTTGAACGAACAACGAGTTCTATTTTCTAACTGTTCGGGAGCGGAACGCTTTGCGTTATAAACTATAACATTGCTAAAATTGAGACGTTGAATTAAACTGTCGCAATCTATGGATTGCCCTGAACGGCGAGGTGGTTGCGATGGGTTATGCGAGGTTTATAGGAAACAAAAATTATAAAAGTCTTAAACAGATTCGAATGACATTTTCTAAAGATGCGAGCAAGTAAGAAGCCGCAGGGAGACATGCTATCGTCTTTCCAGCTCTTATGACTTTATAATTAAAATAGCGTCTATGCCTAAGTAATAGAACCGCCATATTTCATTTAGTTCAATTTGACCAAATCAGCGATGCCACTTCGCTTTGTTCACTGGGTTTGCCGTGACAGAAGAAGCTCACGAAGACATGATATACTCAAATATATTTTTATGTATTTTTCGTTGTCAACAAATGTATTATAAATTTCAATTTTTAATTAAACAATGTCGATAAGGTTCGCCCTACCTACAACCCGAAAATAGAATAACTTATTGACTTTTTAAACCAAAAATGTAAAATTTAAATACTGGGCGAACAGCAGCCATCTATCTGGATTGGTTTCTCAGGCCCATAAAAGAGACTTGAAATGAATAAATAGATACTTGTACATAAAGGTTTTCACCTAATTCTTTTGCGAGTTGAGCGTGAACTCGCCCGTGGTTTTTTCTATAATTTCGTTATAGTGGGAAAAATAAAAACTATATAAATATAACTATAATCTTCCCAAGAAATAAAACGAATAATTCGACAAAAACGCAATAATTTATTTTTACTAATTTGACAAAGCAAAAAATTGTATTTTTAAAAACTATAAAAATAATGTTTGCTATATTACATACATATGTACAACAATGACATCTATTACAAAATTTATATAATGTGTATTGTAAATTAAAAGTTTGAGAATCTCATTACAATGTCAAAGTAATCAAAACAGTTAACAAAATGTTAAATTTTAATATTTATGTAGATTAGCCGTTTGTTTTGATGATGAATGGGATCAGCTGTTGTAAGACTTCAGATAAGTACTAGTTTAATATTTTTTATTTAATAAATTTTTTTTGTTTACTGTTTTATTTTCATCTTTAGGAATTGGGAAAAAAACGTTTGCTATATATTGCTTCTGAACCTAAAATAAATACATTTTTAAAAAGTGATTCAAGTAATGGTTTATATATCAAATACTTAGGATTCATCACAAGATAGATAAATGGTCTGCATAAAGCGGTCGTTGATAACACCCACAAAATTAACAGGGACATACTGGGAGATAACAATGAAGTACCGCCAAAAATGTGATGAACCCAAAGCACAAATAGAATGGTCCAAGATATAAAATAAACGGCCGAGGTGACAGCCATCATTTTCACCATATTTTTGTTCATGTTTTGTTTATGTATTTCTTCATGTGTCCGGCCATCAATTTTATACGATCGAAATCCCACCCACCAAACAATGATATACGCTATTATAATCCAAACAGCCGGTAGAAGGACAGACAACACATTGACAACAATTTCATACCAATATTCTATTATATTTGACCTATTTGTATGTGCCTTATACAAACAAAGAGCTACACTGTACTCGGCTACGTACGCAAATATCCAATTCGGTAAACCAACAAAAAAACTAAGGCCCCACAAAGTGATCGCTATTTGAAAACCTTCGCGTTTAGTGAACGGTTTTTGTGATGGGAACACGATAAGTTTCAATAAAACGATTGAAATTGCGACCAACGTGCTTGATACTAATACAATTGTGGTCACATAAAACATATGCAATAATTTACAAGTAAAATCGCCCAACGTCCAGTTTAACCTCAAGGTGTAAACTGGAAATAGAACCACGCAAAAAGAGAGAGCGTATTAAATGTCGGCAATTGCGATATTCACGATTAAATAGTTTAAAACTGGGGGCATAGCTCTTCGCACAATTATTGTCCTGATTACAATTATGTTACCGATCACAGATATTATTGCGGTAACCACGTGAAGTACACTGAATAAGACACCTAGTGTTTTTGAATCTAAAATATCCATTTTTATATAATATGATGAACTTTATTTAAAAACTAACATTACAGGCGGATATGAAACACTAGACTGAGTGTAAAATGCGAATATGCGATAAGCATGCATGATATATAGCCTCACATATTTCTCGCAGGCATATACATAATCGCAAACAAAAATTCTCATTGCAAAAGATATCACATACAAATGTTTCGTCACAAATTTAATCGGTTTAACGCTGTGAGCAATAATTTGAACTGTAATTGGGATTTTCTATTTTGGGATGACGCTACAAAATAAAAAGATTTTGTTGAATATTTAAGGCAATTGCAAATATTGGCAGTTTAAAATTTGCGATATGTACAGCTATGTTATTTTATTTAATGTTAGATTCTGGTCAAATCTGTAATGATTTGAGGTTTATCTCGTCTCATTATAGAATTTGTCCATAGCATTGCCCATCGCGGCATTTACCTGAAGCTTGAGTCGGTAAAGGTAAGTTGGTCGTGGGTGAGTGATGGGTTGTCTATAGACCTTGAGATACCGCACGTCGGGATAAAGATGGGTGATCATTGCGATCACAACAAGGATTGGGGAAAGAATTAAAAATGTTAGACCTGTCTACCGTGAACAACAGAAAAACAACATCAAACATCCAGCATGAATGGACACTAATTTTGGCCTTAACCACTTATGATTACCCAAGAAAACAAAAACAAATAAACAAATCGACAAACAAAAAAAGAGTTTGATTAGTAAGTTAGTGGATTAATGGAACGTAGCTAACAAAAAAGGTGACGACGCATTGAAGCGATTCGTTTACCCCCTCTAATGTGGCTGTTAGTACTTCATGACTAGATGGCATATAATTAAATCCACCTTTCCCACACAAGAAAACTACACGTCATCTGTATTGTTCCAAATTGCCAATCTAAATCGACGAAATCGAAACTACATTTTTTTAAATTTCCGAAAAATAAAGAACATGAACAAAAGTGGATAGTATCCATTGGACATTTACGAAATGTTATCGTTAATAAACACATTTTTTGAAAGTAAAATTTCTTATTGTACTTTTGACAACACTATTTTTTAATAATTTATTTTAATCATTAAAAATACATATATATAATTATCTTAACCAACAGATATTTCGATCCTAAGATTCATCTTCATGTGTTATTTTCACAGAAACTATAATACATTAAAAACAAATTAAAAAAATTAAATTAAAAATAACAAAATTTTTTTAAAAATTGATAAAATTGTTATGGAAAAAACATAAATAAAATTTTATAAAATTCATAAAATTTTAAAATAAAATATATTAAAAATTACAACTAGATTAATTTTAAAAAACTTACTATCTGGATATTTTGATTCTATTTATATTTTTATTGTAGTTTCCATTTTGGAAACCGTCGGTTTTGATACTGATGTAATAGTTACCAATGAGCCCCAAAATTTATTTAAAAACTGATGAACAACCAAGTAAGGAGATTTCAACTATAAACTTAGTTGGATACCTCAATGTTGTTTCGTCGATTAACCACATTTAAAAATATAAATCAAAAACAATTTACTGCATATTTGCACAAAACCAATTTCAATACTTATTATATTTAACAATATTAAGTAAATTATGTATCCATTTTTATGGTACACATTTTTTTCCCAATGTTAACACCCATATATCTAACTCTGTGTATACAGATTATACCATTGTGATAGTACAACGGATTATACCATTGTAATTAATTGTTAAAAAATTTTTTATGTGCTAAAAATAAATAAAGCTACTGGAATATCACTTCCACAAAAAACACAAACAAAATAAATGTCATTTCAGTCTAAGATTGCGTTGTTGAGTAATATCTACTCTAATTGGGTTAATTTGTTAGTTATTGGTTAAATTTTTAAAAAAAATTATTTTTCGGAGAAAAACCTATGGCTCACAAAGACAGAATTGGTTATCCATAGCAAATCTGAATTATGTAATCAATAAATGGTTAAATCCGTTGAAATCAATTATGGTGTTTTATTTTTTGATTATATGTGTGTATAACAAATTTATATGCTGCATTTATGTTTTCAGTGTCAGTTTTGAAGTTAATATTGTTTTTATTATCCTTTAGTATATACAGGCTTTCAACAATCTCCCGTTTCTTTTTTATAGTTTCAATGTGCAATATTTTTGTATTAATGAATTCTGGCTTATGTTTTGTTCTTACTACGTGTTGTGAGAGTGCTGTATCATTTTTATTCAGTCTAATATCACTTTGATGTTTCTGTAATCTGGTTTTTAGTGAATTTGAAGTTTGTCCAACATATTTTTTGTCACAAGAACAGGGTACTGAATAAATTACATTGTCATAATTTTCTTTTGGAATGTTATTCTTTAATTTTGAAAAACCTTTTTGTAGTTTGTTTGGTATTTTAAATGCAATTCTATTTACACCTAATGATTTGAGTATTGATTTAATATTTTCCGATAATCCAGTTATATATGGGATTACTGTATTAACAAGTCTTGGACTTTCTATGCTCTGATTTATAATGTTTTGTTCTACGATTTGATGGTGTGACATGTTATATTTTATACTTCTTATACTTTTCTTTATGGTTCTTAACGGATAATTATTATTAACAAAATATTGTTGAAGAATTAGAAGATTTTTTTGGTGAAAACTTGGGTCACTCAATCTGAGAACCCTTTTTATTGTGCTTCTAAGTATATTGAGTTTTATATTTAAGGGGTGTGTTGAGTGGAAATTTAAGACTCTATCTGAGGTAGTCGATTTACTGTATCAATCCGTTATAATGTTTTGATTTTTTCTAATTAATGATAATTCTAAAAAATTGATTCTATTGTCACTCTCTACTTCTGTTGTAAATCTAATATTGTTGTGAAAAGTTTCTAATATATTTTTGGAGTCTTCAATATATTGTTGAGGTATAATAATTAAAATATCGTCGACATATTTAAGTAGTACTTTCGGTTGTATGGTTAGTTGTAGTAAGGATTCTTTAAATAATCTTTCCATCACTATGTCCGCAACTATAGGTGAAAGTGGGTTTCCCATTGCTAAACCAGATATTTGTTTCTAATACTCCTTGTTATAAGTGAAAAAATTATGTTTTGTGACTATAAGTTTTAATAATTCCATAAAGCTGATTTTATTTATATTGGTCAATTCCTCCAATTCTGACCAACGTTCGTTTAATTCAGACAAAACTACATCTATAGGAATATTTGTAAATAAGCTTTTTACATCAAACGAAGCTAAGGTGTCTTCTTCAGTTAGGGTGATGTTGTTAATTTTGTTTTTTAAATCTATTGAATTTTTTACATTAAATTTGCTATGTATTGTTAAATGTTTTAAAATAGAGGAAAAGTGTTTTGAAATAAAATATATAGGTGCATTGATATTAGAAACAATTGGTCTAAGTGGATTGTCTGGTTTATGTAACTTTGGTAAACCGTATATTCTCGGTGTCTGTGGGTTGGAACAAACTATTCGTTTAAATATTGTATCATCAATTTGACCTGACAATTTCAGTTGTTTTATTTTAAATTCTAGCTCTGCTTTAACCCTAGGTGCTTTAGGAAGTTTAATATAAACTGTGTTATCTGACAATAATTGTATCATTTTGCGGTTATATTCTTCTTTGTACATCACCACCGTCTTCTTGCTTTTGTCGCTTTCAAAGACAATAATTCCTGGATTATTCTTTAGAAATTTGTGTAATTTTCTTGAAGCTTGGGTTATTGAAATATCTAAATCTGTACTTTTATGTTTTCTTTTTATGAAAGACGTTATTTCGTTTAGAACTTTAAACCTTTGATCTTGCACTATGTTATTATTAGGGAAATTTAAAAGAGTAAATTCTACATCAGCGATCATTTGAAATATTGGTGCGTTACGTTTCTGTATTGGCAACGCAAATTTGGGTCCATAGTTTAATAACTTTATCACGCTATCGGGAATGGTTACTTCTGTAAGATTATTGACATTCGACGTTAAGTATCTACTGTTCGTATTGTCTAAATTATTATTTTATTTGCGCTTTTTCTGGTTATGATACTCCAATATTGATACTCTCAATATTTTCTTATAAGCCGGCTTTTCACTTTTTTGAACACAATTTCGTTATAACTAACTTGTGATCTGTGTAGTAATTCAAAATCTCTAGGTTGTAACATTGATTTTAAAGAATTGTGTATAACAATATTTGTCTTTAGTAGTAAATTAATTTTGTGCAAACATACCTTTATTTCCAGACTAAGAAGTTTTTTTAGTAAATTGGTTTTTACACGATGTATTTTTCTGGTAAATTCTTTGAATTGTGGTTCACCTACATGTACATTTATGTTTTTGGCTGAATTATTGATGAAATTAGGAAAAACTTCATTTGCTCTGCATATCAGCAAGAAAATTTCCCTTGGTAGTGTGTTACTGAGTTTGTTGTTAATGTTGAAATAGTTGTAAATACGTTTTTTAATATCTGAATCGTAATTTCCAACAAGTTGTAATGTTGATCCATTTTTTCGTTTGATAATCATGGCGTTCTTTAGTACCAGCCGAGTAATTTGATATTTAGAAATATTTTTTTGTTGTTTCAGAAAAAATTTTTGAAAATAAAAATTCTTATTGTACTTTTGACAACACTATTTTTTAATAATTTATTTTAATCATTAAAAATATATATAATTATCTTAACCAACAGATATTTCGATCCTAAGATCATCTCCCATCTTCAGTAATCCCATATATAACTGGATTATCGGAAAATATTAAATCAATACTCAAATCATTAGGTGTAAATAGAATTGCATTTAAAATACCAAACAAACTACAAAAAGGTTTTTCAAAATTAAAGAATAACATTCCAAAAGAAAATTATGACAATGTAATTTATTCAGTACCCTGTTCTTGTGACAAAAAATATGTTGGACAAACTTCAAATTCACTAAAAACCAGATTACAGAAACATCAAAGTGATATTAGACTGAATAAAAATGATACAGCACTCTCACAACACGTAGTAAGAACAAAACATAAGCCAGAATTCATTAATACAAAAATATTGCACATTGAAACTATAAAAAAGAAACGGGAGATTGTTGAAAGCCTGTATATACTAAAGGATAATAAAAACAATATTAACTTCAAAACTGACACTGAAAACATAAATGCAGCATATAAATTTGTTATACACACATATAATCAAAAAATAAAACACCATAATTGATTTCAACGGATTTAACCATTTATTGATTACATAATTCAGATTTGCTATGGATAACCAATTCTGTCTTTGTGAGCCATAGGTTTTTCTCCGAAAAATAATTTTTTTTAAAAATTTAACCAATAACTAACAAATTAACCCAATTAGAGTAGATATTACTTAACAACGCAATCTTAGACTGAAATGACATTTATTTTGTTTGTGTTTTTTGTGGAAGTGATATTCCAGTAGCTTTATTTATTTTTAGCACATAAAAAATTTTTTAACAATTAATTACAATGGTATAATCCGTTGTACTATCACAATGGTATAATCTGTATACACAGAGTTAGATATATATATAGGGTGTTAACATTGGGAAAAAAATGTGTACCATAAAAATGGATACATAATTTACTTAATATTGTTAAATATAATAAGTATTGAAATTGGTTTTGTGCAAATATGCAGTAAATTGTTTTTGATTTATATTTTTAAATGTGGTTAATCGACGAAACAACATTGAGGTATCCAACTAAGTTTATAGTTGAAATCTCCTTACTTGTTTGTTCATCAGTTTTTAAATAAATTTTGGGGCTCATTGGTAACTATTACATCAGTATCAAAACCGACGGTTTCCAAAATGGAAACTACAATAAAAATATAAATAGAATCAAAATATCCAGATAGTAAGTTTTTTAATATTAATCTAGTTGTAATTTTTAATATATTTTATTTTAAAATTTTATGAATTTTATAAAATTTTATTTATGTTTTTTCCATAACAATTTTATCAATTTTTAAAAAAATTTTGTTATTTTTAATTTAATTTTTTTAATTTGTTTTTAATGTATTATAGTTTCTGTGAAAATAACACATGAAGATGATCTTAGGATCGAAATATCTGTTGGTTTAGATAATTATATATATTTTTAATGATTAAAATAAATTATTAAAAAATAGTGTTGTCAAAAGTACAATAAGAATTTTTACTTTCAAAAAATTTTTCTGAAACAACAAAAAAATATTTCTAAAAGTTAATAAACACAATTATGTATGTCAAAGGCACTTTCTGAATGAAAATATTACTTCGAAAAATCGTTTGACAAAAAATGCTGTGCCAATCCTAAATATAGTTAAAACATCCAATATTGATGATGAACATACAACATCTCTTAATCGTGATCAAGACAACATCCATCTGGAACAGGATTTTCCATTGGTTCTTATAGAACTCCAAACACTAGTTTGGAAATCCATCGGAACCCAAACTGACCAAATTGACGAAGAAATAGAATTTTTGAAATTTATCGATAAAATGAACTGTCATTATTGTCAGACTCCTCAAGAAAATGCATCTTTGTGTCGAAAATGTATAAAAAATGGAAGAGTAATAGAACTTTATAAGAAAAAATTAAAAAATACCAACGGGAATACTACCTTGAACAACAAGTTCTCGGAATAACCACCGTGTAGCGCTCCCATCATTCCGATTTGAGTTCTGTTTTTTTGTTAAGTATCTGTTGTTGGTATTCCCTCTAAATCTTAGCGTCATAGCTTGACATTTGCAAAAGTTTCTTAGTCAAGAGTACATCTATCTCTGTGTGTGTTGGCGATTATTTACAATTTTAGACATGATTTGCGAGGCTGAATCCGATCCCTCCCAAGGCCAGACCGTAAACAAAGAGTATTATTTGGGCGTTATGAGACTTTTTCGTGAAGCAATTCGCCGAAAGAGACCAGAATTGTGGGCAGAAAACTCGTGGATTTTGCACCATGATAACGCACCGTCGTACAGTGCCATCATTATTCGTAATTTTTTAACGAAAAATGCAACAAATACCATCCAACAGCCACCGAATTCACCTGATTTGGCTTCCTGTGACTTCTTTCTATTCAATCGAGTTAAAAAACCATTACGGGGAACGCGTTTCAGCAGCCGAGAGAAAATAATGAAAAAGTCGCCTACACACACAGAGTAGATGTACTCTTGACTACGTAACTTTTGCAAATGTCAAGCTATGACGCTAAGATAACTCAAATCGGAACGATGGGGCGCCACATGGTGGTTATTCCGAGAACTTGTTGATCAATAATGGCTATTATTCACTCAGATGATTTACGACACTTGCCTATCGGCTCGTGTCGGTAAACTTCATCTTCGTGAATAACAGCTATCATTATATGTTCGTTGAATAATTTGCTATTTTAAAAACTATCAAAATAATCTTTACTATAATATAAATTTTTAGAACATACTTATGTACAACAATTTGTATTGTAAATTAAAAGTTTGAGAATCTCATTACAATGTCAAAGTAAACAAAACAATGGCAAAATGAATTACATTGAAACGGAGTGAAATGTTGAATTTTAATATTTATGTAGATTAGCTGTTTGTTTTGATGATGAATGCAATCAGCTGTTGTACGATTACAGATAAGTCTTAGTTCAATATTTATTATTTAACAAACTTTTTTGTTTGCTGTTTTATTTTGATCTTTAAAAATCGGGGAAAAAACGTTTGCTATATATTGCTTCTGAACCTAAAATAAATAAATTTTTAAAAAGTGATTCAAGTAATGGTTTATATATCAAATACTTAGCATTCATCACAAGATAGATAAATGGTCTGCATAAATCGGTCGTTGATAACACCCAAGAAATTAACATAAACATACTCTTAGATAACAATGAAATATCGCTAAAAACGTGATGAATCCAAAGCATCAATTTAATGGTCCAACATATAAAATAAATGGCCGAGGTGATAGCCATCATTTTCACCATATTTTTGTTAAATTTTACATTACGTATTTCTTCATGTGTCCGGCCATCAATTTTATATGATCGAAATCCAACCCACCAAATAATGATATACGCTATAGTAATCCAAACAGCCGATAGAAAAACAGACGACCCATAAACAACAATTTCATACCAAATATCTATTATATTTAACCCATTTGTTGGTACCAGATTAATGCAAAGAGCTACGCTGTACTCGGCTACGTACGCAAATATCCAATTCGGTAAACCAACAAAAAAACAAAAGCCCCACAAAGTGAACACTATTTTCAAACCTTCTCGTTTAGTGAACGGCTTTTGTGATGGGAACACGATAAGTTTCAATAAAACGATTGAAATCGTGACCAACGTGCTTGATACTAAAACAATTGTAGTTGCAAGAAACATGTAGAATAATTTACAACCAAAATCGCCCAACGTCCAGTTTAACCTCATGGTATAAGCTGGCCATAAAACCACACAATAAGAGATAGCGTATAAAATGTCGGCAATTGCGATATTCACGATTAGATAGTTTAAAACTGGGGACATAGCTCTTCGCAAAATTATTATCTTGATTAAAATTATGTTACCGATCACAGATATTATTGCGGTATCCACGTGAAGTACACAGAATAAGACATTTAGTGTTTTTGAATCTAAATTATCCATTTTTATATAATATGAGGAACTCTATTTAAAAAATAACGTTACAGGCGGATATGAAACACTAGACTGAGTGTAAAATGCGAATATACGATAAGCATGCCCTATATAGACTACAAATAAAAAACAATGTCAGTTAAAAATTCATGGATTAACCCATTTTTTGTGGGGAAATATTTGTTTTTTACAGACTAATATAGAATGATGAAAATTATGCTGCTGTTACTATGTACTATGGGTCCATCATTCGAAGTTAATATAATAAACAACTTTCCTTATAAGCTTAAATTAATATATGAGGTAGAAAATAATTTATCGTTATCATGCAACTGAATCTCAAACTAATTCGGAACCCCTACATCTTCAAACTAACTTTTAAATTACTGTTCGGCATCCATTATCACACAACACAAATGTAGCATATAATTTAACTTCTAGAATTTTGAATCTTAGTGATACATCTTTCGAAGCTAAAAATTATGAACTAGTGAGATCTATTCTTACAAAAAACCAATTTCCCTAAAACTGAGCCCTTTAAATGTGTCATCTTCGCAACAAAAAAATACAAATACTTTTGTCGCAATCTAATAAAATATCTATCAAAAATATCGCAGCATAAATATTTCGCAGACTGAAAAAATGTATGATAAAATCTAGTCACA
Organism: Tipula vernalis; assembly: GCA_958295665.1. Lineage (NCBI taxonomy): Eukaryota > Metazoa > Arthropoda > Insecta > Diptera > Tipulidae > Tipula > Tipula vernalis. The sequence goes on from OY282560.1 coordinate 288,627,371, forward strand.
TAAATCACATAATCGCAAACAAAAATTCTTCCTGCAAAAAATAACGCAAACAAATGTTTCGTCACAAATTTAATCAGTTTTACGCTGTGAGCAATAATTTGAGCTGTAATTGGGATTTCCTAATTTGGGATGACGATACAGATGTTGTATTATATGTGAATAATACGGTGTATAATAAGCCAAAATGTTGTATTATATGTTGAGTTTAATACTGTTAAGTTTATTTTAGTTTAAATAAAATGCGAAATGTGTAATAATACAACTTAACTTTATTTATTAGATTTAAATATAATGCCGGTCCTTCTTCAACTGAGTTTAATGTTATCGAATAAGAGGAAATAATTAGTTAATACAGTAAACAATAAAATTAAGAATGACCTGTTATTATATACAATGGTATTTGTGTTGTATAAATGATATTAATGATGAAGGTGAGTTTATGCCGAAATTGATTGTACATGATTCTACATTCCTCCCCGTTTAATTTAGGTTGCGGCACTCTTTCGGAACGTCTCGGCATCTCCCTTGGTGTATGATCGCCTTCACCATGAGGTACATCAAACTTGCTCACTACCCGTAGGATCTTCGATCTGCCCTCTAAAATTAGAACGATTAACAAGTATTTCAAAATGTTTTCCTGATTGTTCGGTCGATGATGCAGGATGCCTGTTCTCTGATAACAGTCGTTTTTCCCTCTTAGGTTGTCGAATCTGGTTCTGATGTCTCTTCCATAAACCACGATCTGTCTTCACTAAGTAGACCATTTTACCAAAAAGTTTTGCAATTTCTCCAGGCACCCATCTAGGATCTCTTGAGTAGTTTTTTGTGAACACTTTCTGCCCTATTTGAAATTTAGATTCCCCGACTTTATCCAACCCGACTTTTGGGCAAAGTAGAGACAAGATGGTTTTAGGGTGTCGGCCGTGAAGAAGCTCTTCTGGAGTTTTCCCATTTAGAGTAGGTGATGGTGTAGTACGGTAGGAGACCAGAAACTTGGTCAACGCTTCATCAGGAGATTTGGTAGTGGTTAGGATTTTTCCCATTGATCTCTTGAATGTTCGAACTGTTCTTTCCGCTTGCCCATTCGATGCTGTATACAAAGGAGCCATCGTCATATGTTGTATTCCGTTGAGCTCACAGAATTTCTTGAACTGCCCGGAAACAAACTGTGGTCCATTGTCCGTTACGATAGTATCAGGGATGCCTTCAATAGTAGTGATCGTATTAAGCGTCGATGCAAATGAGCCACATATTATCGATGAATGGACCAGCAAAGTCTAAATGAATTCGTTCCCAAGGCTTCGCTGGTGCAGGCCAAGCTGCAAATTCCCTCTTTGGGTCAGCCTATGAACCTTGGCAAACCTCGCAATGCACTGACAGCTTTTCTATGTCTCTGTCTATGTTTGGCCACCAACAGTAACGTCTTGCCATTTGTTTCATTCGAACTGTATCCCAATGGCATTCATACAGAATGTTAAGCACTCTTGCCCGGAGTTGTGTTGGGATAACCACTCGGACATACTCCGTATGTAGCAACAACGTACGTGAGACTAGTCCGTCTTCGAAAATATGCCATTATATCTTAAAGTATGTACATACTTTACAACCTTGCTTAGGATCGGATCTTGCATTGCCGCTTCTTGAAAAATTGCGGCGTCCACTGGAAAAACGTTTAATTGGTTGTCTACTTCATCATCAATCTGGAGACACCCATCTTCACCCCAGTCGAAGATTTCGTCGGGTCCGCATGGGAGTCGTGATAGTGCATCTGCATTACCATGTTTTGAGGTTGGCTTATACTTAATAGTAAAATCATAAGCCATCAACTTGATTGCCCATCGTTGCAATCGGTGTGCTGTCATCGTCGGAATTTGCTTATGTGAATGAAAAATTGGCACCAATGATTGGTGATCTGTGAAAAGTTCGAAATGCCGACCATAGAGGTATTGGTTAAATTTTGTACAGCCGAAAACAATTGACAAAGCTTCCTTTTCAATTTGGCTGTATGCTTTTTGGTAATCCGCTAACATCTTTGAAGCGAACGCGATTGGATGTTCTGATCCATCAGGATATCGATGCGAAAGCACTGCACTAATTCCATAACTCGAAGCATCTGTTGCCAGCAATACCGGGTAGTCATCTCGAAAGTGAACTAACTTAGCCGCATCTATTATTTGACGCTTTATTGCTTGAAAAGCTTTTTCTTGAGCTCGACCCCATTCGAAAGGAACGTCTTTCCATTTCAATTCAAAATTATTCAAATTTGTTATAATAGTTGAATTTACCCATAAACGCTCCCAATTGTTTGACATCGCGCGGTTGTAGTAAATCTTGAATTGCACTCAATCCAGAATCGGCTAGACGGATCCCTGCGGCATCAATTATGTGTCTTTCTGATTGGAAAAATTTACTTTTGTTTAAATTGCACCTTAGGTTGAACTTATGTAATCGTTGAAAAAGAGATTTTAGATTACGTAGGTGATGCTCTACATTTGTGCCCGTGACGATGATGTCATCTAGGTAACTACAGCAATGTGTCAATCCCACAATCACTTGTTCTATCAGACGCTGGAATACAGCAGGCCCGCTGGACACGCCAAACGGCAAGCGCTGGTACTGAAATAGTCCGAAGGGGGTATTGATCACCATCAATTGCTTCGATTCCTCGTCCAGCTCGATTTGGAAATATGCATCTGAACAACTCTTCGGCTCTTGGAATAGGAAATCGCTCTACTTCTATTTGTGGATTTACGGTTGCTTTAAAGTCCCCACAGATGCGTATTGACCCATTGGCTTTTGTTGTAACTACTATCGGTGTCGCCCATCGGCTAAATTATACTGGCCTGATGACTTCCTGAGATTGAAGTATTTCGATCTCATTCTTTACTTCTGCAAGTTGAGCAAACGGAAACGGGCGTGGTTTAAAAAACTTAGGCGAAGCGTTCTTATTTAGTTGCAAATGCGCTTGGAAACTTATACAGCAACCAAGCATGTTCTGAAAAATAGGCTCAAATTTTTTGCACACCTTTTGAATAAGAGCTTGATTATTGGAATCCGATCTGGAACTAACCTCTGAAACTGTTGCAGATTTTTGCATCAGATCAAAATTAAACGCGTCAAACCAATGCATTCTTAGAATGTTCGATCCATCCTGACTATTTGTAACCAGGAGCGATAACATGTATTTCTTACCGTCGAATTCCACATTTACGTCGAGAATACCTTTAACCGGCACGTGTGTATTTCCATATTCTCGTAAGCTCTGCTTTGATTGGCACACTGGTGGTTCTGATAGCGGCTTGTATCTCTTTAGACCAACCATTGAACACGTTGAAACAGTATCCACTTGAAAGTCTAACTGTTTGCCGTTTATGCAAACCTCAATTAAAAGTTTCCTCCCTTTCCGTAAAATAGAATCCGAAAATCCCAAAATCTCATTAGAGCTCGACACTTCATTGGATACCACACAATCGGGTGATTCTGACAATTCCAGAGTTTGGATGCTATTAAATTAATCGAACGATGTAACATCTTCCCTACCATTATAGCGTGAAGTTGATTTATTTCGCTGTTGATTGCCTCATGTTTTGGAATTACACACTGCTGCTATGTGACCGATCTTTCCGCAATTATTGCACTTTGCCGAAAAAAATCGACAACCACTTCGTTGATGTTGGCTAAAACATCCTGGACATGATTTATTCGTCTTTGAATAGAACCGGTTTGTTCGCTGTCCACGATTTCGACTTCATGAACGGCCTCGATTATGATAACTGGATTTCAAAACGGTGTCTACAATATTTGGATGTAGGTCGTGTTTTATTTCTTTGATCACAATAATTGATTTTTGTGGGGATTTATATGTTTCCGCAAGGACTAATATCTTCTAATTGAAATGCAGCTGTGCGAACTGAGTCGTGAGGCGTATGAAGAATAATCATATCACGAATCTCATTATCGACGAAAGATTCTTTGCATTTCGCGCATCTGTAATCGCAATTTTGCGCAGCACCCCGTAAATCAGCTATCCACGACGCGTAAGATTGATTTGGTTTCATCACTAATTGCCGAAATTTAAACCGCGAAGCCAGCTCATGTGTTTTGTCCTTATAGTGGTTTTTTAATTTATCCACAAGGTCATCGAACGATTTTCCTCAAGCTTTTGATCAACGAAAATATTTTTCATCAGTTGGTATACACTTGTACCAATCCACGACAAAAAATATGCTCGCTTTATATCATCAGTTTCAACTCTATATCCAATAAAATGCTGTTGTAACTGCAAAACATAACAGCCGAATGTTTCTTTACGTTCATCGAAACTACGAAACTGTGGCACTGCATTTACGGTTTGTGATATACCTGCTTTTTTATCTAGCAAACTATTCATCCACTCTTGTTGTGCCTTTAGCATACTCTTTATCCTTTTGATTTGACTTTAATAATTCGTCCAATTCGTCCAAGGCAATTGCAAATATTGGCAGTTTAAAATATGCGATATGTACAGCTATATCATTTTATTTAATGTTAGATTCTGGTAAAATGATATGACGGATTTTGTTAATTTTGCCTTAAATATTTTTAAAATATATTTCTGTCTTCTTCTAAAACTGTTGTAAATCTAAAAATATTGCATATTCCATCAAAAATTCGTGTTTTGTATGTTTGGCGCGCGAATTATAAACTCGAAACTGGCAGTTGTCTAGAAATAAAACATACAGTTTCACTTTTATGGTTTACATACAATAAATTTATTTTTTGATCGTTACTCAACGCTAGTTACAATAATTCTAAATTTTTATATTTTACTTTTGATATATCTTTCTAATTTGCAATAACTACAAAACTACTTACTAATGAAAAATATATTTATTATGATTTTGTTAATCGGAAGAGGAAAGGTCTACGACATAACAAACATATTATCGTAACTTGATGAAATTATGATGATGGTTGCTTTGTTGAGATTTGCGTCGTGGAGGTCAACGGACGTAACTCCTTCTCTCTAAGCGGTGTCCTTAACGTTCGTTTAAGGACAGCAGGTGATTTAGTGTCTAGTTTTGGTATTGCCACTTCTATGTGAATCTCCTTTTCGGGTTTTTTGTTGAGCCATCTTTTTACTGAAAAATATAATAAACTGATTATGGTTAATATGATGATGCTCATGATGAAGATATTCCTATGAAATGAGTGGCTTTGTGTGGCTGAATGTAATATTTCTATCTTTTTATTATTGTGGATTGTCCAGTTTTGTAGCGTGGTTAATTTTATTTGTTCCTGGATGTCGTTGATAATGATATCATTGTATGGTATCTTCGTACATTATTGGTAGGGTATTACTGTATTCCTCTTGATTAAGATTAATCGTACAATTTTTGTAAAATATTAGCTTTATTTTTTTCATTGATTTCTGTTTTTGATGACATTGTTGAAGTTTGCTGGTTGTGTGCTTGTGTATTATGTATATTAATGTTGAAGTGTGTTGAATCGAATAATTCAGAATTATGACGTTGCATGAGATTAAGATATGAAATATCTTAACCTCAAAACTAACGGTATAATTGGAATTAAAATTCGAAACGATGATTCAAGGTTTGAATGTCTAACTTAATGGGTTAATAGTTAGACATTCAGAAGAGAATTTTGTTAATAGAAGAAAGAAAGTATCATGCACTCTTAGCATAAGGAGAACTAATGTACGCTTAACGTCTTATTCATTCTCCCCTAGGCTTTGCGATACCTAGTGCGCTTCGTAGTTGCATGAACTTCGTTGCCCAAGTGTTAGTGTTTACTTATTAGTTAATACTTACCATATAATTCTGCTTCTCTGCCTAGCTGCTGTTGAACTGCCTGCTGCGACCTCTCGAAATTGACTGGTTTTTTTAATAAACGGAAAGATTTAAGACTGTTACAATTTTATGCTTTATTCGTTAAAAGGTTGATGCTAAATTCCATTCTTACAATAATTCTGTTTATGCTTATATACTAAAACTCTTAAGCTAATTACACTAACAATTTTCGTTTTGATATAAAAAAAAGTTCGTTACTCTTTCATTTTCCAAAAAAAAAATGCTTAAACTAATAAAAATACTTATTGTCATTATTATTGCGGACAACGCATTTCTTTGATTTATAATTTTTTATTTAGGTGCATTGACCTGTATGGTGTTCTTAATGTAAAGTTTTATTTTATATTTTATTTCTTTAGTTCCAATGCTTTAAATTTAGATGTCTCGCAATAATTTTTGGTTTGGGTCTTTGATTTTTTTTGTTATAATTATATATTTAAAAGCTTCATATTATATTATGGTTTGAGTATTTAATTTTTGTTTTCTAATTATTAAAGTTGATTCTAGAGTTAATTTTGACATTTTTAAAATTTGTTTAGTTTTATTACAACAACATGTTGATAATAAAGGTATTTTCTCTTTGGTTGAGACGAGTATATACTCGGGTGATAATTGTTCCATTTCATTTGTGTTCGTTTAAGTTGCATAGTGCTTGTTTGTTGTTGATTATGTGCGAAATGCATGCTTTTGAGCTGTATTCTGGATCTTGCTTTTCGCAATATTGGATGCTTTCTACTTCATCGCAAGGTTTTGTTGGGTATTGATATATATATTCATTTAGGATAATGTATGGGTTATAAAGATCCTTTTGCTTTCGACGTCCAGGTTATTTTGGGATCATGCTGCTAGTCGGAAAAAGGAGGTTCATTTGTCGAAAGACACCCATAATTAAAGGATAGATCGAAACTACACTCATTACCTGGATATACTACGAGCCCATGCTCCCATCAGCAATCCCGCAATCTTTCTACTTAGTGATTCATGTTTTTTTTAGCTTCTCGTAAGTCACAATAAAAAAAATTAAAGGTGGGTAATCCCGTCGAAAATGCACTATATGTAGCGATATAATTTGTATATAAATTCAGATTATATACAGGCATACATACATACGTATAAACATATATATATATATATATATATATATATATATATATATATATATATATATATATATATATATATATATATATATATATATATATATATGAGTTGGCTTTGACTTTCAAGTCAGTCGAACATATTTATTTTCTTTAAAAATATTTATGATTAATTTTATAATTGTATTTTCAAAATTTGAACCGCAACGATGCACGAAAATATTCCAACCGAAACGACCCATGGTCCGAAAAGTTCTTAGCAACGATTTAATATTACCAGATGAATTTCAACGTCTGCGCAGCACTTAAAATGTGGGCACCAGACAAGAGAGAGGTTTTTAACTTAAGAAAAAGATGTAGGTACATTTATTGGGTACTTACATTAATCGGCTGAGCTATGATCCTTGCTGCATCTGTTTTTTTTTAGTGTAATTTAACTCTTTTGGTACACACTACGGAAATGAGCATCCTGCTCAAAAGAGAGTGTACCTAAAAGATAAGTAAGTAAATTGATATATATATATATATATATATATATATGTATATATATATATATATATATATATATATATATATATATATATATATATATATATATATATATATATATATATATATATATATATATATATATATATATATATATATATATATATATATATATATATATATATATATATATATATATATATATATATATATATATATATATATACATATAGTACTACCATTATACGAAAAAAATGTTTCACCGGTGAAGTTCCAGATGTCGCGCAGATCGCTAGTAAACACTTAGGATAAAACGTTAGTAGTCGCCTAAATATATGCGAGTTCAACCAATGCCGTCTAGAATATACAAGCCATACTGCTAAAAGCAAAAATTATTATTTTTTATTTTCATCGACATAACCTAGATGGCAATTAACATTCGAAAAATGAAAGAGTTGAGAGAAACCATAAATTAAACAGTTAACAATTAAGTGGAAGTCTTTTCATTGACGCCAGCGCGCATGTTATTACATTAAGACATAATGAAGGTAAAGTAGCCAACGAAATATCTGGTTGGCGCATCTGAGTTGGTTTTTGGTTCGTAAGGTATTAATTCTAAATTGGTTGTACTATCTGATTCTAATTCGTCATAATAATTATCTCCAATAATATTACAATGTAAATCTTTTGTTGATTCCTTGCGTTCGATTGAGTTTTCATTAACTGTGGCTGGTTCTTGGTCAATTTCCTCCCGAAGGACGTCCAAGAGACTAGAATCATTGTCTTCCTCGCAATTGGATAATGTAGTAAACGACGTTAGATATTTTATGGATAATAATTTAGCAACGGTAAAGCTAAACTCCTGAACTGAAGGATTGAAATTGTTGCCATTAGCGCTCCTTATAAGTGCGAACGTATTTTCCAACGCGTCCTGGTTTAGTCGGGAAGTTAAAATATACTGCACGTCGAGACTTTCTTGTGCTAATGACCTTATTATAAAAAGTATTCCGTTTATGGTTTGAACCATTCCGTCAAAAGAGAAGACTTTTTTATTGTTAGTCAACTTAATATTTTTCAAATATGGTATCATACTTTCTAGGAACTTGTACGTTTCATCAGCCTCGCCGAACCTTAATCCCGACTTAAACTTATTCACATCAAACATATGTTTGGAATTTAATAAATCAAATAATTTATCTAATTTATCAAACAACTTCCATGTTGCTGACACCTTAGATTTCACCGAGTCAGAAAAATTATTCAAATCAGACATAGTTTTGATTCCTGCTACTACACTCCGACTGAATACCTGTGTGGCATGCTTTACTTTCATTTTATCAAAATGCATAGGATGTACATGTTTTCACTTAATTTTGGACACATCCTGGTGACAGAAGTTTGTTCGATTGCGTAGAGCTCTCTAACGACATTTCAACTCGCCAAACCATCCTCACATTTAATGTCGGAACTTAGCATTGCGTTTCGAAAAGATTTAATCAAATGAGGGGAATCAAATATTTCAACAATTTTTGCGGAACACTCATAATTTAAAACAGGATTATCCCTGGCAGCACTCATATTAGTTAAGGATTTTCGGTTATTTGACCCTTGGTCACAAATAACCGCACGAATCGACAACCCTAGAGAAATACATAAATCTAAGTTACACGATATTAATATACTTAAAACGTCAGATTTAATCGGATTATGGGACACATATTAGCATAATATATGCTTCCAATTTTCTATTAAACCCCTAACCATAAAGACACAAATATGAGTGCCAATTTCTGTTCCTATAGATTCCTCACCTAAATCAACGTATCCGTCTATACTGTCTCTGACAATATTATATTTTAAATCTTGACGGATTTTTATTTCATCAAAAACCAATGAACCAAGTTTCCCAGTGAACGGTAATTTTTCAATTTTTTCTTTTAATTTATTCAAAATAAATGCGTTACTACCTCCTGGGAAGATATTTTTTATTGGTTGCCATCTTATTAGGGATGATTTCGAAGGTAAATCAAATTTTAGTCGGTCTCTCATGAAATTGTATGATTTAGGCGAACGGTAATACATATTTTGTGCAAGAGTTTTGAGATCATCAGCCCATCTTTGATTTTTTTTTCGCTCCAATAAAATCATTTTACAGAAATTTTTAGCTTCTACACTTTTATTTTGTTTATCTATCACGTCATTTAGAGAAATTTTAGCTTTCGCTTTAGTATACTTAATTTTTTACTCATTGTTCGATTTTGTTGCAGTAAAAGCTTTATTTTTTTAGCTAACTTGTCTCTTTCAATTTTTAATGCGTAAATTTGAAAATTACATTTACGATTTAACCGACGGTAAACCTCGATATTTTTTCTGATTTCTCGCAATTTTTGCATAGAAATGAATTTTCACTTATTGAGTTATGGTCAAAATAAGGATCCGGCAATTTGGAGATCTCTTCGTAAGTTAATACCCCTATCATGATTCTCGCCTCGCCGAACGATTCACCGTGATTCTTAAAGTCGGGTGAATTAGTTTTTCTTATTATGGTTTTCGCCTTTATTTTGGCGAATACATGTATGGTAATATTAGAATGCATAAAGCACCACTGATTATTTCTTATAATTTTTTTGACATTTTCTATCATTTGGCAGCTGTTGTGTTATATTTGTTTTCAGTTTGTTGTGTTTCAGTGAATTTAAATTTTTTAAACGTTTCAGAATTATGTATAATAAATATGTTATGCAGCGTTGATTTGTTATTTTTGATTTTCTACAAAAGCTACAAATAAAAATAATGTAAAAATACACGTAATAATAATAAAAAATCTTATAATTATTCTTATACCCTCCATTTTTTATGTTGCTAAAATAAAAACGAACATTTTTATATAGATTCGCCTAAAAATAGATGGCGAACAATTTTGACATTTTAGCTCGCTCACGGTGAAAACCATAATACGAAATTTTAAATTCGCCAAATTCAACTCGCCGTGAAAGTCAAATGTGAAAACCATGATAGGGGTATAAATTTGTACAAACCTCGTTACGTCTAGTGTAAGTTTTTAGATTCGAACTACAAGTAGTAAGATCTATTTCATGAACCGAATTGCAATGTTCGTCAATGTCCATGGGAATATTATTTTGAATTTGATTTTCAGGATTCAATTTTTCACTTGATGTTGAAGCGATCGTCTGGTCTTCTTTAGGTAACAATAAGGTTGGAACTGCATTTCGTTTTAATTTTCGCTTTAAAAAGCACTGTGCCTCGAAATGTTTAGAACAAACGAAAATATTTTTTAAAATGTTTGGTAAAATATGGCAATTTTTTAACTACAAATCAGACTTATCGTAAACCTTGGAGTATTTGAAAAGCCGGGCTCCATTTTTTCGTTTAGAATTGCAATTAAAAACAGTGCATTTAACGCCTGAAGCACCACCCATGTCACAAAATAAATTTATACAAACTAACAAGTAATGATAATTATTTGAATCAAACAAAAATGTTTACTAAATATGTAGCATTAATTGAATTCAATAAAAAAGCAATAATAATATTATTCTTTATAAAAACTCTTATGTATTTTATAAAATGCACTAAAACTCTAAAACGTCAAATATACTAAAATCAAAATTATTTTAGGAACTAGATCTGTTTACGTTTAAATAATACAACGGATTATAATCGAAAATAAACTAAAGTGTAACACGAAATAAGCAACAAGTAAATTGTTCTCAAATTCTATTGTTTTTTAGTTCTACCACCAATAAATAAATAAATAATTATGTGATGGTAGTTATGTACAAAAATTCCACTATGGCTTTTTTTTTATTTTTACTTTTGGTTTCGATCAAAACCAACAAAAACGCATAAATGTTCGGATAAATACGGATAAATGTACGGATGTTTACATATACAGATATAGTGTAGATTTTTATATCTTAAGTGTTTGTGCTATTTGCACAAACACTTAAGATATGAAAATCTACACTATACACTTTTTTGTAGTACATTAATGTTGGTTTTGCTTGTATAGACATTTTTGTTTGTTTTGTTTCGATTGTTAACGTTGCTTAGTTTTAACATCTTCAAGCATTAATAATATTTTTCATATCACCGCAGTATGTCGAAGCATCAGTAAATTGCGCTTGAATGTGTTATTTCGATTTTTAATTTTTAACATACTGCAAAGGGAAAGCATTTAACATTTGATTTCAAGGTTATTTTTTGTAAAGTGTTATGTTTTAGTATTGGTATATTAAAAACGAAACAAAACAAAATAACAATTTTTATTCCTTTCTAGCAGCCTAACAAAAAATTTATTTACTCTTCATTAACCACCATCATGAGGATAAAATAAAAAATGAATATCTATGTATTGTGTTCAACCAACGCTGTTTCTAAAATACATACTATTCTATTCTACAATGTAATATAAATAGAATGTTGTTTTTGTATTTCACGATCGGCAAGTTAGTTCCAAAAAGTAATCTACTGGGTGTGTCGCTAGCTATGCAAAAGATTAAATAATTCATTCTTTTTAAATCCTCTTGTTTCTTTACTTTATGGAGAAACAGAGAATAAAACATTTCAAAAATAAAAAAAATTATTTAGTTTTATCTCATCCTCATGCGTACGAAAGGAAGGTTGTACATATTTTTATCTCTGCTAATTTTCTGCATAATTTAAAACTAATAAAATTACTCGTATTAATAAAATAATGATTTAAATATAAATAAATATTAACTAAAAATGTAATATGAGTTGGAAAAATTTATATGAACATTTTTTATTAATAATTTTAAATTATGAAAAAACACACGACGTACAACCTCACTTTCTTGCGCTTGGATTAATACTAATATTTATTATTTTTATTTTTCACATTTTTTAATCTCTTCGTTTTCAAGTTTTGCTCTCTTTAATTTTTCTAGCATTAATGCCATCTGCAGAAGATTAATGGAACTGTCGACATAAATTGAGTGACGTAGACAGTAGTATGGCTTGTATATTCTAGACGGCATTGGTTCAACTAATTAATACAATACAAACCAAACCAACAATAACAGACATTTGTATTGGTTTTGTACACGTGTACTTTTTATCCTACTCTAACACATTTTATATTAATGAAATGCTGTATATTAAAAACATCAAAACCAACAAAAATGTTTATAGATATTTTTGTTGGTTTTGTGTATATGCATAACTGACCTACACCAAATTCACCAGTACTACTAATTAAGATTAGCGAGACAGAGACAGAAGTCATTCGCTATTTTTTCCTCGTACTTTCTAAAAAAAATACATGCCCAAAATAACAAAATCGCAAAACGCATAAACGCGAATAAAAATACAATCATAATTAATGATGGATAAAACAATAATATATTGTCATTGTCAATGTCATTAGGTCATGAAATTATAGTAAAAATCGGTTTTGAAGATTATTTTTGACACAATGCATTAGTAACTGGATGAGAAAAATTTAAGATACCATTTAGTTTAGGTAACCAATATTTTTTTCTATAACTTCTTTTTTTATATTTAATTCGATTATAAATAAAGTCAAATTCATTAAGGGGGGCTATTTGTGAATTCGATTTGAACGTATTCAACTCGTCGAAGTATAATGTGGTTTTCCTGTTGCAAAAAAAAACAGATTCTGAGTCGAATCCGAGTTGAAAAATGACAGTTTTTTGACGTTTTAACTGGAACAGCCAAAAATCCGGATTCTGCGATTTTTGGTTTTTTATATGGTTGTGTGAATATACGTATTAATTTTTTTATGAATAATTCAATAATCATTTGAAAATAAATTTTGTGTTGAAGTGAAGTAGACAAAAACTGAAGTCAAGTAAACAAAGCAGAACATTAACATAATAAACAAAAATATCGACAAATCAGTTGTCTACAGAATCAATTTTGAATTAAATACACCACAATTTTTGCAAGTTCTTGTTTAATACTTAATGCTGAATCGACATCGTACAATAAACTAACATCACAGTTTTTCTCCTGTTTAATACATAATGGCTAAATCAATGTCGTAAAGTAAACTAATCTTTAAACCTACTTGTACTTGTACGCTTTATAACTAGAAACCTTAATAAGGTTGATAATATCAAACCAACTAAATCCGTTAAGAGATTGCCCTAATTATCGTAAAGTAAAAGGGAGTTAATGATACGGTTATGGCATACATTTTATGACGTTAATGATTCCCATTCACATTTCACAGCTGCATTTGTGTCCAAGAATTTTATTTTTTCATAACAAAATATTCTTTCTTGAATAACTTATTATTTGTTAATTATTTTACTGTTTTTTAAATATATTTTTCCGCATATTTATTTTGATGTTTAAATGACATTTCGATGACATTTAAATGTAATTGTGTTAGTAATCGCTCCGAAAAATTTTACCGAGCGACGAATGACAGCTGCTGTCACTTGGGTTTCGCTCCGAATCTGTTTTTTGTTGCAACAGGAAAACGACATAAGATTCGTATTTGATTTAATTAAGAAACGAATAAAATTGATTCAATTCAAATAAGAATCTAATTCTTCGAAGACTCGTATACGTTCGAATCGAATTCACAAATAGCCCCCCAGCTTGTTCAGACATGTGTTCTTTGTATGAGTTTTTTCCCCTCGTTTCATAGCATTCTTTAAAATAAAATTAGTTTGTTGGTAAATAGGTCAGGTACGATTATGACATTACATCATAAGTTTTGAGTTTTTCGAAATTGCAACAAAACGCGATTATGGGCTACATTCTCGTACATATAGCAAGACAAACTGTTGCTATTAGCAAAAATGGCGGAACTGCAAGTGACATTAGAGTTTTGCACAACTACTTAACGACACAAAAATGGATAGCTCCAAAAAAACGAAAAGTGAACTACACAGAAGAGGAAATTAATATTTTAATTAATATCCTGGATAAAAAGCGACAACTACTAAACTCTAAGTGTCATTTTATATTCCTTGTACTTTAGATTAAATATATAACAAATACGGTTAAGAATAAACCAATGCATTCACTAGTTTTTGAATACTTCACTATTCTAATTTTTAGATGATTCTGATTTGTTTGAAGAGGTCCTTAAAAATGCATGGAACGTAGTAAGTGTGGAGTATTCGGCAAATACTTTGTTGAGTAGGACTGGCGAAGAGCTGCGATTAAAGTATACCGACTTGAAAAGCCGCACAAATAGGAAATTATCAGAAATAAATGCGCATTGTAAGAAAACTGGTGGTGGTGGTCCTCCACCAAAACATAAAGATTACGAAGAATAATTAATTTGCATTGCTGGGGAAAACGCCATGAAAGGCTTTGGATCTTATCGTGATACATTTGAGGTAATATTAGAAAATAAAAAACATCCGATTATATGTGTTTATTAAATTGGTATTGATTCTAGTTGACTAGATCGAGCCGAGATAATTTGGCAAAAATTATCGATACGGCAAATGAGCCTCCAATTTTAGAGGTGAACATTTCATCGTTAGTGCCACAAGAAACTCTAGATAATGATTCAGTTCCAGCTACGAGCAACCACTGCTATTCGAACAAAAAAGCAAATCCTGAAAACGAGAGTTGAAAAACGGTTCAACAATACGAATGAAACGAACGAATTGAATTCTAGAGAATATTTCTATAACATTGGGCTGCGCCGGTCAAAATCAAAATACACCTTACCAGGAATATGTAGAGGAATATTTAGATGCGTAAAATATAGAAATGTTATTGTTTTTACAAACAATGTGAATATATTTTTAAATACCGTAATTTTATTTTATTTTATATTTTTATATACATATACTATATATGTATTTACAGACGATTTTATTCTTAAACACCGAAAAATTTCTTTTGAATTTAATAAAAAAATATATGTGAAATGGTTGTCTAATTTCGTCTATTTTGAAAATTATAATTCAAAAGCACATTCCTATTTAAGGTACCTCTAATATGAGATGGTGTATCTCTATTTTGCATATTATTTTCAATGGTATCAAGTTCGACTTCTGAAGCTGAGGATTCATCATGGGTTATGTTTGGCTGATTTTTCAAACGTGCAATATTATGCAAAGTAAATCAGAAGGTAATTATATCGATGGATTTTTCTAAATTATATCAAAGGAATCCACCACTTTTACAAATGATCCTAAATTTACTTTTAAGGACCCCAAATGATTATTCGATTATTTTACGGGTTTTCTTATGGTAATCATTATATCTCGTTTCCTGCGGATTTGATGGATTTAGGATCGGTATCATGACGCAATGTTATAATTGATATCCACTATCGCCTAAAAGCCACGTATTTGCAGGGAAATCTTGCGAATATAGAAACGTATAAAGTCCCGACTTTTTAAAAATATGCGTGTTTTGTGTAGACCCTGGCCATCTCACAACAACGTCCGTAAATTTATAATTAGATTCTCAAGCCTAAAATAAATTCACATAATTTTAATAATTCCGTTTTTGGTGTATCATTCAAACAATATACCGCTTCAACATTTATCGAAAATTATCCTTTTCTATTAAAAAAAACAGTAAGTGTCGTCTACCTTGGGTTTTTTTATTGCAATATGGGTCCCATCGATGCACCCAACAACATTTGGAAATCTATATTTTTTATAAAAATCCCTCTTGACTAGATGCAAATTTTCGAGTGAAATGGGAAATTTTATAAACTCAACTAATTCATCCCACTTAAAAATTGTTGCAACAGTTTACTTACTGTTGGTTGCTGGAGGTTGTGAAAGTTCAGTTCTCCAGAAACAAAATTTCCACAGCCGAACTTATAAGCACCTGCAAACAAAAGCAGCATTTTTATCACGACGAAACGTTAAAGATATTATTATACCATATAAAGTTTGATTATACCGTCAAAAAAGTTGGAATAGCTTTGCTTCGTAAAGTTGCTCAATAATAAATTTGGCGGCATATTTAGTAAACCCGTACCGTTTAAAAAAAATTGCATCTTCACATTCAAAGGGATTCTCCCTATCACGAAACACTTTTCGTTGAATATTGAAGCGATACCTTTGACGTATTAGTATTCACTCCATTTTTAATTCTAAACAAATATTTTAAGTTTTAACAAATCAGTTTTACAACCGAATTTTTCAAACAGATGGTTTATTTTTTTAGAAATGTCACTCAACCTAAAATTACATTAATGTTTGATTTAACATCTCAAAAACTTGATAGCAAGATTTTGTGTTATTTTGATTGCTAATAGCTAGCAAAACTTGTTGAGAATGTGAAAACTCGATTTCAGCTAGCAAAGTTGCTAATTTGCTTGCAATGTGGTATCGAGTATGTAGCCCTATGTGTAAGACATTACGAGTTCTCATAATTGCGAGTTGTTGTTGTTGTTTTACTCGTAACACTTTTTAAACAGACCACTCGTAATGAAAAAGAGATTATTTTTAAAGAACTTTGTCAACATTTTTCAAGTTGTCGAAACTCGTAACTCGTAATACGAGATAGATACACAATCGCACCCCAGAAAAGAGGAAAAATATTGATGCAAAAATATTTGTGATATATACATAACTATTTGTGGAATCCCGAAAAATTTTAAAATAGTTTTCACCAAATAGAAATTTAGTAATTTATATTTTGTAGATTTAATTAGGTTTTAAAAACTTAATATATTGCATTTAATTCGTTTTAAAAATGAAATAAATTCTGACGGTATAAATTCGTATTAATCTGCGAAGTTAACTCATTACGGAAACGCGAAAACGCGTATTTCGTTGTATGGATTTTGAAGAAGGGGGTTTTTTTTTCACAAAAACAATATAATCGAGCTTAAAATAAAATTCACGGAATAATATTTGCTATGAAACGACAAATGTTTTCACTTCTGTTGTTTATAAAGTTGTTCACCCCATTGTCTACGGATGCAACCACCTTTTTAGGCGGAGAGTTTAAACAAACCTCGAAATTTTTTTGTACGGTTGGTCGTTTTCCTTATTAATTTCGGATCTCCTTCGGCGATGGGTACTGGGAAATTGAGACGGTGATATAGGGCATGATAAAGAAAGTTGTGGAATATCGTAATTCCTAACATGAGTTTTTGGGGGCCCTACCTCATATTTTAGTTTTAGTGGTGCGGAGTTAGGTGTTAATTTATTTACTATTTCATCCCCAATACATTTTGTGTCAATAATAACGGTTGACGACAAAAGTTTTTTTGAAATAATTTTTTCTGGAATCAGTAATTTTAAATTTAATAATTTCTGGCAAGCCACATCCACATAATTATCTTGGCATTTAAAAATAAAACTGTTAAGTGGTTTAGGGAGCGCCGTTTTTTTTCAAAATGTTTCTGTATCCACTTATTTTAAAGTCACTTATACAAAAATGACCTTCACAAAAACTGAGGGGCTATTTGGAATTCGATTCGAACGTGATCGAGTCTTCGACGTATAAGATTCATATTTGATTTAAATAAGAAACGAATGCAACATTAAACAATGTCCTTTATATGAAAGGTGCCTAAGTCCTTGCCAAATTCATTTTTTAAGCGATAACTTACATTACCTATTTTCTCGTCTACAATGGCTACAAAAATGACTGGACGAGTCCTAAGATTATAAGTCTTAGAATATTTGTTAAATGCGTTTTGAAGATTTTTCGTGACATTGGCATGTATTATCGATAATTTATCAGACACTGATAAAGGGGTAATATCCTCGCTGAGTGAATGCAAGTCTCGGAGTAAGCTGTAGTGTTGTCCGTCCGTTATCATATTATAGCCGAATAATAAAAAGTAAAGAGAATGTTGGGTTGACTGGTGTATTGCACTTCGTAAAGCACATCCGATCTCACTAATATTCTGGTCCCAAGTTTTATGGTCTGACGATACAAAGGCGCTGATAGCTGCCCCCACCGATCGATTCACCCGCTCAGACGCATTGGCCTTGGGCGAATAAACTGCCGTTTTCATATGAATGATATTAAATTCCTGTTATAATTGTTGGAACGCTCTGGACAGAAATTGAGGGCCGCTATCTGTAAGAAGCTGTTCGGGTACACCAAATACGAGAAACACTTCATTCCTTAGGTATGCTACTATCTTGTTCGTTGTGCTGGAGCTAAGGGGGTCTAAAAGCACAAACTTGGTGAATTCATCTAGTATGACCAAAATATAGGTGTTGCCATGTTTCGACCTAGGATACGGTTCCATGAGATCGACATAAACTTACCTGCAAAATGGGATTTCTCGTCTAATGTACACTGATAATTGCACTTGTTTAGATAATATAAGACAAAGAGTCTTTCAGACTCATCGTGTTCGGATTTATAAATTAAACAATTTTTATTTGGTTTAGGGCTCTTTTTATTTCTTTTTTAATTAATTAAAGCTTTAGCTTTCGAACCCTATTCGAGTTCATTTTCAAAAGCGTAATGAACAATAAATCAAAAATTCCTTCTTTTATACATAAATCAAAAAATAAAGCAATCACAAATTTTTATTAAAACCGACTTTTCATGGAAACGCCCAGGCATGTATTTTTCGAAAAAAACCTTGCTAATGCGCTTTCATATAAAAACGGTTGTACAATTGACTAAAAATAAAATTGCATGAGGCAAAAAACAATTTAGATGAACAAATCATAAGAGTTACCAATATACGCGTAATCTTCAATGACATTTATTGAATTTGTACTTGATTTAATTTGTAGCATTTCCAAAATCGATCTTTTTCTAAAATTTTTTTGTTTCTCGAGAATTTTTATGTTATCTAAACAGATTTGATGGTTCGTATTTTTCAGATGTCGTGTAAGTGCAATAATGCTTAAATTTTGATCTTTATTTATGTCACTTTTGTGTTGGTAAAATCTTTTTTCTAAAAATTGTTTCGTATGTCCTGTGTATGTAGCATTGCAACTAAATTGTACCTGATAAACCACGTTTGATTGTTTCTTTAAAGGTGTTTTATCTTTAATTTGAGAAAACAAGTTGTTGTTTAAACTTGTAGCTGCACGTCCTATAATTTTAAAGTTATAATTTTTGAAAAGATTTTTGATTTTTTCATAAAGATTTTTAACGTAGGGAATGGCCAAATAATTAGTGGTTTCATTTGTTGATCGAGAATTAAAATTTGTATGGACATTTTTTTGTTTCCAAATTATGTATGTGGTTTACCAGTTTTTCCGGATACCTACTGGTTTTGACATAATGTATCTTTTAGAATTTTTAAATTTTTATTGTTAAATTTAGTATCGGAAAGTTAATTGGCTTATAAACATAAAACACTAATGTGTTCGGATTTGTTTTTATTTTGAAAATTTTGTCTCAGGACATTTACCGTTATGTGTATACATTTGGCATTGCAATATTTTGGATTACAAATAAGAAATAACATATATTAAAATACATTTGGTCCAATTTATCTGAAAATAATTTGTAGAATGTTTTTTTTTGCAGATAAAACTTAAAATGAGTCTCCGAGACTCGACCTATACTGATTAGGGTTAAGATATTTTAATTCCATGTTAGACGGTTACCTATTCATTTTATATTGAAGTCGCATAAAGAAAAATTGTTGGAATTTGGAAGATGTATTAACCGTAGAAAAATATTTCTTCGAAAAATTTGATATTACCTGGAAAAACAAGTTTCTCAACAAGTTTCTTTTATTGGTTTTTTTTTTAATTTGACCCCCAAGCAATCGACTTTAACTTTTCTAAAAAGGTAGGTGATGGATTGTCAAATTCATCATCAACATAACAAAAAAATCGTCGATCCCGTTTTTGAGAAAATTCGTTTGGCAGTTTTATCTTCCACTGCAACCCCCTTCTATTCTAGACTAGAATAGACCTAAAAGTTAACACGAACTGTTTATTACTAAAATCTATCTTTGTACAAAATTTCAACCAAAATTATCAACATGTGTGAGAGTGGGAGGCAAAACCAAAATAATAAAAATGAATGACTGGAAGGACGGAAGAACAGACACGAGATTTTTCTAAACGATGTTTTGGAGTCCTGGTGTCCTAATTCGTCGAGAAATATTAAAATCTTAAACAAATTTTTTTTCGCGATTACATTACTCAATATTACTTCGTTATAGTGGAAAAAAATAAAAACTGATAAACGTCGTTGCTTAACATTTTAAGCTGACTCAGCTCTCACTGAAGCTCATAATATTATTTACAATGTAAAGGCATACAGGCATGTGATCGGAAGCAAACTAAAATTGAATCGTTCCTCACTGTCATATTTATTGAAATTTCTAGTAAATTATTCTTAACACTGTACAATAAATGGCAAAAGCTAATTGACTCAGAGCAAGTTCAATTTTTGGCCAGAAACTCTCCTGAATGTAAACACAACGTGTTATGCCGCAATGGCAAGTGGTCTGTTAACTGAATTTTTCCAACAATGAGTAACAAAATCTCTGAATCAGATTTGACGACTTGGATGTTTTATTGAGTTTCCTTGAATTCAGGATAGTTCTAATGAAGCGACACTGGATCAGGCATGTATTATGGCAATAAGGCGTTAGCAGATGTTTATCGCGCATATTTTGAATATCGCACTTTTGGATGACGGAAACATCACATTTTATTGTTTGACAAAATAATTTATTGATAATAAAACACAAAATTATTTGGTTTGTATTTGGTCATCGGTGATAAATCTAATGAACCCGGTTGTAATTTTGTATAAGGTAAAAACGCAATAATTTATTTTGGCTGATTTGACAGAGCAAAAAATTGTATTTTTAAAAACTATAAAAATAATGTTTGCTATAATATAAATTTTTAGAACATACAATGTCAAAGTAATCAAAACAAAACAATAACAAACAAAATTACATTGAAACGGAGTGAAATGTTGAATTTTAATATTTAAGTAAATTAGCTATTTGTTCATCATCAAGAATGGAATCAACTGTTGTAAGACTTCAGATAAGTGTTAGTTCAATATTTATTATTTAACATAATTTTTTGTTTGCTGTTTTATTTTCGTCTTTAGGAATCGGGAAAAAAACGTTTGCTATATATTGCTTCTGAACCTATAATAAATAAATTTTTTAAAAATGATTCAAGTAATGGTTTATATATCAAATACTTAGGATTCATCACAAGATAGATAAATGGTCTGCATAAAGCGGCTATTGAAAACACCCATAAAATTAACAGGGACATACTGGGGGATAACGGGTAAGTACCGCCAAAAATGTCATGAACCCAAAACACAAATTCAATGGTCCAAGGTATAAAATAAACGGCCGAGGTGACAGCCATCATTTTCACCATATTTTTATTAAACTTTAAATTATGTATTTCTTCATGTGTCTGGTCATCAATTTTATACGATCGAAATCCCACCCACCAAATAATGGCATACGCTATGGTAATCCAAACAGCCGGTAGAATAAGAAACAACACTTTGAAAAAAAATTCATACCAAAATACTGTTATTAAACTTCCGGTAATTGTATATGTCTTATAAATGCAAACACTATACTTGTTTACGTGAGCAAATATCCAATCCGGTAAACCAACAAAAAAACTAAGGCCCCACAAAGTGATCGCTATTTTAAAACCTTCGCGTTTAGTGAACGGTTTTTGCGATGGGAAAACGTTAAGTTTCAATAAAACGATTGAAATTGCGACCAACGTGCTTGATACTAATACAACTGTGGTCACTTGAAACATGCTGTATAATGTACAAATATAATCGCCCAACGTTAACCTCTTGAGGTAATTGTTGTAAACCACGTTAAAAGAGAGAGCGTATAAAATGTCGGTAATTGCGATATTCACGATTAAATAGTTTAAAACTGAGGGCATGGCTCTTCGCACAATTATTGTCCTGATTACAGTTATGTTACCGATCACAGATATTATTGCCGTAGCCACGTGAAGTACACAGAATATATCACTTAGTGTTTTTGAATCTAAATTATCCATTTTTATATAATATGAGGAACTCTATTTAAAAACTAACGTTACAGGTGGATAAGAAACACTATACTGAGTGTAAAATGCGAATATGCGATAAGCTTGCCCTACATAGACTACAAAGAAAAAAAAACAAAAACAAAGCAAAACAATGTATAGTATTGCATATGACATCAAAAATTCGTGTTTTGTATGTTTGGCGCGTGCCAAAAAATTATAATTAAATGAATTAAACGTTTATATGAAATAAAACATGTTCACTGACATTGCCGAAATTGATTTAGAAGTAAACGATTCAGGTAAGTAAAAAAGTACTATCGTATAATTAATTTAAGCATTGTATTATAATTCATTTATATGTATTGGCAAACTCAATTTCTTGAACTTACATTATGATGAAGAATTACGTATTTTAGCGGAAGACCCCAAAAACGATTGGACTCAGAATCAAAAGTAATTGAGAACAACAGAAATTATCCATCTGGTAACTTTACCCATAAGCCATTTTGTCGGAGGTAAATTGTTGTCTATAATGAGTACGACATCATCGACTTGCATATTTTTTTATTACTGTTTCCCATTTATATCGCGATTGTAAAGCAGTCAAATATTCAATAGACCACCTCATCCAAAAATGCTGCTTTAGTTGCTGGATCAGTTGCCATCTGTCCAACTTGCTGATTGGACAACGTGTCAGGTTAGCCTGCGGAACCAACACCATAGAATGTCCCAACAAAAAATGGGCTGGTGACATTATATCTTCAGTACTATCAGATATACCACACAATGGCCGTGAGTTCAATGTAGCCTCAATTTCAACAGAGAGTGTCATCATTTCCTTTACCGTAACTATGGTCGCACCTACCACCCGTTTGAAATGGTATTTGAAAGCCTTTACTGCCGCTTCCCAAAGGCCGCCGAAGTGTGGAGCGTTTGGAGGCATAAAGATCCACTGGATACTGTCCCTGAATAAAGAATAATAGATCAATTTATTATTTTGTTTTATGATTTTCAATAAGTTTAACAGTTCTCTGTTGGCCCCAATGAAATTACTTCCGCAGTCAGAATATATATCTGTACACAATCCTCTTCGTCTTCGTTGTCAAATCTAACACCAATTCAATATGTACGGCTTTCGTACTTTCACAAACAAAGAGGCAAACGTATATCTTGAAAGGCCTTTGGCCACGACCTCGACTACCATGAATGGTCCGGCGAAATCGATGCCCACTTTAATAAATGGGCGTATGTGCTCAACCCTATATGAAGAGATACACATCCTCTTGTTACTAATTTGACCATATATTTGATACGAATGATCTAGTATCTTTGCCTTAACAATCCAAGCAGTAACTGTGGGCCAGCATGATGATAGGTTAAACGATACTCTTCTACTAAACGTTTAGCGAGTTTAGTTTTCGTCGGAATCATGAACACTCTCTTATACCTTGGCATTCTGTAGTGTATACGACCCCCAACTCGAACAACTCCTTCACCGTCAATAAATGGATTCCAAAACTTCAAATTCGATTTTACTGGTTCTGACCGTGTTAAATTCGTGATGTCTTCCTTTATAATTCGATTTTGAACATATCGCCAACAAACTAATTCGGTTTCAAAAATCTCTTCCCTTGTTATAGGACCAGTTTTTGGATGCTTCTTGTTGATCGCTCTTGCATTCTGGAATAAACTACCTTTATTATTGTATGGAATGATGAAATCCGCAATGTTTAATCTTCCAACCAGTCTTCCTCTTTATGGATATCTAGTAACACTGACATTGTACTCTCTATGTTTTTTTGTTTTGGCCAATCCTCTTTATCTTTCAACCATGGTGGGCCATTCCACCACAGTTTGTGGTTTATTGGCTCGTCCGGCATTACACCTCGTGAAGCGCAGTCTGCGGCATTAGTTCTCGTTGGAACGTAGTACTAATCTTCTCTGCGTGTATTCTGCAATATCTTCGAAGGTTTGTTAGCCACGAACACTCCCCACCGATTTGGTACGTTCGACAACCAATCTAATACAATGGTCGAATCAGTCCAATAATATTTATTACTTATGGTAATAGACAGGGAACCCTGAACGTACTTCAATAATTCTACTAACAGTAACGCAGCACATGGCTCCAATCGTGCAATTGACAGCCTCTTAATAGGGGCGACCTTAGATTTTTCCGCAACTAATTTTGTCCGAAAATTGTCCCGTTCAGTTTTGTGACTAGTATATAGTACCAAAGAATATCTATACTAAGAAGCGAAAACAAATACAACATAGTATATACACTAAATTTTTGAAATCTAACATTCATTTTTTCTAAATCCATCTATTGAGTAACTTTGAATTCAAATAAATGAACTTACTACAAAACTTTACTGCAAAAAAAGAAATTATATTTTTTTCATTCGTTTTGTGCACAACCACATGCAAAAAATATATTTTTATTTATATGAAAACACCAACACATATATTTTTTGTTTGGTTTTGTTTTAGAGCGTGCGCGATCGACGATCATATATTTTTTATTTTCCTACCTTTCTAGTGTTGCATTCATATATGTACATATAGCAAAATAAATAAAACAACAACAAAAACTTAATACATATACAATATATGTACATATGTTCATGCACAAAATTTTATTTATACCATATGGGATCGATAATGAAATATTGTTTGATTTTCTATTTGAAATTAATAAAAGGAACAATTTATTGTTTTTATTAATTGTCACAACTGATAAATACATCATTACATAACAAATTTTTGACAATTTTTAATGATAAACAACTTTTCATTCTAATTGAAGAACAATTTTATCATTTAGTATTTCCCAATTTTTATTTTACAGAGAATGTTTTCAAGGTTAAAAGGAATACAAAATTTCATTTGTTTTGGTTTTTCAAAACAAACAAAGATCATTGACCTTGTGTGTGTGTTTTAAATTTTAATGAATATTCTGTTCGAGATCGCGATAGCAAAAACTCGAATTTGGGTAATTTAAATTTAAATAATGTCAAGTTTTTGAATTACATAAGGTAGATCTAAAACATAAGGTACAAAACTTTTTAACATAAAATTTACAACAACAAAGCAATGTAAATCTGTAACACATAGAAAAATAACGACAGTTTTGAGAATATGTATACATGAATGTTATTAATTTATATGTATTGCAAATATTGCAATAACTTGCGTGCCATAGTAAGTTTTGTCAGTTTAATTTTTAATTTTGGGGCTCAAACCCGATTAAGTTCAGCCAGGACTTGGGACTTGGAGCCACTACTTTAGTTTATACTCTTCTTTGTATTTTATACATTTGGCCCAGAATATTTAAAGTATTTTTAAAAATTATTAACAATTTATATTCAAATCAATAATAAAAACGATAAATGCTTTTTAAATCTTTATTAGTTTATTTGAGGAAAAGCCATATGGAATTTATTTGATAAAAACAACAATTTTTACAAATCCATTAGGCATAAAAACCTCGTCTTAACTAAAAATAACATAAATGATATAGAATTAAAATATAAATAATAAACAAAAGTAAAATATAAAATTATAAATAATTAGATAATTCATTAATAACTTTATATAAATATAAAGACATAATAACAATAGTACATTGTGTCATTAGGATTAAAAGTGATACTTTGTTTGACGAGCAATTATATTTGCATGCGAGGCGAAGCGCAGCGTAGCCGAGCAAAAGCAAATATTTGCGAGTCAAACAAAGTCACTTTTAATCCGAATAACACATACTATTTTTTCTTCAACGAAGAAATGCTTATTATAAACTAATTATACAAGTAAGTACAAATTATGTAATTAAAATTTCAAAATTGAAAGTAATTTTGTTGAAATATTTTGTGAAACTAAGGAGATCATGACTTTTGTTTGGTTTGACTATTGTAAGTGTCAAACTGCCAAGCTATAATTATAATATTTTTCTTGCGAACAAAATGTTTGAATCAGAAGATTTATCAAATTTACCTCCGGATGTGGTTCAAACAGCAAAGGAAATTGTATTAAACCTATTGCCATCAAAATCACGTAAGATTTACGAGTGCGCATATAACCGATTTTTGAAGTGGTGTACTGAAAAAAATGTGCAATCTGGATTATATTCAGAAAGCGTTCTATTGGCATACTTTGCCAATTTGTCTACGAAGATGAAAAGTTCGACTCTTTGGGCGCAATATTCTATGGTTAAGGCCACATTAAATTATAAAAATGGCGTAAACATCGAAAAATATTCCAAATTGCGAGCATTTTTAAAAAAACAGAATGTTGGTTACACAGCAAAAAAATCGAGGGTTCTCGATAAAGCACAAATCGACTTGTTTTTAAATTTTGCTCCCGATAAAACATATTTAATGATGAAGGTAAGCTTTAAAACTTAAAGATAATATTTATACTTATATTTTGGTATTTTTCTAGCAGGTTGTTTTAATACTGGGAGTAGCGGGTGCATGTCGTTGCGACGAACTAGTAAATTTAGAGATAGATGACATTGAAGACGTTCAATCAGCTTTGTTGGTAAAAATTCCCAACTCCAAAACAAACAAATCGCGCCTCTTTACTGTTTTGGGAGAAAATTATTTGGGGATTTGCAGAAAGTACTTTGCTCTTCGCCCAGAAAATTTCGAGGAACGACGTCTTTTTATAAAATACCAGGGTGGAGTATGTCATCGGGTAGTAGTTGGTATTCACAAAATTAGTAGCGTTGCAAAAGAGGTGGCATTGCATTTAAATTTAAAAAATGCAAGTGAATATACCGGTCATTGCTTGCGTCGAACTTCAGCTACACTCCTTGTAGATTCTGGCGGTGACCTCACTTGCCTTAAAAGGCATGGTGGTTGGAAATCTAATACTGTAGCTGAGGGATACTTAGAAGATTCCACAACAAATAAAACAAACACTGCTATAAAAATATTACGGCCCGATGAACTTAGTACCAGCTACAGTACTAGTACCAGCTACAGTACTACTCATGAAAATATAACCGCTCATGATACTGTAGAAAATGAGGATACCTTTGCTGCAGAAATATTACCCCCCGAAGATCCCAGTACCAGTCCAATTACCAATATTGTTGGCAATATGGTTACAAATGATAATAATGTTGACAAATCCGGTTTGCTTAATTTTTATCAAAGTTGTTCAAATTGTACTTTTAACATTAATATCCAGAACAAATAATTTTTTTAAATGAGTATGTAAATTGAGTTTTTTGTGTTAATGAATAAAAAAAGTTTTTCCGAAATAAAAAAAATAAAAAATACTTTCATATATACATTATACATATTATTGTGTCTTCACTATAATATTTTTCTCCTATAGTATTAAAAATACCTACTTTTACACCAAGGATTAAAAGTGTAGCTTAGCAACACACACATTTTATAAAATAGTAAGAAAAAGGCCAACTTTAATACCAAAAAACAGTATTAAAACAAGAGGCTTTTAAGACGTTGGGAGAAAAAATATAAAATAATCCATTAATAACAATAAATATATATATATATATATATATATATATATATATATATATATATATATATATATATATATATATATATACATATATATATATATATATATATATATATATATATATATATATATATATATATATATATATATATATATATATATATATATATATATATATATATATATATATAATATATATATATATATATGTATATATATATATATATATATATATATATATATATATATATATATATATATATATATATATATATATATGGCTATAATAACAATACAGGAACATTGGTTGCTATCACGATACTTTTTGAAAATCACAGTACAGCATGTCAAATTTGTGTTGCGTGTGTGTGTACATGAAAAAGAATTATTTCAATATTATATGGTTACATTTTAAATATATCTTATATGATTGATCAGGTATAGGTATGTTACTCTGTTAAAATTCTAAGTCTTCGGTTTTGTTTTTTTATAGGAGTACGTGGATTTGAAGTTACGCATCTTTTTTTATTCTTTTCGGATTTCCTTTTATTTTTAATCTTTTCTAATTGCCATATACAATTTTTCCGAATTAAAACCAGAATTAAAAATTTTAATGTATTTTGCTTGTGGTTTCTACAAGCTCCTGTAAACCATGTAGAATGTCTTTCATCTGCATTAGTTTCATTTATACATTTATTGTATATGGTTTGCAATATTTTCGAACTGTGCATGTTCGTTGAAAAATATTTTGCAAACACTGTCACATGAATTGTTGTTATTTCTAAATATAAGTCAGTCGGGTTTCTTAAATATAAATCTTCCGAAGAATTTAAATAATTCTTGCATTTTATCAAATATTCTGATGGCAAATTTAAACTTTCATCTTGTTTGACCATAAGTTCTAAACAAGATTCACAATTAGACTTTTTTATTAATTTATAAATCACATATCCCAAAAAATATCGTAAACTTGGCAAGTCAATCTCAAAATGTTGATTAATAAAGCTACCAACAAATGCTATCTCATTAAAATCCGAATCCTCAAATTCCTCAATGGTTTTATCTGTTCTCGGCACTGTACTTAAGTTTTCATTGTCCATTAGTTCATCTTTTGAATTCTCAATTTCATGTGGCAACCTATTTGAATTAAGAGCCTCTGGTTCTAACATAAATGAACAATTGTCTGGTTCGTAATTGAAATTTGAAGTATGAAAAATAAGCTTGCTTGATATAATCTTAGCGACAATAAAATTAAAATCATAGACAGACGGATTAAAATTGTTACCACCTTTTGAACGAATTTGTGAAAATAAATTTTCCACAGCGTCGGTTTGTAACTTCGATGTTAAAATATATAGTATATTGGGATTCTCTTTGCACACCATGCTAGTTAATTGTAGTATACCCATAATTGTCTGACTTAAACCATCGATGCAAAAAATTTTATTTTTAGATTGAACCTTTATCTTTTTTAAATAGTCAATCGTGAAGTTTAAAATTGTATACGGTTCATTACCAGCTTCCAACGACAGTGCTGAATTGGCTTTATTCGAGCAAAATTGACTTTTGCTATTTAAAGCGTCAAATAATTTATCAAATTTTTCTATAAATGATGCAGTAGCAGAAGCATGTTTTACTGCTTTCGCAGTTTTAAATTTTTTTAAATATTCAAAAGTTTTTATCCCGTTTGCACAACTTCGACTTAAAATTTGAGTTGCCAAGTTAACTCTCATTCGCTCAAATGCGTTGGGATATATATGTCTTCCAGTTAACTTGGGGCAAACCCTTGTTACCGATTGGCTGTCCATTTTATATAGTTCAACTATTACACTCCATGTTACCAGACCTTCGGGTGTAATTATATCATATGCTAAAAGTGTATTTCGAACTGATTTTAGCAAATGCGGAATATCGTACAATGCAAATATCTTCTTATTCTGAAACATAAAGAATGGCTCATCTGATTTTACTCCCAATAGTTTATAAGCATTACGATTATTTGTACCTTGGTCACATACAACTGCTCTTATTGAAATACCCAGTTGTTGTACCACTTCGATATTCTTTAAAATTAAATCCTTTAATTTCATTCCACTTATAGGCCCTTCAGTTGCGACATAGCTTATTACAAATTTATGGGTATTAAATAAGCCTCTTGACATAAATAAACAGATATACTGTGCCACTTTTGGTTCTTTTTCACCATTACCAAAATCAACTAATCCTACGATTTGGTCACTCACCCCATTATATTTTAAATCAGGCCGAATTTTAATTTCATCAAATAACAATATATGTTGTTTGTCACGATCTGATATATTTTTTACTTTGATCCCAATCTGTTCTATCAGTTTCTCATTGAATCCCGGTTGTAGCTGACTCAATATATTCCAATTATTAATTGACCTTGCTGTAGGCAATTGTAAATTTAAAGTATTTCTTAAGTACTGATATGTTGTATGTGAGCGAAATTCAATACTTTGTGCCAATCGTCGTTGATTCGGTGTATATTTAGAATTTTTATGTCTTTTTTCTAGTAACATTTTGCAAATTAGCTTAGTGTTCTCATTCGGATATTTGAGATCGTCAATTAGATCAGAGATCGATTTTCTTCTTAAGTTTTTATATTTGTTCATAATTTTGATTCTTAATTTATTTGTTACATTAAAATTTCGTAATTTATTTTTCAATTTTTTATTTTTTATTTCTAAAATATTATTTTTTTGTTTTAGTGCCGTATTTTGTCGTCTATAATATAGAGTATTTTTTTCATTTCTCAGACAATTTTCACAATCAATATCGTTCGTTTTACTAAGAGTCGAGTCAATTTTCTTAATCATATTAACAGATCTTTTCCCGGGAGCGGGAAGATAAGTTTTTCGGTTCACATTTTGACTAAAACATAAATCATTCGATATATACTTAACTGTATTAATAGTATCGCAGCTTACATCAGGAACAAAATTATCGGTGCATTTTATTTTTTTATCTTTAAATGCTGAATACACTTTAAATTGATAGCCCAACGTTTTTCTGGAATAATAATTACTGTTACTTAATAATAACGTGGGTATTGCACACTTTGGCAAATTTCTTTTTTTCAGATATTTGTCTTCAAAATGCAATTCACAAACAAAATTTTTTTTATTGTCACTAGTCACTTTTATTTTGCATTTTTCTACCCATATTCGAAATCGAACGGGATCTTTTGCAGGAAAACCGAATAGTCTGCAATTACTATCGACCCGTTTATTTCGACCACAAATAACACATTTATTACAAAATTTAATATTTAAAGACATTTTTTAAAATTTAAATGCTTTAGCCACAAAATTAAAAATTAAACTGACAAAACTTACTATGGCACGCAAGTTATTGCAATACATATAAATTAATAACATTCATGTATACATATTCTCAAAACTGTCGTTATTTTTCTATGTGTTACAGATTTACATTGCTTTGTTGTTGTAAATTTTATGTTAAAGGTTTTGTACCTTATGTTTTAGATCTACCTTATGTAATTCAAAAACTTGACATTATTTAAATTTAAATTACCCAAATTCGAGTTTTTGCTATCGCGATCTCGAACAGAATATTCATTAAAATTTAAAACACACACACAAGGTCAATGATCTTTGTTTGTTTTGAAAAACCAAAACAAATGAAATTTTGGAATGGGTACGAAGGGCCGAATTTCAAAGGGCCGAATGTCGAAGGGCCGAATGTCGAAGGGCCGAATGTCGAAGGGCCGAATGGGTCGAAGGGCCGAATGTGTCGAAGGGCCGAATGTCGAAGGGCCGAATGTCGAAGGGCCGAATGTGTCGAAGGGCCGAAAGTGTCAAAGGGCCGAATATCGAAGGGCCGAATAGGTCGAAGGGCCGAATGGGTCGAAGGGCCAAATGGGTCGAAGGGCCGAATTTTTTTTTTTTTTGTTTTTAGAAATATAATTTTTAAAATTTGTTGTTTTAAGAAATATTTGGTAATTTTTTTTTTCTCAAATATAAATTAATTTTTTATGAGTTTATGTATTTTATTATATTTAATCTTTGGATATTCTATCGACAAAAATATTGCATTAATTGAGGTTGTTTATATTTTGCGTTCCTTTTGGAATTATCAAGTGAAAAAGTATTTGTACATAATAGGTATTTTACCAAAACCAAGTCTTATTATTTCAATATAAATGGAATATATATGTAGGTATACACATATGTATTACTTTTGTAGTATAACCCGCTCGTATATAATAACAAAAGGCGAAGGTTATTTTTTTCTAATATGCGTACCAAATGTAAATAGATTTTAAATAAGAAAACGGAATTTTGTCATAAAATGTCATAAAAATTCAATTTACTTCTGTTCTTTAAACTGATGATAATATTCATTCTTCATTATATACATAGTTTATTGCTATTGTTTTAGAAAAAAAAGTAAGTGGAGGAATTTGTCTTTTGGAACAAAGAATCCTAATTATCGGTCGGCTTTCTTTCAACCTCACTATACGAAAATGCATTATTTTGCTCTACACGATAAATACATAAAAAAAAGGGATGTAAAGATTTTTCAAGTGTGGATCTACAAAAAAGAGTTTTATTGATGTATCCATGAACATAATCATAAATAAATAATGTTGTATTATGTGTTTTGGTTATTCTATATACCTATTTGCATCATGGACAAATATATCTAGAAAAAGAAAAGACAAGAGAAAGATTACAAAAATATCTAGAAAAAGAAGAAAAGCTCAAGAAGAGAAACTAACTTCCGGAATTATAATTTTAAATAAAATTTGTGTAATTATTACAATTTGTTTTTTATTAATTGAATCTGAACCATCTTGACGTAAGCAGATAAATGCCTACTCATATAAAAAATCAACTTAAAATAAGGGACATAGGAAAACTGACTTTGGTATGTAAATTTTGCATTACAACATATTGCAATTACAAAAAGTTGCAATTATAAAATATTGCAATATAACACCTTGCATAACAATTTCCCGTACTATTTTTTCCTTATTCTGAGGAAAATAAATTGAAGAAAAATGACATCGACTAATTTAACTTGGAATTGTAGAGGCTAACGGCTTCGGTAACTCTCACGGGCACGCGGGAGGTCGCTGCGCTCCCCCCCGCTTAGCCCTCCGAGGGGCTTTAGATTTGAGCTTCGGGGGACGTAGGAGCCGGGATCAGCAAACATGTCGCACTGCGTGCCGCACGTAGGAGCGGATTATATAGAATAAAAGGATTACCCAAATACATAATGTTGAAATTTATGATTAGATGAATGGAAAACATCAATAAAACTCTTTTTTGTAGATCCACCCCTTAAAAATCTTACCATCCCTTTGTTTGTTATGTGTTCGTCGTGCAGAGAAAAAAAAATACATCGTATAGTGAGATTGAAAGAAAGCCGACCGATAATTAGGATTCATTATTTACTTTTTTTTCTAAAACAATAGTAATAAACTATATAATGTTCTCGAAAATAACATCGTTGGTAAATGAAAGAATTTTTATGACATTTTATGACAAAATTCCTTTTTCTTATTTAAAATCTATTTACATTTGGTTTATGTACTAATTATACAGGTCCGTTATTCGAAGTTAGTATAATAAACAATTTTCATGAGAAGCTTAAATTAACACATAAGGTAGAAAAAAATTTATCGTTACCATGTATCGTTACCATTTATCTGGATCTGAAACTTATTCGGAACCTACATCTTCAAACCAACTTTTAAATTACTGTTCGGCATCCATTATCACACAAAATAAATAATAAATATAATTTAACTTGTAGAATTTTGAATCTTAGTGATACGTCTTTTTAAGCAAAAAATTTTAAACTAGTGAGATCTATTCTTACAAAAAACAATTTTTCTAAAACTTAGCCCCTTAAATGTGTGATCTTTATTTATTCACTAACAAATAATTAACGGGAACGTACCTCATTATCGAAAAAAAGATCGCAACAAAAATATGCAAGTACTTTTGTCGCAATCTAATAATATAAATATGTATCTATGAAAAATATCGCAGCATAAATATTTTGCAGAGTGAAAACATTTATGATGAAATATAGTCACATATTTCTCGCATACATATACATATGTATGTATGTACATAATCGCAAACAAAAATTCTCACTGCAAAAGATTACGCATACAAATGTCTCGTCACAAATTCAATCAGTTTTACACTGTGAGCACTGAGCAATAATTTGAGCTGTGATTGGGATTTTCTATTTTGGGATGACGCTACAAAATAAAAAAATGTTGTTGAATATTTAAGGCAATTGCAAATATTGGCAGTTAAAAATTTGCGATATGCAGTTAAAAATTTGGCATATCATTTTATTTAATATTAGATCCTGGTAAAATCCTTTTTATTTTGTAAAATTTTAAACATTATCATATGACGCATTTAGTTAATTTTATCTTAAATATTTTTAAAATATATTTCTTTCTCCTTCTATAACTGTTGTAAATCTAAAAATATTGCATATGCTATCAAAAATTCGTGTTTTGTATGTTTGGCTCTCGCCAACAAATTATAATTATATGAATTAAACGTTTATATGAAATATAACGTGTTCACTGACATTGTCGAAATTGATTTAGGAAGTAAACGATTCAGGTACTATCGTATAATTAATTTAAGCGTTGTATTATAATTCATTTATATGTATTGGCAAACTCAATTTCTTGAACTTACATTATGATGAAGAATTACGTATTTTAGCGGAAGACCCCAAAAACGATTGGACTCAGAATCAAAAGTAATTGAGAACTACAGAAACTATCCATCTGGTAACCTCAGAGCGGTCCGAATTTGCCGACTTTAGCTCAGGGCTTTACAGGGCCAATTCTTCCTTTATACACGGATGATACAAGAAATTTTCAACATGTTTCTCCAATTAATTTAATAGCATATGACGAAATCTTCACGGCATCTGCCTAGCAGCGAATTTCGCCTCGGTTTGACGTTGCTGTTAGTTTATAAATTACTAACTAAACACTTACTGGATAATTGGGTTATTTTCAATTTACTTACTTGGATGCACTTTCCAGCCTTTATTGTGGAGCTGGAAAGTGGGCAAAGAAACCGTGCGCACGATTGTATATGATACATATGATATTCTTTGGCAAATCCTCGGCCTATTATATGTCTCAGAGCCAAACGTACCAGACGTAAAACTAATTGTTGATGAGTTTTAGAATTCCTGGAATTTACCGAATTCTGTTGAAGCCATTGACGGTAGTGCCCCCCTAATAAGGGAAGTATCGGGAAGACATCGTTCTATTAGCGGCTTGTGATGCACGCTACGTGTTCACATAAATTGATGTAGGAGCGTACGGTTCTCAGTGCGATAAAGGTATTTTTGTATTATTCTAGTTTATCTTGCTTGTCACATTATGTCAAAATTATTTAAGAAGTAAGTTTGGGAAAAGACTATATAGTGGCTGACTCCCACTTCCTGAGCCGAAACCGCTACAAGGGGCCAACAATGTTGTGCCACATTTTTTTTATAGAACTTAATTAAGCCTTACCTTGGCTTGGGCCTCCCGGGCCCCTCTATTTTTATAAGCGCCTGTCACGTGAAAGACGCGTTATAGAAAATGCGTTCGGTCTTTTGGTCAGTCGTTGGACGATTTTTTTAACTACCCTGAACATGATGCCAGATAATTCTGAGAAAATAATACTAGCCTGTGTCGCATTACACAATTTCCTTCGATTGCACAAGGATGCGCGGAATTTCGCGTCTTTAGCTGCTCCACTAACTGATTTAACAAGTAAAAAATCAAAATCTAAATGGAATGATCACGCTGAGAAAGCATTTCAAACACTTAAATTGTCCTTATCAGCTGCTCCTGATCTAGCTAATCCTGACTATGGGCGCCCCTTTTTTATTCAATGCGACGCAAGTGCTGTTGGCGTGGGTAGTGTACTTTTTCAGCTTGACTCGGATGGAGCTAAACACCCCATAGAATTTATCTCTCACACATTAAATGCCGCGTAACGGAATTATTCCGTAACCGAACTTGAGTGTTACGCCGCAGTACTTAGCGTCCAGAAGTTTAGGCCCTATATCGAGGGATACCCGTTCATAATCTATACCGATCATGCTAGTCTCTGCTGGTTGATGTCCCAAAAAGACTTATCTGGTAGACTCGCCCGTTGGAGTTTAAAACAACAAGCGTTTAAATTTGAAACCGGATATCGTAAAGGTTCGGTAAACGTCGTTCCTGATGCTCTGTCTCGAAGTTTTTACAGTAACCCACCGATGATTTGGATCCATCCCCGAATAATCCTGTTCATGAATCAACACAAAATAATGATCTGTCTTTACCTGCTTCTCCGAATTCTATTCAAGGGCTGGTGTCCAGTCTCACCTCATCAAGTGATAATGATGTACTACACATTGACCTTAACTCTTCAGCATTTTAGGACGACGAATACGTACAACAGATCAATCGAGTTCAACAGCTACAAAATTGTGAGCATAATTATAAAATTTGTGATAATAAACTCTTGATTTTACCTTCATATGCTCCACGTTATTCGTCTACTGATTTGCCCAAATGGAAGTTGGTGGTTCCATTATCTTTGACTAAAAAACTTATTGAGCTGGCCCATTCTTCTATCACTTCTGCTCATTTGGGTATGAAGAAGACAGTAGAATTAATTCAGCGACAATTTTTCTGGTCTGGTATGGCGAAACAAATCAAGCTTTTTATCTCGAATTGCAAAATGCAAATTGAAAAATCCTGTTAATTTTAGCACGCAACCGATGATGGGTTCGCAGGTTGAGTCTACCAGACCCTTCGAGAAATTGTTTGTTGACTTCCTCGGACCATATTCTCGCTCTAAACGAGGCAATACATGCATGGTCATTGTGTTGGATCATTATTCCAAGTTTGTTCTTGTTAAGCCTCTCTTTGAACGGATCAGATTACGCATTGCGCAAGCTATTGTCGTCGCAGGATGACAATGAAGTGTATATATTGTCTAAAACTACTCGGCTATATTTATTCGTGACCAAATTGTCCATTACCTGAAGGTAGTACATGAAAAATCTTCTTGTCGGTACAATCTTCGTAGTAAACATCGAATTTTCTATCCTGACCGACCCATTTTTGTTAAATTCGCAGCCAAATCGGCTGCTAAATTTATTCCCGCTATTATCATCACTAAATTAGGGAATAATGCGTGTAGCGTTAAAGATCTGAATGGGAAACCGTTGGGTACCTTAGATGCCAAAGATATCCGCGCTTGAATTTGTATTTGTCTATTGTATGCCTGGCTTGAGAGACCTTATCTCGGGTGTGGGTCGTCCCCACGTTTGTTACGGCTGGCATACGTCTTCATCGATCAGAAGAGAAGAATTGCGGATGTCCAAATGCACAAATAGATATCAATTTTTTTTTTTAACAATGTGCACTTGAGGTTTATATACTCGTATATGCTCAGTTTATGTTGTTACCAAAATTGGATGTAACATTTCATTCGTTTGGTATATAAACATATTTTGTGTTCTTTAAACATAGAAACAAGTCAGATGAAATTTATATTTCTCCTCATTTCCATGTATAAATGGTTTGATTTATTTATTGTGTGTTTTATCTGGAATGACCCATTTACTTGTGTGTTTTCTTGGTTGACGCGTGTTGTTATTGCTCTGAATGGGGGAATAAAACAGATCATTGTATTTGGCATGAGTCAGATGTAGCGGTGAGAATAAATATATGCATACACTCCGTCTCACTTGTTTAAGAACAACTATTTTTTTAAACATCAGATTGTTTCTCCAATACTACGAGTATGTATAATTAAACAACTTCTAATTGTTATATCGGAAGAGGGCTCTATTAAGAAAATATTGTAACGTCTGGCTTTCTATGTATTATTCGGCACGTTCGCCTGAATTCGGATAGTTCCTCTGCTTCGGTTCGTTGCAGGAGTTCTCTGTTTCAAGCGCTGGTGGATCCCCATAGCTCAATGCCCATATGGGTTTGATTATCGCTTTGTACAGTATACCTTTATTGGTTAATGACAACTGAGACTTTCTTCCCATCAGCCAATACATTTTGGAAAATGTAATTTTTATTTGGTTGCGCTTTGTTTCAATATGGTTTTTCAACGTTAACCTTCTATTCAGGTGCAAACCTTAGTATTTTACCTTCGTTTGTTGAGGAATATTTTTATCGTTTAATTTCACTGGTGAGTAGGTGCGTTTGTTCAGTGTGAATGTGACGTGAGTTGATTTATTTTCGGTTACTTTTATTCGCTGTAATTCCTTTGAGGCAATTTCGGGATTAGTGTGACACACTAGGACAGCCGTGTTATTACTTTGTTGGTTACAGGTAAATCAGCTTTGGACAACAAGTATAATATTAGTCCGCTGCCTTGCGAAACATCTGCATTAATATCATTTAAGCAAGTAGTTGCGCTATTTTGTTTGACCATGTATTGCCTTTAAATAAGATAATTTCCCAAAACTGAGTGAAATTTCTTTGACAGAAGCTGTTTAATTTTGTATATTAGTCCATTGTGCCAAACTGCAGCAGAGCTATATTTCTTGGCCTCGATGGTGATTTTGATTGCATTTACAATTCTGTATACTTGATCTGTAGTACCGTGTTGGTTTCGGAAAGCAAATTGATGGTCTGGAATAACGCGCCGTTCTTCTAATATTGGTTTCAATTTCGTTAGTAACATTTTTTCGATTTTTGTGATTACAAATATCTTCCACTTTTGAGGAATATAACTGGTTCACATGATCACGTTAAATACAAATATTATTGGTATTATACATTTATGTGGCAATTCCCTTATCATTTTTCCAGTAATGAGGTCATGTCCTGGTGCATTTTTCGATCTTATGCAAGTTCTAATTCTATTCCTAACTTTCTTCCAATTATACTTTATAGGTTTGTAGGATAAACTATCATCCATTTGCTGGGGTAGCACCAAATAAATTATATTCTTCGTGTGGGACAAATACTGTTGTTAGATGAGCAGCAAAAGCATTAGGCAGTTGGCAGTTTTTAAATTTTTTATTGCCTTCCACAAAGATTAATCTGTCCTCTTGGTTGCCGATAGATCACTTAAATATTTCTTTACGCGCTGGTCTTCTTCTTCCCACAAAGCAAATCTTACGGCTTTAATAGCTCGATTTAATTTCCATTTCAATAACGGTGATTTTGTTTGCTACCATGCCGGCAAATTTTTCGCTGATAATGTTATGAGATCTTTTAGATTTTCTGCCGCCGCATCAATACGACTAGTGTGATCAGAGGAATATTAAGTAGACAATGTTGTTCGACTAGCCTCCTATATTGATCCCAATTAGTTTGCTTGTATGTAAGACGGTTTGGCATTTCGTTCCTCAGGACATCGGTACTCAGTGTTACTATTACCGGTGATCAAAAGACAGATCATAGCAATCGATGGCCTTAACATATGTCCGTGGAATGCCCTTAGTTACAGAAAAGTAAATTAATTCAGAAATTTTCTTTTTATCCGTGGGCCAGGAAGTTGGATTACCGGCAGATAAATAATCCAGGGACTGTTCCTCTACAGCATAATAAAGTTGTTTCCCTTTCGGCGATGTTAATCTGGAACCCCAAAGAGTAAGTTTAGCGTTGTAATCACCGCCCGCAAGAAATTTATTACCCAGCTGGCTGAAATAATCTAAGAAACTGGAGTTTTTATGGCATGTTTTAGAGGACAGGTACACTGCCGATATGATACATTTTTCAGACCACTCCTGCAGACAGATGTTCTTTCTTATATTTCGTAAGTTCGTAGTGTTCTAATCTTCTTTTAATCAATCCTGCAGTGCCTCCATGTGCTTTACTATCTGGGGTTTTGGTATCATAAATAGAGTTCCTATTAATTTTGAAATAGCTATTGTTAGTGAAACGTGTTTCTGCTAATAATATTACGTCAATATTGTGCTCGGTAAGGCATGCATGTACCCTAGCTTTATGTTGTGCTAGGCCGTTTGCATTCCGATTGGAACAACTTTCTCGCAGTCGACCAAAAATAAACGGATACAAAAAAAAATTCCACCATCACTCCATGCTGAATCATACTCTCTTTATAAAAAAATTAGTTTTCCATTTTAAATTTTTTTGTTTAAATTTAATGTAATTTTATTTTAATTAATTTCATATTTTGTTTGTTTATATAAAAATAAAGTTATATAGCGTATGTAGTTAGATTAAATGTATCTCTTGTGTTTTTACTTATTTATTTCTAAAGGCAATAGACTCATTAGCAAAAAAAAACCATCACGAAACAAAACACAAAACTTACCGTTAAGTCCACTCCAAGGCCTTGTTGTGTCCTAGCGGTCGGCTGTAAAAAAATTACGTTAATTTATCCTAACTAGAGGATTTCCGAAAAGAATAAATTCAATTTACACTTCACACTATAACTGACTATAAATAAACTGAAACCTATATATGAACTTAAATTTAGTTTGTTTTTCTATTATTTTCTTATAATTTCACAATTCTATAATTATACTTTGAACTCTTATTCTGTGTTATTTTATTTTATTTTTTTTTGTTATTTTCACTGTTACCACACTGTAATATGACGGTATGCCTCTATATTTAGAGGCTTAGTCATAAGCCCCTGTTTTAAGGGGATTAGTACCGGCGCACGTATGTCACCTCTTTTGCAATTCCTAACACCAAATAAATGAAAATTTACCCGTTGGTAGTGGCCCGTGGATACACACAATCAGACCACTGATTGGTTTTTAGATCCGTGACCAAAAATGAAACAGTTTTCACGGACGGTGTTTTAATTTCATACCACCACCACCAACGGGAATAGAACCAGAAGAAAAATGTTATAGTAACCAAATTTTGATGGCTTAAACTATTTGTTTTTTGGAATTTTTATTTAGAGTAACGACCGACTAAAAATAAAAATTATTAGCGCCGTAAAAACACAAAACAATAAACGGTGACTTACAATTTTATATTTTGTTTTTGTTTGTTTAGATTATAAAAAAAAACAAATATGGTATAGCGCTATGATGCTTCTTCCTCAATGTCAAATATGTATGCTCAAAATTCAAGTCCAAAGTGATTTCGGCTTGAAAATCACGACCAACCGATTTAATAATTAGCACTTTTTTTGTGTAATATATTTTATTTTTTTTTTTCTGTGGTTGGCATTAATATTAAGTTTCACAGCGAAACTCTACAAGCTTGTATTTCTTTTGCATTCACGTAACTCTCTATTCCTTTTAACATAACAACCAATCCTTTTTGGCGGCTCTTTAGTTGGTACGTGTAGTAATTTTTACCAACTTGGTCAACATGTTTAATTAACGCTTCTTTTATATCTCCCCTTTTGATCCCGGAAATATAAAATGCACCTTCCGTAATAAACTCGTTCGTTTTTACAAGTTTTCTATTTGATTCTTCCCTCAAATAGATTGGTGGCGGCTTTTCAATTTTTGGATATTTTTCGGACGGCAGGTCATCAACAACCAAGCATGAATACCTATCACTATGCGTTAATTCAACACTAGCTAGCTTAGTGAATTTATTCGCGCTTACACTGGCCGCTGATCTAGGGCTTCTCCTTCCCTTTTGCACTAAACACTGACCTACATCACTGTTTATTTTATTGCCATCTGATGCACTTTCCTTGTTTTTTTTAACGTCAATATTTGGCGACAATGCAATGTTATTTAAATTAATAAGTTCACTTCGATTTAAATTGCATGGTAAGGTAATTTTTTGAGCATTTGCTCGTATGCTACCCTTTTGTATTTTTATTAATAATAGTTGAGGTCGTGACGTTCGGTGGCAAATCGCTTGTGGACATCGCTATCTGCTGATTTGGCCCAGCCTTTTTTACTTGATGCTGAGATGAGAACATCCCGATTTCAGTTATTTTTCACATCACAATATTTTTTCTGTTGATTCAACTGTTCACACAAGTAATAAGTAAATTATTTAAATGTTTACTCCGTGGCAGTAAAATTGTAACTGACCTGTATTAGTGATTTGACTTTTTTAGACTGATGTCAGGTTATTTGTATAATGCATGTGAAGTTTATCCTAAATTTCTTCTAAATAAAAAAAAAATGGCGTGTAGTATTATTTTAGGAAAAACTTCACACGTCTATATAGAGATGTGAAATTTATACTAAATCTTTCAAAATATACAAAAATGCGAATATATTGGTGAATTGCAAACATCTAGGCGTATTAATTTATAATATTGCCACTTCATAAAGTTCTAATGAATTATACAACCCTAGAAATCACATTCGTGGGACATTTATCAATATAAGCTAAGGCTAAATAATCAGCAAACCCAGTACTGTTACCATTTAATTTAAGTTTAAAAATTGGATTAGTATACACTAGAAATAGCACAGGACCTAACACTGATCCTTGTGGTACTCCAACTTCAACAACTCTAAAATCACTAAAAGTATCATTAATTCTGACTGTCACTTTTTTATTATCTAGGTAGGAAGCAAATCACTTATTTGACATAACCCTAAAACCAATGTCAAACAGAATAGATTACAAAAGTGTATGATTAACCCAATCGAATGTCTTAGAAGCGTAAATAAATAAGCCTGCACAAATATTAACATTCTGGAAAACCGGTATGAATAACATCCAAAAATTCCAACATACGTGATTCATTCTGATGAACTTTTATTATTTTACAGTGATTTAGGAATATGGTACTTGCCTTTTCGAGAACTTTGAGAACAACTGGTTAGATTGCAAGTGGTTTTTAGTTTCCCTTATCACTACGATCATCTAACCACTCCATGCCCCAAGGAAAAATTGAAAATATGAGCGAGAGCAGGACCGACAAAATCAGCAACAGCTTTCAAAATTTAATTACTAATTCCTTCGTCAATATCTTTGTTCCTCTTAACATCAACATTAATCTGCATGGCACATTTATTTAGACGAGATACTTTATTTTTTTGGTATAAAGAACATTTTTTAATGAATTACGTGACACGATCATTCATACTACGAAACTCGTCATATTGTTTAAGTCGTTTGATTGTTCTTGAATATCCCTAATGTCTACCAAGAGGAGTAATATGTAATTCCTTTATAACTTCATTTATGTCTTCTTTCGGTTTGGTGGCTTTACCAGCTCATTGTACAAACGGTAACGAACTATCAAAAATGAAAATATTGGGAGTTTGTGTTATAGTATTCTCAGATATATTACCAGTGTCATCTTAAGCATTTCGTTTCGATTATGTTCTGGTTACAGCTGCAATTATTTTAGCGGATTCAGATATGTTGAGCCTTTCACAATTTGTTAAACGACTAAGTGCATGATTAAAATTCTCTGGTTTATATTAAACCGAGAAGAAGCTTTCGGGTTTGTTTTCAGCCAGATTACAGGACGATGATTAGTCGTTGAGTAGCCCAAACTAGATCCTTTTCCACGGTATGGTAGTTTCGTTCCGCATCGTTTAACAATCTACTCGCAAATGAAATTGGTAGATCTTTTCCTTCGACATCTTGTGATAGAATCCGATTGCGTAGTCATTCGCGTCTGTAGTTAGTATGAAGATGTAATTGAAATTAGAACGTTGAAGTATAGGAGATGAAGTAACGACTCAATGAGCATTCCATTCAAATTCTACATTTTTCCGTGACAATCGACTTGAAGGTTCAGAGATCTTGAAATAATCATCATGATATATAAAACATATTAACCATTTAATCCCAATAATATCGTGTTTATGAGCCGCTGAAATGTAATTGGAGCCTTCCTTCAGACCAAATGGCATTCGCAAAAAATGGTAACGACCGGCTTGGGTACTAAATGCTGTCTTTTCTTTATCATTAGCGTGCAGTTTAACTTGATGATAGCCATTTGAAAAATAGAGTGTTGTGGAATACATTGCCTTGCCCAGTTGGTCTAATATCTCTGTTATGTTCGGCAGAGGGAAAAATTGATTACTAGTAATGTTGTTTAACCTGTGAAATCCTACAACTAAACGCCATTTTCGTTCATCATCGGAAGATTTCTTGGGAACGATCAATAAAGGAAAGTTCCTAGGACTATTAATTGTGGGATTTATATATTGATCTCTATTTCGGTATCAGAAATCCAAGCCAAAATTCTTAAACTTGGTCAGTAGTTAAATTAGGCCCACATCTTGTCACCCAATAAAGAAATCCGATGAGCGATGCCTATAAATGCGTTTAGTATTACGTCAAAAAGTTCGCCAATTTGAGGTATGTTGTGTGGTCCTTATAT
This sequence comes from Tipula vernalis, assembly GCA_958295665.1. Classification (NCBI taxonomy): domain Eukaryota; kingdom Metazoa; phylum Arthropoda; class Insecta; order Diptera; family Tipulidae; genus Tipula; species Tipula vernalis. The sequence goes on from OY282560.1 coordinate 288,671,533, forward strand.
ATTGATCTCTATTTCGGTATCAGATATCCAACCCAAAATTCTAAAACTTGGGCAGTAGTTAAATTAGGCCCACATCTTGTCACCCAATAAAGGAATCCGATGAGCAATGCCTATAAATGCGTTTAGTATTACGTCAAAGAGTTCGCCAATTTGAGGTATGTTGTGTGGTCCCTATATATTGATCTCTATTTGGGTATCAAATATCCAACCCAAAATTCTAAAACTTAGCAGTAGTTAAATTAGGCCCACATCTTGTCACCCAATAAAGGAATCCGATGAGCAATGCCTATAAATGCGTTTAGTATTACGTCAAAGAGTTCGCCAATTTGAGGTATGTTGTGTGGTCCTTATATATTGATCTATATTTCGGTATCAGAAATTTAAGCCAAAATTCTAAAACCTGGTCAGTAGTTAAATTAGGCCCACATCTTGTCACCCAATAAAGGAATCCGATGAGCGATGCCTATAAATGCGTTTAGCATTACGTCAAAGAGTTCGCCAACTTGAGGTATGTTATGTGGTCCCTATATATTGATCTCTATTTGGGTATCAGATATCCAACCCAAAATTCTTAAACTTGGGCAGTAGTTAAATTAGGCCCACATCTTGTCACCCAATAAAGGAATCCGATGAGCAATGCCTATAAATGCGTTTAGTATTACGTCAAAGAGCTTGCCAACTTGAGGTATATTGTGTGGTCCTCATATATTGATCTCTATTTGGGTATCAGAAATCCAAGCCAAAATTCTAAAACTTGGTCAGTAGTTAAATTAGACCCACATCTTGTCACCCAATAAAGGAATCCGATGAGCAATGCCTGCAAATGCGTTTAGTATTGTTCATGCCATGAACAAACCAACCTTGATACCTAAAATACAAAAGAAAAACCAAAGAATCATTGGGTCACAACAAATAAATGTATAAACTTATCTGACGGCAAACAGCTGATTGGGAATCCAAACATCGTTAATACGTAATCTTCCACGTAACATAGTTGCGTTAATATCTGTAAAGGAATACCATTTTTAGAATTTTGTTTAGTTATTATGCATTCATATTATATAATTGAGTACACTTACCTATTTTAATATTATTTAGAATTTATTTTGCACTTGTTTGTTTATTTACAATCTAATTTGACAGCTAGAAAATAATTGTAACAATAATGTAATAGAATAATATATACACTGTGAAATTAGTGTACTAAAAATTTATAACACTGTAAAATCAAAATGTACTAATAATTTAGAACCAGCATAGTATTTACAATCTCTTTTGTCAGATGTCACTTTTGGATTAAGAAATAATTATTGTAAAATGAAAAATTTGTCAAAAGAAAAAATCTACAACATTCGAGAAAAACCTATCAAACGGTGATAACCTGTGCGAATATTATAGTGTGAAAATAAGTAAAAGTTGAAACAAAATCGTGTTTAAATTACATACCTACTTCCCGCATTAAATTGGACATTCTAAGATACCGCCCTGAAACATTTTGGACATTGGAATTAATTTGGACACAGTAAATCTGCAACGAGCAAACGGAGAAATTCGCAATTCAAATGCGATCAATAAAACGATAAAGGACCTGTGATATCATATCTCGAGCCAGCGACTTAACGAGATGATCTGCATTAAACGGGATATTGGCCGGGTCTTTTTTGGTGTACGTAAATTTACATGGTCCTTCGAGCCGGATTACCAATTTAAATCGTGAGTAGAAGGTTTATATTAATATTTCCACAAATACCGTAATTCGAAAATAAAAAAATAAAAAAAAGCGTTCTTAGAGCGATACTCGCTGGCAAATCGGTTTAGTGCATTTTTTTTAAGTGAAGTGAAGATTTTATCGTACACGCGAAAATTACGAGAAATCGAAATGGCGGAGGCAAGAGCACTCAAACGAATCATGAAAACATTAGAGCAAATTAAAGCTCAGGCCGTGAATATCAATAACAATACTTGCCTTAGCGAAATTAAAGCCTTTTTGTCTCTTCTAAACGACGAATGGAATGATTTCCAAATTTTAGAAAGAAACCTTAAAGGTAAATTCGATGACGCGAATGCCGAGATAGTCGAGAAGATTGAAACAGGTCATTATGAACTAAAACAAAAATTAGTTAGGCTCGAAAAATCACACGAGCAAGATAATGCAGGTCAAGGTGTCAATTACAATGAAAGACCTAATTTTGAATCAAACCAACTTTTTGCACGAAGTTTCAAATCAAAATAAACGGGAAAGTGAGGTGCGTTTACCACGTGTAAATATTCAAGCATTTAGTGGGAAGTATTCAGAGTTTCCCTCTTTTCGAGATTTATTTGAAGCCTCGATGCACAATAACAATGCCATCTCAAAGGTATACAAATTGCAGTATCTGAAAGGGTTATTGAAAGGAGAAGCGTATTCACTAATCAACCATCTGAGTGTCACTGAGGCCAATTACGATGAAGCATGGGACAAGGTTAAATCTCGATACTATAAAATAAAACATGTGGTACATGTGTTGGTAAAACAATTTATGGATCAACCAACTTTGCGCCAGAATTGTTCCAAATCACTTCGCCATCTTGTGGATGTATCTGATGAGGTCATTCGTGGTCTAAGGGTACTGGGTACATCAGCTGAAGCTCGGGATCCGTGGTTGATCCATATACTGGTGAACAAGTTAGATGATGAATCAAAGGAAGCATGGGCTCACGCGACAGCAGAAGTTGATTTTCCATCTCTAGACACATTTTTCAAGTTTCTAAGCAAGAGAAGTGACGCACTTGAAAGTCTTGATTCAATGCAGAAGGTCAAACCGAGTTCTACAAAATGAGTTGCAGCAATGGTATCTCAAACAAAAATTTCCTGTCCATTATGTGCTGATGACCATTATCTTCGGAACTGCGAGAAGTATCTAAAACTTCCAATGACAGAGCGAAAACGGACTGTAGCGGAGAAGAAGCTTTGCTTTAATTGTTTATCTTCAACTCATCAGGCTGTCGTTTGCCGATCAAGATTCAACTGCAAGATGTGTAAACGCAGACATCACGTTACGTTACATACTGACGCCAATCCAGAGATGACAGAGACACAAGCTGAATCCATCAACTTCAACGCCGTCATACATCAATCATCATCAAATGAAATGAAGGCTATCCTACCAACGGCAAACGTTCTTATTACAAATAAATATGGAAAAACCTATCGATGTACAGCGCTACTCGATTGTGGGTCAGAATCCTCATTCGTATCAGAAGATTGTGTCCAAAGACTACACTTGAAGAGAGAGAGAGAGCCAATGTGAACATAACAGGGATAACAGCGGGTTCAATCCAATCAAGAGGAAGAAGTAAACTAGTGATGGGATCTTTGTATAATCATAATGTACAAATAGAGGTCGACGCGTTCATCCTAAATAAGCTACAGCAGAGAATACCAGGATGCCGCATAACCACTGAAAATTTTCAACGAATAGAAAATATGTATACAATTAGCTGATCCAAGCTTCGCGAAACCAGCCCCTATAGATGTTTTGATCGGAGCAGATAAATTCTTTACCCTTCTAAATAACGAGCAGAAACAGTTTGGGACTACCATCTTACAAAAAACTGTATTCGGTTGGGTGGTATCTGGTCAATCCAAATCCCTACCCCATTTGGAGACCTCGACTTTCATGGCGGCGACATCAAATATACAATTAGATGTAAACATAGATCAAACACTGCGACAATTTTGGGAAATTGAAGATTTGCCACAAATAAAACAAATTTCACCGGAGGATGAAGAATGCGAAACATTTTACGACAAAACAGTGAAAAGGCAACTAGATGGGCGATATATGGTTCGACTTCCTTTCCGGAGAACATCGGTCGTATTGGGAAACTCTATACTGATGGCATCCAAACGATTTTTAGCACTCGAGCGGAAACTGTTAAACGATGGAGAACTACGGAACCAATATATCCAACAAATGCGAGAATATGTGGAAAAGGGACACATGGAGCAAAGCCAACAAGATCTACGTGATGAAAAAACTTTCTATTTACCGCATCATGCCGTCATAAAAGAATCCAGTGATACAACAAAGGTTCGAGTAGTTTTTGACGGTTTAGCTAAAACCACCAACGGCACTTCTCTCAACGACGCTCTGATGACCGGACCAACGATACAACCCACACTCTGGGTCACTTTACTAAAATTCCGACGCAATAAGATAGCGCTAACAGCCGATATCGAAAAAATGTACCGGCAAGTGCTCGTTTCTCCTGAAGATACTAACTATCAGCGAGTTTTATGGCGAGAAAATCCGAACAAATAAATACGACATTATCGATTAACCCGAGTGACGTTTGGTCTAGTATGCTCTGCCTATTTAGCAATTCGTACTCTCCATCAAGTAGCTCGCGATTGCGGTGATGATAATATTTGGCAACTGGTTTTGCATGGTTTTTACGTTGATGATTTTTTGTCGGGCTTCGATAATGAACAAGAGGCGACTAAATAGAAGAAAAGGATCTCCGATATTTTACAAAATGGGGGTTTTTGGTTAAGAAAATGGCACTCAAACATACGCAGTCTAAGCGACGATTTTAGCAATGAGGAAACTACGAGATTGTATGGTGATGTAAATGCCACAGTGACTAAACTTGGCTTACATTGGCGCGTCAGTCCAGAAAAGGAAGGTCCACTTACAAAACGAAAGCTGTTATCAGAAGCTTCTAGGGTCTTTGATCCATTGGGCTTTTTATCTCCATCCGTAATGCTACTGAAAATCCTATTCCAAAAGATGTGGTTCTTGAAAATAGACTGGGATGATTCCTTACCTGACCGTTACAAAACTGAATACAAACAAGTGAGAGAAGAATTTAAATACTTCGAACACGTCAAGATTCCTCTTTTCACCGATCATAAGGGAGACATCCTAATACACGGGTTTGCAGACGCTAGTGAAAAAGCTTATAGTGCGGTCATTTTCAGTCGAACTACTAATGACCGAGGAGAAACAAACATTCACCTGTTGACAGTCAAAGCGAAAGTTACATCTGTAAAAAAAATTTCTCTTCCTAGATTGGAGCTGTGTGCCGGGCATCTATTGGCGAAGTTAATGTATGCAGTAAAAGCGACTATGCCACCTACAGCGAATTATTACACCTGGACAGATTCAGTCATCGTTTTATCCTGGCTTTCGACGTACCCTGCAAGATGGAAAATTTTCGTGGCCAATCGTATGAGTCAAATACTCGAAAAATTTCCAAGGAAACATTGGGACCATGTGAGATCTCATGAAAATCCTGCTGATTATGGTTCCAGAGGAGTATCGCCACAAAAATTAATTTACTTAAAATAATATTGGGAAGGTCCTGAATGGCTCAAACTGCCCCAAAACTTATGGCTCACTCTGACTGACTCGAATTCGAGGTCAAACCAAATAGCAATAGAAAAGGAATTCAGCAAGACCCTGTTTACGCATTGTACTCTTCAAGTTACAGCAACCAAAGATGATTAGTTGGATACTTTATTCACCAAGAAATCAAATCTTAAACAGATACTCCGTATCATCGCGTACGTAAGACGTAATATCACGAATTTAAAATCCAAGAAGACGAGAGACAGGGAAAGATGTGAGTTGAATTCCAGAGAAATGGAACAAGCAAGAATACAATGTATTCGATGGGTACAAAATGATACATTCCGAGAAGAAATTACAAATTTACTTAAAAACAAGATGGTCCAAACCAGCTCAAAAATACTATCGCTAGCTCCTTTTCTTGACGCAGCGGACGTACTACGAGTTGGCGGTCGTCGTTTCAACGCCGATTGTGATTACGACAGCAAGCATCCAGTGATATTGTCTGCTGATCACATATTCACAAAACGACTGATATGGGAGACACACACCGAAAACTTACACGCCGGCCCTACATTAACCAGTAACATTATGAGGCAGAAATATTGGATAATGAACGGACGTACGAAAATACGTTCATTACTCAAAACTTGTGTAATTTGTGTCAAACATGCACACCGAACGAGCCGACAATTAATGGGAAACTTGCCCACCGAGCGGGTAACGCCGGCACGCCCATTTACAAACTGCGGGATTGACTTCGCCGGGCCTCTCTATTTTGCGACGAGGAAAGGTAGAGGTGCAACCAATCCTATCAAAGGATACTTGTGTATTTTTGTTTGCATGTCCGTGAAAGCGGTTCACATCGAACCGCCGAGAATTCAAAGTGAAGCACAAAAATTATAAAAAATATTAATCAGAATTATGTACTTTCAGAATTTTTGAGTAGTAACAGAATCGAGTGGCATTTAATTCCACCTTCGTCTCCCCATTTCGGCGGATTATGGGAATCTGCAGTAAAATCAGTGAAAACACATTTGCTGAAGTCAACAAACAACATAAACTTAACTTTCGAAGAGATGGCGACGCTCTTGTGCCAAATAGAGAATATATTAAATTCACGACCACTCTGCACGACGTCTAATGGCGATGACTACGAGGTGCTTACTCCGGCACATTTTTTAATTGAAACGTCAGCCGGGTCTATTCCAGAACCTGAAATATTAGATAAAACTGATTCGTCTTTGTCAAGGTGGCAAAGAATCCAAACCAGAGTCCAAAAGTTTTGGAAAAAATATTACGTCGATTATCTCAACACGCTTCAGCAACGTCATAAATGGCAGAAGACAGAAGAAAACATCCAAATCAACGACATAGTTCTCATCAAAGATGACAGCATGCCAGTGAGTAAATGGCCTCTTGGGAGAGTCATACAAATTCACCCCGGAGCTGATGATCACGTACGAGTGGTTACGGTCAAAACTGCAAGCTCATCGATACAACGTCCAGTGAAAACTCTGTAAGCTGCCAATTAGTTAACAATCGAGATCGTTAACGGAGGGGAGTATGTTCATGCCATGAACAAACCAACCTTGATACCTAAAATACAAAAGAAAAACCAAAGAATCATTGGATCACAACAAATAAATGTATAAACTTATCTGACGGCAAACAGCTGATTGGGAATCCAAACATCGTGAATACGTAATCTTCCACGTAACATAGTTGCGTTAATATCTGTAAAGGAATACCATTTTTAGAATTTTGTTTAGTTATTATGCATTTATATTATATAATTGAGTACACTTACCTATTTTAATATTATTTAGAATTTATTTTGCATTTGTTTGTTTATTTACAATCTAATTTGACAGCTAGAAAATAATTGTAACAATAATGTAATAGAATAATATTTGCACTGTGAAATTAGTGTTTTTGTAAAAAAATGTATAACACTGTAAAATCATAATGTACTAATAATTTAGAACCAGCATAGTATTTACAATCTCTTTTGTCAGATGTCACTTTTGGATTAAGAAATAATTATTGTAAAATGAAAAATTTGTCAAAAGAAAAAATCTACAACATTCGAGAAAAACCTATCAAACGGTGATAACCTGTGCGAATATTATAGTGTGAAAATAAGTAAAAGTTGAAACAAAATCGTGTTTAAATTATATATCTACCTCCCGCATTAAATTGAACATTCTAAGATACCGCAAAAAAAAAAAAACTTTGACGCTGCATTAAATTGGACATCCGAAGATATCGCCCTGAAACATTTTGGACATTGGAATTAATTTGGACACGGTGAATCTGCAACGAGCAAACGGAGAAATTCGCAATTCAATTGCGATCAATAAAACGATAAAGGACGTGTGGTATCGTATCTCGAGCCAGCGACTTAACGAGACGATCTGCATTAAACGGGATATTGACCGGGTCATTTGGTGTACGCAAATTTACAAGTATTACGTCAAAGAGTTCGCCAACTTGACGTATATTGTGTGGTCCCTATACAGGGTGGCTGATGAATTTTGCTACATTAAGAAACTCAAATAATTTTTTTTTCAGTGTATGGAATTCATTTTTCTTTTATTCATGTTAAAGCTCATTCAATTTTATTAAATATAGCTTAATTAGTTTTAAAAATAATGGAATTTAAATACCCCCCCCTGCTCGTTGATGCATGTGCGGCATCTTACCAAAAAGTTGTTCATTACTGCTTGGAGAGTTGAGACAGGAATAGCCGCAATTGTTTCTCGAATGGATTGCCTTAGTTCATTCAAATTTGTTGGTTTTGCTTTGTAGACTTCCTGTTTGCAATAACCCCACAAGAAAAAGTCAGGTGCAGTAAGGTCAGGCGACCTGGGTGGCCAACGGAATGTGGAGTTTCTGCTTATCAGTTTATTGGGAAATTTTCGTCGCAATTCTGTCATAACAGGTTGGGCTATGTGAGGAGCTGCACCATCTTGCTGAAACCACACAGAGTTGAAAGAAATTCTCCTTCGGCGTAATTCTGGATAGAAAAACTCTCTCAACATGCTCAAGTAACGGTCTCCAGTAACCGTAACGGTGTGACCGTTTTCTTCGAAGAAGTAGGGCCCGACAATGCAGCGTGATGAAACTGCACACCACACTGTGACACGAAGTGGATGCAATTCCGTCTCATGGAGTAACTGTGGGTTGGAAGCACTCCATATTCGACAATTTTGTTTGTTTATGTTGCCGTTTAAATCGAAATGGGCCTCGTCAGACATGAAAAGACAGTTCAACATGTTTCCATCCTCTTCCACCATTTGAAGCATCTTCTGGCAAAATTCCAAGCGAATCGGCAAGTCTGCAGCGTTCAGTTTGTTGGCCAATTGAATTTTATATGGGAATAAGTCCAAATCTTTGTGCATAATTGACTGTAATGACTGTCTGCTTATACCCATTTGAGCAGATAAGCTTCTTGTCGAAACACGTGGATTGTTTTGTATGGCAGCAGCTACAGCAGCGATTGTTTCCTCCGTTCGAACTGAAGGGTTTCGATGGTAAGGTCTTCTGTTGACTGTCCCATGCTCGGCAAAATTGTTTACAAGTCTCATTATGGTCCATCTGCTCGGAGGATTGCCGCCAAACGTGCGCCTGTACTCTCTTTGAACCGAAACTACGGACTCCAGAGCGTGATAGCGGCGGACAATCCAAATTCTTGTTTCAGTGTCCCAGTTATCCATTTTTGTTAAATGTAAAAGTCAATCTGCAAAATAAAAAAAAAATTAACTAGATTCATTGAATAGAAAAAAAGTTATTCAATTTTTTTTTGGTAGCGGCTTTCATCAGCCACCCTGTATATTGATCTCTATTTGGGTATCAGAAATCCGAGCCAAAATTCTAAAACTTGGTCAGTAGTTCAATTAGTCCCACATCTTGTCACCCAATAAAGGAATCCGATTCACGTTTAGTATTATGTCAAATTAAGTGTTTAAATCGGTACGTGTCGTTCTATTTTAATTTATCTTAAACTTTTAATATATTTAATATATTTAGTATATCTAAAATTAATAATATTTTATTTAATCCATCCAGACACTTGCATGCTCCATCAAGTTTGATCATTTCCTATATAAATAACTAAATTAAACTAAATTAGTCTCAATTCGCTACTTAACTTTTTGGAGAGTAATAAATTCTGCAATATACCTGAAACAGTTCAAACTTTGAACCCAATTAGCATGTTATGAATAGTCCACCCTTCCCATATAAGAACACAACCAACTACAAATTTGTTCCCATCCGAAAACGCCCACAACCACCATCTCTCCCACCTTGACGTTACAACCGCAAACCCTTCGTCAATTATAAATTATAACAAATAAACTATACATATATGTATTCAATTATTTATTTACTATGTCAATCCATTTATGTCTATTTATTTTACCTCTACTTAACTTAAATAAATTTAACGACATTTGTTTAGCAGTTTATTAATTAATTAATTACCCATTAGTTCCTTGCTTGACATCGCTCTGATGAATATTTGAGAGTTGAGATAATTTAAATCCTGGTGTATCGAATCATGCCAGGTAAAACATGGTCGTCCTAGTTTCCTAGGACCAGCACTGTACGTGAAAGCAGCCTTGAGTATATGGATAGACGGACGGCGGTACACATGTCCCCAATAATTGATCCGCTGGAACTTAATGCGCTTTGTTATTGTTTTACCGTTCAAAATTTCTTTAATTTTCCTTGCTCCGAGGGTGGATTTATCTTTACTAAATTCCAGTAATCTTCTCAAGAAAAAGAGCTCATATTTCCTTAATCTCTTCCGATTTGCAAGTGTAAGGGCGGTGGTTTTCAATCCATAGATCATCATGCGAACTATGACAGTATTATACATCGTGATGGCTATCTTAGAAGATACTTTATTTCTTTTAATGAAAGATTGCATTAGTTTTGTGACCCCGAGCGCTTGGCGACACCGGGTCCGGATAGTGAGGGGCCTACTAAGCCTAGTTGTGAAGTAGGTGCCCAAGTATCGTAATGTTTTCACTGAGGTGAAAGTAATTCCACCTATTCTGACATTGGATGGGATGGGTATTAAGGAGTCTGGGTTTCTAATAAGTACAGTGCATTTATTTGGATTCACTGTTAGTCCGGCAATCTCTAATCCAGCGATCAACTCAATCAGAATGGGTTCTAAGCGTGCAGGGTCCCGAGTGACAATTAAAATGTCATCAGCATATGCTAGAATTAAAGGAAGCTGCAATGTCCCTCCTTGATTTAAACATAATTCTGGATACTGATCGGCAACAGTTACCAATACTTCATTCAAAATGAAATTAAAAAGTCTTGGTGATAGAGGACAACCCTGTTTTACCCCTTTGTTCTTTTTAACTCTAGCTGTACAGGTGTTAAACCACTTGATGGAGGTTTTCTCCCAGAAACAAGCCTTTATGATGCGGTTTACCAGATAATGAGGCACATATTGTTGAAGACATTCGATTACGACCTTTAGATTGACTGTGTCAAATGCTTTTGCTAAGTCAATAGAAAAGGTAAAAGTTTCATTCCCGGAGCGCCATTCTTCATCCAGTACTCGACGAACGACAAACATGTGATCATCAGTCGAGCGATTGGGCAAAAACGCAGCTTGGTATGAAGGCGGTAATTCGAGATGATCATCGAACTTTTCCAGAAGAGCCTTGGCATAGATCTTGTATCCTACATTGCATAGGGTTATGCGTCGGAAATCACTGGTTTGACGAGGATTCTTGTTCTTAGGAATTAGAACCTGAATGGTCTCCAGCCACTCGGTTGGTGGGTCATTGTTTATCCATGCAGTTTCTATGACTTTATGAAGCGCTTCAACAATATTGTTGGGTGCATATTTAAATAGTTCAATGGGAATTTGATCCGGCCCCGGGGCAGTGCCTGGGCGGATAAAATTCAGGACTGACTGAATGTCTTCCTTATTTGGAGGAGAACCTAGAGGAAAGTAATCCTGTTCCTCTATAAGGCTCGGCCAGGTTCCTTCAATGGTAGAAAGTTCATTTACCCAGAAGGAAATTGGTATGTAATTTCCGCGAAAGGAAGAGCAATCTCGTTTGAAAATCTTAAAATATGAATAAGTTCTGCGAAGACGTTCTGGAGGAGAATAGTAAGTCAAACGACTAAAAAATTGTTTGCATTCAAAAGATTTGTGCCTGGAATAGGCATCAGACAAACGTTTCCTGGCACTTTGTAGACGCAATCGAGAGCTCATCTCCTGTGGATGAGCATGTTTGTGAAATTGGGCCTGTTTAAAGAGCGCCAATGCTTTCCTACGCTTAGGTGTCAGGGGCGTCTTGGTGGTGAGTAACTGTTGGGAGCTTTCCTTGATGCAAGTAGTTATCAAATGCCATAGATTACAATAATTTATATCTGAAACTGCTTGTGCAAATGATTTTGCTAAAACGGACTGATATTGTTTGTGTATCTTTACTCCTTGCAGTAACGAGAGATTCAAAAATTTGAATGAATAGGTCATAGGTGGCCCTGCAGAGATCAGAACTGGCTTAACATTAGTAGTACAGGCAAGCGACCGCACTTTTCGCATGGTGCACACAATCCATATTAAACGATGATCGCTTAGTGACGGGTAAAAACAGGCGGCTTTCACCGACTAACCATAAATAACCCGATTGCTTTTACGGGTTAAAATATAGGCCAACTGGGAATACAATCGACCATCAGTCCAGGTTATAAGTTTCCGCCGACGTCCATGAAGGGTGTGATTAAAAAGTTGAGTCGACCGAGTTAGTAGTTCTAGAGAAACTCCATTCTCATTCTTCGACTGCAAATCATCTTCTTTTAGATGAGCATTAAAATCTCCAAATAAGACGATATCGATCTGTTGCGGGCAACGATCAATTATCGAAAGTAACTTTGAGAATATCTTTGTGGAAAGACGACGATTGTATTGGTAAGTGTGAGGTGGAACATAAACGGATATGGCAATGATCCTCCTATTCTCAATTCTGCCGTTCAGAGTAATTATGACACCAAAATATTTTCGAATTCACATGGTCCGAATGAAGGTATGCCTTTTTATCAAAATTCCCACTCCACGTCTTTTTGTCTTGGGATCGTTTGTAAGGTGCCAAATGTAATTTTTTGAAGAACAGGTTCCAGAGGGCATATTTCTTTCTGAGACACTACATATATGGACATTATTTTCTAATAAAATTCTGTCAATGGCGTCACGTTTCTGGGAGTTATTAAGGCCTCGAACGTTCCAAGTTCCAAGGCAGAATGAGTTGACGGGAAGGTCCAGGATTGGTGACTCAATTAACTGTGATTCCTCAATTAGTGTATAAGGATTGTCAGTGGTGGAAATTTTCCGGTGGACATTCTCTGCTATGTTAGGCAAATCGGAATATTGTGCCGTGTTAGCAAGCAATGGGGTATGTTCCTGTTGGAACATTAAGCTGTCATAATGTGACCCCGTATATAGCAAATTAATTTCAGTGTTATACGTTTCCCTGGTCGGTGTAAAAGTGATTTGATGTTTGACATAATAAATATTTATTTTTAGTTTTTTCAAATTAGACACGGCCGAAAGACATTCGGCGCCACCCCAAAATCCAGTCTGCTGAAGGTCGGATAGATATCTTAATATTAATTGATTTCCATTGTGATTCAAAATTTCCTTGGGATTATAGATCTGATAACATGCATCCAATATTGTGTGAGAATAATCATCAAGATTACCGCGTATAAAGCTGACAATTTCAGCTCGGAGATCACTTGCTGAATAGGTTGAAGAATGAGAATCTTGTAGTTGCAGCTGATGGATGATTGCATTGAAAAGGCAATTTCCATCACTTGGTATTTTGTGTACTTCCATGCCTAACAGTAAATACTGAGTGTGCAATGTATAATACAATATTGCCAATTTACCGATTTATTTAACTTAGCTTACCTTCTAATTTTCTAGTTATTAATTCCAGCTATTCCACTACAATTGTAAATTCTAAATTCTTAACTCAATAGCATACTAAATAATTTAATTTATGAATTATTTTAATTTTAATTTTAATTCTATTTCATCACACACTAATTTCATCACATCCACTCACTACATTTCATATAACCCTACATTTCAAATAAATTCTACACTCTATATTTCAAATAAAATCTTTAAACACATAGACACTAGTTTAATAATTAGTTAGCCATTTATCATTTATGTACTTAATTATTCCTTTATTAAATTCAGTACCCTTTGTTATATCACTCTGTTATCTTTTAATCACTAAACACCGTAACTCTATAGTTTGCTCTAATAATTAATAAATTATCTAATTTTTGTTTTTTCTTTTATATTTTCTTTCATCACACATCACCAATAGTTTCATTACATCAAGGCTTCTTTTAAAATCAATAAACTGCATTTCCAGTTTGGACATATATTCCAAGACTTCCCTATCTCACCTGTCTAATCAAAACTTTACACATTATACCTAATGTTTTTTCCTTAAATGTTGAACCGTAATAAAGCGATGCACAATCATGCACTCTTACACAATTCACAATTCACTGAATTTATCGAATTTTAGTTTGAATAGCCAATTTACAATAAAATAATTATTTTTAATAAAAATTAATTCTCGAGGAAAAAAACACAACCATTTGACTCGAAAGTCATGGCCAACCTCTATAAATAAATAAATGTTAATGTAAAAATAAATTAATTAATTTCATAAATAAATAAACCCCTATAAAACAAAATTAAATAATAAAGTGGCGTGATTTACAATGTTAAACAAAAGCCTGCACAATATGTAGATGGTATTGATTTTCTTACGTTACAAATTTCACCCTTAAGCTAGAACAACCGAATCACTTATGTATGTATGTAATATATATATATAAATTATTATATACCAATATACAATATAAATTATTTCCAATATTTCCAATATACAATATAAATAGAACTAGAATGCAAATATTTATTGTGCCACATCCTTAAAAATTGACATATGTATAAAAACTACTGTAGAGCTTACAAATATTAATAGATTTTTCTTTAGCAAACAAGATTTTATAAAAAAGGAAATTTAGGAATCGCAAATTTTTTTATGTATATGTTAAGCAAACTTCCTTATTTTAGAGCATAGATTTGGATAAAGCCGGAAAATTGGTATATATGTACTTGTACATACTCGTATATATATATATTTAGAGAGAGAGCGAAAAAATTTAATCGTTATGTACTTAATCGTTACACACGAAAAAAAATAGGAAATTAGCAAAATCGATTTAGGATAGTTCAAACAGAAATCAAAAATTCATCATCATCCAAACAAGATTAAATGAAATTGATACAAATATCCGTTGATAAATTATTATTGATAAAATAACATGACAGATTGATTTTGTGTATTTGTATAACAACCCCGTATCAAATATAGCCTCCCAAAAAAAAAACCCATAACCAAATACGGTCCATAAATAGAAAACTGATATAATGTTTTGATATCTAGATAAATTTATGATTTTGTGTATTTATTAGTTGATAGATTCTCCTAATTTAAATGAATTTCTAGTTTCTATGAAACACAGTAATAACAGTACACGTACATACATATTCAGTAAATATTAAAAGAGAAAATGTTTAGTTTTATTGATTTGGCCAAAATTAATTTGAAAAAGGGGGTGTTCCTCTTTTTCCCATTTTCGATTCTATACGAAAATTTATTTTGCAACATACTCCATAATTTTAATATTTGGAATATTTCACATTACACAAGAAAGAAATTTTAGTACTTTTTGTTGAAAAGAAATTAATTTTTGGAATTTTATTTTTATGGATTTGAATATTTTATTAATCAATTAAACGTTGAAGTACAAAATAATTATTTGTATACATATGTGGTACTTGTATGTTAACACTTCAGTACGTACGTTTAGTTAGTACTCGTAAGTTTAAGTTTTTATTTTAACGAGGGTTTTGGTTATTATTTTAAAGTTAGCTTTCTCTGAAAAACTTTTTTTATAACAAATTATTAAATAATTACGAACTGTGAAATCTAATTATAATTTTTAGTACGCTGAAAAAACAGAAAAACATAATGTGTTCACTTGGTTGGAATAATATCTTTTATTTTCTTTCCAGTTTTCCACCGAATGCTAATTTTGTGAAAATCATTGTCGTTATTGTAAATTAAAATTTTACTCGTATATAGACAATAAAAAATGTATTAAAAGTTTCTGGTGCCCGGAGCTGCAAAATCAAGAGATTATTCAGACTTTATCAGATTTGATTCATTTTTTAAAAAGTATGTGTACCAGTGTACGTATTCTTATTAAACGCATTAAATTTGAAAAATTTAATCTTATTGTAATTACTTAATCTAAATTTAAAAAACAAAAAATTAATTTCGGTCTTTGGAATATGCAACGAGGCATATTTTTCGTTAATCGGTTTTAAATTCGAGTTAAAGCTTCGAGTTTCCCATTAAATGTTTCGTCACTTAATTGAATTAAAATCATTGAACTTATTTCTTAATGTAAAATGATTTAAATCAATTGAAAATACGTGCTAATAAATCCTGTGTATGTGGTCAAATTTTGTCGGAAAAAACAATTAATTTATTTTTCTATTTTTATTATAATTAATTAATTTTGGGTTGAAAAATTCCGAATTATCTCGAATCGCTAATAAATAATATGATTTTGTAAAATTGTTTGTGGGGCCGCAAATAATTATATAAACTAAGGACTCTGCCCCTGGGCGCGAAGCGCCCCAACCTTGCACTGCCGCTTTGCGGCAGCATCTAAGCGCGAAGCGTCTCAACCCCGCCCCGCCGCTTCGCGACAGCATTTTAACTCCTATACTCCGTGCCAATCAAGCAACGTCAAACATTGATGAGAATAACTATAGTATAATAAGCTTTGTTTTCGTTAAGTAATTTTACAAAATTTATGAGGATTTAACACCTGTAACATGGCAGATTAGACCGAAAATAGCGTAGTGTTTCCTGGACTTAATTATAAAACTATAAAATATGTATGTACTTCTTCCAAACCACCATTGAGGTAGAGTACAGGCGCGTTTTTTTTATGTGGTGTCCCCCGTAGGCCTAATCCTCAATACAAAGAAATCTAAACAAATCAAATAAAAAAAAACAAAAAGTCGTCCGAGCAAGTGTTATTCGTCCCTTTTTGATAATCCATGCATGTATGGTAACAAATATTACGTATGTAATATAATACTGAAGTTTAGGTTGTTTTGGGAACTAAGGGTCAATGATTTCCTTATAAACAATATTTTTTGTAAATACTCAATCATTATTAGATCTGATCTGTAGTATCTGTAATGTAAAATCGCAATCCATCAAACGAACGAACTATACTGGCAGCAACTGTTACGGATCCATCCCGGCGACCAACACGTTTCAATCTTGGGATAGCTGCAGTGGAAACCGGCGGATTCACTGTCGTCGGAAACACACGGATCGAACAAACCATTCGTGTTGAAAAAAAACACACACAAACACTTCACTTCGAGCCCAATAAGATCCTCCCAAATCATCACCCATTAAAAAAAATTAATTCATCTTGATCTTACACTTTATTTCAACAAAAAAAAAGATCAATAATCATTTTATAAATAGTAACTAATTAACAATTACTCAAAAGTCGGTGACCATGTAAGACAAAAAAACAAATAATCTTCCACTGCCACTGAGATATAAATTTACCGTAAAAATTAACAACTCCTTAAACAAAATTATTTATGCTGGAAGCACATTGTAAAAAAAAAAATCATCTAATATGTATTATAAAGTAATACAAAAAAAATTTCTTCAAAAACTCACCATCCACATTTTCGGCCAAAGAGTACTCTCTGCTCGCTATGGTTAGGCTTGTGCTGTAAATTAAAGTATTAGGATTTTCTTTTTTTTCACTTCAAGCATGCACAATTTTTGGCAGAATCACAAGAAAAAAAAATTTTAATCTTTAAATTTACTTCACCAACTAATAACTAACACAAAAAATAATAATAATAAAAACACAGAAACACTCGTCGTATCTAAATGCAGAAGTTGTTGTTGTTTTAAACGTTTCTTTTTTCCTTCAACTAATAAGATCACGTCCCATCTGCTACACCAGCATATACCGCTAACCAATGGTTCCATCCTAATTCAGCCGTTCTAATTCTGTTGTTTAGGTGTGGCTAAGTAAAAGGCCTACAACTGGCGTGATAAAAAACTGGAGGCTCCGCTAATGACCTTGCTCGGCCGGTCTAAAAGCCAAAACGATGTACGTTGTTTTGTTTTATCACAATTTAGCCTGGTATCTCTCTCTGTCTACCGTACAACAAAAAAACAACCCATGTCTTTATCGAATAACTGATCAGAAACAATCGGTAAAATGATGGTAACTCACCGAAACTGTATGCAGTGTATAAATTATTATTTTTTATAATTAATAATTATCTAATTATTTTTTTCCTTATCGTAGGCGATTGGTATTTCGGATATTATATAATATCAAATTTACCTGACAAGCATTTAGCTTGTCCTCACAAATAAATAAGTATATGCTCTTAGCGGTAGCCTCAACTCGAATGACATTACTTTGCTAATGTTTATTTTTTTATTTTTTATTTTATTTATTATATCTGTATATAAAGATACCACACTATGCGCCAAGAGTACTACATAGATACGAGTACTTTCACAATAAATTCTTAACATCTACCAATGTTAGTCATTAGTCACAAACAAAAAAAATTCAATAAATCTATATTTATCTGTTTTGAGGAGAATCCAAATTGTGACGTCATAGTTAATATAACAATAATGAAGTAACCATATACTAATAAATATACAATTGAAAGCTTTTACAGGGAGAATCCAAAAAAGAAAATTGAATTACACGGACACAAATAACAATACATACTTGTTATTATCGATCATCACAAATGATATGACGCGGATGATTAACATCCAGACTCACGCAACTTATCTCACGCGTACCGTATAAATGGAAATTGGAATACCCAAAAAAACACAAACAAAGTATATCCAAGGTATTGATCACCTGTAACACAACATACAATTGTCCATGGGTAAACACAGGTTGTCGTAATAAAATCCCTACTTTTTCAAATGTTTGTCCTTGCGATTTATTTATAGATATTGCAAAAGCTGATATAACTGGGAATTGAGTACGTTTAAAATGAAAAGGTAAAAGTGTACCTGAATAAGTGAAATGAATCCGAGAAATTAAAATTCGTGTGTGACGTGCAACGCCTGTTAAAATTTCACAATCAATAGTATTTGTATGCATTTTTTTCACACGCATTCGAGTTCCATTCACCAATGCATTTTTTGTATTTAAATTACGTATGAGTAACACAATACAATTTTCTTTCAAAACCAATTTGTGTGGCGGTAAACCGGTAACAGTCAAAGAGTTTAAAAATTCAACCGGATAATTGATTTGTTCTCGAATATCATGGCTAATAATCGTATCAAAACTATTATAGTATACTTTTTCATCGCCTGGTATTTGTTTTTTTTTATGTAGAGGAGGAAAATGCATTATGCACGGTGTGTGGGACTCTCACCCACTAAAAATCTCCTCTATTTCAGACACAAATCCATCCTGGAACTACTTTTCGTATTACATCGGGATGGTGTCTCGTATTTTGCCCTCATAGGCCTCCTATATTTATAATTTTTATAATTTCACTAATTTCACTTCTATCTTCGCTGGTGGTTATCCATTGCTGTTTTCTTTCGCCGTAGGATCAGTTCCACATACTGGGCCACTAGATTCCAATTCGACTCCGTCCTGAGCATCATGTTAACGATATTATCAGATGTTGCGTTGCCGATTTTCCTTTCAAGTTCTTCTCTCTCACGTTTCCACTTCTCGCATGTAAAGAATGTGTGTTGCGCGTCATCAAGGCCTGCATCCCCATAAATGCATGACGGGTTTGCCACCTTCCCCATCGTGAACAAATATTTGCAGAAATACCCATGGCCTGTGAGGAATTGGGTGAGGAAATAATTTGTTTCACCATGTTTCCTCTCTATCCACTCGGCCAGGTTTCTTATCAGCCTTGCAGTCCACCTTCCACGGTCCTCTGTTTGCCACCTCTCTTGCCAGCACAGCATGGTATATTCTCTAGCCACACTTCTTGCTTCTTCACTGTCAAGGTCGTCCTTGATATCGTATATCTTTTTCCTTTCTTCAGCCATTAGGTCGATAGGGATAACACCCGCAATGATCATAACAGCCGGTTCCGATACCGTTTTGTAGGAACTACAGATTCTGAGTGCCCCACGACGCTGTACAGTGGCCATTACTTTCCTATATTTATCCGTCTTTAGTGTGTCCGCCCATATTTCACACCCGTATAAAAGTATAGAATTTATGACCGACATCATTAGTTTCCGTTTCGCTGCCGTTAGACCTCCGACATTCGTCATCAGCCTACTCAGAGCAAAAGAGACTTTGTTTGCTTTCTCTGAAGAATGCCTGATTTGTTCTCCAAAATTTACTTTTGTGTCCAGGTAGACCCCCAGGTACTTAATTGCTGTGTTAGACCGTAACTGCTGGTTTTCCACCTCGAACAGTACATCGGTCGCCATGTGTCGTCTCGTAAGCAGCACAAGCTCTGTTTTTTCCGTTGCTAGGGCTAAACCACGTCTGCTTAACCACGAGTTTGCTCTGCGCATAACCTGGTTAAGCTTACGCTGTACATCCTCTATGTTTTGAGCGATCATTACTGCCGCTATATCATCTGCATACCCCACCATGAAGGTGTCATCTGGCATTTCCATACGCAATATGCCGTCGTAAGATGCATTCCACAAATCGGGACCTAGAATGGACCCTTGAGCAGCACCTCCTGTGATCTCTTTTCTACATTTCCCCTCCATGGTTTTAAACATAAACATTCTATCTTGAAGGTAGCTATGCATTATTCGCAGTAGGTAGTCTGGCATATGAAAGTCGCTTGTTAACGCCGACAACATGTCCGCCAATTTCGCGAAGTTAAACGCATTCTTCACATCCAACGTGGCAAGCAACACTATTTTCATCGAATGGTGATTCCCTTGTTGCGCCATATGGAAGCTCTAACCACTTTCTTTACAGCGCCAATAGTTGACCGACCCTTCCTGAAGCCATACTGTTTATCAGAGAGATCTCCTGCAGCTTGAATTGCTGCTAAGATCCGCGACTTAAGTAAGCGTTTCAATAATTTTTCTGCTGTATCGAGCATGCACAAGGGTCTATATACTGATGGGGGAGTTCGGGTTGCCTTTCCTTTTGCTAATCAGCACCAACCGCTGGCTTTTCCATGCCTTAGGGAAAACCCCTTCCTCAAGACAGTGGTTATACATGTTTAAAAGTATCTCAGGTTCTGATCGAGCGATTACCTTCAGTACTTCCATGGGGACCCCGTCTGGGCTCGGCGCTTTCTTATTGCTGAGAGAGGCGGCAGCTTGCTGAATCTCTTCCGCCGTGAACGCTGGTATTTCCTCTGGTTTATCGGGGTAATGTGGCCGATCGTCGTTCGTGTGACTCGGGAAAAGGGAGTTTACAATATGCCACATTTGTGGTATCTCCATTACAAGGCTGGGCGCCTGAGATCCAAGTTTGCGCATCACAATTTTGTAACCCAAGCCCCAGGGGTCCTTTTCCACGTCCCGTTTCAAGCTCTCCCATTTCAGGCGCTTAATTCTATTTATTTCGAATTTAAACGCTCTTCTCGCCAGTCGATAATCCTCATGTTCCTATTCTGCCGCGAATCGGTCTCTTCTTCTTGGTCTAGTGACTAGGCGTTTAAGACGTAGGCAGTGCTTCCTGAGATTCGCTATCTCGTCAGACCTCCAATAAACCGCGGTATTTTTCCCCCTTGTGCCTCGTCTTTTTGGCATAGACGCATCACACGATTGATTTATAAGCTTCATGGTGGTCCTCGCAATTTTTTCGGGTGATCCGTTTTTTCGTACTATTGCTACTTTTCCGGCTTCGATGGTTGCCAAGAGATTTTCTTCGCACTGTTTTGACACATTCCATCCTATCGCTCGGTCATTGCGACTAACAGGTTGTCGCAATCCGCCCCGTACATTATAGACGATATATTGCTGGTCGCTACCAGTGTAATACTCTATTACCCTCCATCCCGTGACGTTTTGTGCCATCATGTCAGATACCAGAGTGATATCGAGAATCGTTTCAGCATAGCCCGGCCTTCTGAACGTCGATACGCCACCTTCGTTCGTCACTATGAGTCCTACCCTAGCCGCCATATCCAGAATATACCGTCCTCTTGAGTTCGTAGTGTTCATGCCCCAATCCAATGCTCTTGCAATGAAGTCTCCGGCTATAACGAGCGCACCATTCAGTTCACGTGCTTTATCCTCTAATACATCAATTTTGGCTCGGAAATCGTCCATCGGCTCGTTTGGGGTAAAATAGCAACACACGTATATAACAGATTGGATTTTAACCCACACGAAACCATCCTCGGCTCCATGATCGTCGACTGTAATCGGGTACGGGGTCCAGATGGCAGCTGTACCAAGGTTATCAGAGTACCATTCGGGTTCCGCTCTATTACGCTATTGCTCACTAACAATCAGCAGGTCTGCGCCTATGTCTAGCCTCAGTTGACCCAGCAAGGCATCCGCCGTATTACTTCTATGAAGGTTACCCTGAAGAACCTTCACTTCAAGCTTCTGTTTCTTGCTTTATCAAGGGCCTGCCTAAAGATTTTGCAAGCCCCTGGCCCGGGTACGTGTTTTAGTTGTTCTGACTGACAGTCCTTCTTGATATGGCCTTTCTCCCCACATTGGATACTTATGCCCTGCTCCTTCCTGTTGGGTCCTTTGCAGGTCGCCTGGTGATGACCAAAGCCAAAGCAAGCATAACACCTTATAACTACAGTTTTGCGCACTATCTTGTAGTATAGCTATCCTATTTTTATACGGCCTATCTTAAGAAGCTCATGTACTTCTCGTGCATTGATCTCCACGAAGGCCATCCGTTGTTCCCTCGAGTTTGTCTTTGTAACTGACACCTTCAGCTCCCCAGAGAAATCTTTAAGATCTCTCTGGATGGCTGCCTTCACTTCATCTTTAGTGGACAAACAGTCAAAATCCCTGATTTCGAGGGTGATTTTGGGTTCCAGGCTACGCACTGTTGCCGACTCTCCCAGGGCACCTCTCAAGGCCTCGCAGAAGGTTCCCTTAACTCCTGTATTTGCGCCAAATTCCAAGAGGACATCGCCCATCCTGGTACTGCGTACAGATTTGATTTCTGTATCCGAAGCCTCCGGGTTAACCTTATCCCTTATCGTACCCAGCACTTGTGCATAAGTTTGATCCTTTCCGGTTTTAATCAGTAGGGCCTCCGGTTTTATTTTGGGTTTCCGCGGTCTATTTCTTCGTCTTTTCTTTTTGGCTGATGTTTTCCTTGACCGGACTACAGCCCACGGTTCTGACTCCTCCCCTTTCTCTTTTCTTTGTTCGTTGTCCGGACCAAAACCTTCTGGGTTTCTTGTATTCTCTTGTTTATTTTTCTTCTCTTCCCGTTTGTTTTTCGGGCTAGAGGATGCTCGCCTTTGTTAATGTTCACGGTAGAAGGGGCTACATCGGTATCCATAGATATCAGGGACTCCGTCTGGCTGTCCCTTCGATAGTCCATCCAACGTTTCCTTTTACGCATAGAAAGTATGTCTATGGCTTCTTCTAGCTTACATATACCGTTTTTGACCTCCATGCTAATATTCCTCTGTTTATGCGTTGCCCGTTTCATTGCTGAAATGGCGTCTTTACAAACGTGCAGTTGTTGATCTTCATCTTTCAGCAGCATAAAAATAGGGGCAATGACTGTGGCATTGTCCTCCATCTGTAGTGCTGCGTTTTTTCTTCCTCTGTTGGTACTTTTAAGTGTCCAGCATCCCTTGGTACAGCACTCTGCTGTGATAGAGGGGGCGGTGACCTTTGCACGGTACTGCTTCTTCGAAAGATGCTTGGTCCATCAAACAATGTCCGATTACCGTCAAAACTGGACATGTGTTTGCTTCCTTCTACTGGTACGTTAGTGCCGCTTCCATCCGCCTGGGGTTTGTGACGCTTGAGGATCGCCACCATCCTTATTTGTTGGTATATTTTGTTTTGTATCCATTTTTATTCCCACGAGTTGCATGAGAAATAACGGTCACCTATGACAGAGCTCTGCATTATCATAGGAAGGCTACGGGTTTAAAACCAAATGGCGCCTAATTTGGAGTTCGCATATTAGCGACTAAGCTTCCCCTTAGCCATGCAGCTTTCGGCATATGCAGTGCCACCTTAGCTTGGGTGTGCTAGTTTTTGGTCCGCCTCAGGTATTTGAATTCCCCGGCACCTGCCATATCTGGCGGGCTTCCCCTATCCGCCACCCGGGGAGGCGCCCGATGGGGGAACTAGCATAACCCCACACAAGATCATCGCCTGGTATACGATTCATAATTTCGGAATTGATAAAATAGCAATCAACATTTTTTGGGGGCCAAAATAACAATAATATTTAAAATATCCGAAGATAGAAAGGTTTCTGAAATATTGCCAAACATATCTTGTATGATATTTGAAGAATCAGACAGCAGATGTGTTGGAATTTCGATGACGTCTTGACCGTATTGAGGGAAAGTTTGCATATCACCATTACCAATAGATTTAAGGAATTTAACAAACCCAATTTCATGAGGTAGAGTTCTCATATTTTGTGTTAAAGTAACACGGTGAAAAGTTGAAAATTCAGACCACGATATAATACAGTTTTCAATTAGGGTGACACGTGATCCATGAGGTATTACTGGCAAAATTTGCCGAAAGTCACCGCACAACAGAATTGTTTTACTTCCAAATAATTTTTCTCTACTTTCATTCACAGTCAAATCTCTTAATAATCTATCAATCATTTTTAAGGCATGTAGTGGACACATTGATACTTCATCAATAATTATCAATGAAGCTGATTTAATGTATCGACCTTGAGCATTGTTGGCAGTAATGCTTGACCCTGAGTTTTCTAAAATTTGAATAGGTAACTTGAAAACATTATGCAAAGTTCGGCCACCAATCAAAAGAGTAGAAGCTATACCACTGAAAGCAGTTGGTATGCATGGTATTTGTAATGAATATAATTTATGAATGATTGCTTCTAGGACATACGTTTTTCCACAACCTGCATGAGCTGTCAAACAAAATACATTGCTACCAGTATTATGATCTGATAATTCACGCAAAACCAAGTTTATAACATTGCGTTGTTCATCATTGGCGCTTCTATACATCTCATGAAAAATGGTTTCTTCTTCAATAGGATCAACAAAATCGAAATCAATATTTTCATCCACATACACTGGAATTGGGAGCCCAAACAATAACAACAAATGCCCACGAACATCATCATTCACACCATTATCACGTCATCTATAAACAGAATATCCATTCACGCTATCACTCGTATAATCACAGAAATTTTTTGGAAAATGTTTGCTGCATTTTCCTTCTCTAATGCAGACAGAGTTTGGATTAAGTAGACCGCATGGTCTATGAATCATATGACGCCTAACAATTTCATATAGCTGTGGATGTACTTGAATATCAGGTATTTCAGCACACACAATCTGATCAATATCAACAACCTCATCTATTCTATCATCTCTATCCAAAGTGATCAAAATATGCACCTGAGGTAGACCACGTTTTTGGAACTCAATAATATAAATTAAGGTATTTACTTTACCGAAAATTTCTCTTTTGGAAATTAAATCGATAAGTTCCTTAAGATTACATTTAAATACACGTACGACAATATCAGGACGAACATTTGCACTACAACCATCAAGAGCTTCAATAATTTCTGGCCATTGTGGATTGCATGTCATAGTTATAAATAATGAAGGTTTTCCGAAATGTTGCACGATTGACATTGCATCCAAATAATTTTGGTGCATATTGCGTGGAAAACCAATAAAAGATGATGGTAAAATGATTTTACGGCCCACAGTATGAACTCCATCAGCACCGTTTGGACAATTATTTACAAAATCAGTTAAATTATTATACACTTCTGCACGTAATGTAGCCTGATTTTGACGAACAAAATGCAGCCTTGTGCCTTCAATCCGCACATCCATAGCAACCACCCATCGAAGAAATAATTTTTGCGAATGATGTGAAAGGCTAAGCCCATCACGAATTGCAAGTCTATAAGAGGCATATTAAAGCATTGTAACTTTGTTTCGAGGTACTGTAGAAGAAGAAGTAGTAGCTATGTTATGTTGAGTTTGACAATTTTGAAAAAACAACCATATTTCTCTCAAAAGAAGGTTCACCATCGTCATTTTTAAAAATTGCTGCAACATCGGTCTGAACAACATCATTGAAACGAGGTATATCTGCATTTCGATTAACTTTTATCACCATACAAACATCAAAAGCAATGTTTTCAGGCTGTTTACAATATTCTGCCATTGATCTGAAGGATCGAACAAAATCATTCACGCGATCTAATTCTACAGCCAATGCACGCATTAAATCAACATTACAGTCAACATTTGCTCTCTCACGCATTTTATACTGATTAGCAGTATCAACATCATAAAAGTATAACCGTGCATAGCACGGTTGACGACCATATTCAAATGTTAAAGCCCCAGCTCGATGATAAAAAATATTATGAATCTTAAAATGGTATACACCGTTCAAAAGAGTATTAGACAATTTAGCTTCAGAACTAACCATTGCAAATGCTGAATTATAGGAGCGAATATTTTCAAAGTAATTTTTAGAATGACGTTTGATCGAATTATCATTAGAAAAAAGTCCATCGCATAGATTTTTAAATAATGTATTCTGACCAAACTCATTGAACCACAACTATAAGAATTAAAATTACGCGGGATTGAATTTAAAGCACATTTAAAATAACCATCTAAATTATCTAAAGGATTATTATTTGTTTTGTACCATTGTCGTTTAATGCACTTCTTTGTAATCTCTTATTAATTCTGTCACGACGCCGCTCCACTCTACCAGTAATAGTAGCACGGCAAGGCATTTTTACATTTTAAAAAAACTTACCGCCGTACAAAAGAAAAACAATTAATCACTATTGAATATAAACTCACCCACTAATACACAATTCACAAATCGTTTTTTTAATTGACTTTTGAACAATTTAAATGCACAAAAGAATATGGAAAATGAAAGCCCAATTAGCAACCGAAAAACACAGCTTCTCTCTTTCTATTTATGTCGAACAAAAACAAAAAAAATGAAAAAATACACATGTTGTTGTTGTAATTGAATTACGTTGTTTAACTGACAATATAAAATCATCAAAACAATGAAAGAGCTGACAATAAAAAAATCAAAACGGATTTAATATGATTCCTATTAATATGATTCCTATATGAAAATATACAAATATTGTTGTTGTAATGTGTTATTTTTAAACCGTTATAACTCAGCCATCTGATATCCGGTTTATTTAAAACACAGATTGTGCACACCTATAGAAGAATGCCTTTCGAATGGTGTAATTTTTATGAAAATCGGTTGGATACTTTCGGCGTAAAAGGGAGGACTAAATTCATGTTTGTCTATTAATATGCTGATGATGATGATGATGATGATTGTTTATTAAATAATACGATTATTAAATATTAAAATATTATAATGTATGTATATATTAATATGTTATAAATTTTTGTAATTCTATTTGTGTGACTTTATGCAAACTCATAACTGTTTACTTATACCTGTCTCCCGAAAAACTCAAAAAAAAACCGACGAGCTTGTATCCGAGACACGACCAATTAACGTAGGACTACGTACAATTGAGAAAACTTTATTTGTGCAGTTTAAGAGAAACCAAAATTTAGAAATTACAAATTAAAAAAAACCGTTAATTGTTTAATGCTGCCATATTTATGCATTAGGCAGCCTCAGCCTAAATGTGAATTATTCAATACTAAATTTTTTCTCAATTCACAAAAAAAAGGGGTCTATCCGGCTCCTCGGGGTGACACTTTTCCCACAAAATGTCGATTAAAGATCACCAAACCAACCATTTATATTTTACAAACATTTTCTGTTATTTTGGGCAGGTATTTTCTTTAATTTTGAGACTTCTTCTTCAATATCACAATTGCTGACGATAATATAAATCTGCCACTCTTGTGCTGCCGAATCACAGTATGTAGTTTGTATTGTCAAATTCAAAAAGTTATAAAAACTATTCTTAGTTGTAGTACTCTGTGAGACATAACGGAAACCTTTTTTCAATCGGCAACCAAGCCCTTTGCAGGTTAAAACCACCACATAATTTGCGAAAACATGTAATTTCATCCCCTAACAAAATAGAGATGAAACCCTTATAATCTAATTTACTATCGATTACTTGTACTTTTATGAGCAATAATTACTAATTTGTTTTATCATAAAAAGTGGAGTAGAAGTCGAAATATATCGAATAAAAAAAACGTTTTTTGAGGTTAAATAAAGGGATGGTTTTAATCCCAAAAATGGGCTTGGTTGCCGATAAAAAAAAATTTCGGTAATGTCTCACAGAGTACTACAACTTAAAATAGTTTTTATAACTTTTTGAGCTTGACAGTTGAAAAGGTTCCCTTGTTAGATTATTTAGAACTGGCACGTGTTTTCATCTTCGACCTTTAACAATTAGATCAAGTTATAAGCACATTTCTAGTATACTGTTAAAAAGCCTCAAGAATTTAATTTACTTCGTTTATGGCTGTATGATACTCACTTTTTTTGAAGTGCAATAAAGTGCTGCAAAACTAGTAAAGCGAAACAGAGAAGGGTAGTGTAGACAATACTATATGGAAATATTTTGAATTTTCGGATGAACAAAATATGTAAATAGAATCAAAAATTTTTTTGTGATGAAGTAGCCACTTTGAAGAATATTTATTTTTTGGTTCTTAATTGATTTTTTACGTAAGAAATATAAGGCCCCCGCGCATAGTAAATTTGCATTAGCTGCCGCAATTAATTGCAGCGACATAATTTATATGTTAAGTTAATTTACATACTATTTCCTTTTGTACACAAATTTTCATTGGTAGAAATGTCAGAAAAATATATCTAATGTCAAAAAAAAACGAATCAAATCCAATTGTTTTTTTGCTATATTTGCTCGATTAATTGCTAGAAAAATTGAGCTACCACTTTTTTTTTACGTTTCTATATATTTTTCAAATCTATGGTGTATACAGTCACTCTCACAAATATAGTATTTTGTGTCTATATTATTTCTCTCACTCCGTTTGTCTTTCCTTTACTGTAAAAGTGGGAAAAAAGTGAGTATCATACAGCCATTAGAGAGCATCCACAATGTGAAAAATTTCTTTTCTGAAAATTTTTGCCGCTTCACAATATTACGTGAGCAACGTCAGAATTGACCGATATTATTCTTCACTCAGTGTTTGGCATCCCTGTGGACCATTCGAGAATACAAAATAATAAAACACAAAAATACAAAATCAGAATTAACGTTAATTATCTTTTGTCTCCGAATCCCACGTCAGCGCCTTTCTCCTAAACTTGCTCCACCCTATTGGCGTGATATTATTTTATAGGCATCCCATAATAATTTGCTATTAAGGTTTATATACAACTTTGTATCAAGCGAATTTATTGCTCAGAAATAACACCTTTAGACGCGATTTTAATAAAGCAAGTCACAAAATGTCAATAAAACGTCAGAGAAATGTCAACGCCTTAGAAATGGAAATGTCTAAATAATATAAATAATTAAATATTGACGATTCAAATGACGTATTAAAACAAATTAGTTTCCGGTCACTTCGAAACTTTGAAGTCCTATAACTCGCAAACCTAAACATTTTTCGGCCTAATCTTTGTGACTATACATCTTTCTACAGTGTACATACATCGTTATACAGCATATAAATTCATAAAATGTTTGCAATATTTTGCATAATGAGAATACATTTTTTTTGAATTGTTTTTATTTTTACTTTGTAGGCATGTTTGATCAAGTTCATCACTATTTAATTAAAATTGAAATTAAAATACGTATTAATAATTTGTTGTTTTAATTTATTTTCCATCCACAAATTTTTATTTAGCTTGGTTTGATTTTTACAGATTTTAAAACATTACATTTATATTTAACAAGTGACATTGCTTTAATCAAATAAATTTCGTAAATACGTCATTTCCGTGACGCACGTCATCACATTGAAATTTGGATTTACCCCCCATATATATTGAAAACAAAAACGTAGTCCTACGTCAAAAAAAAAAAAAAAAAATCAGAACATAAAATTCAGGCAAGAAATCCGAAAAACGAAAATCCAGGAACACAATTGTCAATGTGCGTGCCCACACGCTTCTACAGATAGATACACCACAAATGTTTCAAGTTGTGTTTTGGTTGGCTTAATTCGTTGGGTTAGTATAGAATCGGCGAATGTATTGGAGTATATCGCGAATTTTTGTTAAATTAATAAATTCGTCGTCAACCTTGCAGACACAGATCAAAGAAAAGGAGCTCAAAATTGAAATCTTTCATTTACATTAACAAAACATTTTTTTTTTTAAGAAAAAAGCCGAATTAAAAGGTTAATTTGAATTTTTTGCGTTTCGAGATAAAAAATTCGAGAAATTTTATAGCGATATTCTATAATTCGATATTTTGAAACTGCATCAAAAATTTTATTCGATATTTTGTCTATTCGATTTAGTTTTTCGTTAATTTTTAATTATTATACAAAAAAAAACGTAAGATGATTTTAATATTTAAGGCGATTTACTATTAAACATTTTTATACAAAAATTTTGATAAAAATTCAAAATTTGGTTTTCATAAAAATATAAATTTTGAAAATTTCCATTCATAACAAGATGAAAAATTAAAATCAATTTCGATACAAACGACCTCTCGACATTCGGCCTTTCGACATTCGGCCCTTTGACCTATTCGGCCTTTGGAAATTCGGTTTTTGGATATTCGGCCTTTCGGCATATACGGCCTATCGACACATTCGGCCTTACGAAATTCGGCCTTTTGGCGTTCGGCCTTTCGACATTCGGCGTTCGACTTTTCGGCTGTTGGCCTTTTGACATACGGCCTTTCGGTTCTATGCCCCGCTTTCGTATAAATTTTTGTTATTTAAATTTTTCTTTCATGCGATATAGAACAACAGTAAATTATCTCCATATACACTATCTAAGAAAATTATTCACACTCCAGCCCTTTGCATACAATTTCAAGAAAAAATGTTTGAACAATGTCAATTAAAAAATCCAAAATTATATATTTATTTCATTGTTTTCTTCCTTTTATTACAATGAAATAAATATATATTTTTGGATTTTTTTACTTGAGATTGTTCTAATATTTTTGCTTGAAATTGTTTGCAGAAGGCTGGGGTGTGAATAATTTTGTTAGATAGTGTACTTATATACAATGCTGATTTCTTTAAATATTTTTTAAGGCATACAACTACCAAACTGTGTCCTAAGTCCCCTCAAGGCATATTTACCCAAACACTTTTGAAAAGATGCGAGTTCGATATGCTACTCAAATTTTCACAAGAAATGTTGTTACCGGAATTAGAACAACAAGCGATTTCAAAATATTTAAAAATCATGGGTTGGCTATACCAAAAACAAAGTGTTTTGAAATCATTGACATATTATTTTATAAATTAAATAACAAAACTCTTTTTAATGCTAGTCCGTATGAGTGGGCTGTGACGAAAGATAATACTACCTCCCAAGCGTTGAGATATGTTTTACTATATTTTTCGAACAAAACGTATTGTGGAGTGAAAACAATAACGCAACTTTAATGTTGGCAGATAATATTTATTTAATAATTAACACATACGCATACACACACACTTCTCCATAATCAAAGCCTTGACATGGCGGAGCGGCATCTAGCAGTAATAAAATTAGCAAATCCAGATAGGTTCATCCATACTGAACTGGTAATCTTTGAGCCACCAAACTCATGATTATTTGCCTCATTTAAATTAAATTAGTGCTCGCATATCTATTCAAATGATATTACATAATTATCAAATCAGCGTTGTATAAAGGGTCATCCAAATGTCGCGCCTCCATGTTTATTTCTATTAATAAAACTATTTGAATTTTTTTTAAACTGTTTTTTTATTGGAAGTATGATCCATTATAAATAAATGTTGAACAGAATATCAACAACTATCTACTAAAACTTCCTCTATAGACGGTAATATGAACAACAATTTCATCATTCAAATTCAACTTGAATGTTCTTTAGATTTTTGTTTGTGCCTTGTTAGCATCCATATTGGAGGCCGCAAAAACGTAATCTTTTCCCCGACTTGTTTGTCTGGAAAAAACCGAACAACATTTATGTATGTTAAATAAAATTACCCTATACATTGACGTGGTTTGCGCTGGAAAATAATTCGAGATGTTTATGATGTGGTAATGGCTTTTGCGGTAAAAATGTTCACTTCACGTATTAACAAAGTCTGAATTAAAAAAAGTCGCCACAAATGCAATAAAATTAGTCTTTTTTGTATGAAAAATTAGAACCAATCTTAATTCATTTTGAACAAAACAAATCTGAATTAAAAATGGTGTTTTTTCAACCAAATTCAAAAATTGGACAAAAGTTTTCAATCTTAATTCATATTTAAATATGTGTGGTCTGTCATTATGGAGCAGAACTCCCTTTCTGTCGATCAATTCTGGACGCTTCCTTTGATTTTCCTTCTGTAATCTGGTTAATTGTTAACAGTTGTAGAGAACAGAAGCAATCGTTTGATCTGTTGTAGTAATTCTATGACAAACGATTCCCTTCCAATCACACAAAACACAAAGTATCATCTACTTTTGCGTGAAATGTAGTGTAGCGATGACACCTAGTGTGTAATAGAATAAGTTAAATTAATAGCTCAATGTTTAACTGTACTAAAATGGAATTTTCCATGATAAAATTGTTCTAAATGTTTCTACACTATTCTAACTGGAAAAATCATGAGCTTTCTAGAAGTTTGGTTTGTGTATATAAAAAGGCGAACGAATTCGAATTTGGAACGCGATAATAGTCGTGTTTTTTTATTCGCTCCGGATAGCTGCTATCGAGAGCCGTCATTTTTCTACGCTTAAATTTAAATTTGACGCGCTATTTATTGGTAAACTAAACTTATTTAACATCAAACTATCATTTTTAATTGAATTGTTTACCAAAAACTTCATCTAAAAAATATTTGGCTCTACCTATTTATGCGGAGCGCTATCGGGAGCCACTTTTTATATAACGGCTCTCGATAGCAGCTATCCGGAGCGAATAAAAAAACACCACTAATGTAAACTTGTAAGATTATTAGTAGTATTTGGAAAGCGACAGTGTGTAGATTAAAAAGTAATTTAAAAGTGATTTAAAAAGTGTTTTAGTGTAAATAAAAATTATAAGTGTACAGTAAAATTTGAGAATAATTTATATAAAATGATTTTGTGATTTTTTATTAATAAACTGTGTTGCAAATCTGGGAAAATTCGATTTTTGTGAATAGGCTTTTTCGTTTTTTAATCTGGATTGCGAAAACTGTTTCGGAAACATTTTCGAACATTTTCCGTCAACCATACATGAACTATTAACTCCTACACCACATGGGCCATGGATCATCAGCTTTCCAACCTTATTATAGAGTTCTTGAAATTCATTAGGATCGGGAATGCCAGCTGAGATGATTAAGTCGTAATCAATAGTAGAACGTGGTGCATCATCTGGATGCAAAATTATTAGCATGTGAACATGAGGTAAATTTCTTTTTCGCCACTGTATAGTATACATAAAACCAATAACTTTACCAAAACAACTTTGAGCTCTTTAAATTTAAATCGAAATATTCTAGCTGTATTAGCTGGTAATATTGAGTTAACAATTTCGCTTCACAATGGATTGCAAGTAAGTTGATGATAGTTCCAATCACTTCCTGTAAAAGATGAAGGTATTAGCAATCAAATTGATGTTTACCAACATTTTCAAATCGTGTTTAGGGGGACCTAGTTTAGTCGCTAGGTAACTTCAAAGTGGAAAAAAATGAAATTTTGATCATTTTTTTACATTACAACTTGTGTTAACTGTATAGATAAAGCTACCAGTGAAATTTTCAGTTCTGAATTTAATAGACTACATATCTATAGTGGGCATACTGGAAACATAGGTCTTATTCTTCCATTAGATGGCGTAAAAATTGCAATAAATTGATTTTTATACTTTGCGCTTGAATTCTAAAGTGAGGAATGCATTAATTTCAGTGCATTAAAATCAGTGCAATTTTCGGCACATACTTTAGTAGAAAATGAGTTGATATTTTTATCATTTTATGACACAAAAATGAGAATATATCACAATTATCACAAATAGATTTTTAGCAGTTGTTAAAGCAAGAAAATAGTGTAGCTACACGCCTTACATTACTGACCTGGTTTTAATACTAAACCTGATGCGAAATTAATGACCCGGTCATTTGTTTTGGTGATTCATCTAATGTCTACTTAGGATCTTACATCGAGTACCTGTATGACCTGCATTAGAAAGTTTATTGTTATACTGAAGTTTTTAAGAGTATCTGTACGTGTTTTATGATCTGAGTTGTAAAGTTTATTAACCCGTTTACCAACAAAAAATAAATTAAATAAATGTAACTGTAGGGATATATTACTGTCAGTTTTGTGTACTTGTCACATACTATAAATAGTGGTAAACAACTTTCCACTCGTTAGTCACAATTTGAAAGTGTTATTGAAAGTGAAACTTATTATTGAATGGTGCGAGTTCCGAGGAATATTAAAGAGAAAATACAAATGCCGAAAATGCTAAAAAATTTCTAAACCGCGAAATAATAAACAAGTGTTAAATCGTGTGTTGGGGGGCCTAGTTTAACCACTAGGTAACTTTAAAGTTGAAAAAATGTAATTTTTGTAATTAAATGAGTATTTAACGCTATCAGTGAAATTTTCAGTTCTTCGGTCTTATCCTTTTGTCAGATGACTTCAAAATTATAATAAATTTATTTTTACAAATGTTTGGAAACTAAGACGGGAAATTGCTGCCAGCCTTTAATAGATAATGATCTGAAGTCTCCAGCTAATATAGCAGTTTAAATGTTTAATTCTTATTTAGACCACTTGGTGAATTCAAATTTGGAATAACCCATTATTTCTTGTTGTACAAAAGATAGAAGATATCACAGTAATGCTATTTTTAGTACAAAATTTAATAAACAACGATTATTTAACCCTCATGCGACCCCTAAAAAAGTTACACATGTGACGCTTGGGTGAAATTTCACCCACATATTTGCAATATATACCAAAAATAAATGCATGTGTGAAATCACCCATATTTCGAATAATATGTTATCGAATAATTGTTATCTTGGTACTTAAATCCTCAAAATTGTATAGAGCTGCCGGGCTTAGTAAACAAATACATGATGTTTGGGTAGTCTCAGTAGTGAAAAAATTATATGGCATTAAAATGTAAAATGGGTGAAATTTCACCCAAAGTATGAAAAAACGCGATTTCGATTGACGGAAAAAACATGAATTCAAAGTTTAACCCAGTTAAACAATTTTTTCTAACATCGCTATAAAACAACTCAATGTCTTACTCATTTAAAACACAGGTTCTCAAATTTCCTGATTTTCCAGCAACAATCAAAAGAAAATCAGGGAAATTAAATTAAAAAACATTCTACAACAATAACAATAAGTATTAAAAAAAAAATCAATTTAATGACGTCATGATTTTCACATCTAAAACCAATGGCAACAATCGAAATTAAATAAATCAAAAAGAGACAAACAGAAAAAAACTTAAATCAATACAATGAACGTGAAGAAAACAAAAAATCGAAACAATCTAGCATGCTTTGCAAATTCAAAATAGCAACAGAACGATATTCAAATTCAAATTTGAATAGAGACATTGAAAGAGATGATTACTGTATTCTTTGTAAATTTTGAGTTATTAGTTTATGACGTTTATTACAAAACAACAACACTTTGAAGTTCAAAAATAACTTATTTTTGAAGACGATTTTCACTAAGAAATAAACATTTTCATGATTCGATTTTTCAATCAAATAAAATTAAATATTTTATGAATATTTTCGCATAAAAATAATATAAAAGCTCATAATTTTTATAGGCTAAAAATGTAAATGAAAACAATCATTTTCCCATATAGTTTCATAGTAAAGAAAAAATTGTATGTACCTTATTTTAAGCTTAGTAAAAAATACAGTCAATGTGGAGGCTTTTATTTATAGAGTAGGCTGTGGTAAAACCAGAGCCTTTTAGAGTATAGAGCCGTAATCTTAATGACGTATTTATTAGAAACTTTTTTAGTGGTATAACTTTTCACTGGTTTCCATAGAAATCCATAGTAAAAATGGTGTTTTTTAGCTTCAAGTTTTTCAATGAAAAAAGCAAAAATATTATAAAATGTTTCTATAAAAGTTTTCTACATATGTTTAAGAACAATATACAAGAAGGTCATATTGGTATTAAGTAAATATTAATTGCAGAAATATTAAAATTAAATTATTTCTAAAATATATTTTTGCGAACTTTCATTTTGAAAAATACATCAAAGTTGGCTCTGACAAATTAAAATAATACTTGCTAAATTTATCTTTAGTTTTACTAGTGTACGTAAGATGTCTAAAATGGTTACAGAAAAATACGAAAAAAAAATTATTTAATCGCAAAATTATCACACGTTCCTATATTTTGTGAATTTGTTTTGCTTTTCCTACAATTTTTGAACTTGAAATTTCCCCAGGTGATAATTTTTGGTACGATTTTTCCAAATTTTTACGGCCATCACTGCCATCTATGTAATGCATATTGACTTAATAACCAAACGAATTGTAGTAAGCTTTAATTTTAATTTTACCAGAATACTGTTGTTATGAATTTTTTTTTTATATTTTGGTTTAAATAAATCAATTTCTACAAGAAAATGAAAACAATTTACTTAAACGACATTCATATATGTTGAAACTCAAACATTTATGAAAGTATTTCAGAAAGCATAATTTAGAATTTATAATGTTTTCATTTAAAAATTTGTCTTAGGAAAGAAAGTGATTTCCCATGTGTTTTGTGTGTTTTACTATGAAAAGTTCCGTTTTTTCCTCGTTTCTAATTCCCTTATAAAAGCTCAGATTTTTTGATTATGGCTCTATAAAATACAGGGTGCTCTGGGTAAAACCCATAAAACATATGGGAAATAATTTTTTTTTCCTTAGATACATTTTTAAATGAAAACGTTACAAATTCTTAATTATGATTTCTGAAATATTTTCATAAATGTTTGTATTTCAAAATATATGAATATCGTTCAAGTAAATCATTTTCATTTTCTTGTAATAATTGATTTCTTTAAACCAAAATATAAAACAAATTGTCATAACAACAGCATTCTGGTTAAATTGAAATAAAAGCTTATTACAAATCGTGTGGTCATTAAGTCAATATACGTTACGTAGATGGCAGTGATGGCAGTAAAAATTTGGTAAAATCATACCAAAAATTTCCATTTAAGAACGTGTGATAATTTTGTGATTAAATATTTTTTTTGTGTTTTTCTGTAAACTTCTTAGACATCTAACGTACGCTAGTAAAACTAAAGATAAATTTAGCAAGTATTATTTTAATTCGTCACAGCCAACTTTGATGTATTTTTCAAAATGAAAGTTCGAAAAAATATATTTTAGAAATAGGTTATTTAATTTTAATATTTCTTAATACCAATATTCTTGTATATTTTTGTTCGCGATATGCAGAAAACTTTAATATAAACGTTTTCTAATATTTTTGTTTTTTTCATTTGTTTGAAAATCAGTGAAAAGTTATACCATTGAAAAAGATTCTAAAAAATACGTCATGACGATTAAGGTTCTATACTCTAGAAGGCTCTGGTTTTGTCAACATTTTTAAGCTTAGAAAATCTTTTATTTAAGTGTTTTTCAGTTTTTGCGTACTTTGTATTAGTTACATCATAGATATGAATAGTTGTTATACCACTTTTTTCTTGACACCAATCAAAAAGCCCTTTAGAATTATTAAAAAGGCTTTCAGCTACGTTTCTCAAAGTAGCTGCTCTAGCTAACCTCTTAATGGTACCGCCAACTCTATCCGATGGTCCCTTGCCATGCCCTTAAAATCAATTTCATGATGATTTGGTCAAATTTTTTTTATTCTTGAACTGTGGTACAGCTCCATCCAAAAAATAATACAATTTTTTTTATAGACTTTTTGCTTTCTAGAAATTCAATAAATTTCTTTTAACAACCAAGAAATTATATTTTATTTATCTGATGCTGATTTGTAGTGTAGTAAGCAACGATTGAAAATAATGTAGCTTTTTGTGGATAGTAGTGTGCTGCTTGTATTTCATTTTGTGTGATGAACTATTAGCTCTCCGAAAAATCCAAAATTGCAACATATTCCCCTTCTTGAAGATTACTTTTTATTATCTGTAGATAGTTTGATTGTTCTCTAGCAATGTAATTGTTAACGCCGAATCATTTCCTTTATGTAAAATACTCAGTTGGCTCAGATTGGATGTTGTTGTTCCACAGATTGTTGTCTGCATTCGTACATACAGCCTTCGTAAATTGTCCTAAAGGAAAACAGCAAAAGATACAGTGCTGGTAAAAAAAAATTGGGCAAACAAGTTTATTGCAAATTGAAGTCTTTTTTTGCTAAAATTACAAAACTTTTGAAAGCAATTGGTTTATTGTTTCATTTTAAATACATGTATGACGTAATTTTTTGAAAAAAAAATTGACCTGCAATTTAGGGCAAAACACCGAAAAATGCCAAAATATTCAAAATACGTTTGATTGGAGTTAAAGTAATGTAATAAATTAAACACTTATTTTTTATTATTTTTTTGTTTTTTATTGATTTATAGAAGTTCAATCTTTAATATTAATATTTTGTTGGACCGCCTTTTGCTTTTATTACAGCGGTACACCTCCGATTCATTGAATTTGATAAATTTTTCAAAGTCGCAGGAGATATGGATTCCCAAATCATCATCAACAAACTTTTTAAAGCTTCAATCGATTGCGGGCGCTTCCTTGCTACTTCTAGCTTCATTATAGACCAAATATTTTCAATTGGATTTAAGTCTGGACTATACGGGGGCCAGCTCAACACATCGATACTTTTTTTTCGAAGTACTTTTTTACCTTTAAATGAAGAGATATGAAAATAAAACAAGTTTTTAACAAATTATTTATGTTTATCTGAAAGCTAATTTGTCTATCTACAATTCAAAATTAATAACTCACAATTTTGGCGGTATGGCACAGAGCGTTGTCCTGTTGAAAAATAAATTTGCAAGTATCGCCAAAAAGCTTTAACGCAGAAGGCTCAAATTCGTTCTGAAGGACCTGCAGATAAACAGCTGCTGTAACGCTGGAACTGAGGAAGCACAATCGACCGGTTTCATTTTCAGAAAAGCATCCCCAGACCATAACTCTTTCTTTTTTCGGTGGAAGTCTTTAAAGACATTCGTTGCTAAGTCTCTCGCCAGGTTTTCTCCTTACGAGAATTCTTCCATCTCCAACATGCAGCTTGAATTTTGATTCATCGGAGAAAATCACATTATTCCACATCTCTGGAGTCCAATTAACATGCTCCTGGGCCCATAGCAAACGTTTTTTTTTCACTAGTAATGTGAACTCAGGCTTCTGGACTGGTTTAAGTGCTCTTAAACCAGCTTTAACAAGTCTTTTTCTCACTAAGCCGGCTGAAATTTTTTTCCCGTTGCTCGCTCAAGATCCTGTCTTATGTCCGATGAAGTTTTAAAACGGTTACGACGACTTTGTAATAATATAAAACGATCTTCCACTGGCGTTGTCTTTCTTGGCCTTCCAAAGCCTTTCTTTCTTTGTGTACCGCCCATCTCTCGATTTTTTTTAATATTCCACGCGACAGTACTTTTAGGAATGCTTAATCTTTCACCTATTTCACGCGTGGTTAAATTTTCTCGCGCCAAAATCAACATATTGCTTTTACACTGGTCACTAACTTTTCCCATTTTTTTAAACTAAAATTGCACTTTATTCTTTATTTGTCTAGGGTCACTTACAGAATAACTTAATCTTACAAAATATGCACTATTTATACTCAAAAATTAAATTACAGGCAATAAAACATCTGCACCCTGATGACGGCCAAGAACGGTAGGCGTAAAAAAAAATAATTGCTTGCCCAATTTTTTGCACATCAGTTGCGGGGTTGTACCGGTGTAATAAAAGCAAAAGGCGGTCCAACAAAATATTAATATTAAAGCGCGACCTAAGAATGAAAAGGTTCTATTTGTACAAAGTTCACTACGGAGTAAAACCCAAACGAATTTTTAAATCGTGATATCTTTTAAATTATTTACGTCATACCAAAAATATTTCAAACGTCAAATTTTATAGTCAAGACAATTTAATAGAATATCAAATTAATATAGTTTTAGTCAACTGATTTACCGTAAATTGGGTTTTAATTATTTGGATAGAACCTTTTTCATAATTATTATGGTCATCAATTAAGCATATAGGTTCTATCTGCACGATAGAACTTTTTTGTTTAGAAATCAATAAAAAAATTAAAACAATTCAGTTCTATTTGTTTAAATAAATTTATTTAGTTCGTTAAATTTGCTTAATTAAGTAAAATAATAATAAATAAAATAATAATACTTCAATATTAATTTTAATTCAACCAAGGAGTGTACAAGTGTAGTTCATCACAACAATTATTATTGTTTTAATATGTATTTAATTATGTTAAATTGTTTAACTTTATAGTTATTATCTTGTATTCACGAGTCGTTTTAATAAACGGAATCGATCAACTGTTCGCTTTGGGGTTTCACATAAAGGTTCTGTATCTGAAATCAAATGAATTTAATTAAAAATTGTGTACCAATTCATAAATAAACGTAAATTTCTTACCACTTAAATTGAGTATAACATTATAATAAGCAATATCTTGTGGCGTCATATAGCAGAATGCAGCTTGCAAGGCCGATTTTTTCTTTAGGTCAATCTTAGGTTTTTTCTTTATAATGTTTACATTCACAATATTTGCTTCCTTTGCAAACGAATTGCGGTTTCTTTGTTTTCGTAGATTACAGATCTTAAACGACTCCTCAGCGTGGTCCAATTTGAATTTAATCACATAATTTTCTTGGTTAAATTGAAGAATTTTAATTTTACTAAAAGGAACTTCCTTAAAGTTATACATTAGTTTTGAGAATTCCTCGTAGTCTTTAAAATCGGATGGAATCATTTGAAGAATACTGAAAGGTTTTTTTACATTTATGTTTTTCAAGATTCTTATGAGGCCGAGTGGTGACATAATCTCATTTTTTTTTAAAACTTTTTCAATTTGCGAGTGCGCGTTGTCTACCTCCTGTATTGCAGAATGACCAGCGATAGAATATTTCATCGTAACCTCTTCGACATCGGGATGGTCTTGCATGAATTTTAAAATTGCTGTAGCCATGTATGAATTCTTGTTCTGTGGTACACAAGAATCGCTCCATGTGATAAGTTTGGTGAATCCGGAATCATCATAAACCTTTCCTAATATCTTAATGAGCGCTGACGCAATATCGTTTCCGGTGCGCCCGGCTGTATATTCCGTCCACAAACAGCAATAGATTTTTTTGGTTGTCGAAAAGTGCGCCGTAAGATCATTGAACTTCTATAAATCAATAAAAAACAAACAAAAAAATAAAAAATAAGTGTTTAATTTATTACATTACTTTAACACCAATCAACGTATTTTGAATATTTTGGCATTTTTCGGTGTTTTGTCCCTAAATTGCAGGTCAATTTTTTTTTCCAAAAATTACGTCATACATGTATTTAAAATGAAACAATAAACCAAATGCTTTCAAAAGTTTTGTAATTTTAGCAAAAAAAGACTCCAATTTGCAATAAATTTGTTTGCCCAATTTTTTTTTACCAGCACTGTATGTGCAAATAGTAATTAGTAACTAGTAAAATAAAAAAAATAGTAAAATAGAGTTAAGTGGAATTAAATTGCAATTGTTACTTATCTTAATATTGTAGTTATTTAATTTAAATCACTTTGTTATTATGTAAAACACTTTGTAATTAATTAAACACTTTAAATTAGTAAACAAAACACAGTTTGACGTTTAATGTCAAAAACGCAGGTACGAGAATATGTATTATCGAAATCAGATGCAAATATTTGGCTGCAGTCAGTTATACCAATTTGTCTATGTTTTCGTGGTACATGCATTGAACGCTAGAGTAGTAAACTTAAGAGAAAATGCTTTTTTTCTCTTCTTCCTTCGACTGCTGTCAAGCAAGGTTATATTTTGGAACATTGTTTTTTTTCTAAATAAATTAAAATAAATTAAATAGTTAAAACATCGTTTATAATAATTATTTTGTAAAGTAACTTGGTAAAGTATTCGTGAGTTTTATTTCATCCGATTAATTACCAGTTGGGGTTGTTTTTCCGTGTAAGTTCATCGTGCGGAATTCATTACAAGTAACCTTATATACACAATTTGCAGTATAAGCCTATCGTTGCTCACGCCATTGTTGTGTTGTACAGCCTGCTTTTCATCGTTTCAACGGCTGTTATTTATTCTTCGCGTCGTGAGATAAAGCGACTCTTCGAAACAATTAAGACCGATATTGGCTCTAAATAATTTGTATTTTCTACAATTATTTTTCTTCGTCCAGTCATATTCAGTAATTGTGTTTGCGCAATGCTGTTAAACAAAACTTTGAGGAGCCTGATAAAATTTCGATAATTTCTTCAACTGCAGTTGTATTTTTTTCCAATTTGTAATTATTTCTTTTCTATAAATTTCTAATATTTTCTTGCTTTACTACGAAAAACTACTAAAAATCTATTTATTTTAATTTTGAAAC
Organism: Tipula vernalis; assembly: GCA_958295665.1. Lineage (NCBI taxonomy): Eukaryota > Metazoa > Arthropoda > Insecta > Diptera > Tipulidae > Tipula > Tipula vernalis. The sequence continues at coordinate 288,713,911 of OY282560.1, forward strand.
AACTGTTGATAAAGTGCTGCAACAACTGTTGATAATTATGATATATTCTATAATTCATTGTCTACTAAAGTCAGTGCCGAAGAATGCACTGCTTTTATTGCACTGAAGTTAATGCATTTCACACTTTTGAATTCAAGCGCAAGTAAAAAAATCAATTTATTGTAATTTTTAAGCCATCTAACTAAGAATAAGACCTACGTTTGCAGTGTTCCCACTAGAGATATGTAGTCTGCCAAATACAGAACTGAAAATTCCACTGGTAGCGTGTTCTATTCATTAAACATAAATTGTAATGTAAACAAAATGATCAAAATTACATTTTTTCAGCTTTGAAGTTACCTAGCGGCTAAACTAGGCCCCTCTCAAACAAGATTTAACACTTGTTTCAAAGGTTGAACTATTATTAATCAAATGCTAATTACGTTTTTCGATATTTTTGTAGCTGTGCCCTCTAGCGGCAAAAATATAACCACACATTTATCTGTTCTTAACTCCTTAGATAACGGTACTTTTAAAAAATAAATTATTATAAAATTTAGGATAAATTAATACCTTTCCAAAATGGTATCATTTTTGAAAATACTCCTCTTAGAACCGAAGATACAATAAGGAACACGATTACAACAAAAAAATTGAAATCGGAGAGGTCAAGGTTGAACCCCATTTGAAATACGATGGAATGACCTATATATATATATATAGATGTATATATATATAGAACAAAAAGAATACATAAGAAATTTATATGGTATAAACACCGCGACAGATATACATTACACGTATTAATTTTATAAAAATCTAAATCCAAAATGACATCTCTACAATACACAGTAGTATGAATGAACAATATGAAAAGAAGTAGACTGTGAGAGTGTGTTGATGTATCAAAGGTAAGACTTCGCAAGTTTATTTGAAGGGCAAATATGTATAATTGTCAATTGGATTGGTTGCAAACAATGAAATTATTCATTTACACTGGTTAAATTTGTACCACAAGAAACAATTTTGTAAATTGGATGTACTAAATAAAATGAGCTTTGAGTTTTTGGGTTCAGTGTGTAAAATTTACTATATTTCGTTAAATTTAATTAACATTGATAAATTATCTAAAAAATATGTATCAATACTAGAAAATTAGTTGCAACACATTAAATTATAAATAAATAAAATATTATTTTGAAGTAAACCGTTGTACCCTATTCAGTTTTTTTTTCTCATTTTTGTCACATGAAGTTTTTCTTCGTACGTTTGCTATGTATTTTATGTCGCTAGTTCTGGAATAGCAAATAGCAGATTCCAGTAAAGTGTCAATAAATATATATTCCAAAACTTCATCTAATCCAGTCTTTCAACTAATTTTCTGTCGTATTACAGGCGAGTATTAGAAAAAAAAGCTCTCGTTCGATAGGGGTTAAATTATTAGTTAATGAACAAATCAAAATTACTATGTATTCTAGTAAATTTCGAAAATATAAATTCATCGCCAAGAAGCACAAGAACGAGCCCTATGGCAGTTACTCCATATCGGCCAGATATCATTTTACGATCGTGAAGGAATATTTTACAGTTTGCATTGTGATTCTTTTATTGTTTCAAACAATAAAGATAAAGACTTAATAAAATCGCCCGAATATATGTAATTCTTTTCACCTCCGGTATGAGTTAATTTAGCAAGCTTAAAAAAATATCTCAAAAAATGTTGATAAATATACGAGTCGAGATATCACAATAAAACATCAAATTCTCAATAAACGGCAAAATGTAATTCGAAAATTCACCCACTTAAACGGAAACACAAAGAAAGAACAGTATTTTGTCAATATAAACGACATCCTTCACATAATTTTCTAAACATTTTATTATTAATATTGCTATTGTTTCCAATACACATACACAGGAAAATGGGAGGAAAACTAATGTCAAACAAAATTAGACGACGAAATAACGAAATGAAATATTTATTATACATATTTCATGCTTCTTTTGTTTTGGATGAAAAAGCTCCAAGTTAAAGCGTAACAATATGGTATAGCAAAATGAAAATTTTGGATTTACTTCGAATACCGTATTTTGTTGTTATATGTGTATGTGTGAGTGCGCTCAATGTTTAAGTTTTAATAATAATAAAATGTTATTCCGAAATTTTATATTCGTGATTTTCATCTCGCATTTCGATACACAAAAGAACAATTTCTTATATTGTTGCCATGTTTTTGTTTTACTTTACTGTCTCTGTAAATAACAAAGAAATTCTTTAAATTGCGCTATTGTTCTGTTTTAAGTTGGAAGACTCCAAAATATTGTGTGCACACAATATTATTGTATATGCATATTTATATGATACGATGAATCGGTAACTTTTTAAACATTTATTAAACATATAATTGAGAATCTGTGCTTTGTGATACAATTTTTCATTATACAAGAATGTACTCAGCTGTGAAATATACTTTATTTACAATATGTTAGTATAAGGATTTCAAAAGATTGTGAGATTTACCAGTTTAACCATTCGGAATGAGGTTACGATTTTTACAATTACCATATTTGCGCGAATTACACTTTGTTCCATCTTTCATGTTTATAATCAGTTTGAATTAGGTTGGGAATTAATAAGTGCTTGTCTTAAGGGAATAAGAAATATGTGTAACAATATAATGTTTGGTTAAATTTAGGAAACATTTTAATATTTAAAAATTATTTCTCGAACTTCAAAGAATCAATCAATTATTTTAGGAAAATGTTTTGGTTTGGATTCCTGAAAATTTTCTGTAATTTACCAAGATTATGTTGAATTCTGATCTTATCAAAAAATTCGTAAATATTTTGATATTTTTCCTAATTATTGAAACCATATATATTTATGTGAAGTTAAACCAAAATGTAACTCCAAAAAATGCTATGGCAACACTAAACACAATATACGTATATTTTCATGAACCAATTCTCGATTTCGTTTTTATGCGATTTCCTTTGAGATTAGAAGATTTTAATTCGTATTTTTTTATACCATTTGAAAGTTATGCGACTTTTTCCCCCTTTTATATGATATTTTGGGTGGGAATCCCCGTTGAATATTGTTTTTATTTATTTTTTTCGGTGTAAATCCCCGTTTTTTTTACATAGTTGCTTTCATTTATTTGTTGTAAAATATACCAGCAGTACTCATTATTATTTTGTCTGCTGTCATTTTAAGTCGATATTCGTGAAGTTTAATGTCAAATTTGCAAAGTAAGTAATGTGAATAAATGTTTGCTTTTTTATTGTTAGAACGTTAACATTTTTTCAGATTTAAATAAATTTTTTTTCTAATTTCAAAATAAAAATTTGATGTTATCCGATGGAAAAACAGAAGCAGCAACAAGAAGGAATTTCTTTGGAAATTAAAATCTTATGAATCTAGTCATTTGTGGCACCAAAGTCTGTCATTTCTGGCACCAAATTAAGTTCAAAATTGTCATCATATTCGAGAAGCGTTTTATTAGAAAAAACCGTAAAAAGATTATGTTAGATTGGATTGGCGATCTAACAAAAAAAAAGGATTCCTTTAGATGGTAAATTTATTAAAATAAAAGCTCTTCGATTTTTCGAGCAGCTAAAGCAATAGAAACAATCTACTTACACTGCTCAGTCCGGCGCAGAATTTTCAGTGAGCAGAGGATGGTTTACCGGTTTTCTAAAAAGAAATGCTTTTCATAATTTGAAATTATTTGCGAGGCTGGATCAGCAGATGAAGAAGCTGCGAAGCAGTATCCTGATCAGCTTATAAACATTATTGAAGCTGAGTAGCTTTTAAACATTATTGAAGTTTTTAACGCAGATGAAACGGGGTTAGTCTGGAAAAAATGCCTACTCGGTGTTAAATTAACCAAAGATAGAGAACCTTTCTATACTTGTGAAGTTTTGCCGAAAACGTTCCGAAAATTATATTAAATATCAATGTGTTGGTTCATTATTCAACAAGTTGAATGTTGAACGATCCATTTAAAGATTAAATATTTCTTAATTACTGGAAAGCTCTAAAACCATCAGTCAAATGAAGATTCTAAATTGCAGTAGGCCATTGCCAATAATCCTGGCAAATTTTAAGAAAAAAATGCGATCATATTTAAAATTTGGATTGAATAGAAAGTCGTTGTTGAATATTGGATATAGAAAACATATCCCTTTCCTAAAACGTGATAACCTCATTGATCACCGGTCTAGTGATGATTTTCTAATGGACTAGGCTATTGTCAATAATCCTACATACTTAAATTGGGATTGAATAGAAAGTCGTTGTTGAACGTTGAAAATACAATAGAAGGCATATCGCTTTCCTAAACGGTGATAACCTCAATGACCATCGGTCTAGTGATGGTTTTCTATTAGACTAGGTCATTGCCAATAATCCTCCTAGCCAATTTCAACAAAAATTTTGGGTTGGTTATAGAACACATATCGCTTTCCTAAACGGTGATAGACTCAACGACCATCGGTATAGTGATGATTATCTAATAGACTAGGCCATTGTCAACAATTCAGGCAAATTTCAAGAAAACAATTTTGGGCGATCATACCTAAAATTGGAATTGAATAGAATGTCGTTGTTGATCGTTGAATAAAGAATACATATCTTTCCTAATCGGTGTTATCCTTAAATGACCATCGGTACAGTGATGATGGATCTCGTCTCTTGTTTGAATTCTATGTTAAGTAATTGTTGTGGCCGACAGTTTTTCTTTTGCCGCAACAGTACCGATTGGTTTACAAAAAGTGTTATCTTCTCCAGTTCATTTAGGTGGTTTGTTCTTATTAATTTCTCTATGGCCTGTTTACTGATTAGTGAACTTACAGAGATCGGTATTGGTTTCAAAGTGTGATTGAACTGTTGTTCTGGGACTAATGGTTCAAATACGCCAAGTGTGTCCTCTACCGTTTTGATCCAAGCAGTAAGTTGTTTTCGTTTCCCATCAAGTAAGGGTATCGATTTTATGGGGTCTGTATCCTAAATAGGTTCAGCACATTGGCCCTGTTGACAATCTCAGGTTCTTTTTCCTGTTTAAGTTAATCAACTTTTTGATTGAGATACGCCAAAACTTGATCGTCTCTCCTTGCTTTGCGTTCAACGTTTGGAGTTGTTCAGCTATAGTGTTTAGCTGTGCCATAATTTGCTCCATTGTTATTGGGAATTTCTCGACACTATTCTCGTTAAAATTTCTATTAAGATCGAAAATTCCTCTTGATTTCTTTCACATTAACCAATAAAAATTGAACTACATATTTAATTTGGTTTTCTGTGCCTATCTTGTAGTATGTCGAAAAGGGGTTTTAATCATCTCTATCTTGTAGTGGACGATTTAGCAGGTTTGCGTCTATCAAGTAGTGCGCAATTTTGTCAAATTGGGTAATACTTTTATTTTTTTAAAAGAGAGAAAAAAAAATTTCTTACCTTTACAATCGTTTGAGCTGATTCGGAGTTGATTTGTAGCGTTACGCCGCTTGATTCTCAAATCCTCCAGGCGGGTTACCCTTTAGCCTGAGATGTAACACGGTTTCGAAAATTCTAGTATTTTCCGGTGTTATTATTATTATTGAAGGGCCATGTGGGCGATAAGCCACCTCGCACTGCGACCTAAAATATATATTGTGATTTACCCTGCTTAATTATCCGTCCAGTCAATATTCATATTCTTAATGAACTTGATAATACTACCAGCTGGTACGTGATACATCCTATTTGGGTTTATTGCTCTTTCTCCTAGATGTTTACTACAGCATGTAGTTCCGCTAAAAAGACGGACGTAAAGTAACATATTTTCGGTTCTAAGTACAGTATTAACAGAGATTATACCATTTTAAAAAGCTATTATGTAGTTCAGCCTAAATTAGTACGTAATTTAATTAAAAGAAGTACCGTTATCTTAGATGATACAGTCAGATAGATCTAAGTTTATATTTTGACCGATAGATGGCACTGCCAGCCTTTCAGAAAGAGTAAAATAAATTTGTTCTTACCCTAGTTTACCCAGTAGAGAGCTTAAAATTTGAAAAAAATCTGTTTTTATGTAAAGAATAATTATATTTATTGTGAAATATAATTGAATATTTACAGTTAATGTACGATTAAAAATAGTGTAAATTTTGAAATAATGTAGCTACAGTGTGACCACCAGAGGGCTGCAAATCTGAAATTTATGGATTGTTCGTAATAATAATTGCCAAAATTGATTAAGCATCATAATTAACGAACATTTTACTAATGATTGTATACCGAAACGTTCGGTTTGCAGTTTGGCCACCAGAGGGCTGCAAAATTGAAAATAACGTATTTTTCTAACTAAAAGTGGTCAAAAATGGTTAGATATCACAATGAAAGTTGGTTTACAATATTATACCTAAAATAAACACTGATTCAACACTGATCAAAAAATTGAACGAATACTTTTTAATTAACTAATACCGAAAAGGATTGTGCCTCACTTAGGCTACACAATTGTTGTCAGCAAAAGAAGAGCTGAAGGCGCAAAAGTTGTTTAATTCTTTATACAATAATTAAAATAACAGGAAAAATGTTATTTTTACAATAATTTTTACACATTTTTTTATTTTTATTTTTCATTTTTACAAAAAATTTTCATTTACAGAAAGAGTACTCGAAAACATTTTAGTTTTATTAGAATTTGCATCAGAGCCATTACTTGAAGAGTTAGACGAATATGTATTTTTCATTGTGTTATCCTTTGATAGTTTTTCATTAAGTTTCTTTTTGGTTTTCATGAATAGATTTCATGTTGCTTTCATATTTATACCATTCAAAAAATCCTTCTGAAGTATTAAAAAGGCTCTGAAGGTCCCTTACCACGGCTTGTGGCAAAGAAGTTCCATTCACAGCCAATATTGAAATCTTGTTGATTGAAGGCAATATTGGCAAAGTTTTTTCTGTTCTTAAATTGCGATATAGCTCAATCCGAAAAATAATAAATGTCTTGGATATTCTGACACTCGTCTATCGGCTCGTCTCGGTAAAATTCATCTTTGTGAATAACAGCTATCATTATATGCTGGTTTAATAATATATTATTATTTATATTGTTTTCCCCGTACAGCATTGCACTTTGATTTTTTAATTATTTTTATCCACGACTAGCGTATAATATATTCATTATACATTTGTTTCTTCAATTATAATGATATCCATTATTCACTGCTAGTTTATATAGTAGTCTCTTCTTCCATTATTCACTACTACCAAGTAAGTTATTCATTTTTGAAATTTTATCTAGTAGTCTCTTGCCATTTTCATTATAATTAAATTGAAACGTCAAAATGTCGATGGAAATTATTTTAGGATTATTTAAAGGATTTCATTATAAAATACAATGTTTTTTATCGATCGTGGACAAAGTATCGTATTCTACTCGCATATAATGGCTGTTATTCACTCAGATGATTTACGACATCTTCGTCAATAACAGTTATCATTATATGCTCGTTGAATAATATACTATTATTCACCAAGAGGAAAAGAAGAAAAATTATTAATGATGGCCATGACTTTTATCTTGTATTTCTGTAATGACGTGCACTAGTGTGTTCATTTGTTTAATTTTTCTTGTTTTGTTTTTGTTCGTCGTTCTATTTGTTTATATGCCTGCAATTAAATAAGTGTATTCTGTTTGTTACGATTGTGTTTACGCGAGAATAGTTTTGAATATTTATGTAAAACCGTGGCGGTGAGTAAATGTAAAAATGTTGAGTGTAAGAAATGAGTGAGCCGCTACACTCTATTACTTTCTTTTACGTAAAATAAAGGATAGTAATCATGAAAATTTTGGACCGTGACTTTTTAGAGATTTATCTGTTTTGAGGTCTTCTGAGTTCGAAAAAGTGGGTTTCGAAATGGTGTCTGTTTGGCAGTCTGTCAGTATGTCAGTCTGTGTCCTCTCTACAGCCCTGATGGTTTAACCAATCGAACTGAAACTTCAGATTTAAGCTTTATTGATAAATTGGGTGGTTCCAGTGAATTTTACTCTGTATCAGCTAACCACTTCGGCCACTCCCTTGGCCCAGAAAATTTATTTCGCAAATATTTAAAAAAGTATAAGGTTTACAAAAAGCTACTTAATACAAAATGTTCCCAAAAAATAAAATAAAAATTTAAAAATTATTTTTTTTTTTATAAATGTTGCTAATGACTTTATTCTTGAATCTTTCTACATAAGAAACTCACAAGAAGTAATCAAATCTTAAGCTAAAATTATTACATATTTAAGCCTTAAGCAATGTTAATACTTATTGTTAGTGTTCACAATTTAATTAATTTAGATTATACTTATTAGTATAATATAATCATTTAGTAAATTTACAGGTTCACGGTTTTAATCCTCCGACCCAAGGTCGTCATGTATATTAGTATTTCGCTGCTGAAGTTCTCTGTTTGAAGCGCTGGTGGATCTCCATAACAGAATATCCTATATCCATATTGGTTTGATTATCGCTTTGTATAGTAGAACTTCATTGGCTTTCAACTGAGATTTTCTTCCCATTTTTCCACGTTAATTTTCTATCCAGGTGCAAACCTAAGTATTTTACCTTCATTTGTTGATGAATATTTTTATCCGTTAAATTCATTGGTGGGCAGGTGCCTTGGTTTAGCGTGAATGTGGCGAGAGTTGATTTAAAAATTATAAAAAAAAAATTAAATTTTCCAAAATTCGCTGTTCGTAAAAGAAAGTCGTGTGTTGGCCATACCTCCATTTTTTTATTTTGGTTTCACGTACTAATTTTAATTGTTATAAAATTGTTTCTTCTTTGTCTTTTTTTGTATTTAAATTTAATAAATATCACTTTTAAATTTTATGTTAATTTAAAATTATTTTTTTCTTTCTAGGTAAATACACTGCACAAGGTAATTATTAACTTTCACTGTTTATTATTATTATTACATAGCGAACGCGAATTATTGTTAAATTATTATTAAATTAAAATTTAATTTTGAGTTATCAACTGCGCCAGTTATCTTTCGCCAATTGATTATAACATTTTTCTCTACGGGAGGGAACGTACCGTGAAGTTTTAAATGATGAAAATATGTTAACTTTATCTGGTTATAACTGGTATTGTTGGCGTTCAAAAATAGGATAAATATACAAGGGGTATCGACATGCTTTTGTTTACAATATTTATAACGATGTTATTATTGCCGATGGTGCATATAATCCATGCAGCTGATATTTGTTGTAATTTAATATTTTATTTAATACAAGACAAATGCAGCTTGTTTCATTTTTTTTTTTAATTGTAATTCAAGTTAACGCTACTCTCATGTGGTTATTGGACATACATACATAACTACCTGTTTAGAAGTTTTTCTAATTTGTCTGTTACGTATATGATTTTTTGGCTTTTCTTGTAAACAAATATTCAAGGATGAAATTGACATAAATTCCAAAGCACTAAAATGTTGAGCAAAAGAGGACTCAGTTGGGCTTCAAAGTACTTTTTAATTTTTTGATGTGTTTACGTATCATATTGCATATGCGTTTTGGCTATATTGGAGAAAACGGCATTTGAAGTTTAGCTAGAAAGTTGAAGATGTTCCTGCGCCATTTATTTACTAAATTTTGGTTTCCAAATAGATTTGTTAGAAGAAAGCTTAATTACGAAGTACAATGCTTCAAACTCAGAAAGTATTTTAATTATTTAAGTTTCAAATTTAATAGTTTTGTCTATGTCCAGTTTTGGACTAATTTTTCTTAAAAGGATTGTATTATGTCCATGACGTTTTGCCTATATCCTTGATTTTTGGAAATACTAATTTTTAGCATACACCAAGCAATGTTTATTAAAATAATAATATAAAACAAAATTCTTAAATCCAATTGTTTAAGCATAAAAAACATCACAAATTCATTGCGTAGAAAATAGGATCACATTACAATTAAATTACAATTTTTTTTAACTTTAATTTGAATTAATTCGTGTAATAACATAATGATTAAAAATTATTGTTAAATTAACTGACAATTTGTCAGTTAATATATTTGATAGCAACCGAATGTTCAAAGTCCATACCAACGATCAACGTAGCCAAGGGTCTATACTTCTTATACTTTATAGTAAAGCTTATTTTTGTTATATTGGCCAAAAATTCACGGGGATTACTTTGCTCATACAAAAAGTTAAAAAGTTAAAATAATTTTCTAGTGGATTCGTTTTAAAAAATTCAATATTTTCGTTTGTTGACGTATGCGATTCATTTATAAAATTTTGCTTTTCAAATAAATTTGATTTAAAATTAATTTTTGGCCATATACTCAAAATTTAATATAAATTTACTATTTACTTTCCGAAAAAAATTTAAAATTATTATTCGAATTTTGCTACAAATTCACTTCGATCTTTTTCCGAAAGTGCTTAGTTTTCGTATTACGTTTATAATAAATTACATTTTTAAATTATTTTTTATTAACATCAATTGAATCGGCGCTTTTTTATATTAGTTTAATTTAAATTTTGCAATTCGCAGAAATTTTTCTTTTTGTTACGCCGACAAAAAAAATAGATTTCAGTTAATCATTTCAATTTTCACTTGTACAGTTAAATGCACCATTCTTAAGTAGCATTGATAGCTTAACACAGGTTCGGACTGCTGATTTAATCGCATGTTCCTGGTTTACGATAGTGAAAAGCCATTTTCAGTAATTGAAAATTTAAGAAATACAAATTGTTTAAGACAACTTCGAGTATTTAAAATGAAACCGTGGTATTTTTATTGCAGACGTATTGCAGAATCGTTTGCGTGGGTTCTCAGTAGGAGAAATCGAAAAAAATTGAATATCGTCAATTACAGCGCCATCTATCATGAATAGAAAAAAATATTTTGGTCAAATCCTACTTAGCTGTAGAATCCGAATATGCAATACAAAATAGAGGTTGATATTTTAGTTTCAAAATTATCCACCGCCCAACCTACAAGGAGGAGGGGGGACTAATTTTAACACTAATGTATTTCCCCCTCGGAATAATTAAATTTTGAGCTTTACCATTTTTTTTCTTAGAGTGCTTATTTTCCGAGATATTTGAGTGTATCAGGTTAAAACAATCACCATACCACCCATCATCATACTCGTTAAAGCTTGGTCAGGCGAGGGATTTGAGATCCAAATTGCCCTAATCAAGTTTATTTGTACTCTGGATTAGTTTTTCTGACGCTCAAACTACAAAAGAAAATCGCGATTTTAAATTGCTGAAAACTGTTCAAAATCCTAGATTTTATATGAACATTTTTTGAAAGTGCTAGAATTAGTGCTAATAATATTGAAATAGTACCAAATTGCACTAAGGTGCAAAACTGGTTTTTAGGGTGCTAAAATAAACTGGATAGTGCAAAATCTGACACCGAAAGTGCTAATTGATGGGCAACCCTCCTGACAAAACTCTGAACTGAAGTTGAAACATGCTTTCCATAGGACGATGAACGATCATTCCAGATTTCAATCATATTCTTATAAAACAAAACTTTTGTCTTCCCCCTGGTAATTAGACATATTCTTTTAGTACGTTAACAGAGAATATACAAACTTATTTTTAAAATTTCTTTCCAAACGCTATGCGCAGAGTCAATATCTTGTATATTGCTGTTGCTCCCTTCCGAAATTTTTTTTTCATTAGAGTTCAGTGAAAAGGAGTGCAAAGGACATAATGCAATTCCCGTTTTGCAGCACACACCTATCTGACCAAAAATAAATGGTTTGTACTTCTGGATGAGAATTAATATATTTTTCCAACATTTTTATAAGCACATTTGCAATGTGAATACCTTCGCGGCCACAAATATATTCTTACCTAAAAATATGAAAGTTATTAGCTATTTCGGATGAAATGTTTACCTTATAATATTAATACATACAAAATTGCATTAATAACTTCATTATCACCATGAACCTTACCCGTTAAGTTATACACGCAAAATGTTCGTTTATAAAAGAAGTTCGAATTGTTAGCTTTGAGGAGTTGGAAGGCATTTTGCATATCAAACAGTTGGCATTTTGCATATCAAAAATCGTTTTTTAATTGTTGAACAGTTTGTAAACAGTAATTATGGTTATTTCTAGTTGCCGGAATATTACAAAGAACTGATACTATATGAAATCGAATATGGAGAGTTTCAATTTTAAAAATATGTAAAAGGGTGCCACTCGTCTTGTGTCCCTTTGTTCTGTGACCACAGATACATAACTCAAATTTACCAAAAATTGGATATGGACAACAATAATTCTTAGACGACGACATTTCAATAACTGACGAATTTTCGCTTTTATGTCACTAAAATTAACAACAAGATATTTAAACTTTTAACCTTTTTAGGAGGATTCAGATAAAACGTTAAATGCTGATTTTTTGAAGCATTAGATACAGGTATTCTGTTGCTAAATTAACCAGAAGTTAGAATTCGCCACATATAATTTGTTTACAATTAGGGCTTTCCACATCAAGCACGAATTACGAATGCGAGTAAACATTTTTTAGACTTAAATAACTTAAATATGCATTTATTGCCTATTTATAATATTAGTGTAATGTTTTCAGTCAAATTAAATTTAATTAAATCCGAAAATTACTTCAAAATTAGAGAAAAACGAAGTTCGCTCGTAGTATGGCATTTTACATTTGAATTTAATTTTTCTCTAGCTTTGAAGTAATTTTCGGATTTAATTAAATTTAATTTGGTTGAAAACATCATACTAAGATTATAAATGGACAAAATTTTTATAAAAAATGTTCACTCGCGTTTAGAATTCGTGCATGGTGTGATTAAAATTTAAATAAAGGATGAAATGTGGTTTTGTTTTTGCCCAAAAAATCAAAACACATCAAAAAGGAATCAAGAAGCAAACTATTTACTACAAAAAATCACCATTTTTTGCCGTTTTTTTGTTGTAACATCAAAACAGAAAAATGGGCATTTTCCCAACAATAAAAAGAAACGTCAATTTTATAGAAAAACTTGTTGAAATGACGTGTGTCAGTTTAAGCGTGTAGAATTCACAATGAGGGCGAAGAACAAAAAATCAAAACAATCTAGCTTGTTTCGATGGTGTTACTGAAAGCAAAAATAGGACTCTTGTTGAAATGGTAAGATGTGTGTTATTCGATGATGGTATGCCTAATATGTATTGTGCGAAGCTGTTATAACGGTAATTTGCGCGGGGCCATTTATATGAAGCAGCCACCCCGATTTTTTCAAGAACAAAATCCAAACAAAGTAGTTTATTGAAACGGAAAATTCACAAGGAAACGTTTGAAAAAAAAAAATCTCGAATGACGGCGTATATCATGATATTTTCTATATGTCAAATAAGTAAACCAAGAACCGGGTTATTACGACCAATATAAACATAAAAATCGTCAATCTTGTTTGAAATGTCAGGTTGTAAATGTAAACTTATCCCTTTTAGTAATTTATAAGTAGTATAACAAATAAAGCTGTATTTTCCTCTAACCGAACGGGAGGGGTTACGTTCGTTTGCCGTCGATATTCGGTCGTCTCGGTGGTTAGATTTAAATTTAGTCAAAATTCGAAGAGCTGTCCAAGAAAAATGAGTCGATCTTCGAAAAGTACTAAAGGATCAACTTTTTCATCCCTGAAATATATATAATTTTTGACAGCATCCAAAAATGTATGCCTTTGCGCGACAGTAAAATAAAGAGCCATCTACTCACAGTACATCTACTAATAAAAAGCAAAAATAGCATCCCTCCCCCGTGATTTTACCGCAAGGATTATATAAACTATATAACCCTTTAAAATGAGCGTTTTTCTTAAGCTCCTTCGGTAGTTTCGTTTCGTACTGATAAAAAGTTGGTCTACTCATCACTCATCAGGCAGCTACGACCAAACTACAAAAATAAAAATCTTACTTTTTACGTTTAGTACCTAGTAAGACCGTACTGTTTTAGCGAATTATAATATTCACTAATTTAAAAATCAAGGGGGAATGATATTTCTGCTTTGTATTAATAGATGTATTGTGAGTAGATAGCTCTTTATTTCACTGTCGCACAAAGGCGTAAATATTGGGATGCTGTCAAAAATAATATATTTGTCTATAAGAAAAGTCAAAAAATCATATAACTACCTTTGCACTAAGACTAACATCAGAGGTATTATATCATTTTATTCACAATTTCTGGTTTGGTTAATTTTTATCCATTCAATCAACAAATTACATCAACAATAATTACCTTTAACTGTAGATCATCGATTACACCTTCTCCTGATATTTGTTGCATATATTGAAAAGAGAATGTTCAATTATCAATTTATATAAGAAAAACCACCCCACTATTTGAAAATTAAAGTATCAATAAATCACAGCGAATGCCACAAGCAATAAACCAACAAAAAACAGAAAATAAATTGAGAAAATCCTTTACAAAACAAAAAAGAAAATCTAAAACTAAAATAATTGAATTTCCAAATTTACGCCGAATAAATTTTAATATTTTCTAGCAATATCCCAGCCTCATTAAAATCTCCCCAATAATAAAATATTGCTTTATTCACAAAAAATAAAACAAAAGCGTTTTCTTTAAAATTAAAAAGAAAAACAAAAAAAATTGGAAGAAGGAAGAAATCAATTGTAACAATATAGTATCGTACAATGAGGAAAAAACTAATTGCAATTTTCAGTTATGTCGAAAATATTTAGTTTTTCCTATTTCCATTTCAATTGAATTAAGGAAAACTACGAAAAGCAAACAAAAAACAAACAAAGCTTTTATTATTTTATTTGTTTGGTAAAAACTTGTTCCTCTCTCTATACATTTTATTATTACAAAAAAAAAAAAAAAAGAAACTTTTCGTACTCAATGAACCGTTAAACTTTATTTGTTGTTTTTGTTTAATTTTTCCAACCAAATTATAAAACGTTTTTTTGTTTGTGTATACATTTAAATTGGGATAAGAAACAATTTACTCACTGAAGGGTGAATACACTTCGCTCAAGCTTTTTGAAAGCGGTTTGGATTGTGGAATAAAATTTTACGTGCTTCTATTACACATAATTATATGTCAGTTTTATGTTAAATTTTAACAAAAAAAAAAAATGTATGCACGAGAAGTTAAACCATTAGTATGATTTGGGTTTTTATTTACAGTGTGAAATGGAAATTTCAAATTTCCAAAAAAAAAAAAAAAAAAATTATTTTGGATGTCATGAATTATTTATGTTTACATATAAAGTTGTATACTTGGAGATGTAAATTAAAATTTATAAAAATAGAAGTAAAACAATATAATATATGTATGTAATATGAGTTCTTTCGTTGCCGTTATGTTATGCATACAAGAATGTAATAATCATGTGTATTCCTATATATGTGAGCTTTTTTAAAATTCATATTTTAAATATTAATCAGCGATTGTGTACCTTTGTTTCTGTATGGTATCGTGTATCATCTGGAACTTTGTATTATTTGTCTTTTAAGTAATGTTGGGCTTTGAATAATTTCCATTCAAATTATAACAGGTATTCCATTAAAATTTTATTCGCTCAACACCCTGTGACAATCTAAAATGTAACATTTTTAAACAATGAAATGTAAGTCATCTTTCTCGTATATACATACATATACGGTAAAATCATATATTCCATATTTCAATGTGCAAGAGATAATTTTGGTTTGGCTCGTTGTGATTTATTAATATTCCAATAGGCTCTCCAGCAATATAATGTAACGATTTGGTATTACATGCACAAAATGTCATAAAACACAAAATGTTATGTCAGTATAAGATCAAATCAAACTGTAAAACAAGTTCAAATTGCAGAATATGAGCTTTTTCGGAACAACTTACATTCAGCATTTCAAATTATAGCTATGCCAACTTTTAAAATGCAGGGTCAAAGACTCATGGGACAAACATCCTCGAAACATTTTTACTCAAAATTGTGTTAAAAAAATATCCTAAAGGTGTGATTTAATCACATTTGATCTTCTTTAGTCCTTTACTATTTTAAGGTTCGAAAAAACTCAGAAAACGCAATCACTGCAATGAGAAGGCTGGAGTATCCGTGGAGAATATTTCAGTCCCATTATCTACATATATTCTAAATATATTGTTTGTCAATTTTATTTGTGAGATCATATTCTATTGACGATAGGAGCATCACGGACTCCATCTAGCGGAAAATTTTTAAACTCAGTTTGATGATAGAAAATTATTTTTCATTACTAAAAATATGCTTTGAAGATATTCCTACTTAAATAATGACAATACCTAATTAGCTCACTGCCAAATTATCTTTCTTCATGTTTAATGTAGCATAGTTATCAATTTTTTCCTCGAGAGGAAATTTTTTCCATTTTTTTTCGCCAATAAAAGCTGTGCATTGCTTTAAATAGTATTGAAAAACACTTTTTGAGAAGATCTGTTCATTTTAATGCAAAGAAATCATACAAAAATGCAACTTTTTATCGTACATCGTTTGCCTTTAGAAATAGAGCAAAAGATTAAATGTAAATAAGCTCGTAACACATACTAAAATTGGCCGTTAATCGTAGATAATTTAATTTTTGATCGGCCGATAATTGAAAGCTTCTGTTCCGTCATTTACCTCTATTGAAATATTACAAAATTATTAGTTCTCTCGAAGATAAATTTTCGGGGGATAATTTGGGTTTGAGTAGAATAACTTTGAAAAAGATTGTTTTTAATATTGTTGATGCTTTAAATAATTTATTTAATTGTAATATTAATGAAGGAATATTTCCAGAAGCCTTTAAAATTGCAACGGTTATTCTACTGTTCAAAAAGTAATTATCGTCCGATTTCACTTCTATCTGTCTTATCAAAAATCTTTGAAAAAGAGGTTAAATCCAGGGTTTTTTTTTTTTTTTTTTTCTCTTTATTTAATATTACAACTGATTTACAAATCATTTAGTAATTTATCTTTCTTAAATGAAGATTCACATTTGACGGGCAGTAGCCCAATGGTTACTCCCGTTTGAATTTACATAGTAATTATTTTTCTCTATCTGAATTAAATACAACTGCCCAATTCCAAAGGTTTCTGCCTTTGAAGTCTTCTTACTGCATTGGTGGTATCCAACAAACTTCGTATGTCTGCATTTTGGTGCCGAGATATCCGCTGAATGTGTTTCTTCGCATGATTTTGTATTTCTTTACTTACATATTCCATATTTAAGTCCCTATGGAGATTATCATTTCTAATGTACCATGGTGCGTTTACAATGCCACGCAGCACTTTGTTTTGAAAACATTGAATCATTTGTACATTTGTCTTCTTGGTACAACCCCAAAGTTGAATACCGTAGGTCCATACTGGTTTAAGTATTTGCTGATATAGTAGCAATTTGTTATGTATTGTAAGCTCAGAGTTTCTACCTATTAGCCAATACATTTTCCTATATTTAATGTTCAATTCTTCTTTTTTCTTTTTAACATGCTCTTTCCATCTAAGCTTGCAATCGAGAGTCATGCCGAGGTATTTGGCTGTATTTGCATTTGGAACCGGCCTTGAATTAAGTTTCACTGGAATCCAGTTAACTTTCTGGTTTGTGAAGTTTACGTGAACCGACTTTGCTTCGTTTAGGCTAATGCGCCATTTCTTTGTCCAACTACTCACTGTGTCGGTTGCTTTTTGAAGTTTGGTCGTTGCTTCTGATATACACTTTCCAGTCGCCAGAATAGCTGTATCGTCTGCAAATGTTGCTATGGTGGCACCTTCTGTATTTGGCATATCTCTGGTGTACAGGATGTACAATATAGAACCCAGTACGCTACCCTGTGGTATGCCTGCTGATATTCTCTTTAGTTCAGAGTACTCTTGGTTATATTTTACACGGAAATGTCGGTCTGCGATATAAGATTTAAGAATTTGATAGAATTGCTTAGGTAGATCTCGATGCAATTTAAATTCAAGTCCTTGGTGCCAAACTTTGTCGAAAGCTTGTGCTACATCTAAGAAGATGCTGGAGCATATCTTCTTATTCTCAAGTGAGTCTTCGATTATATCCGTTATTCTGTGAACTTGTTCTATCGTAGAGTGACTTTCTCTAAATCCAAATTGGTGTGGTGGAATCAAATTTCTCTCTTCTATTATTGGCTTGAGTCTCTTGAGCAGTAATTTTTGAAATAATTTTGAAATTACAGGAAGTATTGAAATCGGTCTCTACGACTTTTTATCGTTCGCTGGTTTGCCTGGTTTGGGGATCATAATTACTTCAGCAACCTTCCATTGCCGTGGGACATATTTTAGTCTGAAGACAGCATTGATAATTTGAACCAATTTTCGTAGTCCCTTCTCGGGAATGGCTTTTACGACTTGTCCAGTAATTAAATCATATCCTGGAACTTTTTTTGCGTTCAAATTACACTTGATCTCATTTTTTAATTCCTGTAATGTTACACATCGAATATTATATTCATCAATTTTGCTAATTGTTATTATGTTTTCATCTGCTGTTTGCCTAGATAACGGTTGAAAGGTGTCTTCAAGTGAGCTGCAAATAAAATAGCTTTTTGCTTGTCACTTTTGGCCCAGGTTCCTTTCCCATTTTTAATAGGTGGCACATGCATTTTAGTTCTTTTTAATCCCTTTGTTGCTTTCCAAAGAGAGTAATCAGTATCTTTATGTTCGGTGAGACCATTTAAGTACTTGTTGATAGTTTCATTCTTAATTTCTTTTATAAGTTGTTTTAGTTTATTGCATAGAAAATTGAGGATTTTTTTGTTTTCCGGGGCGCGTGTCCTTTGCCAGGTTTTTCTTGCCTTCCGTTTCTCTCTAACTAACTCCCTGACCTCAATAGGATAATTTTGATTCCTACGGGATTCGGTGTGACTAGCAGGAGAACTTTCCCATGCTGCTTGTTGAATAGTACTGTTAAATACCTCTAGTTCCTCTTCCAACTGTACCGGTGTTTTAATCGGCACTCGTAGATTTGTTTGCATTTCAATTAGTTCTTGGAATAGGTCCCAGTTAGTTCTATTATTTGTTAATTTAGGCAGGTTATCCTTATTAATTATCATTGTGCTGAGTGTCATGATAACAGGTGTATGATCGGAATATATCCCTTCGCTGTTTTCGATGCACATGTAATCCTCGAAGATCCCTTTCGTTACATAAAAATCAATGAGATCTGGTATTTTATTTATATCAGAAGGCCAGTATGTTGGTTTACCTCCAGAGTGGAATTCGCAGTTATTTATTCGTCCGGCTTCGAATAGCTCTTTTCCTTTATGGGTGGTAAGTCTTGATCCCCAATAGGTGTTTTTTGCATTAAAGTCACCACCAATAATAAAATTGGATCCTAGTGAGCTAAAGAGTCTATTATAATCTTCTTTGTTTAGATTATAGCGTGGAGGGCAGTAGATAGAGGAAATACTGTATTCATTATTATTGTTAGTTTCAACTTTTATGGTTTTAACTTGCATACTTTCCTCTTCTATACTAGGTTCTTCATAGTGTTTGAGACTCTTTTTCACTATTACTGTTGATCCTCCTCTGGGTTTTCCTCCTGGGTGAACAGCATGGTAACATTCATAATCACGTATTTTAATAAATGATGTTTTTGTCAAATGGCTCTCCGATATAAGGCAGATATCTATTTTTTCTAAATTTAGAAAAATTTCTAGCTCTGGAACATGTTGCGCTAGTCCGTTCGCGTTCCAGGTGACAATTCTTAAAAATCTGCTCATTTTAGTATATGAGGGCTGTTGCCTCGTTCAAGGTTTGATGCATATCTAGACGCTTATATAAAGCTTCTAGACCACGTTCTTGCTTTGCTAGCCTTATATTTATGGCTTCTATGCTTCGACAAATCCTTTCAAGGGGATTATCATTCGTAGCATTAGATGATTGCTGTACAATTTGTGAATAACTTTTTCGCTCTGTACCAATACCTGGTGGTTTTGGCTCCGCTTGGGTTTTAGTTGGTTTCTCTTCTCTGGTAACCCTAGGGTTTTGAGGAAACTGTTGCGTTTTGATTCTTAGTCTTTGAAGTTCGTTAGCTACTTCACAGCCTCTATAATTTGCAGGATGATGCCCTTTACAGTTTATACATTTTGCAGGGGTGTTTCTACTTTCTGTACACTCTTTCGCGTTGTGTTTTCCAACACATTTTACGCATCTTGGCTCCCGTCTGCAATATTTTTGCGTGTGATTGAAACCTTGGCATTTTTTGCATTGAGGTATTAGCCTCGTGTTTTTCTTAAGCGGTTCTATTTTAACCCTCATATTCAGAATTGCTTTGATGTTGAAGATGTTTTCAACTTTCTCCTTTTTGTTAAACGTAAGCATGAAGAGTGGAAGCCCCCTTTTTTGACTTGATTGTTCTCACCTCTCTCTCGTTTTAGGATGTTTACTGCATCTTCTATTTGCAGATCTCTTGCCTTTAGGTCCTCAATTATGTCCTCCTTCTTACACGTTGGATGAAGGCCTCTGGCCATAACCTTAATTGCGCGTTCGTTTTTATCTTCGTATGTGAACCATTCTTTACCTTCCGCATTGAGCTTTGTTGCTAGAGCTCTATATGTGTCGGAATCTGGTGTATTGATTTTCCACACGTTATTGTTTAGTGACACTACTCTATATTCCTTAGCTGTCACTGATTTCATTATAGATTGTATACTTGCAAATTCTGTTATGCCGATTACATTAATTGGCGGAGGAGCCTTTTCTTTCGGTACAACCTTTTGTTGCTGTTGCTGGTGAGTTGGTTTGGTATTAGTATCACCAGTTACTAATACATTAGCTTGCGAATGATCTCCAACTTCAGGCGAGAATTCTGCTTTTCGTTTTTTGGTAGGTCTTTTCTTCCTTTTCAGTACCCAATCTGTTTCT
The DNA here is from genome assembly GCA_958295665.1 of Tipula vernalis. Lineage (NCBI taxonomy): Eukaryota > Metazoa > Arthropoda > Insecta > Diptera > Tipulidae > Tipula > Tipula vernalis. Next base: position 288,734,763 of record OY282560.1, read on the forward strand.
CTCATGAGATCCTCTTCATCAGTATGGAACTCATTGTTATAACTAGTGTGAGTACTTGTTTCATTATAGCAAGTTAGCGGGTTTTCAGAAATCTCCATTGGTTTGGGCTTCTTCAATTCTTCATTTTCTTTTTTCAGCTTTTCAATTTCGCTTCTTAATTGAGTTAAAAGTACCTCTACTTCACTGAGTTTTCGACAGAGTTCAGCGTTTTCGTCTTTCTGCTGATTTGCAGAGTTAGTATGATTGTTTGGTGATCTTAACAACATTGAACTTCTTTCGAATGGGTTTAGCAATGATTGGCTCACCCCAGAATCCATTGAGCCAGCCTCGTAAGAGGGTGGATTAGCCAACTGGGTAGTTGGTTTACCACCTGGGGTTTTGTTTCCTTTTTGCGTTGAACTCATTGCTTTAAAACTGGTTATGTATCAACTACCAACCTAACCAGTACAAGTTGGCAGTGGGTCATTGAAGAGAACATCATTTGCTATGTTCTCGGTAGTCGATTATTCCGCCGTAACTCGGTCGCCAGAGCCTCGTTAGTTAATTAGCAGGAAGTACCACGTGCAGGTGAGGTTGGCATTTGGGCTAGTATAATAAGACCATCTAAACCGGCGCCCCTTACCCCCCAAATCCAGGGTGATTTATTTTTGAATACTATGAGTTAGTTTAGGGATCCCCAGCTTGGTTTTAGAACTGGTATTAGTACTTAAAATGCGTTAAACCACTTCATGAAGGATTAAATAACAGTAATTGGTGGCTGTTCTTTTTTTCTATATAGGAAAAGGATTTGATATGGTCGATCATCAGATACTAACTGCATTAGGTCATTTAGCGCAAGTCGTCCACAAAGAGTTCGCATTGATTATACTTATAAAGCAAACGAATACGCAAGTGTAAGCTTTGTTTTGTGTATCTTTCACCACCAATCACCACTGACTGTATTAAATGGTCTAGCAGCACTCATACGTTCTGGAGACAATGCAGTCTTGACTTGTTGTTCTAACTTCGGTTTAAATTTTAAAAAAATGTAATTACTCGCCTAATTGTATGTTTGCCATTAATTAGTTAGTACTTCTGGCGCACAGATGCTAACATACACTGAACTCCAGAGTGCATATTTTTTGTATGCTAACGACGAATCATCAACCTTGTTAGATTATAACCTTTTGGTAAAATCAACTGATGCTTTTGCTTGTAATCTACATTGGTATTCTCTAGTCTTCCTCCTACTCTAAACATTTATTCTTCGTCAACAAATGCCGAAAGACTAATCATTTACTGTTTTCTGGCAACGTTTTATTTTTTGACAACAATCTAATCTCACCTTCAAATTTCATCTTCTAAACCGTTGTAATTACAAGTCGCAAGCTTCCAAGTTACCAGTGCAAACATGTTTATGAACCGAAAACAGTAAGTCACAACCCGTTTGATTCTTACTTCTGAACTAAATTCCTCAATCTTGAAAATATTTGTTACTTTTGCAGAAACAAAAGTTGACTGCTCATCATTATTTGAAATCTCTATTTTACTAATTGGCCATTTTGTCTTCTCATGTTTCAAAAACAAGGGACCACGGCATCAAGTAGACCATAAAATTATCTTCCCAACATTCATCTCGAGATTCGCTATCAAATGTCAGAAGTCAGAGAAGGTCAGGAGTTAAGAAGTCATCTATCTAAGGTATCACTTTTAAGAGAGCCACCCTAGATTTACTACACACAAAAGATTTGTAACTACACTTCCATCACTATTCTTCCAACGAACATATACATATCCGCCATATTCTTTCTCCGACACATCACTAAAACCGTGTAATTCTATCTCAGTGACGCTTCCTGGAATGACACATCTATTTAATCTCAAATCATTTAAAACTCCTAAACTGTTTCTGAAATCCCTCGATTCTCCATTGGAATATGGTTTAATAATTCCTTCGAATTTGAGTTTTACCTTATCAAGTTCATTCTTGCTGATGAAAACATTTTTATTAATTCGACGTGTATTGAAACCCCTTCCTCCACAAAAAATCAGTTTTCGCAATATTTGACGCTAATGGTTACTTCGCCAATATGTTACGGTCTGCAGGTAGTAAATCTTTAAATCATCACTAAAATTGTATATCCAATAAATTTGATGATATTTTGTATGAGACGGCTCTAATTTAACTATCGTATACATATTTTTGATATCACTAATAAAAGAAATGAGATGCTTTCTGGATCTCTATACGATCGAAAATAATTCTTCTTGAACTGGAAGATTTTGCCGAAGCATCGAAAACAATTCTACATTTAGGTGTAGAACAAATAGGGCGTAATACAACCAAATTCGGCATGAAATATCCAGATCCATAATCTACCTCAGACCAAAGCCGTATATGGTTGCTTTTTCGATTCTCTAAAATCTTGAATCTATGTAAAGCCTGATTAGAATAATTATCATATATCAGTTGTAAATGTAATTGTGTCACATTGGTGGCGAATAAGTAAATTAACCTAAATGGAATAATGACTTGGGTTTTTCCTTTTTTTCGGGATAAATAAAAATCAGGCACATCAGTTAAAATTAAAATCACTAAATTAACAAATTTATAATACAAAATAACTTAGTTTTTGATTATTAAGAATAATAATAATAATTTATGGAACCAGCAATCTCTTGGCATAAAAACAATCGAGCATTGCCCAACAGTTCGAATCTTATTTGTATCAATATAGCAGCACTCTATGTTCCAAAACTTTTCCAACAAACTGTATAATCCATAATCTGTTGTTTTCAACTCTGACGATAAAAATAAATTTTAATTGCTGGAACTACTCTCTAATTTACCATCAATTACCCACCCAAAATTCGTACTATGAAATACAGGCATACATTCTAAACGACCATCTTTCAAAATGTTCCAAAATATTTCACTTCCCAATAAAATATCCACTGGTCTAGGAACATTGACCTCTGGGTCTGCTAATAATAAATTAGATGGAATGAACCATTTGGAAAAATTAATATACCTCCCCACCCCCTCCCCCCACACCGAACAAATCCATAGATATAAAATTATTATGAGAAGCTGAATCCAGGAGCGCTCTGCATTGAATGTATCGTTAAGACGAATCTTTTGTTAAAATTACAGTAGAAGTCAAAACTACCTGCCTCTGTACAATTTCCTTGCACAAATATGTGGAACTGTTTTAATCATTTATTCTCTTTACTATCACTAGACGTCTTGTAATATTTATTTATTTATTTATTTAGATCTATTCTACAGTTAATAACTTAATGAATAGTAAAAAAAAAAAGAATTATATAAGATTAAAAACAAATAAAAAGAATACTAACAATACGGAAGATTATCTGAAAAAACCAAAACTTTAAAAACGTAAAATGAGATTAAAAATTGCAATTACTAGTTGCCTTCCGAAAATACACTGTGGATCTCTCAAAATGAAATAAATGGTAAAATTCATTAAAAATTGTAGCCATTGACTTGGTTGGTTCATTGGAACCATAATTCGTTCTATGAAAGTCAACAAACAAAAATTCCCTTGGACGCAAGCTTCTGTTAGGTACATAAAAGCTCCAAGCAGAAATGAGTTCAAGACACTTAATGCGGCCACTAAGAGAATCACTAACAAACAAGGCAGAGGCAATTTTTCGGCGTTTAACCAACGTATCAATGTGAAGGCACCCACATCGAATCACATACGATGGGAGACCGTGCACCTGTTCCCACATAGGTAGATGACGATCAGATAAATCACCAAGCTTCCTGGCCATATAGATAGTAAAACGTTTCTGAATAGATTCCAATCTTGCAATATGCACATCATGATGAGGATACCAAACCACTACAGCATATTCAAGGTGATATCTTACTAAATAAGTATATAGACTAACACACGAAAATGCATCCATTAAATCCTTTGTCATTCTAAAAATGAAACCTAACATAGAATTGGCCTTTAATATTATTTTATCTATGTGTAACGCAAAAGTTAATTTCTGATCAAACAGAACTCCTAAATCAACAGTTGAAGTTACTCTACAAAGTAGATCTCCATCAAAATTATCATTGACAATATTTGGATTGAGTATTCTGAAAAACGACATCACCTTACACTTCTGTACATTGATGAACAATTTATTCTTAGAGCACCAACTAGACAATATATTAATTTCAGATTGCAAAACCTCAGCATCACTTACAGATTGAACATCCATGAAAATCTTCAAATCATCAGCAAATAATAAACAGTTACAGAATTTAAAAATATTAGGAATATCATTCACGAATAAATGAAATATAATTGGGCCTAAATTGGACCCCTGAGGGACTCCTGAATGACAATAGATATAATCTGACTTAACATCATTCAATAGAACATACTGCTTCCTATCTCTAGTTGATAAGAAGAAATCCATTTAAGAAAATTTGGATCAAGACCAATAACCGAAAGTTTTTCAATAATAATTTTATGGTTGATTGAATCAAAAGCTTTAGCAAAATCAAACTAAATTGAATCAACTTGGACGCCTTTAGATTCAAGTGACTCAATAATGAATTTAGTAAATAGCAACAGATTGGTAGTCGTAGATTTTCCACTGGTGAAACCATGCTGGAAACAAAAAATTATCTCTTTAGTATGGAATAACAAATGTTTCGAGACAATTAATTCGAAAAGTTTTGGTATAGACGAAAGAATTGAAATACCACGATAATTTGATATGTATATCCAGAACCATCTTGATATGAATAGAGCCGGTATGTAAAAAATGAACTTAAAATAAAGGACATAGAAACACTAAAAAATAATTTATTTTCATAGAGTTTGTATGAAAAAACGCGATTTCGATTGACGAAAAAATATGAATTAAAAATTAAACCTAGATAAATAATTTTTTCTGAAATCACTAATAAACAACTCAATGACTAACTCATTTACAGTACAGATTCTCAAGCTTCCCCATTTTCCAGATATAATCAAAAGAAAATAAGGGAATTAAATTAAAAAACGTTCTACAACAACAACAATATGTATTAAAAGAGAATTTTGTATTTAATGACGTCATCACTTATTCACAACTAAAATCAATGGTAAAAAAAAGACAATACGTTGAATTGCCAAAATTAAAATAAATCAAAGAGAGTCAAAGAGAAAAAATTATAATAATATGCATTGAGCGCGAAGAAATCAAAAAAATCAAATCAACCCAGATTGTTATGCATCACAAATAAACGACATAGCCAACAAACATAAACTGTAATAATGCCTTATTTATTTCTCAAGTATTAAAAATATATTGTATTTAAATTAAGACACAGCTGAAAATAATTACAACATGATTAATATTTGGCATCGATTTTTATTCCCAAAAATTAATGACCCATTCAAAATAAGTTTTTGTTTAGATTATTTGAATTGTCATAACATTTGAGAGCGGTGTATAAAATAAAATAGCTCTTACTTATTATTCCCATTCCTAGATGTCACTTAACACACAAATAAAAACAACAGGGATTCGGGCTGAGTAAACGATTTGAAAGAAAACTTTTTACGTAAAATTACCATAATTTCTTTCATAGCAATGGTTTAAATTTAGTAAATTTATAAAAAAATTATATTAAATTAATTTTTATTACAATTTAATTATTACTATAAAGAAAAGCCACAAAAATATGTTTAACCAAATCAAAAATCAGACCGATTTTAGAATCCGACCGGTTCGATCACCTATTTGATTCTTTTTATAAGTTTTTCATTGTATGCGACATCTATGGTTTAAACAAAAGTCGTTAATAAAGCATTGCCACATGACATGAATCTGTATTCGGGTAGATTTTTGTCATGTGGCAATGCTTTTAGAAGGAGACTAAAAAGAGATGGTTATAATTGTTAATAAATTTAATGTTATGACGTATTTTACAACAACAACATTCCAAAAAAGTTTAGCAATAGTTTATATTCCAAGAGGATTTTCACTAAGAAATAAACATTTTCATGATTCGATTTTTCAATCAAATAAAATTACATGTTTTATGAACATTCTCGTATAAAAATAATGTAAAAGCTCATATTTCTTATACACTAAAAATGTAAATGAAAATAATCGTTTTCCCATATAGTTTCATAGTAAAGAAAAAAATTTATGTACTTTATTTTAAGCTTAGTAAAAAATACAGTCAATGTGGAGGCTCTTATTTATAGAGTAGGCTCTGGTATATCAGAACGGTTACCCTTTTTGTTAATTGGAACAATGTGATAAATTTTCCAAGCTGTAGGAAATTGTCCAGAAATTAATGATGTGACGAACCAATCACGAACTTCCTGCTCAGTAAATTTAAAATAATTAAAGTCCACGGAACTGTGAGCGCTTGTAGACATGGTATGGGACATCGTGGCTGGTTCGTATACTGAGGCAAAAAATCTAGCAAATAAATTACAGATCTTCCAGGCTTGACTAGCGACGGAGTTCTGGTAAGACTTAGGAGAAGGAAAACCAACCATTTTTCTCTTGCTATTCATAAAACTCCAGAACTCCTTTGGACTTGATGTCAATTCCTCCTCGATTCGCACAATGTATTGGTTATATAAAAACCAATTTAAACTTTTAAACTCTTTCCGTCTCGCCACGTTCAAAAAGTCCCAATCAGAATTGCTGAGGAACTCGTTTAATGAAGCGTTGTCGGCATTTTTAAAATTAAAATGAAACTTGTTAGAAAAAGAATCAGTTGTACAATTTACATGAAAAATATTTTTCATAATCGGTATGTGGTAGATATTCTGGGAGCCGGTGAAATCCAAACATTATGAAACGTCGGAATGCATGACGTCATTGGCAAATAACAGGTCGAAGTGTTTCCTCTGAATGTTGCTAGTTCGGTTTAGCTGCTTGATTGAGATGCTAGCAAAGTAGTCGATAATGTGTAATTCCGTTTCGTCAGTGGAAAGCGATGTAAAATACTATCAACATCAAGCCAAGCTATATCAGGCAGATTAAAATGAGTCGATTAAATTGATTAAGCTGGATCCGTGGAGAGCATATACTGCGATGACGACGACAGTGGAACTGGCCACTTTGACACAAACCGCAATGACGTCTAGACTAGGATGACAGGCAACCAACTCATTAGGAATAGAAACTTTAACCACAACCTCTAAGCCTAGTGTCAAAATCATTTCTATGCTTCCAGTGAACGACATAGTCCGGTGGGAAATCAGCCAGGTCTTACAGATTTTTATGATAACATAATCATTTTCCAGAACGCTTAGGCGAAAAGACTTGGCTTTACCTCGGATGCTAAAAGCGTTGTGGTAATAAATTGAGGTGAGGCTAGAACGATCGGAGCGTGCTTGCCGGATTCCGGCACGGTTTGTTGCAGAAGATTCAGGGTCGATATTTGCTGGTTCTGCAAGACACCATGTCTCGTTGCTTGCATACGGTGTGATTGACGTTGCCGAAAATTTGTATTCTTGAAATGTCTAATACACACATCATTTGGCCAACTCACCGTTGGCCGACAGACATACTCCATGTCGGAAAGTTTCTGCCCTTTTGGTAATAACTTGCCAACCACACCATTAGAAATTCCAAAGTTGTTATTCACAAAATCGGCAATCGCAGCATCCTCAACAGTGGTATCGAACTACGACAAACGAAATTAAAACTTCGGTTTAATCATCCGGATACTGTTAGATAGAGAACATGGTTTTGTTCCACTTGTGGCGTTCACTAATTTCACTGATAGAAAATGACATTTTGAAAATAAACAAATTAAAATGTACTAAATTATAACAAGCATTTTATTCTCCTAAATTATTCCGCGTGACCTCTAGTTATGAGCATTCTGAACTATAAATCAAAATGCGAAAAATACGAGTTCACTAAATTTACGGAACGCAGTATGAGCTGCAAAACAAAGGGAGAATTTATATAAAAAAACAATAATCATTTTAACTGAGGCACGACGCACATCACCGCGTCGAGTATATAATTGAAGTTAAAACTATAAATATTAACTACTAGCTTTTACTGAGCCGTTGTATATGAGGCCAGTAAGTGGTTAAAGCTAAATAAAGATTTATGTAAAATAAATTGTAAATCTTTAAAACAAAATAAAATTGTGCAAAATAAAAAGAAAGAATTCAGAAATATAAATAAAAGCATTATAAAATAAATGGTGAATATTTAATTATTTATGTATATAAGTGAATCATAAAATTATTATGGCATGTAACCACCCACACACACGGCCATACACTTATCGAAGCGTAAGAAGGACGACGCACGGTTGCTGCTGCTGATAAAATAACCGGGATTCTGGTAGTCGATGTCTCAGAAGAAGGCGTGCCAGCGTGAAGGAATCGCGGATTTTTTTCAGCGATTTGGTCGCCAATTATGCTGCAGGCAGATGATAGGCTCGAATCAGACGGATTTGCCAAAGACTCGGCGGCCTGATTAATTATTCAATTAACGGTGGGGAGAGTGGTAGAATCGATATTATCCAACGAGCATTACATTATGTCCAACGCTATACAATTTTCTTCTTTAAATAAACGCTGACCCTCTATACACATAAAAACAGCATAAGGACAGTAATTATCGGCTTTGATCCAATTGTCGTTCGAAGGGAACTTATAATGCAGGCAGTCCATGTAGAAATCTAGGTAGAACTTGATGCACGGCACAAAACAGTGTAGAAGCTGTCTGCATCGGTTGGTATTGTTGCACTTAACGCAAGTCCGCGTCATAATTAATAGTTAGAATAAATTATGTTATTGTTGATCGTCGAAATGATTGTTAAAATATTTGAACTGATTCTTTTCACTGAATTTGATATATTTTTTCTGGTTTTTAAATTTTCAGAAAATAAAATTTATCAAGGAAAAAGAAACAAAAACACGTCCGTATAGTTCAAGGCCTATTATATAATCTAATTATTATCAAAGCAACCTAGATTATACCAGAGCCTACTGTATAAATAAGAGACTCCAGTATCGACTGTTTGGTACAATAAGGGTATATACAATTTGTTCTTTACTATGAAATCCAATGGGAAAACGATTATTTTCATTAACATTTTTAAGCTGCGTTTTTTTATTCGCTCCGGATAGCTGCTATCGAGAGCCGTCCTATAAAAACTGGCTCCCGATAGCGCTCCGTATAAATAGGTAGAGCCAAATATTTTTTTATATCAAGTTTTCGCTAAACAATTGAATTAAAAATGATAGTGTAATGTTAAATAAGTTTTGTTTACCAATAAATAGCGCGTCAAATTTAAATTTAGGCGTAGAAAAATGATGGCTTTTGATAGCAGCTATCGGGAGCGAATAAAAAAACACAGCTTAATGTAGTGTTTTTTTATTCGCTCCGGATAGCTGCTATCGAGAGCCGTCATTTTTCTATGCCTAAATTTAAATTTGACGCGCTATTTATTGGTAAACAAAACTTATTTAACATAAAACTATCATTTTTAATTCAATTGTTTACCAAAAACTTCATAAAAAAAATATTTGGCTCTACCTATTTATTAGGAGCGCTATCCGGAGCCACTTTTCATATGACGGCTCTCGATAGCAGCTATCCGGAGCGAATAAAAAAACACTACATTAGTCTACTCGAATTATTAGCTTTGGATTTGCTTTTATATGAAAATGTTCATAAAACATGTAATTTTATTTGAAATCTTGAAATCTTATTTGAATTTTTTTTTTAAATCGTCTTGGAAAGTAAGATATTTCTGAAATGTTGTTTTTGTAATATGCGTCATAAACTCTTAACTCGAAATTTATATACAATACAATAATAATCTCTTTCATGCCTCCATTCAAATTTTAATTCGAATATCTTTCTATTGTTCTTTTGAATTTGCGAAGCAAGCTAGATTGTCTTGATTTTTTGTTTCTTTGCGCTCATTGTATTGATTTAATTTTCTTTTCGCTTTGGTGCTTTTTGGTTGGAGACTTTCTTCCTAGCATTGGTTTAAAATGTAGATAAATAATGAAATCATTTTATTGAATTTTTTACATTTTCTCGTTTTAATATATATTGTTAATATTATAGAGGGTGTTTTAATTTAATGCTACTTATTTTATTTTGATTATTGCTGGAAAATAGGGAAGCATGAGAATCTGTATTTTAAATGAGTAAGACATTGAATTATTTTTTAGTTATCTCAGAAAATAGAAATATTTAACTGGGTTCAAATTTAATTCATGTATTTTTGTTTTTAAAAGAAATCCCGTTTTTTTATACAAAGTCTATCAAAACAAATTATTTTTTAGTGTTTCTATGTCTGTTATGAATTATCAGTGTTACACTGTATCTTTTTATATTTTATATTATATAATCATTATATTGAAATTTGGTTATTTTTAACTTGAATACAATTGTAAATATGTATATATGGAATTGTAATTGAATTGTATATGTAAACCTTTATATACCATTCAAAATCTATATAAAGGAAAGTTTTTGTAATTAAAGAGAGAGTTTTTTTTTGGCTAAGAGTCATACTAGTTTAAAAATGTGAAATAAATTGTAAAATTTAAATAAATAAAGCATAATCATAAATATGAACAATAATACTTCTAACTTTTAATAAACCAATAAATGATAGTAAAATTATATTAAATTGAGTTAATTTTTCCTCTCGAAATTTCCAAAACCTACAACAAGAATTTTGGTGACAGCGGTGGGATTTGCTCAAACTCAACGAGCAATTCTTGTTTTGGAAATTTTGATTAAATTAAACGGTTTTCCAAAATAAAATAATTGAATTAATTCAGATGATAGATTTAGTGTTCAAATTGAAGTACAATGTCGGTGGACAATTGAGACATTTGAGGTGTGTCTAAACAGGTCTACATAATGTTACAACATAAAATGAAAACAGTTCTTAAAACCGTAAACTATCGTGTTTTTACGTAGTCAACAATGAAAGATGTGATTTAAAAAAAAAAAAGACCAAGTGGAGTGATAAAAAAAAAAAAAAAAACAGTTGTCATTGTGTTCAAAATGCACCTAAATCATAAATTGAGTTAAATAAAATAATTTTTAGTGATAATCCTATAAAAACATGAAAATATTAAATCTCACAAAACGATATCTACAAATTAAAACTATGTGAATACGAATGATTTTCATATTGACTAAAATAGCTATAAAATCAAAATCAACAGTTCAGTTAGTGAAAAAAAATTATTAATTTTATCAATGAAATTAACAAAGTGCAGTTTCAAAACTTGGAGTGAATGAGTTATATAAACCGCTCATTACATAGTTCGCGTGAAGGTCTTCATCAATCGAGGGTACATCAACCGTTACGCCTATACATGTTCCAGAAATTTCATCGTTCATCATTTCAACATTTTGTCTGCAGATTTCAGCGGCAGCAGTTTGGTTACAATTACACCAACCTATACAGTATACATGCATTTTTTTTGCTGGATTGATTTTGCTACTGTATTATCAAGTTGGATTCAAAGGATATAAATAAAAAAAAAAATACTTAAGGTTAGTGTTCAATGTTATTTCTCAATTTTTATCAATTATATTGCAAATTTTTTTTTTTTACTAAACGGTCGTAAATAATGATAATTGTGTACATGAATGGAACCTATTAATTCGATTTGTCGTTGTGAATTTTTTATTTCATTTCTCCATTGTTGGTATTAAACGGAAGTTACTTAATTAACAGAATTTTATTAATGACAAACAATACTGACGATTTAGCGATACGTTCTTGTGTTGTTCTGCTAAAAAAAATTGAAATTGAAAATACTAAACCATTTCTGGACGAAAGTGTAGAAGCTATGTCTAAATTAAACATCGATACAGCACTTAAAATAATTCCCGATTTTGATGGGAATTCCGCTCAATTGCATAAATTTCTTTCGTGTTGCGATGTTGTTTATGATGGGTTAGCAAAGACCGAAAGTGAACAATTTTTGAATTTACTTAAAACAAAACTTTCCGGTAAAGCGTATGATATAATCAAATATACCAAATTCGACTCGTGGGCTAGTTTAAAAATTGAATTAAAAAACAAATTTCAATATTCTCGTTCAATCGAACAACTTCAAATAGAACTAATTAATATTCGCCAACAACATAATGAAAGTGTAATTACATATGCAAGTAAAGTAGAAAAATTGCTTTCGGAATTAAATGAAGTTTGTATAGATACCGAAGGAGTTGATTCTGCAACAACTATCACAAATTTAAATTCGAAAACAGCTCTTAAGGCTTTTCAGGAAGGACTTCACGATTCCATAAAAATAATTATTAAAGCTTGCCGATTCACCAAACTTCAAGATGCAATAATTCAAGCTTGTGAAGAAGAATTAATCGTAAATAGTCGAAACCATCTTAACTATGCTCAAGCGAATACCAGGATCAAATGCCAAATATGTAAGCGAAATGGGCACTCTGCTGATAAATGTTATAGCCGAAATACCGTTCAAACGACGAGCTCTAATTCTGTCAGTAGAACATTTCCGACTTATAATACTTTGAATAAATCAAACGAAATTAAACCATTTTCACCAAATATACGCATTGCTCAAAGACCTGTAATTTGTGCATATTGCAAATTACCTGGACATCATATCAATTCGTGTAGAAAACGTCAATATGTAAACTCGACAAATAAAATTTCTACAGAAATATCCAATACTAAACAGCAATCATCTTCGGAAAACTGTTCGGGATCCGATCCAGCAAACTCAATGGACACAACAGTTCGGATCCGGGATATTTCAAAATAGTGTGTTCAAAATATAATCCAAATCCAAATTTTAATTCAAATATTCTTATGAATCAATCTAATTCATTCGTTGCTTTTGATTCTAATCTAGATCTTAATTCCAATTCTTATACTAATTCTTATAATTCTTCATTGGAATCAAAAAGTAAACCCAATTCTTTAAATTTAAATCATTATACAATTCATCTCACTTCCGAAAATCATAATAGAAAATATATTGAACTAGAATTAGATATTTTGAAACCCAAAGCTTATTATTTTTTAGTCGATACTGGAGCTGATATTAGTATAATTGAAAGAAATTTCATAAATGACAATACCTTGTGTTATCCTGATAGGAAATGCAAAGTTAAAGGTATTACTGATGAAACAATGGGAACCATTGCCAGCTGTGATGCTAATATAACAATTTCAAATTCATTAATTCGACATACATTCCAAATCGTTCCAAATTCTTTCCCTATTTATTGTGCTGGTATCATTGGAAAGGATTTCTTATCCAAACACAAGTGTAAAATCGATTTTTCGAATTATAATTTCGAAATTCCACTAAATGATGAAACAATTATATTGAAACTGACAACTAATTCTGGCGTATCAATTCCTGCTCGTTCGGAAAAAACATTTACTGTTCATCTAAATATTCCAAATAATATAGATTACGTTTGCCAATCTCATGAAATTCGTAGTGGTGTGTATACTGCAAATTCAATTCTAAAATTTGACAACAATTTAACAACAGTAAGTCTTGTTAATACCAACGATTATGACGTAAAAATAGAAAATTTAGAATTACCATTAAATAAGCTAGATGAATTCGAAGTCATACATTTGAACTCATGGTCTAATAATATAATTAATCGCTTAGAAACAATTCAATCATCTATTAACCTAGATCATCTTAACTCAGAAGAAAAAAATTCTATTCTAACCATATGCCGAAAATATAATGAGATATTTTATTTACCGAGTGATAAACTTACTGCGACAGATGCTACTTATCACAAAATTCGAACTGAACCAAATTCTCAACCTATTTATATTAAACAGTACCGATTGCCTGAGTCAACTAAAACAGAAATTAATAAGCAGAAATCTCAAATGCTAGAAGACGAAACCATTGAAACTAGCAAAAGCCCGTGGAATTTCCCTCTTATTGTAGTACCGAAAAAATCAAGCAATGACGAAAAAAATGGAGAATAGTTGTGGATTTTCGTAAATTGAACGATATCACCGTAAATGATGTGTTTCCATTACCCAATATCTCTGACATCTTAGACCATCTTGGCAAATCAAAATATTTTACTACAATAGATCTAGCAAATGGTTACCATCAAATATGTTTAGATGACTCTGACAAAGAAAAAACTGCATTCAGCACTTCCTTAGACATTTCCAATTTAAAAGAATGCCATTTGGATTAAAAGGCGCACCGTCGACATTCCAACGCTTAATGAACCATATACTTAGTGGATTAAATGGAATTAAGTGTTTAGTTTATTTAGACGACGTAATTGTAACAGGCCATAACCTCAAAGATCATAATTCCAAATTAGAATCTATTTTTGATTGTTTCAAAATTAACAATTTAAAAGTTAATTTAGGAAAATGCCAGTTTTTATCAAAGGAAATTGTTTATCTCGGACATAATGTAACAGAAGATGGAATTAGACCTGATCAATCAAAAATAACAGTAATAAAGAGCTATCCACAACCAAAAAATCAAAAACAAGTTAAGTCATTCTTAGGGTTATCCGGATATTATCGCAGATTTATTAACAATTATTCAGAAATAGCAAAACCTTTAACCAGTCTTTTAAAAAAGGGTCAACCATTCGTTTGGGATGCTTTTTGCGATGAATCCTTCAATAAATTAAAAAATTCATTAACTAAACCTCCAATCTTACAGTATCCAGATTTTTCTGAAACATTTACTATTACTACTGATGCGAGTGACATGGCGATTGGCGCAGTTCTATCACAGTTCAAAAACAATTTTGATCTACCGATTGCGTATGCAAGTCGGGTACTCAACAAGGCGGAAATAAATTATCCGACAATTGAAAAGGAGCTTTTGGCGATGGTATGGGCTGTTGAGCATTTCCGTCCATATGTATACGGTCGAAAATTCACAATTGTTACGGACCACAAGCCATTAATCTGGCTTTGTAATTTAAAAAATCCATCGTCTCGTTTAATGAGGTGGCGTATTAGACTCGATGAGTTCGACTACAAGGTTATTCATAAGCCGGGGAACATTAATCTAAACGCGGATGCACTGAGTAGAATAAAAATGGAAATAGACGAATCAATTGAAACAAATGTACATGTAGTTACACGATCTCAAAATAAGCAACTGCTAGAAAGTGATATAGTAAACGAATCAATTTATAGACCTACTAGCAAGTTCAACAATTCAAAAATAATTCACCTTACTGATGATATTGAAATTAATAAAATTATTCAAGATTTTCATTCGAATCCTTTAGGAGGTCATCAAGGTGTTTTTCGTACTGCCGAAAGAATAAAACGCTATTATAACTTCAATAATTTATATACTCGAATAAACAATTTATACAATTTTGTGAGTTATGTCAGAAAAACAAATGCAACAAAACGAACAAGGTGCCTATGCAAATAACAACAACTTCGTCACAACCATTCGAAAAAGTATTTTTGGACATAGTCGGTCCACTTCCAATATCTTATCTTAATAATAGATATATCCTAACCATACAAGATGATTTGACGAAATTCTCAATGGCGTTTCCAATTAATAACCAAGAAGCTGATACTGTAGCTCGAGTATTCGTTGAAAAATTAATTTGTATATTTGGAGTTCCTCAACAAATATTATCTGACCAAGGAGCAAATTTTATGAGCGAATTATTTTCTAACGTGTGTAAGTTTTTAAAAATAAAAAAATTAAATTCAACAGCATACCACCCAGAGACAAACGGGGCATTAGAGCGTTCTCACAGAAGTTGGACTGAATATCTTCGAATCTATACTCAATCCGATGAACAAAATTGGGACACTTGGCTTCCGTTTGCTATTTTTACTTTTAACACCGCGGTGTGTGGCGCAACTAAATTTATGCCTTATGAGTTATTATTCGGGCATAAACCATTCATACCCAATTCTTTAATTCGCGAACCAGAAATAGTTTATAATTACGACGACTACATTTTCGAACTAAAAAATCGTATGCAAAATTCTTTTAATTTAGCCAGGAAAAACCTTATTACTAAGAAACAAAAGTCTAAGGTTTATTACGATACAAATACCCAAGTGAAGAATTTGAATATTGGTGATTTTGTTCTGTTAAAAAATGAAGTACGAAGAAACAAGTTTTCACCTCTCTTGCTTGGACCATTTGAGATCAAACAAATTCCTTCACCTGTCAATACCACAATACTCGTTAACAATCGACTAAAAACAGTTCACAATAATCAAATTAAAAAGTTTCAACATTAAATTTTAATTATCGCATTAATTGTAAATATTTATATTGTATAATTGTTCAAACTTGAAATAAATAAATAAATTGAACATTGAAACCTTATTATTGTTAAGTATTATTATTTAATATGTATTACTAAATAAGAAAAAAAACAAAAACAAAAATTGTAAATACTAAATTAAAAAAAAAAAATTGAAATCAAATTATATTTTATTTAAATCTTAGGGGGAAGGTGTTATGAATTATCAGTGTTACACTGTATCTTTTTATATTTTATATTATATAATCATTATATTGAAATTTGGTTATTTTTAACTTGAATACAATTGTAAATATGTATATATGGAATTGTAATTGAATTGTATATGTAAACCTTTATATACCATTCAAAATCTATATAAAGGAAAGTTTTTGTAATTAAAGAGAGAGTTTTTTTTTGGCTAAGAGTCATACTAGTTTAAAAATGTGAAATAAATTGTAAAATTTAAATAAATAAAGCATAGTCATAAATATGAACAATAATACTTCTAACTTTTAATAAACCAATAAATGATAGTAAAATTATATTAAATTGAGTTAATTGTGTTTTTTATTTTTCCTCTCGAAATTTCCAAAACCTACAACATGTCCTTTATTTTAAATTCATTTTTTACTTGCCAGCTCTATTTACATCAAGATGGTTTTGATTATATAAAGCCATAGTCTAAAAAACGAAGCTTTTATAAAGGAATTAGAAACGAGGAAAAACCAAACTTTTTATTGTAACATACATAAAATATATGGGATATCGCTTCCGAAGGCAAATGTTCAAATGAAAACACTACAAATTCTTAATTATCATCTCTTAGATATATTCATAAATGTATGAATTCCAATATATTATATGAACATTGTTTTAGAAAATCGTTTTCATTTTCTTGTAGTAATTGGTTAATTTATACCAAATAGTCAAATTGGAATAAAACCTAACTAAATCTGTGGTAAATACGTAAAAGGTGATAACTCAAATTTTAGCTTTTTAAATTTATTTGATTTTCGGAATGTACCATATTTGTTACACGTTATGTTTAATTCTCACTTTTCTAGGTGCAATATTTCTTAAATTATTGAACCTTTTAAAAGGTGTTAAGTCAATAAATGGTATTAATAATTCCACATATTAAAAATGGGGTAATTCGATTAAAATGAACTTAAAAAAAACTAATAAAAAATTACACTACTTCCCGAATTTTTATAGTGAGTTAATTCGCATTTAACTCATATTATCCTATTTTTATGAATATAGAAAACAGTATTTAGACTGATGTATATTTGATGAAGAATAAAAAATTGTTGTTGAAAGCAGAGCGATCCTAAAAATAGAAGAAAAAATGGTTACACAAAGAAATCGTTCTTAAATCAAAATACTTATCTAATTAACACATCGACGTATCCATAAAATAACATAAGATACCTAACATATTTGTTGTTTACTCGTGGACTAATATCACCAATAAAAAAATTTTATATAATAAAACACAATATTTCGGTTTTGTCACTTTCATTAACGTGATATTTATTTTATTTGTAAAATGAAATTACGATCGTTTCGGATGTTACTCTTTTATCAAATTTCTAACAAACATTCAAGAATGAATGTTTGGTAAAAATTTGATAAAGGAGTAACATCCGAAACGATCGTAATTTCATTTTACAAATAAAATAAATATCACGTTAAAAAAGTGACAAAACCGAAATATTGTGTTTTATTATATAATTTTTTATTTTTTTTTTTTTTAATAAGATACCTGGAAAAAAAGCAATTTTAGTAAATAATAGTTGTAGTTATTGAATAATGTAAATTTACTTATCTTAATTCATAGTTGATGTAAATATTATTAGAAATTTGACATTACTGCGAAAGACCATACCATTTGAAAAAGGAAGAATATTTTTCATGTTAAAAGCCTGTCTGGTTTGAGTATTCGTGTAATGAAGATAAAAATAAAAATGCAAATCAGTGACGAATGTTATTTTAACTTAAATAGCATGCTAAGCATACATACATGTAAGCTGATTGTTTTTTACAATAATTTTCTGCATTCTTCAGTTATTTTGATAAAATTGTCGTGAATTACCATCTGAAACTAATTATTTATATAATCAAAAATGAATAATTTTGAAGCTAAGGTCATTGATAATAATCAACCAAGTTGTTCAAAAAATGGGAACGGTAAATTGAAAACTATTTTTTAAATTATTCGTAACAAATCTAATGTATTGCTTTAAAAACCAGTAAGTCAATCTAAAAGCTCAATAGAATTTGATGACAGTGATGTGGACCTAACTTTTGGCACATTGTATTCTAATTCAGAGAATTCCGGTTCCGATGAAACTGCTATTGATGGATTGAGAAACATGCGTAACGAAATTGAGCAAAATTGTTTTGATGCTCCTCGAACAAGCCAAATTATCTCACCAATTATATGTACGAAAGAATCGCAGAAAAGTAGAAAAACAAAAATAAATGTAGGTGTGCAATACATTTCTTCATCTGGAAAACTCAAACAAAATAGAAAATATATTCCATTGGCAATAGGTAAATGGTACTGCTGTCCGCTTTAGTGTTAACCAATTAATCGAGAATGACCTTTAAAAACGAGCTCATACAACGGTGATTGATTTCTTTTGCACAATTTCTATGTTAATACCTAATTCAACAATTTTAAATGACTATATTTAAAACTAAACATTTAATATAAGAAATTATGATATGAGGTCCGCTTACATTTGTGGTTTAATCGACCTTTCAACCGTAAAGTCTAGAAAAACTAATTCTATTAAATCTCGCCGTTATTCATCTAAATTCTTTTTGAAAAATTCTGGTAATCGGTGTGAAGTATGCAAGAAATGTTTTTTGGATACATTTATAGAACCCCGTATATTTATTGATATTATATGAGGTGTCCGTTTCCAAAACTGCCTATTCGCAGCTAAGTTGTTTTTTGGTAAAACGAAAATTTCTTAAATGAAAGTTTTTTTTGAGTTATAATGTACTTTTATTGCTTTTTATTGTTCCTGAGGTACTTAAGAAAAAAATAAGCCAATTTGACTCGTGGGAAATTAGTAACTAATTTTTTAAACGACTTATTAAAACCAAAATGTAGAGTTTTGGAAACAACTAAATTTTTAGATTGTTTTGGAACAGCAAGAAATGTTTTTGGGTAGTTTTGGAAAAAAAAACCAATTTATTTATCAAGAATTCAGTCTCTATTTATTTTGTCAAATAATTCAGTCTCGAAATAAAATATACTAAATACATAAAATAATTATGTACAATATAATATTTAGAAAATAACACAAACTCATTTTATTAAGTTTAATAACTTAAACCAAAAAAAAATCACTTTAAATTTGCATTGCATCCTGTTCCATAACATTACACAATATTTCGTCATCTTCGTCTAGAACATTAGGAGTTTCAGAGGCATCGCAGTTATCAATAACATCCTTATAATATTTAAGCGATTGGCAGTTTCTCCAATCCAATCCGAAATGTTTGCTCAACAATTTATCAACATCGTCGAATTTCGCTTTCTTCACCTTGGCTTCTAGAGGCACTTCCATTGGAACTATATTGCTAGCATTTCGAAACCTTTTAAAAATCGTTTTCGGGTTTCCTAGCTCAACTCTATAGTTTACTTCCCCTTGAATATATATATTATTTTCACTTTTTCGTTGAAAAATAAATTTTTTGCAGGGTGCAAATTTAAAATGCCAGTTATTGAGGGGCTTATAAACCTGTTGGGCTGTCGACTTCCAATCGTAAACTAGAAGATCCTCTAAATTGAAAACCGTTCCGTGATCTTTGAATATATCAATATATTCTTCGGGCTGTACAATTGTTTCTTTCTTTTTAACTATCTTTTCTATGCGTCCAAAAACTCGATCCGGTGGGATAAAAGAGTGTCCTGGTACTGGAAAAAATATTGTCACTTGCGTAATTTGTACTGGAGCGTTGTTCAGCCATTTTGTTTAAAAAGTTTAACTGAAGTGACACTTTCATCAAACTGAGTCAAATTTAATTGATGGTAAACCGCAGAAGCGATTTCATTAGACCCTTTGGGTCTCTTTGCTTCATTCCACGTAAAACAAAAAACATTTTGCCATGATTGGTTAGATTTTTAAGAACCTTTGCATATAGTGAAATTGTACTAATACAGCTGCCTTGAAAAATATGTCGACTGATCTGGCAATTTAGGCAAGACCATGTTTTTTTGGCAATCGAAAGAGAATGCAATTTCATGGTCGTTTTCCTTTCGCAATTCTTCGTAAAATGTTTTTGCTCTCTGTTTGTGAACGTATAATTCCGTCATCGCTCGGCGTTTTCCTACAAGGTCCACTGAATTTTTTATAACTTCTTTGAGGCACAAACATTTGGAACATACATCGGTTGATGGAGAGGCAAAGCTTAGATTGAATCTGTTCACAAAAATTTTGCGAAAAAAGTCATATTTAACCAAATAAGAAACATTCTCTGAATTAAATTGCTTCCACAGTATTTTGATGCTTAACTCACTAGGCAGATACTGTTTATTTATATTGGAGTTTCGGCAATAATGTGATTGTAGGGTTTGCAAATCACTAATGAATTTAATAACTTGTTCTGTTCTGTCCTCATGCTTTTGTGAAAATCTTTTACCACCGCGATTTTCCTTCGGTACCATGCTGGCTGTTTAAAAATTCCGGCAAATGCGTTGCAGGCGGAATTTCGATATTTTTAAAACTTCTAATATAGATTTTTGACATACCTTAACGACTTTGTATGTTTTTCCATAAAGTTTTGGGATATGATAAGTAGTTGATACGTTTTTCTTTCGACCTTTTTTGTTCTAATGGGAGCAGTAGTTACACAATGTTTGAGTAGATAGTAATCTTGCTCGATTTTTGATTTGTTATCATAAAATTTTTGATGAAACCTCCTTATATCTTGCATAGATAATGAGCTGCAATAATAGCTTGAAGAAGTTGGATGTTTGCAAAATGGTAGAGTCGGCAAGGCTTTTGCGGAATGCCTAATAGTAGCCAATAATGTTATTAAGATTAATTCGCTTGATAAATTTTAAAAAGGACATTTACCTTAGATGTTTCTTCTTTGTCTTTAGCCGATTATTTACATTTATTTCAACAAAATTGGATAAAACGTTGTATGCTACTCGTGAGCAAAGAGATATTATCCACTTTAGATAATGTCCCACTCGGCTATCGCCTCGGGGGACAAACTTATCCCTCATGGATAATATCTCGTTTTGCTCACTAGTACCATAAATAACTATAATTTAATAATAGTTATATTATTACACATCCGACGCGTACTAATTTGAAAATCCAAATGAATAAAATCCAATTTCATTCGAAAATACTGTTGGATATTAACGGTATTACGAATCATACGGCAGATTTAAAAAAACATTTAGAGAGTTTTGGAAATAAATGTGTCCTTGAGTTATAGAATATATGCAGTTTTGGAACAAAACACAAAACGTAAAACTAAAGAGTTTTGGAACACACGTGTTTAACAATTTAGAGAGTATTGGAAAAGTTCACATTTTTTTTCTTGATTTTATGGCATAAAAGATGGTTCTGGCACAATATTTTGGATTTTGTATTGTAGCCCTCTCCGAGAGCTTTAATTTGATATATAACAAGCGATTATTTCAAAAATGTGTTTTAGGCAGTTTCGGAAACGGACACCTCATATGTGATAAATTGTACAAATGTC
Organism: Tipula vernalis; assembly: GCA_958295665.1. Taxonomy (NCBI): domain Eukaryota; kingdom Metazoa; phylum Arthropoda; class Insecta; order Diptera; family Tipulidae; genus Tipula; species Tipula vernalis. The sequence goes on from OY282560.1 coordinate 288,756,753, forward strand.
CTGGTGCTACACTGGAAAAAGACAAACGTGGAAGCTGTTCTAAGTATAATAAAATGCTTCCAAAAGAAACCACAGATGGAATTATCAATCATATTAAAAGTTTTCCAGCATATACAAACAATATTTGCAATCCCATTTAAATTTAAGTAAAAGGCTTAACTCTATTCTAAGGAATACCACAATTCTGCTTCAATTTTTAAGTATAACGAAATTTTTATGTCGCTTAATCTAAAATTTAAAAAAACCATCCTTAGTTAGTACCATCCATCACTTTTTATAGTGATAACTGTGTTGGGCAAAACAAAAATTTCTGCAATGTTCTTATTTTTTCTACAAAGTAAAGAAACTAGTATAACACAAATTGATCACAAGTTTTTAATCGTTGGTCATACGCATATGAAATGTGATGTGGTACATGCTACAATTGAAAAACAAATAAGGAAAACATCTATTGATATTCATGCTCCATATGATTACTCTCAATTCATAAGAACTATACGATCAACCAATACATTTAAGGTTATTGATATGAAACAAACTGATTTCTTTAACTTCAGCGAAATGGTTAAAACAAAATATACACGGCGTTCTAAAGATGATGCTGTGAATCGATTTATTTGGTCTCAAGTGCGTTGGATAATATACACAAATCAATACGGTATTATACAATATAAAAACTCATTGGACAAAAATTAACCATTTAAAATACATAATATAAAGCGAAGAGGAATTTCTAGAATTTCAAGAACCGAATTTAGCCTATAATGGGCCGAATTTAATCAATTTTCAGAAAAAGAAAGATATTTTAGACATGTTACGTTTAATATCACCACAATACCACGATTTTTACAAAAACCTGCAAACTGAAAATGATAGTGATTACGACGTGGATCCGGATTTAGATATACATATTTGATGAAATCGACGAAGAATAAAATTATTGAATTTCTATTTAAATAACTTCCATTTTTAATTTATTTTAAATATTTAAAAATTGAAATAATTTATATAATAATGTTTGTCAATAAATAATGTCTTATTTTGTTTTAATAAAAAATAGTTTTAAATTAAATTTTTCCAAATTATGTGGTTTTATTTAGTAGAATTACATACATTATTTTGAAGGGATAATTTAATTTCCGTAAACATTTTACAATTAGAAAGGGAAACGACTATAGTTACTTCAACACTTTTAAATTTATAAATTTTTAAAATGAGTTAGTTGCACTTGTCTCTAACAATAAACGGTTTTATCATGTTTAAAAGGGAACAACAAATTATTTTTGATATTAAGACGAAACTATCGCGAAATTAAATTTTGACGACTAATGAATAGTTTCATATGGCATCTAACAACCAATTAGTGATATTTAAATTATTCAAAGTTGAGATTTATATTTCACAGAAGCCAAAATATCTTTAAATCATTCTCCTCAAAAGTAGTAAGAACCCAGTTATCACCTTTTAAATATTTGCCACAGACTGATGCCCACTAAGTCAATACACATTACGTAGATGGCAGCACAAATTTAGTAAAATCGAACCAAAAATTACAACCTGGGGAAATTTCAAATTCAAAAATTGTAGGAAAAGCAAAACAAATTCACAAAATATAGAACCGTATGACAATTTTGTGACAATTTTTATTTTTTTTTCGAATTTTGCAGTAAACAACTACAGACATCTGACGTACCCTAGTAAAATTAAAGATAAATTTAGCAAGTACTATTTTCCTTTGTCAGAGCCAACTTTGATGTATTTTTCAAAATGAAAATTCGAAACATATATTTTAGATATAATTTAATTTTAACATTTCTAATTTTTTTTTTTTAATTTAAAATAAATTTTATTATTTATTTTATACATATAATTACAATTTCGTCTCCTGGACTAATGAGCAATGTGATTCTGACTTAATTTACTAACTTACATATATTAATCTATGGCTTCTTTCCATTGGTGTTCCATGGTTTCTCGTAAGTTGAAGTAAATTACGTCTTTGTAGTGGATTTTAGATCAGCACAATGCGGTTTACCCTAATAATTACACCAGATCAAATGGTTTGGTTCTGTTTTGATTTTGCGTACTAAATTCATGTGGCTTATTAGCTGAGTTGTCCGCCCCGCGCTTTTTCCTGAAATTCATTTAAAATGAGGTTCACTTTATGAAGTCCCTATGGAGGTCATTGCTCCTGATATAGCAAGGTACTTCAACAGCGTTCCTTAATACCATACCTTGCTCTATTTGGTACAACCCTAAAGCTAAATACCATAAGCCCAACTCAGTTTTAATATTTGCTTATAAAGTAGAAGTTGGTTGTCTGTTGATGCAGAAGAGTTAATTCCCATCAGCCAGTACATCTTTCTGTATTTAAGTCTTAGCTGGTGGTTTGGCGTCTATTGGAGGGAGCTAATACGTGAGCTGTTCTAGTCTTGTCGTTAGGCAGCTGCGTGATGGGTACAATTGTGTAAGGGGTAACATGTTCACAATTCGCAAGTGTACGTGCCGCCTCCTCGTGGCAACCACTGGTAACTAAGGCCATTTGCCACATTTTTGGCCATTTGGCACAGGCTAAAGTACGGCGCTAAAGGAGTATAGCGTTGTACTCATTTGTTTTATTTTAATTGAAACGCTATGATTATTGTTATACTTAGAATTAACACTGTTATATCTTTATTAATTAATTGATTCAAACAAATACAATATGTATGTGATTTTCCTTTTTCACCACCGTATTTTTAGAGTTAGACAAAATAAATAGAAAATGATAATTATCTACGTACATATATCATTCCGTGTGCACCGTACCAAAAATATAATTTTTCTACCAAAAAAATATAAAGAGGGAAAAATGACAGACGCAAATTTTGAATAAAAATGAAGTATGTTGCAATGGTGCGGACAATGTGCCGAGTTCATGTAAATTCGCTTGAATAAGAAATGCGCGTTATGTTGGTACGCGTGAATGTGGCGATGAACGAGTTATGAATAATTTCGAATGATTGAATTGAGTTAATGAGTGAGCCGCTACAGGAGAAAACCTTGACAAAAAACCCTAATCTCAGCAAATTATCGAGCTTTATCTTCATTATTCCTAGCCCATTTATCACCTGCTGTTCTTATTGGAGGAATCTCCATTGTTGGTATTTTAATTATTTTGGTTGCTTTCCAAAGAGAGTAATCAGTACTGCTCTCATTAGTGAATTTCTTAGTTGAATTGCTCTTCTTCTTCAATTCTTTGATTTCTGCAATTACTATTTATTACCAATAAAGCCTTCATGTATGTCGTTGTTAAAGACAGCTGATGTGGAAAATGTTTATATAAACATTTTATAATATTTTTCCTTTTTTCATAAGAAAACTTTGAAGGGTCATATCAGTAATCAAAATTAAAAAAATATTTTTAATAAAAAAAAAAAAAAAAAATTAAGCTATACCAAGAACATAAAACAAAAAAAAAATATTAAAAATTTGAGATGTTGACAGGATTCCAAGAGAGGATCCTAAGAATTTTTAATCAATCATTTTCTTTTAATTAATCAATTAAGTCAATTTTACATTGGTCAACTGTTAACCAAATGTGTATACTGAAATTTTTATTTTTTGTCAACTGTTGCTTTTTATTTGGAGTGAAGTTGAAATGAGCGACTAAACAAACAAAATTAACAAGAATCTATACCGCAGATTTAGAGGGTAGAGCTAACTATAGTTCATTGTTGTAAAGAAACTCAACTTTTCACAAATCCATTGCTCCTAGAAAAGAGATTCGTCCTGGCTTTAGTCAATATATTCGAAGCACGAGGGCCTTGCGACTTTTTCATGCTACTTTGAAATATTTTGATGGGATCATTATAGATGTGTAAATAAACATTTTGTTAAATAAATGAAAATTCCGTGAATTTATTTTTGATAAAATCTCGTTCTTTACGACGCATATTACTACTCTACAAACGAATTTATTATAATTATTATTTTTATTGTGCTATTTTCCCGTTAAAAGGTTTACTCTCAGTACTTGCGCTGGGATATTTAGCTACTAAGAACGGCTTCAAAGAAACAAGAGCATTCTTTAGTTTGATCCAAAAATTCGTTGTTAAATTAAAATTAATTTCAAATATCTACTAAACATTCAAATTTTTGACAATAATAGCTCAATTCGACATTGGCTAGGAGTTGGATTTGGGCCGGAAAATATTATTATGGTTTTAGGATGTATATTGAAATGGTTTATACGAAGTTGGTAACAAGCATGCCAGTACATACTTACTTTCTAAATAGTTAAAAATAAATTCACAGTATTCACAGTGATACCAGTTGTATTATTGATATTCTACTAGAAATTTATCAAAATACAAAGTTTTAAATATTACAAAATAAATAAAACTGTAGCTTTTTCCTGTTTTTCAAACATAAAGAAGTCAGCTCGAAATTCCATTCCAAACCACTACAATAAAACTTTGAAAATCAAATTAAAAATTAATAAACTAAATTTTATTCGGGCTATAAAATTAATTCGTTATAAAAACCACAATGCTATTGTAAAACTAAAATTGTGAACAAAACCGCAAACAAAAACAAAAAAAAAATTAGCACAAACAAACTAAACTCGTCTAACTATAAATAAAACAAAATCATTCTTAGTACACACAGCTCTTGACAACCCAAGCTGACAACAAAACTTGTACCACAAAAAAAAAAAAAAAAACTAAACCGCAAAATAATTTCCATTAAAAAAGACAAGTCAAGAATAAAGTAAATAAACTTCATCTCTGACAACAAAAATAAAATTCTTAAGTCTTAAAGCCAAAGTACATAAATTTATTTTTGTTGAATTTTATACTTTAGTTAACCGAGATATTATCATTTGATTATTAATCAAGTGAAACTTTTTTAAGTTAGTTTGTTTCCAACAATAGCACGATATGCGAGTAAAAAATCTGTGAGATTCTTAAATTCTTACTGTAACACATAAAAAAAATGGAATAAAATTTATTCCTACAATAGTAGTATATTGTAGTATATCCCGCATGTTTAGTAACTTCTCTATTATTTAAGACCTTAAGCTTTATTTAAGTTGTAAAAGTTACAGTAAGTATGGACACCAGGAGAGGATGTAAACTTGTATTTCACAAACAAAATCTAAATTTTTTAAAGATGTAATATTATTAGTCTGTTTTGTCGTTCTTGTGGCAATGCCTTTAAGATAGGGTGTAGTTAATCAAATTATAAAACATAAAAAAGATACAGTGCGTTTAGCCTTAGTAAGTAGGGTTGGTCAATTTTTTCAAATTATTGCCATATTAACTTTTTACCTCAATTATTCTTGTTTGATTTAGGATGATGTATTTAAACCTCTATTAGGAAAAAAAAAAGCTTGAATTGTTCGTGATGATAGCTGAGATAAGTTTATGTTTCTTTTTTGTGTGATAGAAACCTTTTATTTTGAATTTTTTATAATCCAGTTTAATCGGATATACAGCTCTAAATATAAAAAGTTTATTTCTAATTTATATGATTTTAATATCTTCCGAAGATTGTAAGAGAATTCAAATCCAGTTTCGAACTGGTGAGCTTATGATTATGAAAAAATCAATCTTCTCATCAGGCCGCGGCGACTGGACTGATTATACCACAATTTACATTCTATATATTCAGAATGTATTGTGCGTTATGTACTAGCGAATCATACTAATACAGATAAATTCTCTTACAATTTTTTCTCCTTCACGACATTCACACAGCTATATTTCTGTGTAAGCTAATTTTACTTTTTCAATTTTTTTTTAATTTTAATTAACATTCAAAAAAATTAAAAAAGTTAAATGTTTATTTCGTAAATTTATATTACCCAGAAATTCTGGGGGGAAAACTCTGAAATCTGTAAATATGCTCCGCTTGCTTAGGTGGCGCTGCAGTTTCTATTTATTCAAATTGGGCGAGCGCCAAAATCAAATATTTAACAGTTTCGACTCCCTTTGATGACTAGTTAATTTGGATTTTTGATTTATTCACCAGATGCTACTTCTTTGTCAGATGTCGTGAATATTTAAAACGATTTGTGGTGTAATTTTTTATATTGTAGCTAAAATATAAGTTGCATTCATCTAAGACTGTCTTGATATATTTCTAATAAGAAATGTGAAACATTTAAATCTTTTGCCCTTACTCTATATTCTTTCATATTATACAAGGTTTTCTGCACACGGTGTTTCAGTGCGAGTTTATGTAAAATATTCTGACGAAAAATTTTCAGCAGGCTCGTAGTTTACTTCGTAAACAAATTTCCCCTTCCGAATTATGTTATTTTGTTTTGCATATAAAATATTTTTAAATTGCTGAAAATTTTTCATCAGAATATTTTACGTAAACTCGCAGTCAAGGAATAATTCACTACTATAAAAGAAAATGGCCGTAAGGGCGAAAGGCCGAATATAGAAAAGCCGAATTTCGAAAAGCCGAATGTGTCGAAAGGCCGAATAGCTCGAAAAGCCGAATATCGAAAGGCCGGTTGTGCCGAAAGGCCGAATATCGAAAGGCCGTTTGTGCCGAAATTGATTTTAATTTTTTATCATTTTTTGAATGAAAGTTTTCAAAATTTATATTTTTATTAAAATATTTGTACATAAATCGCCGTAAATATTAAAATCTGCCTTCGTTTTTTGTCATATAATTAAAACTAATTAAATTATAATAAAAAAAGGAAAATAAATAAATTTTTTTTCCGACAAAATTTGATCACATTAAGATGCTACATACACAGGATTTATTAGCACTTAATTTAAATTTATTTACATCATTTTACATTAAGAAATAAATCCAATCGTTTTAAATATTGATTTCAATCAATTAAGCGGAGGAAAATTTAATGAAAATTCGGTCTTTCGATTCATTCAACCAACACTTTCGGCCTTTCGACCGAATCGGTCTTTCGATACATTTGGCTAAACGACATTCGGCCTTTCGAAATTCGACCTTCCGACCCATTTGGCTTTTCGGCGTTTGCCCTTTCGACATTCGGCCTTTCGACAATCGACCTTTCAACATCGAACGCTTTAACCAGAGTATTTTAGTCTAAAAAGACCAAAGTATTGAAATCCTGTCAAAAGTAACAAAATAATTGGTGGGTTCAAAACAACTTTTTTCGACGTTTTGATAGTCCCTGAGTCTAAAAAAGCAATAAAATAAATTGCCCGTCCGTCTGTTTGGATGTCTGGATATCTGTGCACCCCTGGTATCTCGAGAACGGCTTGTCCGATTTAGAAATTTTTTCGTCAACCTGTTTCTATGGTCAAGGCGGAGATTTGAAAAGCTTTTGAAACCTGTATGTGCAGAGAGAGTTTGTATGTATGTACAGCATATATGTATGATATTTAAATAAATCAACACGCCTTGACCGATTCGAACCAAACTGTACACAAATATTGTTTGACTTAAGAAAGGTCACTCTTAATTCACAAACCTCAAATTGTACGTTTAGCAAATTATATGAATGGCCAATTAGGATGTAACTTTTGTATTTCTTAAAGGGTTTTAGTCAAATTTAACATCCGCTTTGGAAATGAGATTCTTAAATAATTTTTGGATGATATTTTGGAATATGGCCAAGTATGATGGAACTTACCTATTTCACAACCAATTATGATGAAATTCGACTTGTACATTGAAAATGAGATTCTAGACTGATTTTCTGATTAAGTTCTGAAATGTTGCCTAGTTCTCAACCGATTATGATGAAATTTGACATGTGCATTGGAAATGGGATTCTAAGGAATATGGCTAAGTATGATGGAGCTTGACTATTTCTCAACCAATTATGATGGAATTGAGTTTGTGCATTAGAAATAAGATTCTAAAATGATTTTTGGATGAAGTTCTGGAATGTGGCCAAGTATGGTGGAACTTGCCTATTTCTCAATCGATTATGAATAAATTTGACATTGGCGTTGGAAATGGGATTCTAAAATGATTTTTGAATGAAATTCTGGGATATGGTCAAGTATGATGAAACTTGCCTATTTCTCAACCAATCATTATGAAATTCGGTTTGTGCAATGGAAAGGGATTCTAAAATGGTTTTAGAATCCCCTTAAGTATGATGGAACGATGGAATGATGGAGATTATGATAAAATTTGACATGTGCATTATAGATGGGGCTTCTAAAATGATTTTTAGATGAAGTTCTGGAATATGGCCAAATATGGTGGAACTTGAATATTTCTCAACCAATTATAATGAAATTCGGTTTATCCAATGGAAATAGGATTCTAAAGTAGCATATGGCCAAGTATGATGGAACTTACCGATTTCACAACCGATTATGATCAAATTTGACATATCTGTCCGTAACGAATTTGATTTTTGGATAAAGTTCTGGAATATGACCAAGTATGTAGAAACTTAACTATTTATTTCTCAACCGATTATGACGAAATTTAACATGTACGTTGGAAATGGGATTTTAAAATTATTTTTATACGAAGTTCTAGAATTTGGCCAAGTATGATGGAACTTGCTTATCTCTCAACCGATTATGATGAAATTCGAATTGCGCATTGGAAATGGGATTCCAAAATGATTTTTAGATGAAGTTCTGGAATATGGGCAAGTACCATGGAACTTGCCTATTTCTCAACCGATTATATTCGGCTTATGCATTGGAAATGGGATTTTAAAATGAATTTTGGATGAAGTTCTGGTATATGGCTAAGTATGATGGAAGTTACCTCTTTCTCAACCAATTATGACGAATTTTGGCTTGTGCACTGGAAATGGGATTTTAAAATGGTTTTTTGGAAGAAGTTCTAGAATATGGATAAGTTTGATGGAAACTGCCTATTTCTCAACCGATTATTAAGAAATTTGACATGCACGTTGGAAATGTGATTCTAAAATGATTTTTAAATAAAGTTCTGGAATATGGCCAAGTATGATGTAACTTGGCTATTTTTCAACCGATTGTGATGAAGTTCGAGAGGCAAACTAGTACTGGGAATCTAAAATTATTTTTAGATGAAATTCTGGAATATGGTCAGTTAGGATAGAATTTATTCATTTTTTAACGGATTAATATGAAATTTTACATGTGCGATGGTAATGGAATTTTAAAATGATTTTTAGATAAAGTTCTGGAATATACCCAAGTAAAACGGAACTTTGCTATTCCTTAACCGATTATAATGAAATTCGAGAATGGGAATGAGGGTTTAAAATAATATTTCTAATTCTGAAACTATGCACTACCGTTAGTAGTTTCAATACTGAGGCGCGTTTCCGCTACGCACTTTATTTTTCTGAACTAGGCAAAACTTAACGCTCTGACAGCAAATACTCAGAAAACATAACCCAAAGTTTTAACCGAAGCATAGGCAAGAAAAGTTTCGGTATTCTAAAATGATTTTTGGGTAAAGTTCTGAAATGTGGCCAGGTAAGATGGAACTTGCTTATTTCTTACCCGATTACGATCAATTGTGACATGTGCGTTGGAAATGGGATTCTAAAATGGTTTTTGGATGAAGTTCTGGAATCTGACCAAGTGTAATGGAGTTTGCTTATTTCTCAACCAAATATTATGAAATTCGGGTTATCCAATGGAATTGGGATTCTAAAATGATTTTTGGATGAAGTTCTGGAATGTTTCTTCTAGATTTTTCCATTTTCTAGATTTTTGAAAGTTGGTATATTTTTTCCTTAGAGGTAATTGCCAGCTGCCCTCCAAATTTTATGTCTACTTGGGTACCATCTTTATGCCAGACTGAGAAATTTTTTAATATACAACTTTATACGAACTCACATATAGGGAAGAAACCCGTATATCCTAAGTCACTTATCTTCTAGATTTTTAAAGTTGTAATATTTTTTAGATATAGAAAATCGCCCACTACCCTTAAAAGTATATATCCACTTGGGTACCTTTGGGCCAAACTGAGAAATTTGTATTATAGAACATTATGCGAATTTACATATAGAAATACCAGATAGACATTGAGAATTTTTTTAATATCCAACTTTATACGAACTTGAACATAGGGTTGCAACCCGTGTGTCCTAAGTCGCTTATCTCCTAGATTTTTGAAGGTTATAATATTTCCGAGATAGAGGGGTTTGCCCGTACGTCCTTCATGTCCACTTACGTACGTTCTTTAGGCCAGACTGAGCATTTTTTTTTAATATATAATTTTATCCGAACTTACATATAGCCATACCACACTTCTGTCCTAAGTTACTTATCTTCTAGAAAGGGAGGATCACCCATTACCCCTAATGAAGTCGTTATCATTATTTTTGGATAGACAAAAATTACTTTCTGAAAAACCTGTGTCCACTAGTTAAGATCTTAGTCAAATTAAAACATAAGCTTATTTAGATGTTTTTATGTAAATTTAAATTACATAAGTAAAATAATTTTTTTACATTAATATTCATAATAATGGGAGATTGATTATTCTTACTAATACATTCTCAGGAAAATCAATTTTGAGGTCAAATGTTTAGGACAAACTTCACGCGAATAAATGTTTATCATAAAACTTTTAGGGTCGTTACAGCTGTATGCAGAAGATATATTTTTCAATAACGTTACCTACGATTTGCTATTGATTGAGCAATGGATGACTTCTTATCAGCTATCGTTGAATTTGACCAAAACCGCATACATTACGTTTGACAGCAAATCATCTGCGGCGCGAGATTCAGCAAGTTTTCTGTTAATGATAAGCTGATTCAAGAGACCAAAACAAATAAATATTTAGGTTTACTTATTGACTTCAAACTTGTGTGGCGGGATCACATAAAAGAAACTAAAAAAAATAGTACGTCGGATTTTTGCATTTAGAAGAATTCGTCATTGTATTACTGACAAACTGATTAAGTGATAAACCCTTTTGGTCTAATACAGCTTTTAACATGGTTAATAGTTGGTTTGATTGAATGGTATTATTTTGTATGTTAAACCCTGGACGGCAAAGAGGAAGTCTTGTAACGATCATAATCAACGTCGAGTTTGAACCTCGTCAAAATGAATAGACCTCTTATGGTAATTATTTATCTAGAATTTAGACGAAAAGTGGTGAGAGGTTCTGAGAAGGGTTTATGCAGAAAGGGTGAAGGGAATTGTGCTTCTCTATGGACCAATCTACTGTTGGCCCTTTACTATTGTGAATAATTCAGGGCTTCATCTCAACTTGATTGTTAGATTTTAATGAGGTAATCTGACCTCGCATATTACAAAAACATAAAAATTAAAGTTATCGAATGGCCGGCTATTAAATTTGGTTTTGGCTAAAAGTAATTTCCTTTCATTTAATGTCCCTCATTCATAATGGTTTATGATGTATAAGAAAAAGTGGTGCCCATTCTCACTTACCAAATTATCTGTTGATTTGGCTATAAATTTGTTTACTATACATATATCAAAGCCTTGCATTGGAGAATGAAGATTTTTCGGTTTGTTTCTGACCTTGCACCAGTGGCGTAACTAGGTATCCGCAGCGTCAAATCCCTCATATTGATCAAGCGTACGTATATTAGATTAAGCTTAAATTAGACCGCATTTTAAAATTAGCAAAACGGTGATTAATTTTAGAGAATCAACAGGGTTTCTGTCATTGTTGCGTGTTTTCTTAAGACAGGCCTAATCATTTTTTCACGGTTTGCGGAAGGTTATTGTTTGATTAACAAGTAATGCAACTCCTTAGAAATAAAAATTCCTCTAGGTTCTGACAGGTATTTAGATTTAGAAGAAAATTGACTAAATTCATTTAACATCAATGCTTTCGACATCAAATGATAACGCTTTTAATTTTAGACTCTAAATTTACCCCTTTTCTACTTCATGTTGAATATGATTTGAAAGAGGGTGAATCTAATTTGCAAAAGAGAGCTAATTGCTGCTAAAAATCATTGTGATGTTCATAAAAATCAAGAAGAAATTGAAAACAATTTCGCTTATTAGAAGCGGCATTGCTTTAGAGAAGGCATCAATGGATATTTGAGCCCAATTTTGTGAATTCGCTCTAATTTAGACGATATTAGAGTTCGTTCGGCTTATAGTATCTCATTTAACGCCTTTTGATTACCGGTAAACGATAAATACAAATTGAACTAACTGTAAACCGGATGGTGTTTTTTTGTTTGTTCTCGTTGTGATTCTCCTGATTTTGGGAATTCTCGTCGCTTCTCGGTTTCATATCCCCCTTCCTCACTTTTTAAAATTTCTCGAGATTTTTGGAGTTTAGCATGGAGATGAGATGGATAATGTTTGAGGCTTAATTGGTAATTCGGTGTTTTGAAACAAACAAGTTTTTCGAGATTTTCGTCATTTTCAAGATTATTCGAGTATGTATGAGATTGTCAAATGTATTTGATTGTTCGATATTGCTCGAGAATCTTTAAGCCTATTTGAATTATATAGTTATTCGATATTACTACGATTGGTTGAGCTTAGCCTTATCTTGCTTAGTAGCATTTTGCATTAGGGTTAGTAACATTAAGTTACTTGACAAATAATTTGTTAATTTAACTAATTTTCGGAATTTTTCAAAATGTTCTTGGGTTTACTTACAGGCTTACCGAAATTAGTTATTAATATCCAGACTTTCCCGAATTATTGAAATTGTTCGAGATCAATTGAGATTCATTTCATTATTATTCGAGATTTTCGAATTTATTCGAATTTTTCTTCGAAATTATTGATATTGTTACGTTTTTGCCTTGTCAATTAAGGTTCGTATCACTGGATTGTGAATAATATAAAAGCAATTTAATTTATCACCAACGAATTTATTTATTTAACACAAGAATTATTATAACACAGTTTACTAATAAAAATTCACAAAATCACTTTATATAAATTATTCTCAAATTTTACTGTACACTTATAATTTTTATTTCGCACTAAAACACTTTTTAATTCCTTTTTAATCTTCACACTATCGCGCATAATACTACTAATCCAAATCGAGTTCGCCTTTTTAGTATACTACTAATCCAATTCGGGTTCGCCTTTTTATATACACAAACCAAACTTGTAGAAAACTCATGACTTTTCCAGTTAGAATAGCGTAGAAACATTTAGAACAATTTTATCATGGAAAATTCCATTTTTAGTACAGTTAAACATTGAGCTATTAATTTTAACTTATTCTATTACACACTAGGTGTCACCGTCACAAATTGTTTCGTGTCAGGTTTGAGCATCACATTTCTTTGTATATCTCTATTCAATAACAAATTTAAGCAAAATATTGTTCACTTCTAATTACTGGTAAAAACTTCTGGTAAATGGAAAAGCGCAAAGTTTACCGATAAATGGTAAAGGATTTTACCGGTAAAGAAACTATATTCCACTGCATTAGTTGAGATTTTTTTCGGGCCCTAACCGTCTGCAGGGTCTAAATATGAACTTGTAAATATTAAAATTTGCGCAATTTCTTAAATCCTCCTCTCGAAATCAAATAATTTTAAGCAATGCCAGACTGGAGGCTAGATAATGGGAAGAAATAATTTTTTAAAATAAAAGTTCATTGGTTAAAAAAAAAATTTTTAGAGGCCAAGAAAAATTTTGCGAGGGGCCCGAAATTTGTAGTTAAGCCACTGCTTGGCTCATTGCTAAAAATTCGGAAAACATTAGTTAGCATTGCTTTACCTATAGTCGTGGCAATGAACTAAAAAATTTCGGAATTTTTTAGTACAGGACGGATCGGAATGCGGTTTTTTGCATTCTCTTCCAAACATTTTTTGTAAAAAATGTGGCTACTTTGTACCTTATACAAACCGGAAATTGCATTGCTGCAGCCAAAAATGCATTCAAAAAATGCATTTTTTGAGACGCCTTTTGGAAGATTTAATAACTTTGTATATAAGAGTTACAACTGGCCCAAATCGGGTACCCGGGGGTTTTTGAGGACCCTGATCACGATTATGATGTTCAAATTGAGCCACAGCTGACCTGGAGCTCAGGAACGCCGATGAACGTCATCTCAGTGGGACTCTCGCAAACTTCACGCGGAGAAGGAGAGAAACTCGGCGCCCGGGGTTTTTTTAGGCCGCTGAATATGGTATCGGCGAACACCCCACGGACACCTGGTGCGCCGGAACCTGTACGCGGGCGTCATCTCCGAGAATTTTCCTTACAAGAGTGCCAAAAACAACCCGAAAATCATTGTGGGGGTGTTTTGTGGGGCGCTGAATCATGTCGAACACGACCCCCCGAAAACCTAGTGCACCAGAACCTGGCCCTGAACGTCATCTCCGTGGCTTTTCCTGACACAATCGAAAAAGACGAACCGAAAATCGTTATGGGGGGTTTTTCGGGCCGCTTAATCCAAATTTTACGTCGAAAACTACCCTCCTAACACCTGGTGCACCGGAACTTTTATCTTGACATCGATGTCATTCCCATGAATGTCAACCAAACCTGATGTCTTAGAGACCGACGTCAATACTGCAATAGCTGTGTGGAATTGTTGATTCTAGTTAAATTATGTGAGGAAGAAAGAAATAGAATGAATAGAAAGTCAATATTTATGTAATTGGCGTTTAAAAATTATTTATTGAACTCAAATCAAATATAATCCAACTGTAACTTTACCTTACCTCATTAAGTAATAGCTTCAATTTTTAAATACGAAACTAAATATCAAATTTTCCATCAAGTGACACAACGCTAGTCTGTTCATTTTCTTCGTCATCAACTGACATATTCATACGTAGATCATCTTTCTCATGTAAGGCCTCTGTCTCTGCTTTAATAACATTTTCAATTGAATATCTGTCAATATTGTTGCAAGTTGAGCCTTCACAAATTTTACAGGCAAGATTGCAAGGGAGGCCGTGCTTCCTGCAATTACAGGACATCAGGTTACAATCTCCTGCGCATCCACAGAATATTAGTTCCATAATATTCTTGGGCGCAGGTTTTTGTGTCATTTCTACAGGAACCAGTGTGTCGCCTTCCTTTCTCCACCCCCATTCTGTTGGGTGCATGGTCACCTAGTCTCGGTGCAGCCAATCTTGCACTTGAAAATAGACCCTCGTTAGATGTTGTTGAATAACGTCTAGTATGGGGAGAATTTTCCCTAAATTAACTCTCCCCTTTACAGCGGTTTTTGTATACATTTGGAACCTGTACTTCTGTAGTAACTGGTCCCATTTTAGCTTGTACTCATCAGGAACATTCGGCTTCCTGAATGACAGTTGAGCACCGTACATTGCCAGGATTAGCTGCGCCCCATTCTCAAAAATTTCTTCGCTTGACAAACCAGCTTCCTTAAACTTCGCAGCATGAGCTTGAGGGTCTGTGAATTTCTGGAAGTTCTTGAAAAATTTTGTTTTTCCCTGGTAGTACGTTGCTGAAACAGTATCGCACCCCGTTATTGCATGGAGCAACAAAATATTATTCGCAACTACTGGAATATGAGACAAGCTAAGTGAAGAGTATATTTCTTCGGATTTATTGAGCCTTGGAGGTTTCTGTAGAAATATTTAATTATCTGCCGGGCAGAGTTCGGTCAATATTACGGCAACGTCTATATCTTCGGCGACTATGACTACCTTTTTTATAACGTCCCTGGATTCTTTCAGAGCCGTCCTTACAATCGAACGATCAGCGTCCGCTGCACATTGGTCTGAAACTATCCTGACTTTGGTCAAGAGGACATCGGGGTCAATTTCTATCACCCAGATCTTTGGTGAACAAGAAAGTTTTGATCCATTGGTTCGCAACACTTTCAGTTACACCTCTACGAAATAAGCCTCCTTCAAACTTCAGTAACCTCATAAGTGTTTGCTCTGTCTATTCAATAATCTTATCTTAATCGGGGAATCCCATTTTGTCATTACTTTTTTGTTTTTTTTACATTAACGCAACACAAAATTAAAGGAAACATGCAATAACGTAAATTTTATTCAAACGTTTCCATTATAAACAAGAAAATGCGTCTATGGCTACCCCGGCGGTAAGGGAGAAAAACAAGACGACGAATTGCTTTATACAAGTTGGCATCCTGCGCCGAATATATAGGGGTTGGAAACCAGTTTGGGGTTCATAAGGCTTCCATACACAGAAGTTTAAAGCAGTTTTGTGCAGCGGTCATCAAAATTTTATTACCAGAAACATCATTAATATGTGATGAATTTAAACGAAGAAATTGTGCCCCTATTGTGTTAGGAGCAATAGACGGATATCATTTATCTGTAAAACGACCAATAGACGGATATAGAGACTACAGTAACAGAAAAACATGGGCATCTGTTCATTGATCGATAATAATTTTAAACAATTATTTTCAGGTTCCTGGATATAACTGTCAAGCATCCAGGGTGCAGATATGATACAGCGTTTTTAAAGGATTATTACATTTATAATAATATCAACAATTTTGAAAATCTAATAGGTGTACTTTAGTAATTATGTATAAGTTTTTTATTATATGTTGGTAAATTTTACAGCCATCAAAATTAATAAACAGAAGGGAAATTAAGGTATTTATGGTCGGTGGTCAACACTAAAATCAACAATTCCACACAGCTATTGCAGTATTGACGTTGGTCTGACATTCATGGGAATGACATCGATGTCAAGATAAAAGTTCCGATGCACCAGGTGTTGGGAGGGAAGTTTTCGACGTGAAATTTGGATTAAGCGGCCCAAAAAACCCCCCATAACGATTTTCGGTTCGTATTTTTCGATTATGTAAGGAAAAGCCACGGAGATGACGTTCAGGGCCAGGATCCGGTGCACCAGGTGTTCGGGGGGTCGTTTTCGACATGAAATTCGGATTCAGCGCCCCACAAAACGCCTCCACAATGATTTTCGGATGACATTTAAATAATTTACTTATTACTTGTGTGAAAGGTTGAATCAGCAATTTAAATCTTTTTTTATTTTTTATTTTTTAAAAATATGGTGATGTGAAAAATAAGTGAAATCGTGATGTCCTCACCTCCGCCTCAAGTAAAAAAGGCTGGGCCAAATCAGCAGACAGCGATGTCCACAAGCGATTTGCCACCGAACTTCACAACCTCAGATATTTTTAATAAAAATACAAAAGTGCAGCATAGTCCAAAGCGACAACAAATTTTAAATGTTCAAAAAATTACCTTACCAGGCAATTTAAATCAAAGTGAAATTATTAATTTAAATAACATTGGTGTATTGAACCATAATGAAACTAAAATTGCATCGTCGCCAAATATTGACGATAAAACAAACAATGACAGTGCATCGACATCAGATGATAATAAAATAAACAGTGATGTAGGTCAGTGTTTAGTGCAACCGGGAATAGACCGGTATATTACTGTCCGATCAAAACGAAGAAGAAGCCCTAGATCAGCGGCCAGTGCAAGCGCGAATAAATTCACTAAGCTAGCTAGCGTTCAATAAACGCATGGTAATAGGTATTCTTGATTAGTTGTTGACGACCCGCCGGCCGAAAAAACTCCAAAAACTGAGAAGCCGCCACCAATCTATTTGAGGGAAGAATCAAATAGAGAACTTGCTAAAACGATCGAGTTTATTACTGAAGGTGCATTTTATATTTCCGGGATCAAAAGAGGAGAGAAGATTCAACCGCTCAATATTGATGCTTACAGAGCGTTAATTAAACATTTTGACAAAGTTGGTAAACATTACTACACGTATCAACTAAAGAGCCAAAAAGGATTGGTTGTTGTGTTAAAAGGAATAGAGAGTTACGTGG
Organism: Tipula vernalis; assembly: GCA_958295665.1. Lineage (NCBI taxonomy): Eukaryota > Metazoa > Arthropoda > Insecta > Diptera > Tipulidae > Tipula > Tipula vernalis. Next base: position 288,774,453 of record OY282560.1, read on the forward strand.
ATGCAAACGAAATTCAAGCTGCTTTCGCTGAAAAAGGTTTCCAGTGCAAAACTACTACCAATATTTTTAATCGGGAGAAGGTTCCTCAGCCATTGTTTCGTCTGGAATTAGAACCAGACAGTAAAAAGGTTAAAGGCAACCATGCAATATTTGACCTAAAATATCTACTGCACAGAAGGGTTACCATCGAGAAACCCAGGAAAAGAAATGGGCCGGTACAGTGCGTTAAGTGCCAAGAATATGGGCACACTAGAGCATATTGCACTTTGAACGATGTTTGTGTTATATGTGGTGAACTCCATAATTCAAAGGTTTGCAATAAAGCAAAAAAGGAAGCATCAGTGAGAAAATGTAGCAACTGCGATGGAAATCACACAGCTAATTATAGAGGGTGCCCAATTTATCTAGAATTGAAAAGGAGAATCAATCCAAAGCAGCGAGCAGAACAACGAATGCTTAATCTTCATTCTTCAGCTAGAAAAGAAGCACGACCAGAAATTCTAAACACAAACGCTCAAAATGAAAAACAGTACGCAAATGTAAACGGCAGCGTGCACCAAGGGGTTTCATACGCAAGTGTTCTTAAAGGTACCGCTCCTAAAGTTCAAGAAAGTGAAGAGGGAAACATCTCAACAGCTTTAAATAAATTGACTAATATGATGCAAAGCTTCATGGCGATGATGGAGAGAACCATGGATTTAATGATGCAGATAGTCATAAAAAGCTAGAAATGGCCATCATCAAAATAGCCATATGGAATGCAAACGGCCTAGCACAACATAAAGCGGAGGTACATGCATTTCTCACTGAGCACAATATTGACATAATGTTAATATCAGAAACACGCTTCACCAAAAATAGCTATTTCAAAATTAATGGGTACTCTATTTATGACACCAAGCACCCAGATGGTAAAGCACATGGAGGCACTGCTGTATTGATTAAGCGAAGAATAAAACACTACGAACCTACGAAATATGAGAAAGAATATATACAATCAACGAGCATTTGTCTGCAGGAGTGGTCTGGAAACTGCGTCATATCGGCAGTGTACTGCCCTCCAAAACATGCTATAAAAAAACTCCAGTTCTTGGATTATTTCAGCCAGCTGGGTAACAAATTTCTTGCGGGCGGTGATTACAACGCTAAACATACTCATTGGGGTTCCAGATTAACATCGCCGAAAGGCAAACAACTTTATGATGCCATAGAGGAACATTCCCTGGATTATTTATCTGCCGGTAACCCAACTTACTGGCCCACAGACAAAAAGAAAATTCCTGATCTAATTGACTTTTGTGTAACTAAGGGTATTCCACGTACTTATGCTAAGGCCACCGATGGCTATGATCTGTCTTCTGATCACTCACCGGTAATAGTAACATTGAGTACTGATGTCCTAAGGAACGAAATACCGAACCGTCTTACAAACAAGAAAACTAATTGGGATCAATATAGGAGGCTAGTCGAACAAAATTGTCTACTTAATATTCCTCTGATCACACCAGCTGATATTGATGCGGCGGCAGAAAATCTAAAAGATGTCATGACATTATCTGCTAAAAGGGCTACACCCGGCATAAGTAGTTCGGATAAAGTTAATAAACTGTCACATAATATACAGGAACTAATCCAGGAAAAGCGAAAAATTCGCCGTCAATGGCAGCAAACAAAATCACCGTTATTGAAATGGAAATTAAATCGAGTTATTAAGGCCCTAAGATTTGCTTTGAGCAAAGAAGAAAATCAGCGCGTAAAGAACTACTTAAGTGATCTCTCTGCAACCGAGAGGACAGATTATTCTTTGTGGAAGGCAACAAAAAATTTAAAAAGGCCAACAAATTCGAATCCACCGATTAGACTACCAACTGGAAATTGGGCGAGAAGTGATGAAGAAAAAGCCAATGCTTTTGCTGCTCATATAGCAACAGTATTCGTCCCACACGAAGAAGATAATTATTTTGTGCTACCCCAGCCAACGGATGATGGTTTATCCTACAAACCTATAAAGTATAACTGGAAGAAAGTTAAGAATACAATTAAAACTTGCATAAGCCCGAAAAAGGCATCAGGGCATGATCTCATTACTGGAAAAATGATAAGGGAATTGCCGGATAAATGCATAAAACTAATAACATTTGTATTCAACGCGATCATGCGAACCAGTTATATTCCTCAGAAATGGAAGATATCTTTGATCACAATGATACATAAGCCAGGGAAAAATGAAACGCAAATCTCATCATATCGTCCAATAAGCATGCTGCCCACAATCTCAAAGCTATTTGAAAAAATGTTACTAACAAAATTAAAACCAATATTAGAAGAACGGCGCGTTATTCCAGACCATCAATTTGGGTTCCGAAACCAACATGGTACTATAGAGCAAGTACACAGAATTGTAAATGCAATCAAAATCACCTTCGAGGAAAAGAAATATTGTGCTGCTGCCTTTGATAAAGTTTGGCATGATGGACTAATTTACAAAATTAAAGAGCATCTATCGAGGAATTTTCACTCAGTTTTGGGAAACTATCTTCTTCAAAGGCAATACATGGTCAAAAAAAACAGCGCAACTACTTGCTTAAATGATATTAATGCAGGTGTCCAGCAAGGCAGCGTTCTAGGACCAATATTATACTTGTTGTACACAGCTGATATACCTGTAACCAACAAAGTATTAATATCAACATTTGCCGATGACACGGCCATCCTGGTGTTTCACACTAATCCTGAAATTGCCTCAAATGAATTACAGAATCATTTAAACAAGGTCGCGGGCTGGCTGAAGGCATGGCGAATAAAAGTGAACAAAAACAAATCAACTCACGTCACATTCACGCTAAACAAACGCACCTGCCCACAAGTGAAATTAAACGATAAAAATATTCCTCAACAAGCGAAGGTAAAATACGTAGGTTTGCATCTGGATAGAAGGTTAACGTGGAAAAATCATATTGAAACAAAGCGCAAGCAAATAAAAATTACATTTTCCAAAATGTATTGGCTGATGGGAAGAAAATCTCAGTTGTCATTAGCCAATAAAGTTTTACTTTACAAAGCGATAATCAAACCCATACGGACATATGGTATTCAGTTATGGGGATCCACCAGCGCTTCAAAAAGAGAACTCCTGCAACGAACCCAAGCGAAAATACTTCGCAGTATTACCAATGCTCCTTGGTACATTCGAAATAGTAATATACATGACGACCTTGGGATCAAAACCGTTAAAGAAACTATTAAAGAATTCAGTTCGAAATATTATTCAAAACTAGAAGCACATCCCAACGAATTGGCCAGGGAGATAATCAAACAGCCGCGATTTAGACACCTGAGAAGAACAGATCCACTCGAACTGATGAACCTGTGAACCTCTAAATTTAATTCGATATATACTCGTACATATATGTAAGTATAGTCTAAATTAATTAAATTGTGTTCTGAGCACTAACAATAAGTATTAACATTGGTTAAGACTTAAAATATGTAATAATTTTTAGCTTAAGATTTGATTACTTCTTGTGAGTTTCTTATGTAGAAAGATTCAAGAATAAAGCCATTGGCAACATTTAAAAAAAAAAAAATGATTTTCGGGTTGTTTTTGACACTTTTGTCAGGAAAATTCTCGGAGATGACGTCCGCGTACAGGTTCCGGGCACCAGGTGCCCGTGGGGCGTTCGCCGAGGCCATATTTGAATTCAGCGACCTAAAAACCCCCGCGTGCCGAGTGTCTCTCCTTCCCCGCGTGAATTTTGCGAGAGTCCCACAGAGATGACGTTTATCGGCGTTCCTGAGCTCCAGGTCGGCTGTGGGTCAATTTGAACATCATAATCGTGATCAGCGACCTCAAAAACCCCCGGGTACCCGATTTAGGCCAGTTGTAACTCTTATTTACAAAGTTATTAAATCTTCCAAAAGGCATCAAAAAATGCGTTTTTGGCTGCAGCAATGCAATTACCGGTTTGTATAAGGTACAAAGTAGCCACATTTTTTACAAAAAATGTTTGGAAGAGAATGCAAAAAACCGCATTCCGATCCGTCCTGTACTAAAAAATTCCGAACTTTTGGCCTTTTTAGTAGTTCATTGCCTCACAACTACTATTAAATCTCAGAATACCTACAATTTAAATTAAAAATTTGTCTAAAGTTTGATATGCTTTCTAAATATATTAAAATCGTTGAACCTAGAGTGCTTCAAGATTTCCAAACACATTTATAACTTCTGAATTCGTCAATTTCTGCGGAATTTTTGACGAAATACTCCCAATGATTCAAATTTCTGTTTTATTTATTGGCAAGCATAAATAGGATTAATAGACACTGAGTTTTTCAAAAATAGTCATAAAATATGTGTTCCAATTACTAAATTTACATTTGTTATAAAAAAGAATCGTTTTGAATTGAAATATTGACTCCATCGCTCTCGGAGCCACCAGGCAATGACAATATTTCATAAAAAAAAATCTTAATAATTGCCTTAATAATATCCATTAGCAGTAGAATAGATTGCCCTAATAAATTTGCGCGAAAAGCACTTATGAATTGATTGTTTTGCCAACAATAATCCATAATGTACAACATTATCACATTTTGTAAACTTACATCCTGTTCTACTTTATATATACATACAAACACATACAAAACTATATTTACATCATTTTACGATCTAAATGCCTTTTTTTTACATACTGACGCCATTGTTCCGCATTCAATTATGCAGGAAAACAAACTAAACAGAAGAGAAAATTTCTCTAACGAAATCATCTACAAAGTTTTTCATTTTTTGTTCCACCATTCATTCTTCTTCATTTTTGTTTTGACTTTTTGCTTTGTTATGGAAAACTTTTTTCCACTCTGTACTATATGTCTGTTTAAAAGCTTTGTTTTTCTTGTTATTATTATTTTTTGATTCATTGTTGGATTCTGTTTTCTTTGCTTGTTTTTTTTTTTTGTTTGTATTCCATATCTAAATTGAATTGATTGTTAGAACAAAGGAATGGAAAACAATGATAGAAAAATACAAATAAAAAACGAACATTTAATCTCAGAAAGACAAAACCTTTTTCCCATGTTGACTTTCTTCAAACCCATCTGCTTGAACTAGAAAAAAAAATTGTAAATAGACGCGCTTTGGAACGGAAATATCCTTTCACCATTTTACATGAACATCGAGATTCACATTCAATGATATTCTTCTTTATTACCAAGAAATTTTTTTTTTTTTTTGTATGCTTTTCCTTTTTTTTTTTCTTCTCTTCGAACATCATTCTGGTGGACATGGGCCAGACCCGACCGTACACAAAACAAATAAAATACGAACAAAATTATTTCCGGTCATATCAAAATGAAGACAGACATAATTAAATAAAGATTTCTGTATTATTTTTGGCCCTGAATTTAGATTCTGCCTTCAGAATTTTCATTTAGTTGTATATACTGATATTAAGTATATAGAGAGATACGATTTAGCACATTCAATGTGTAATATACAGTTAGATATTTGATTTCGTGCTTTTCTTTTTTTGTTTTGGGATGCTGATTTTTTGTTTCTTTGTTTCATTTTCATGGAAACGATAATTTAATAATAAAAAATAAAGAAAAATTCTGAGAAATTGGAAAGTTGATATCCTTTTTCGTTGTTGCTTTTTTAAACGTGATTTTCTTACGGCTATTGTTGTCGTTAACACTGTGATGTGACTAATTTAATTATGAATTTACTTTTTGGTACAGCGGTGTGGGATGACATTGGAATAATCAATTGTTTAGCAAGTTTTACTTATTTATGTTCCACTGAATTGGAAAGTTTATTGTTCGCCCAAAAGGTATCGGTTCTGATATTTTCGAACCAAACACGTGTAGATCCCTGACTTTGACGATGACTTTTCTATAATATTTTTTTTTGTGAAGTATTTTCATATAATGTTTTATTTCTTTACCTTTACCGTCTTCAGTAGTTTTTGATATTTTGAGAGTTTACTACGCTTAAGGGGCTAGTCTTAAGGGGCAATAATTTACTACGTCATTATTGTCAATTACATCTTTCACTTTAGTCTATTAGACAATAACTTTAATAGTAGGTTCAAGTCCTTGATAAGCGCCACTACCTCTTGCATGTCTATTGGATCGGTCACTTTTTTGTGTATGTGTAGGGGATTTTGTGTTTTTTAAAGAGGATGACGTCGCATGTAAAGAGTAAATGTTCTCCTTTACCAAACTGCAGAATATTCAGCGGTCTGTTTGGGCTTCCCATTTTTTGTAAATTGTCATTAAAACGGTTGTCTCCTGCTAGATACAATGTAGTGTTTGTGGGAGGCCACAAAATGATAACTTTGCGTAACCTACCAAGCTCTTTAAGGTTGTAGTACCAAAGACTAGCAGTACAGCTTAGACATTGAAGCCCACATATGTACATCCATGGTAAAAGTTTCTGCTCGGAAAATCGTGGAAATTTTACGTATTGGTATATGGTAATCACTACCTAACATCGACACAGGGAACGGCCGACCATGTCTCGACTTATCGATTTGTTTTACGAGACAAAACATTTCAATCAATCGCAAAGCTAATCGCATCCGCAAGAGCGCAAAAAAAAAGCTAAATTCTCTCCATTTCATAATAGGATCGTGGCTTCTGGACAGCGGAGAAGGAATGAGAATCACTTATGGTGTACACTTCAATGTACATTGTTGAAATTGTCTTTCGCTAATTTATCGAAAAATGTACATTCATAAAGGCCACAATATTTTATTTTAGAAAATATAGCATGCCTTATAAAGGAAATAGTACATTGTGTCAAATCACCTATATTTTGGTTGTCGCGTCGATGAACCACCGGCACCACTTTGCTTTATCGCATTGTGTTTCATTTGGCGGACATCGAAACGACTTAGAATGTATATATTTTGGGTATAAATGTGAAAAGCATCGATGGTCAGCCTCTTTGAATAATTGGATTGTGAAAATGATTCACAAGGCAGTTTTGGCAACGATGGATCACCCACTCTCCTCAAATCAAGTCGATGATCGCGCAATCTCTTGTCGCAAGCGAAAGAGCCAGAAACATCATTGCCCAGAAAAGGAATCATTGAAAGAAAGAAAACATTGCGTAGGGTCATTTTGTTGCGGTATGCCAGGGTTATTTTCGGAAGAAAAGCGAGTCAGGGCTATTCAGGAATTAACCCTGGCATAACACATGCTCTTTCATTTACATCAACGAGATACAAATAAATTAATATTTTCCTCACGTTTTGTATTATGACTATGTAGCATAAAGAGCTAAAACAACACAGTCTCAATTCAAAAATTATCACAACTATCTTACACCTCACAAAACAAACATACCTTAGTATACTGTAAAATTTTAGTTTTTATATAAAAAAAACTACCAAATCCTAGTACAATTCACAGAAACAATTAAAAAAAAACACCTTGTGCCCCTCTAAAACAGCCAAAAATTCCCCGTACCATACGCCATTTAATAAAATAAAATAAAAACAAAATGAAACACATTTCTTACTCATTTCACAAACAATGCATGTGATGTGAAAATACCTGTCTAACGGTATTCAAGCTGTACCGTTATTTATTATTTGAACACGTTTTTTCCTATTTTTCAAAATTCACTTAACATGAAATTAAAAAAAACAAAATGAAAACACACGTGAGATTTTCAAAATTTTCACTATCACCACTAAAATCCCTTTTCCTTTTTTTATATATGTACATATATATGGAGAAAATTCGTGAAATCGCATATGCTTGATATGGGACCAGAGGTCATGTTTGAATTTTATGATTTTTATGTTTTGAATGTGAGTAAAACATACAATTTATGGAACATCACTTTTTGTGGTTGTTTTTTAAGATAAAAAAATAAATATTTAAAAAATTCATGCACTTGGTGTTGTATTTATTGCTATAAAAACAAAAAAAACTAATTATCCGAAAATTATAAAATTAGGCTCATTTTAAAGATACATGAATGAGAATTATAAAATAATTATAAAAATGGTATCACCTTTCAGTTCTTCTTTTTCAAAATGGCCGTCGAAACTATTTTCTTGAATTTTCTCCCATTTGCATCTTTTAACATACTAAAGTAAGACAATCTACATTCTACATTATATACACATAATGTATATATAGGTCGTTGAAAAAAATTCGTGCTTTTGTATTAGGAATTGTGTAACAAACAAGAAATTTGAACAAAATCATATGGCAAAAGTTGATAGCAAGCTTACCTATAGCAAACATTACGCGATTTTTTGGGTCTTGCATTCTTATATCTTAAGATATAGGCCTAAAAAGCATTTTTCCATCTGGAGGATTTTCATTATGATTATTTACTAAGAGTTCCGTAAGATAATTTTCCCATTTATTGGATATTTTTTATCCAAATTTTTAATTTTTAGTAATGAAGATTTTTATTTCCATTTTCGTGTAATTTATATATTCGCTAGGAAATACGTAATTCTGTGTTCCAAACCAAATCTCAATTCAACTCAAAATTAATATTTCCATATTAGTATTTTATTCATATAATTTAATTAATTTATAATCTTTTAATTTTAATTAAAATAATTTAATATAATTTAATGCAGTTTATAATAACCTGTAAAAAATTAATCATACCTTAATAAACAATTAGCAATTTCCGATTCGACTCAAACCTTCTCGAAGTATAAGAATCCTATTTGAGTCGAACACATTAAAATTTTCGTTGTGTTTTTGTAGTTCATGTTTTACCAAGAACACTATAGATATCTCAAGAATACAAAAACACAAAGAGGGAAAACAACACCAAAATGAAAATAACAGAATCGTATATACTAAACCATCAACATACATAGAGAAGGTAAATATGTATTTTCAACCAATCTTCCATGTGCGTAGCAGGAGACCGTTTCATGTTTCATTATACTACATACAAATAATACCTTTATAGCAAACAAACAAACATTCCTGTTCTATGTATCAAGATACAGGAAAATATTTGTGATGATTATACCAAAACCAACAAAAATATCTCTTTGTTTTTGTTGTTGTAAAACCAATAAGATAGAGTATATTTTCTTGATAGGATCTGTGTAAAGAGCGAATGAGACGGCCTGTATAAACAGTTTTGTTGGTTTTGCTATGTCAAGCTTCAAGAATATATTTGTGTCAGTTGTACTAAAAATAAAATACCAAAATATGTTTAATTATTAGTAAAAATAAAATAAGACTTGAAAATTACTGCGTATGTAAATTTGAGTTAGTTTTAATTGTAATTCTAATTCAATCTAAAATGTGAGGCATTTGTATTTAGATTTCATGTTCAATTACACAAACATTAAAATGAAAATCATGCAATTAATCAAGAAATTTCATTTCTTTCACTATAAATTCAACACATTGCCTGATAAATACCAATATTCCTCTTCTACGAGTATGTAACAATATTCAGGAATATATTTATGTCGATTGTACATAAAATAAAACACAAGAACACATTCAAGTATGCGTAAAAATAAAATAAGATATAAAATTAACTACGTATATCAAATTAAGTTACAATCAATTTTAATACGACCCAATTATTAGATTTTAGTAATTAAATTAAAATTAAAATGTATTTACTTATGTACATAAAATTTTACACTAACAACACATAAATAAAAAATAAAAATAAAATAAAATTAAATTTTAAAGAGGAAAGACAAAACACGTCTATCCTCTTTGAATGTTCGTTCTCACCATAAAAATTCGAAACTCTTGTTATATTTACAAAATCGGCCGTTTGGTTGTTTTATATATTTTTTTAAAATAAAGTGTAATTTTATACATCGATAACATATTAAAAGATATTACTCCAGATTATTCGAGCTTTTTCGAATTTTGACCTTGAGTTGCACCATATGTTTCCGCATTACCAGTACATCGGGATTTTCAATATTTTATGTGATTTTTCGAAGTTTTTAAGTGCACTCGAGGCTTGCTTGGTATTAAGTATTATTTTGTACACATTGAAATTATACAAGATTTTATAGATTTTCGAATTCGTTGAGATGAATTTAACGCTTAGCCTTGAGCGGTGTGAAGCTCTAAAAACCCTATATCTTTGGATTAAATTAGGTAATTAAAGGTAAGCCCCTGATCGCACACAATGGCCATAACCTCGAGACCAGCATCAATCAAAACCTTAATAGTGCTTCAAGAACGTGGCATGATTAAGCTGCCAAACCTATTATTATTTGTTTGGCTAAAGCCATCGATAACATCGTAAACTGAGTCATACTCTAAGTCCTGCCGAAATGAAACTACATCGAAAATTAAAATGATTTTTTTTGACTCACTCGAGACCTCATTTTTAAATGCCGAAAGCGATGGACTCATTTAAGCCTGGTTTTAAATTTAGAGAATATCATGAGAAATAGACTGTATCCGTTTTTTGAATGTTTTATTCTGCGTTTTTCTTCTTTCGACTATATTTAGTACTACCGACTTAAAATGCGCGGGGGTAGTTCATAGTACTTTAAGCAGTTTGGTTCTTGACACAATGTCTGTATATTATTTAGTGTGAGGTAGGGTCTGCATTTTGAAATTTTAGGCGAAATGCAAGAAATATGTGGCGAAAACCGTTATAAATTTTAAAATAATCTACTCACATCGATATTATTATAATATTATTATTAAGCAACACCTCACTACCCCTCCTTCCTGGGCGCCTTTTGTCATTTTCTGCATCGTGGCCGTCATTTTATGTTATTAACTCCGTGATTTCTGTAACCCTCTGTGAAAAAATTAAAATTTTTCAAAATGCCTCAATGTTTAAGTTTTAAGAGAATGAAAAAGTGGAACTAATACCACAGAAGAAAAGGGTATCTGAAGATGATTTAAATAAGCCCAAAAGCATTGTTGCAAACCGCACTAGGTGTGACAGAGAAAGAGCAACGGATGAGACTACGTAGCATTTGAATAGTTGTAGGTTTTAAGCGTTTAAAGAGTGAAAGATTGGGGGCGGGTACAATTGTAGACAAAGGCGTTCCAAGACGGTTCAAGCAAAACCACCGCTGTGGAAAATAAAAGTGGCGAATGAGACGTAGAAAGTGAGAAGAGAGAAGTGAAAAGTGAGATATGGAAAGATAGAAGTAGAAAGTGGGAAGTGGAATGTGAAAAGTAAAAAAGGAGAACTTCAAAGAGATAGGTGGAAGGTAAATGGTGGAAAGTTGAACTTAAGAAGTTGAAACAATCCCCAACTACCTGTTCTCCCACATTTCTAGATACAAATAACCTTTAACATTATATGAGATTTAAAATTCAATTCGCTATCAATCGTTATTCCTGAGTATTTAAATTCTTGAACATATTGTATTTTAAAGCAATTGTTGGAATCCTTAGAGCTAGTGCAATCATTCATCATCATGATAAAACACATTCAAATCTCTAGTCACTCTTGAGCCCATATTGAAAATCATGCCTCTAGATTTATCACTTAAACGCAAATGATGATCAGAAAACCAAACATGCGATACTACTAAATCAGCGTTCATTTTGCATTCCAGTTCAACTATACTATCTGCAGAATAAATTAGGGCAACGTCATCCGCAAATACAACTTTATAAGAATTCACGTAGATTAAAGTAGTAAAGGACCAAGGATAGAACCCTAAGGGACACCTGAAAGAATTTCATTGAAATCACTAGCACAAGCACCTATTATAACTCTCTGAAACGATTTTGAAAATAAGATTTTAGCCAGTTGTATACAAAACCTCTAAATCCAATAAAAGCACCTGGCTATTGTTTAAGGAATCGTACTTCAAGTTTAAAAAATGCTGAAAGCGCCACTTCTATGCTTAGACCCTTTCTAAAACCATATTGAGAGTCACTTAAAAATTTAAGTTTAGCCAAGTTAGAAACCATACGAATTTTCATCAAATTTTCAAAAATTTTTTAAATTATTGATAACTGTAAAATTGGGCTGTATTTTGACATAAACAGTCTATCATTTTTCTTAAACAGTTTGGTAACATTTGCACATTTTAAAATATTGAGGAATACTCCAGTTATTAAAGTATTTAAAGCTGATTGTTTAAGAAATTTAGAATTAATTCCATCGGAACCACTGGAGTTTTTAGTAGTTCTTCAGGAGTAAATTCCTTGAATATGAAAGTTTCTTTTTGCCACTTAACATAACAAAGCGAATCAGAACCATAGTGCAAACTACTCAAATCCTCACCAACTAATGAATTAACTACTTTCCATTGTTTTTTGCGATCGTGAGAGTAATTTTGAAATAGATTCATTTAATAATTCGAGCGTTCAGTATTTATTGCATTCAAAGAATATTTCCTAAGTTTAGTTATTGAAGAATTTATTTTTAATATCCACCAGTAAATATAGTTTAAAAGGCATTCAAGGAGCTTTTAATCTCTTAGCATTATACTGCTTTTCAAACTTACTACGCTTAAAGCAAACTATAAATTTGTTAAAGAACTTATTCAATGAATCATTCGCACAATTTGACAAGAACACATTATCCCACACTTGGCACTGCAAAAGATCATTAAAAATGTCATATTTAGTTATAGATACGTTTCGACTAGTTTTATTACGATTTTGATCTAAAAAGCCTTTAATTGAGAGTGTCAAAATATGACCTGAACATTTAATGTGTCTCCAATAATTAATAATTGTTTAGCACCAAACCGAAAAAATGGATATACATGTCGGGCTATTATTTACTATAATAGTAGGTGAATTAATCAAAGAGCATATTATCAAAAGATAATAGAGTCATCATGTAATTGTCTATTGCTTTGCTTGATGTTACCAATATAAAAAAAAAATTATTCATTTGCGAAATTTATTTAAGACCGGAACAATTTCGTTTAATTAGTGAGAACACCAATGGTAACGATAAACACATAAGCTACTAATTAAACAATCGCCAAATGAAAAATTGAGCTCCCTACAGTCAGCAGCTGTTAAATTGTATTTGTACTTATAGTAATTAACTTATTATTATTTTTCACAAACGCAGCAACACCACCCGCACGATTTATCAGATTAGCTATAAGCAAAGAAAACTTAGCGCTACACTTCTTATATTAAAATGGTTATATAAACATTAAAATCATCAATTAAATCACTATCACCTTCATAAACTACAACTGACATTTAATAAAATTAATGCTGTAAAACAGTGAGTGACTTAAATTTCATCAAGGTCGGATAATGATTTAATTAACTTTGACTGAAAACCTTCAGCTTCCCTTACATAGATATTACTATTACGAACCCATACATATTTAAACTTGTTAGACTTTTCAAATTTCCTCCTAGACAATCAGTTGATAATCGCTGCTTCTAACGATTAACCTTGAAAGGTTATTGTACAACTAAACAAGCAGACGAAGGAAGAAAAACTAGAAGAAGGGTAACCAGAAGGAATCAGTAATAACCGACAGAAGGATTATTATATAAAAAAGCGCGTAGAAGATTATAATTCAATAAATATTACTATAGAAGCAGAAGTTTTTATTATTAAATATAACAGATCTTACAACTTCTTCATCAGCCATGTCAAATATTCTAACGATGTATTTTTGTTCAACTGCTCAATGCTATCAATGCGCCATTTTAAATCAGTTACTTTCTGAATTACTTGCTGAATTTTCAAATTGAGGTTCAAGGTTATCAAACCTTTTTGAGATGGACATTTTTTTATTTTTAATTATGCGTAAATAAACTTAAACGACGCAATACTATCACTGAAATCCACATCTCTTGTCTCTAATACTTGAACAGCTGGTTGTTGATCAGAAATGCTTTGTTTATTAAACGCTGTTTGAAATTGGATATTGAAGGTATTGGTTTAGTTGTGACCTTAAAAGCAAAGTTCGCTATTTGCAAGTTTGGGGAAAAAATGAGTTAGATATATGAAAATAGTCGTCTTTTTTAAACGAACAAATTCATAAAAACTTTTCATTACAAAACGGATTATTTGGTGAAGAAATTGCAGTTTGAAATTTGAAGTTTAATGCAAAAGTCATTATTTACAAAAAAAATAATGTTCGATGTTCGTTATTTACATTAAATATTTCAAATGCAAAACTCGTTATTTGCTGCATACAAAAGTTTAGGTTTCAATCAAAACTCGCTACTTATACTACAACAATAAAATTCAAACCATTACATTTATTTACTACAGAAATTAATATTTTATTAGCGCCAAAATTTGACAGAAATAATATTTATTTTAGTTCAACGCAAAATTTAGACGTGTAAAGACGAGTTTTATGATAATTAGGTAAATATTATATTGTTGATAAGAGTGCTGTACGTTTATTTTATTATAATTATTTCTATTTTAGAGTAAAATGATAAGCAATAAGCATCCGATTGTTATTCAGGAAGGCGGGCACACCAGAAAACTACTCAAAAGGCTATCAAAGCGGGAACAAGAAAAAGAAAACAGGTAAATATTTTTAATATTCAAATTAATTGAGATTCTTTAATTTTTAGATAGATAATTTAATGTACTTTAATTTTTAGACATAGGCAGAAACGACCCCCAGTTGTTCCAAACTGCATTCATAAAAAGTGCGCTGGTTCGTTTAAATGTTCGAACATACGAGGAAGTGATGCAATGTTCTTTGCAAAAGCATTTTATTGCACAAAAAATAAAATTCAGCAGGATGCCTTTCTGCTTCAATATACATCGGTAGCGAATCCTAAACGAAATTCGACTAATAAAAGAGCAATTTCAATTAAATATTCTGTGCGCAAATCAAACAATAATATTGTAAGAGTTTGCCAAACAGGATTTTGCATCCTGGGTATTAAAAGAGACAGGATTGTACGAGTTTGTAAAAACCATCTACGTACTTGCCACCCACCTGCAGAAAGACGGGGAGGAGATCACGTTGGAAATAAAAATCAAATAATTAAAGATATGGTGGTCGAATTTATTCATAAATTCAAGGTTTTGGAGATTCATTACTGTAGAATGAAATCTAGCAACCGTCAGTACCTTCCTAGCGAGTTAAACATTAATAAAATGTACAAAATGTTTAAAAGCCAGTATTCAGAGCAAGTCTCGGTTACTCAAAGTATGTTCCGAAAAGTTTTTAGTCGTAAATTTAACATTGGATTTAAAACCCCTTATGCAGACCTTTGTTCAACGTGTGTTCGATTAACAAAACAAATAAAATTTGAAAAGGATCCGTGCAAAAAGCAATCTTTCCTGGTGCAACAGATTGTGCACAAGAGACGTTCTAGAGCTTTTTATCAGCTTTTGAAGGAAGAAAATGATGATCTAGTCACTCTATCTTATGATTGCCAAAAAAACATGGTTTTGCCTAAGGTAGCAGATCAGGCAGCTTACTACAGCCGTCAATTATATATGTTTAATTTTGGGATCGTCGTTGGATCATCAAAATCAACCCTAACGAATAATAATGTATTTTTATATTCCTGGACGGAGAATGAGTATTCAAAAGGCTCTATCACATTGCATCCGCGGTGCACCATTGCCTTAAAAATCTAAATTTAGAAAACAAAAAACGGATACGTTTAATTTCAGATGGCTGTGGGGGCCAAAACAAAAATACAATAATGATAGCAATGTGTGCTTATTTTCTCTTAAAAGATTCCCCAGCCAATATTACCTCATTAGAGTTGATATTTCCTGTTGCAGGCCATTCTTTTATACCACCGGATCGCGTTTTTGCCAAAATCGAAAAAGAGGTACTTATTTAAGATTTAACTATATACAAATATTCTTGATTAATTTCAAACTGTACGTTTCGCCTATGATTTTTTTTAAATATTCATTTTAGGTACGCAACAGACAATCTATAATTAAACCCGAAGAATATCAGGAAATATATAGATCCCACGGGACTGTTATTAGCCTCGGAGACGATGATTGTCCTGTCAGAGATTGGAAAACGCAGGCAACAAATATTATCCTCCCTCCAGGAAA
Source organism: Tipula vernalis (assembly GCA_958295665.1). NCBI lineage: Eukaryota > Metazoa > Arthropoda > Insecta > Diptera > Tipulidae > Tipula > Tipula vernalis. The sequence goes on from OY282560.1 coordinate 288,790,426, forward strand.
ATGGCATTTCCGATTCAACGAATCCAAGCGGTTTATTTTGATAAAATCAAATGGCAGGATATTAGTGCGTGGCGAAGCCAATTATAAATTAGATTTGAAGCACATCGATTTATAGCTAAAAAAGGAAAAAGCATTGCAAATATAAATCCAGAAATAGTGAAACCCGGGGTCCAGATATCTAATGCAAAAATAAGCGATGTTCAAAAGTTATTAAAACATCATTTTGGTGAAAATTGGGCTGAAATGGACAACCTCATTTTTTATAAAAATGTTATTAACTAAAACAACTCCTCGCATAACGTTGAAGAGGATGATCCGATTTGCGAAGCGCATGATGAGCACATTGGTGATCGAATTTAATTAGATTGTAGTATGTTAGTTTTGAACTATTTATGTATGTATATTTTGTAGTTATTTTTTATTATTTTTCCATTACTCATGAAGAGACGTGATATTTTACTTTTATATAATTTTTTATTATTAACGAAGACTATAAATTTTACGTAAAGAATACGCTTAATTTTTTAATAAAATTTATTTAAAAAATGTTAATGGCAGTTTTTATTTTCAAAGTTCTCTATTTTTTCCAGAATAACTTGCAAAACTCGCTATAATTTTGTTTTTTATTCAAACCTAGCTATTTTTAAAATTACAAATTTTCTCCAACGGACACTATTTACCCAATCATTAAAATTGTTTCATCTCGATAAATCTTTCGATCATCGAAATAAGTTCATACTAAAAAAATATTCAATTATTGCTTATATAAAGAATAATAAGTTTTTTGCAATTTGTGAAGAACTGCTTATGATGTATATAGCGAACTTTGCATTTTAAGGTCACAGTTATAAGTAGTTTCTTATCGATAATGCAAGTAAAATGATACAACGTTAAACATGTTACTAAAGTGTTTAAAATTAGAACGATCCAACTACAAAGTTATAACGACGTGTTTATAAAACGAAAAATATTTTTTTAATATTTTACTTTTTTGTGGTAATATTTACTTCTAGTTATCGATTGTCATTGAATGTAGAATATGTATGTCTAAATTGTACAAAAACTATTGAATTTCCATTTCTTACAATCATTCTATTTCTTTTAACACATTGATTTCAAATAATAAGCATTTTGATGAAAATGGTTCTTGTGGGTAGGATGGTGATGGTTCTTTATTTCGGACGGTCAAATGCCGTACATATATAAAGGTCTGTTTTTTTATTTTTAGAGTAGTCAGAAAAACGGTTTAAAAGGTAACTTTCCTATATAACAAAAACCTTATAAAGTATTTCGCATTGTATTAAAGACATCCGGAAAACCCAACAAACATATATCCTTTCTACAAATATACCTTGATTTATAAAGCTTTTTGAAAGAATATCCCCTTTCCTAAGGCAGCTAATTTAATACAGCTGTAATCGTATTACTCTTTAATTGAAATCCTTTATAAAATATGCTTATCTAATATTAAATAAATAGATGGCAAAAACGAATGAAATCAAACAATAGATCTTTTCAAATCGTCACAAGGGATTAATTCCTATTATTATTTATCATCCCATGACGATTTTTTATTTATATTCTTATTTCAATACAGCCCCAAATGATAATATCTTCCGCAAGTACATTCAAAAGCCCAAGAATGACAAAGCATCGCTCTAAATAAAAAGTACAATATACACACACACATATACACAATATAACTTTGACCTATTTATATTTTATACTTAGTATGTATATAGTATTCAGATTCAAACGACATACTGTGTTTTGTTCACATAATACACAAGCTCTTTATCCGTCTTCCGTGCGCTTCCTTTGGTAGTCGTTTAAAACAAACAACAACAAAAGCATAATAAAAAGGTCAGGTGAATTATTTATGTGTTCTTGATAGGTAGGTATATAAGTTAGTAGGTATTACTAAAGTTATAAATGTCTGTTAAATACTCCGCTAGGTGCGCGAATAGTATAAAATATTCTCGAATTCCTTGTACTACTTATCATAATTATCATCATGAATGATAAATTAGTTGTTATTGTTGCAAAGATTTCATTGTTTTTGTGTTTGGCTCATGGATGCGACAACGCTATATAGGGATATATGTAAGGAACTTGATTTTGTGAGACGAAGTTATCTTGTGTGCGGTGTGCGGTGTTATGTTAAAATAAAAGTTTATTGTTTTATTTTAATGTTGCCTTTGGGGTGGAAATATGTATGTATACACTCGGAGAAATTATTGTTTGTTTTGATAATTTATCATTTTAATGTGATGGCTAAAGAACTACATTTTTTTGTTGATTGCTTTGTATTTTTTTCACTTTTTGATTGATTATTGTAAGGAATTTGATATATGTGTTAATAAAGTTGATTTAGGTATGATTTTAATACTTATTTGGGTTGGGCTTTGAGATACTTATTATTAATAAGAATTTTTATTGGATACGACGTACAAATAAATCATTTGTAAGGAAAAAAATATTTATATGAATTAATAGACGAACCACTACAAATAGGGACTATCCATGGAAAAATATAAGACATTATTTGCAAGGCTGTTTCGCTGATGGTAAATTTCTGAACAATGTTTTGGGTCGTTTTGGGATTTGTTCATCACATTTACTGTGAACCCGAAATGGAATGAAATTACAGAAAATTTACGTCGAGGAGAACAAGTAAGCGATAGACCTGATTTGGTTGCTCGAGTTTTCAAAATCAAACTGGATTCTCTAATTAATGATTTGACAAAACATGGTACTTTTGGAAAATCACTTTCTTATGTTGATACTATTGAATTCCAAAAGCGCGGCTTACCTCGTGTGCACATGTTGGTGACACTTGCAGCAAGGCATAAATTAACAATAGCTCTCTGCCGAAATACCATCACAAGAAAGTAATCCACGTTTGAGAGAAAGTAATCCACGTTTGACGGACGGTCCGTGTGGCCCAAGATTTTCTATGGAAAATACTCTAAATGTCAATGGCTGTGCACCACATCGACGTTGTTCAACTGAACAAGCAGAAGTCAGAGGTGTACAAAGGGACAGTCGTAATGTGCCATCAAATACATCTACAAATATATTTTTAAAGGATTTGACTGCACAAGTATTGCAAAAACATCGAATGGTGAGCCAAAATTAAGATAGAATGAGATCACTAATTTTATTAACTGTCGTTAAATGAGTGCGCCAGAAGCTATTTGGCGTTTGCGATCGATGATATATCACATAGTGTCATGAGGTTTCCTATTCACCTACCGTATCAGCAAAGGGTCACCTTTAAAGAAGGAAATAAGGAAAAATCATTATTTCGAGCACAAACAAGATCAACTAGACTACAATCATGGTTCAAGCTCAATGAAAGTGACATGAATGCAAGACAATATCCGTATACAGAAATTCCTCATCACTACGTATTTTCAAAGGGAAATTGGCAAGTATGAAAGCATGGCGGTGACAAAGTTGCCGCTAGAATGTATACAGTTACAGTGAAGAGAATTTCAAATGGAACAAGTTTTGAATCGTTGCGAACAGTAGACAACATCGATCACCTTTCTTTCAAAAGTGCAGCTGCAGCAAGATGCTTACTTGAATCTGATGACGAATGGAATAACTGTTTAATAGATGGTGCCATATATCTAATGCCTAAACAGTTATGGGAAATGTTTGCATACATTTGTTGTTTTTGTTATGGGAAAATCACGCGGCTGATTTCACAATTGCTGATTAAGCAACATTGATTATCATGTGGAATTCTTGGCTTACCAAGACCAACAGGACGGATGTAAAACAATTTGACGATCAGAGCGACGGTCCAGCTGGCTCTAGAAAATCTTATCTCTACGAGATAATTTTAGCATGCATGCGAGGTTGAGGACAAATTGCATTAGCATTTCCAGTTCCATTGTTTGATACTTCAGCCTCATCTTTGCAACTTAATTCACCTGAAGCAGATAATTTACGAAACGCTTCTCTCATTTTAATTGATGAAATCACAATGTTGCCAAAAAACGGATTACCATGCATCGATAACCTTTTAAAATAAATCATGAACAGCGATGCGAGTTTTGGAGGCAAAACAATGCTTGTTGATGGCGATTTTTGTCCGACGCTTCCAGTCGTTCCCAGGAGCATACGTACATATATTATTGAATGCTGCATTAAATCAAGCCAACTTTGGAATGATTTTAACCAGCTAACTTTTTCAATAAATATGGCGAGCGAGGGTCAAAATGAGCACAATGGTTGGCTTCACGAAATAGGATCAGCAGAATTGCCTCGATTAGCAGGAATATATGAAGAAGATATTGTTGAAATACCCACAGAAATAATATCAACTGGAAACTTGATTGAGACAATTTTTAGCGATTTGGCTAAAGATTATTGATTTGATTGATGGTGACTCTCAAATCTATTATAGAGCCGATTCTGTTATCAGTGAAGATCCAAATGACTCTCTCAATTTTCCTGTTAAATTTCTCAATGAGCAAACTCCACCAGGCACGCCACCTCATGTGTTGCTGCTTAAGAAAGGAGTCATGATCATGTTACTGAGAAATTTTAACCCTAAAAAAGTACTTCGCAACGGCAGTCGTTGATTTTGGAAGAGCCAGGACGAAATTTGATAAGAGCAAGAGTTACTTCCGCAAGTAACCACAATGATATAGTTTTCATTCCCGGAATTGGTTTCGCTCCAACCGATACAGCATTACCTTTCATATTAAAATACCGCAAATTTCCGATAATTCATGCGTACGCTATTACCATAAACATAAGGCTTAAGGCCAGTCATTTTAGTACATTGGCGCTGACTTAAGTGTCCAGAGATGGAGTGTACTACTTCCTTTATAGATATGTACTCAATTTAAAAATACATAATGGACGACATGATTATAAAGAATTTTTATGTTTATCATTTTTGTTTCTTGGAGAACTACTTACATTTACAATTCGGCGCCCAGTTGCCGTCAGCAGACCGCAATGGCTGTAGAAAATTATTTACAGCCTTAAAATATTGTTTTGAAACCAATTGAAACTCAGACATAAGTTCAATTGAATTATTTTAAAATGATTGTCTCCTTTAAACTGAATATTGCAGTATCTGAATCTGTATCATTATCTGTATCGTTGCAAAATTAGTTCTTGAGAATGTGGAATATGCCCAAATAGAAGATTTTGTACTAAGAAATACAAAGCAGTTTTTTTGAAATTTCATTTGGAAGGATGTTTGATTGAAAAGCACTCTAATACAAGGAAAGATGACTCGGAATACACAAGAATGCAGGAAACTGCAACAACATTTCAACAATTTAAATACTGCTTGTATTCTTCTTGATTCGTTGCAATTGCATTCTAATTTTTAATATGTCCTGCTGATTTTTCTGCAACATCATTTACTGGGGTCATTCCTAATAGAAACGAGTAATTCAAGCTCTGAGCCCGATGACTTATTGAAAAAACGGGACAACATCTCTTCCACTCAAAAATGGGTCGCCCTAATATATGGTGAAAATATATGAAATTACAAATTTTTGGAAGTCATGTTTTAATTTTATGATTTTTATGTTTTGAATGTGTGGCACTAATTAAACAATACAATTTATGAAGCGTGATTTTTTGTTGTTTTTAAAAATAGATGATTGCAAATATTTAAAAATTTCATCCATATGGTTTTACATTTATTGCTATAGAAAAAGGCAAATTATCGAGAAATTGTAAAATTGAGCTCAAATAATTTATTTGTTTAGTTAAAATTCGCATCCAACTCCCACAGTTGAATGGGATACTAGAAAATGGATTTACCAACACAATATTAGTCTCATTAGAATCGGTAAAGTTATTATCTTCAAGTTGTATAGATATGATTGTTTTTAGATCAAAATGGGACGGGTTGATAACGGATGATGACCAGTAACCGTTACAGCGTGATGACAATCCAATGACTGAGATAAAAAGGATCTCGCTCTTTGTTGGAGGGGGATATAAGTGATAAATCAGTTTTAACTAGTCCAACGTGTAATATGCCTCCTAGATTGATACCTAACTGCTAAGAATGATTATGATTTTGTTATTTGCTTTAAGGATGGCGCCATGTAACGAACCGACTATTTGCATGCACGTCTAGATCGGTTAGGCTCAACGGGTGGGAGGGTCCTAAACAAATAAACCCGTGGCTCGTAAAACTCATAAGTACAATAAAAAAACATAAAATAAGGAACAAATGGCAAATGTAAAAGGGTCACCCTCAGAGACTCATCATCACCAAATAAAAAAAATAAAAAAATCACTTCATTTCTGTTAATTTAACAAGATTTAATTTTTATCTTCATTACACTTAATTTAACTAAACTCTACTTGGAATGTATTAAATTTTCCCTGGAAAACAGCCAAGTATATTCAGTTCCACGAGATTTAATTTAATAAAAAAAACTCACCAGTCAACCTTATGTACCATATTTTTAGAGTATTATGGGATCAGGATGGTTTCTAAAAATCTTGGGTCAGGATGGTTTCTATAAATCTAGACGTGGCTTGATCCTCAGAAGTTGGAATAGTTGTACTCGGTGCTGTTCATAATCTGTCCGCTGGTGCTCTTAACTTTATTTGTTGCAGCTGGTTTTTATGCTGATTTTGAGTTAACAGCGTCATGTTGAGGTGTCCCTGGTGCAAATCCACCATTACATCGATCATAGCCTCCTGCATCTCTTTGAACATTGTGATATGGGAGGTTAGTTAAAGTATAGTGTCAGTGAATTCGGCGTGATAAGTCAGTGATCTTAACGCTATTTGAACTTAATGCTACTGCTCTTGGATATGCTCTTGTCGCTTCCAGATCAACTTGGAGTTACCTCCAAAATGTGGGTTGATTGTTGTATCAGCTGCATCGTATGTAAAGTTATGGTTTAGAGTCCTTTAATCTGCGCTTCGAGTCGAACCGCTTATATCTGGTTCAGTACTCCAAAGGGCTCATTTAGAGAGGTTCGCATAAACTCTATTGGAGCACGTTTTACTATTACTGGAGTCCTCAACATGATATTACGGTCTTCAATACCCGCGCTCTTAAATTTAATGGACTCCAGCCGGGTAACATAATCTGTTAGTAGCCCTCCAGGTTGTGTATTTATAGTACTGATGTTCTTACTTATTCCGTTAAGGTAACAAGTTGTGCTCATTCGCTTCACAACGAATGTCAAACAAAGTCAGCTAATTCATGCCAATAATTAGCCTGGTCGTAGAACAGTGCAATCTTCCACTCAATTAGATCCCTGGATGACTATGGAACTCCTCGTATTGTACTTCCTCTGCTGATACCCGAGTATCAAATAGCACCATAAAGAGGTTATTCCCCACCGCATCTTGATTCTCTCTCTTTCTCAAAAAACAAAAAACAAAAAAAAAACAGACACACAGGTCTAATCTAACAGGTGATCATTTATTACTCCTATTCTTTACATAAATATCTAACTTATTAGCAGGGTTATTACCCCTACTCTCGCTTATATTAGGGTTCGAATCCTAAATATCTATTCTAACTCTAATGGAGTTTCTTATCTTCGATCGTTCATAAACACTTAGCCTTCATCTTACCATTACATTGTCTGTTTACATTAGAAAACGCGAAAAAACTGTTTTTTGGTTTCTATGATCGATTTATTTTCCAATTGTGGATTATTTCGGCTCAATTTTTTTTTATTTTTATTTTTTAATCTATGCAATCTTTTTCTGGGGCTCAAGGCACTCCCAACAGTACAGTAGTAGCCAAATCGAGGACGTACGGCTATAGACCTGCACATTGCATTGCTTCATGCCAATCTATAGTGCTGACATGAAAGGTGGGTCGGCCCATGTATTCTACACTCTCAACAGGAGGTCATAGTTGTGTTCATCGTCATCACCGATCGTATTCAGATGATGAAAAATCCCTTTTGCATCCCGCCCCTATCAGGATTCGAACCCGGTACCTCCCGAACCAAACGCCGCAGCTTTAACCACTGCGCCGTTTGCTCGGTTCGGCTCAATTCCTTTCTTTTCTTTTCTCTTCCACCTTCTCGAGTTCGCCGCTGCCGGAGTTTCTCCAACTAGGCCTGGAGTTCTATCTTAACGCCCGGTTTCACGTTGCGATTTGGGACTTCTACTGGTTCGTACTTCGTCAGTTCAGCGGCCTTATACTCCAGTAATCACCCAACGAGATTGCGTTTTTGCAAGAGCTCCTCCGTTGCCTTCGCCTTTTGCTTCGACAGTGTTCTGATCGTCTAGAAATAAATAGAACTTTCTTGAAGTACCCTAAATATTTAATTTTATTTTTTATAGAGGCGAATATATTTTCTATGAAAGATTGTAACGAAACCTTGGTAGTACGAGTAATCGTACAATATGGAAGCAGAAGGTTGGTTACTGGTTTGTAACGAACCTACATTTCCATAACTTGGCATCCGCAATGGATTTCCCATTAAATTTGGTCCAATCACTTGATTTATGTCTGACTGCGCATTACTAAAGTTCGACAGTAGATACTTGTGTATACTGAGAGTAAAAGAATCAATTCGTAAAATAAAGCTTATCGTTAACAGAAAATTGTTGATGATGTTTACTAATGACTTTTGACAGCGGTTTGTTTATGTCCAGCTATGGCTCAGTGGATGGTGTGGGTGATTTTTCAAAAGCTTTTTAGTAAACCTTGTTAAACCGCGGAAGGAAATGGAAATGGGAAGCAAAATACAGGCAATGATACCTACTCTAATTCAGTCACAATACATATTCTGAGCGATGCATCTTCCACTTAAGCGCGACAAATTATCTCATTCTGCAATAAAATCACTTACGAAACCGAAAATTTCACACAAAAAGCGAACTTTGAGAAAACCATTTGAAATTTTATAAAATTGCTAATTTTAATTTAGTTAAGTCAAAGCTAAAAGTATTTATTTAAAGTTACAATAAATTTCATAAGTATTGTATAATGAAAACAATTTAATTAAAACATGGAAAAGCTAAGTCTAAACTCTAATCATAATACATTTTGGGTTATTTAGATTAGTTCGGGTTAGTATTTTGGAAATTTAGAATAATTATAAAAAATTATACAGTCTTAAATTAATGAACAGGATTATCTAATAATAATAAGAAAAATAACAAATATAATTAATATACATTTAGTTGAACCAGTAATTCTCGAGTCTAACGTTTAATACAATAGTCCTTGACGAATGAATATTCGAATAACATTCCTTATATCATCCGATAAATAAATCTTGTCGTTTAAAAAAAAAACAATGACGGGAATTTTACGTAGAATTATTAATTTAGTGATCTAGAACATCCAATAATATGTAATACATTTTTAAGAACCCAATAGCTTAATTTACTTATCATATATTTAACATAAATAATATTTCTGTGGTGGATTTCAGATTAAACCCTTTTTTTGTTGTATTTTGGGTTATGCAACATTCGACGCGTGGTACACTACACTTTACGTAACGCAAAAAAAAAACGATACGGCACCTCTGTCTTTTTACGATTTACATTTTACTCATTTTCATTAATAACATTCATTTATACTTTTTACTGGTTCATAACTTTTCATTCATAAAAAAAAATTATATTAGTCACATTCTAGAGAACCAACTGTTTTAATTATCGTTTGCGAATGTAGATTTTTTTAAAAATTCCAACTTTTTGATACTTCTGTGTCCAAAAGCGAAAACCACATAAGAGCACTTGAGCGATTTTATTATTTTTACCTCATTTAATACAATTTTATGTCTACATTACACTGTCAAATTTCTGAAGAAGAATCTACTTCGTGTAACAATGCATCGACGGTGTCAAGTTTTCATGAAATTAGGCCAGTACCGCAGTTAAGCAAACCCAGACCATCCGCTCGAAAACAACAAGCTAGAATTCTGACTGAAACTGATTACTTGGAAAATCTTAGAAAAAAAAAATGAAGAGAAAGAAAAGAAAAACACACCTAAGCGAAAGAGTTCTTCTAAAAAGAAGGTAACATTACGAAAAAAAGGAAAAACAAATAAGATTGAAAGTGAAACATCTGAAGATGAATCATTACCTTCTTCTGATGATTCTTTGGACAAAAAAGAAGATTTTGAAGATATTTGTCCTGGTTGCAGAATAAGTTATTACAATAAAAAGGGGCCAAAATGTGATTATGCCCAATGTGGCCAATGTACAAAGTGGATGCACGAAGTGTGTTGTGAAAATGGAGTTTGTCCTGTGTGTAAAAGTTAAAACTTATTTATTTTGTTTATAAAATGTTATGTAAATGTTAAATATTTATTTTTATTTGAAATAATATGAAATTATAGATTATTTTTGCATTTTGTCAAAATCTAATTGATATTGAAGATAAGTGGCATCTTACCCACGCATGTGGGTAAGATGCCACTTTTGCGTCTCTTTGTTTAATCCTTATTAGCTATTAACTGAATTAAAATAAATAATATTTTTGTTATACATTTTATAGATGTATGTCTACTGTATATAATCAAACAATGAAAATTTAGTTTCACGCATTTGTGTATTTTTTATTTAAATTTTTTCCTTACGTGTAGCATCTTCCCCCGCTTTACCTTATAGAAAAAATCACAGAAGTAAAAGATCATATAAATAAATACCTAGCCTATGAAAGTCACTATTCCAGACGAGATACTGCGAAAAAATATCTGAATTCGGATTTAACTCTAAGCAAAATGCATTCAATGTATTGTGATGATCATTAAAACCCCGTGTCTATCACGAAGTATTGCGAGATTTTTAAAGGTAAATTCTATTTGTAATTCAAGTTATACCAATTATTTTCATTAACCGAATTAATTTTAGAAATGGGTTTAAAATTTAAACGTCCAAAGGTAGATGTTTGTAACAAGTGTGAAGTGTTTAAACAAAAAATTGATTTAGCAAACGATGAAGAAGAAAAAACACAATATTTAACCAAACAATCTGAACACCACAACGATGCTGAAGCCGGTTACAAATCGAAAGACAGGGATAAAGGTATTGCTAACCAAAATCAGAATATGAAGCTTTACACGTTTGATTTGCAACAATGTTTGCCGACGCCGTCTTTGCATACATCGGTTTCATTCTATAAACGGCAATTGTAGACGTATAACCTTACTGTTCACAATTGTAGCACTAATAAGGCTGCGTGTTATATGTGGCATGAGGCAATAGGTAACCGAGGAGGAAATGACATCGCTTCGTGTATTTTCCAACACCTGAAATCAGAGCCAGATCACATTTCGCATGCTTTTTTTTATAGCGACTGTTGTGTTGGTCAGAATAAAAACTCTTTTGTCGCTACAATAATGTCCATCTTCGTTGCGAATTCAACACACATAAACATTGTGGACCATAAATTTTTAACTCCCGGCCATACTCATATGGAGTGCGACGTCGATCACTCAGTGATCGAAAGAAAGAAAAGGAAAACCCTTATCAAGATACACCATCCTCGAGATTGGTATTTGTTCGTCAGAGCAGCTGGGAATAGGAATCAGTTTCAGGTGATGGAAATGACGCAGAATGAATTTTATAATTTCTCTTCAGTAGCGAAATCCAAATTTATGTGGCGAAGCAACAACCAATCTGCTGAAAAATTTAATTGGCAACCTGTTAAATGGTTGCGATATACCAAAGAATTCGGTATTCTTTACTATAAATGTTCCCTTTCTGAAGAGGAACCATTTAAATCCCTAAATATTCGTCGTCGCGGAATTAACAACATAAATGTAACAGATTTGCCGTTGTCATACGAGGGCTCTCTAAACATAAGCAACGCCAAAAAGAGGGATTTGCTGGATGAACTTTCACTAATCGATCCTATATACCACGATTTTTACCGAAATTTGAATTCTATCAATGTTCCTGATGTCGATCCAGACATCGACGATTTAAGTGAATCGGATTAATCAATTCTATAAGAAATAAATAGAATTTACTTTTATGAAATCATCATTTAAAATACTTTTTTTTTCGTTATTGTAATAAGTTACATTTGAATTAAAATATATTTTTTTAAAACCGCATGTTTTGTCTATTTAAATTTAAAATTAGAAAACATGGCTTATGTAACTTAAGAGCCAAAATGTTAAATATAAAAAAAAGGAGGAATCGCCTAAAATATTTTTTCCTAAATATCTTTTAAACCAAAAACGATCAAAGTTCTAGCTTATGCACTATGCATATTTACACCAAAAGCCACTTACAAGTCTTACATTTTAAAAGAAAAATTAAACCAGTTTTTTCAGAAACCGATTTAAACCTTTATTTGCTTCTCCTGAAAAGTAGCTGATTTTCACTTAAGTGGTTTTCGCTTTTGGACACAGACTTCATGGAACACTGCACACACTTATGATTTATACATTAGAATATTAGATTAAATTTTAAATGATTTTGATATTTTATTTTAGATAAGACAGCACAAAACTATTACACGAAATATTATTAATTGCATAATTATTATTGATTTGAATTAGACCCTAATTTTGAGGCATTGCACATCTTTAGTTTTGTTCAATATTTAGCATTACTACACGGTTACATTAATTACTATTTAAGAAACGTCATTATACGATTGATTTGATTTATATTGTTGTGAATTTTATTTGTTTTAGAATTACTCTAATCCCAAGATTACTATTTTATAACAATTCTTAAATTATAAGAAGAAATTAATACTTTTAGCACAAAAAAAAAACAAAAAAACCAACAATATCGACTTATTTTAATTTTTATTAAAGAAGGGGAAAAAAACTGCTCCTCCCCCCCCCCCCACGCACGAGAAATTTTTGCCTTTTTATCGTTCTCAACAGTCCAAAACTGCAAAATTTTCTCGGTTTTTCCCGTTTCAGTAGCTATTTCGTATTCATTCGTTCTTAATTGATAATTATTATTTTAGTCCACGCAGGGATAATCAACCACACGTTAATTGTAACGAAATATTTGTTACAAGATACCCAATATCTTGCCGTCATCGCCTATTAACTCCTAGGCAACACCACCACTTCACGGTGGATGCTAGCTGGCAGGTATTTCTTAGTTAGTTTGGCTAAGTAGTTCTCAACTTTCGGTACACGCTAATCGGACAGTTTTCTCCTGTACCTAGTGAGTATCCAGTGCTTCCTGGGGAATTAAATTATTTGGTACCCAGAGCTTCCAACTGAGAATATCCGTTTGACAACATCATATGAGTACTATAGTGTCCTATAAGCCATGTGAGTATTGTAGTGACACATGTTGCTACCTTGTAAATTATTACATTTTTTAATTTAAATAATTAGCCGATGCTTAAATATGGAACTATTTTCTTGTTAACCCTTTCCTGCATAACTTTTTTTTTTAAATTAAAACTTATCCTGAGATGTAAAATATTTTCTATTGGATTGTATTGGTCAAGAAAAACTTGTAATGTTGATAGTTTTTCTGGAATTTCCATTTATGTGTCTCACTCACATATGATACACTATGCAAAAATGAAATCAAAAATAAAAATTTAAATAATATTTTATTTTCATTCAATGAAAAGAATAAATAATAACTTTATTAATAATTCAGACTTTTACAATTCAAAATACAAGAATATCACACAATATTGTTCAAAATAAAAATAATAAATGGAAAAAGGAGCATTTTTATTTGTGGAAGTTAGTGAAATGATTCCGATCCTTATTGAGACATAAAGGCCCACTACGTTTAGAACATTTAATAAATGTTAATTTTTTACAATTAGGCACTTTGCAACCAAGGCGAGATTTCATCCACTCTGGAAAGTGATCATAGTTATCTCTGCATACTTCCTTAGGTGGAATGTGAGTGGCATTTGCTTTTTTCCTTTTTAACTTTTAAGAAGGTCTTCCTACTCTTGTTTGCTGGCCGATCATACATAGCGATTCTGCTACTATGGATTTAAAGTCTGCCAATAATAACAGATTTGTTTCTGCGGTGCCGTTCGATCTTTCTACTTTCCTAAAATAGAAAAAAAAACATTTTAAACCAATCTAATATATAGTAAAAATTAATTACGTACCTGTACAAAATCCAACAATTGCTTATGGATAAGTCCAAGAAGTGGAAAATACACGGAGATACCACTTCTTGGACTTTAATTTTATTTTGCATCTGCCTAAAAAACTGTCCAATAAATCCACACCCGCCATGAACTTATTATATTTGAAAACAATGGCTGGGCACGGTATAGTGGTTAATCCGGTCTTTTTATCTCGCCTTTTTTTATTTTGTACAGGTTGCTCACCAATAAAATTTGATATCAAATTGACAATTTTCGTATCCTTCTATGATACAATACATAGTAGTCAAGTCCAACGAAGTTCCACGAGGTTTAGCTTTCCAACTCCTTTCATCTGGCAGTGCATAACTGGCTACTCTATTTTTACGTAGAGTTCCTAAACTTAAAATTCTATTCTTTCTTAGTTCCAGGATCAAAATGATGCTACTGTAGTAGTTATCAAAATAACACTTGAAACGTTGATGTCTTGGTATATTCCTTCTTAACCGTATTACTACATTTCCACTGGAACGAATATTGGTCTCGCCCACCAAACTTCTAGATATATCATTTTCCTGTCCTGTGTATAGCTCAAAATTATAGCAGTATCCTGATATGCCAGCTAAATTAAAAAACGTATAACCCCATTTGTGCGGTTTTGCTGGCAAATACTGCTTCATAAAATGCCTTGCTTTTGTAGAACACATTTGTTCGTCGACGCATACATATTGCTCGTAAGAGACTTGTTGAAAGTTTTTTTGTAAAATTTCAACTAGAGGTCTAATTTTATGTATCCGATCGTGTTCAATATGTACCCTTGGCAGCATACTGTTGTTGTCATTAAAATGCAACATCTTTTTGATTTTCTCAAACCTATTGAGTGACATAGTTTTTTGTATTAATCCGTTGCCGAATGGCTGGGTCCAATACTTCCGTGTGTTGGTAATTTGAACAATGGATGTTAACAAACAGATGCCAATGAATTTTTGAAGTTCGGCAACCGTCAAATTTATCTTATTATTAATATTTTTCTGGAATGCATACACATTTGATTGGTGAACTATTAACTCCAACAATTCATCGGTAAACAAAAATTTAAAAAATTCTTAAGGTGATTGTAACTTTTTCCTTCCTCAATGATAAAAATACAACTTACCTATCTGAACAGTTTTTTTAATACAAGTTATTGAAGAATTAAAATTTCCCAATATATGATCGACGTCAACACAATGACAAACTTGAACAAACATGCGAATTTTAAGAGTGTTGTTGATTTTACACTGTTAGAATTTACTTTGTGAATAAATATAATGTTATCGTAGTTGAAAAGCGAAAAATATTAGTACATTTCCTTGTTAAAGATTATTAAGCTATCATTTTTGGTTATATCAAATATGATATACAATGCAGGAAAGGGTTAAAAATATTTCTACCATTATAAAAATTGGTGCTGCAGTCACTTGGTTTGCCCAACTAAATCATAGCCGTTTCCCCATATGGTTTCATTTGTAGTAAAGAAAAAAAGTTTGTACCTTATTTTAAGCTTAGTAAAAATACAGTCAATGCTGTACGCTCTCTGAAACTACGCTGTTTTTAAAAAATACTTTCTACTGACCAATTCCCATTCAATACTAAACAATTTCAATAAATGAGTCTAACATAATACTTAATTTTTTACAATAAAGCAAACAATTTTTACAATTAACGATAACGATAACGAAAAGCTCTACATTTTTTATTAGTGTCATTATCAGTCATAAAAAATAATAATAAACTGAAGAATAAAACTCATAAAGTTAAGTCTCATCTTGGCAAATAATCAAGTTAGCTCCTATCGATAATATTGATATCATAAAACATAAAACAATTTACAATTTATAAAGCTTTATTAAATTATAGATCCGGAACTAGAACAAAACTAAATTACATTAAATACTTACTATCTTCGAATAATGTCAGAGCAATCCTTATATATTAGACTCGAACGTATACGTAAGACTTTAATGCAGTCAGACAGGATATCAAAATTATTAATATTGAAATAAAAAAAAAAAAGGATAATAAATCCGTTAAAAGTTATTCAATAAAAATATATCGGGAAATACGACAAAAAAAAACGGGATATAAAATATAACCAAGGGAAATATCATTAAAATATACATACATAAATGGGAAGCTAACAAACACATGCGGCAATAAAAAATGGTTTGTTGTATATAATAATGCGGATGTATTCGGAATCCCTTTTTTTACTTTTTGCCCAGACAGTGAGGTTTGCTAAAAAAAAAACCGAAGAAATAAAAAACACACAAAAACCAAATGTTTAAGAAATAAATTTGCAAAAAAAAATTTCTATTTTTGATGGCACTTTTGACAGTATTGCATTATTTGTATTTTTTTTGTCGTGTGTTGTTAGTGGTGGTTTGTGCTGTAGAAAATGTTCCGGATATTATTTTTGAAATAATAAAATATTGGCAAAAACATTATTTTGCAGAATGTAGGAACAAATTTATGTTTAATCAAACTTTATGAACTGTTTTGTGTGTTTTTTTTTTTATTTAAGGTTTAGTGAACTGTTTTTTATGATAAATAATGTTAACTTTTCTTAGGTTGTAAAGTTTTTTTTTACTTATAATGTGTCTAATTTATTTGTTTTGGTTTTTATTTACAGGTTTATCTGGAAGAAATATAGAAGAGATCATGCTGTTGGCAGTGGTCTAATTGGGGATAATAGTACGGATCCACTGGCTTCGAAGTCTCGGACGCTATCTATTGACGAGGTAAGTTTTTTTTTTATTTAAATCCACCTATAAATATAGGTATGGATAGGTGGTATTAATTGTACATAAACCAAATTTATATTTTTAATCTTTGCCTGAAAAGACAAAACCTATTATGGTTTTCATGATAAAGTAGATTTTATATTACGAATTCAACTGTATTAGCTCAATTTATTTACACTGCATTGTGCTTTCTCTCAATAAAATGTTAATAAATTTCGTTAGTCATCGGTTGGGCACGATTTATTTCAGGCTAGTGCTGCTATAATTTCAGCTATCTTTACAATTTTGAAAAGGAGTTTGATGTTTTCCAATGTGATGCGGTCCCAAGCATTTTTGGGCGGTAAACAAACGCGTGGCTTGTAGAACTTATATTTATTTTTGGAGACGATCACTTAGTTATAGAATTGAAAAACCGCTTGGTTGAAGGCATCATTAAAACACTTAGTTGAAGGTATACAATTTAATTTATTCGAATGTGTATAAGTACGCAGAGATGAGAAGCCATTATAAAAATACTTTTATTTTATTTTATTCTACTGTATGTGAATACGAACAGCACCGAGGTTAATACAACCTTATTTATATATTTTTTTATTTAAGTTAATTCGAATGTATTTGAGAATGCACTGATCAGGAGGGTAAGCAGAATTATGCGCGTTTTTATCAGAAGTTTTGGTGATACTAAATTAACTGAAGATAAATGTGAAATTGATCGATGCGCATATATAGAATTTATATAACAACAAGAAATTGAAGACATACAACGTTCGCTACCTTGACTTTCAACTCATCGTTGTCACATGGAAGTTAGCATGTTTCGTGTTCAAATATTCGTCCTTACAAATTTTCCATGCTTTGCTAATCCGTTTAATGGCTAAAATTCCTTTCGGACTGCTGCAAGTATTCCTTGGGAGGCCACAGTATGGCAATGTCTATAAAGAAAAAATCGGAACATATGTATATAGTAGTTAAAGAAAATTTGAAGTGAAAGGAAGTTGTGAATCTTGGAGCCGACCATTATTTTTAAAGGTGGTCTAGTTCATTGTTTGCATTGTTTGTAGATTATCGGAACAGGAATTCGCTTGGATTGCTCTTGTAATGGAGTTTAATGCAGTCTGAAGTTCATCTGACCTGGTATTTCAGCATCTGCTTGCACTTTGAAACTTTTCGGCCAAAATTTCTCATTTTCGGTAAGAAATGAAGGGCCGGAGAAATTGGTAGGTGTTAATCCTCTGGATAATTCATCTGAAGCATTATTTGTGGAATCTAGGTGTTTCCATTGTGATTGCACGGTTGGTAACATATGTTTTCCAAGTTGAAAATTGTCCATTTAGCCAATAAAGCTCAATCGTTGTGTGTGTCCAATAAATGATATTTTACGACTGCACTGGCAGAATTGGTACTATTCTCTGAATTAATTGAATCAATAGCATGGCGGCGCAAAGTTCCACTCGAGGTTTAGTGGTTTTGTGTAGAGGAGCAACGTTATATTTGCCGCATAATAAAATTACAATAGTGTTTCCCGTTGTATCTGTAGATCTGGTGTATAGGGGGACGCGTCATACGATCGATGGAGATCTATTGCATTCGAAACTATAGAATCGAATAATTGACGTGTCTAGCGTATTTATTAATGGCAATTATGGCTGAAGAGTTGTAGATAGAACGTCGAAACGAACCGGGCAATGATCGATGTAGTGGATATTCTTTACCTTCTTCGATTACGAGTTGTTTTAGGCAGCGTATTGCAATAAATGAAGGGGCAGCGGTTCCGTAAGTGACTTTAGTAACCCTGTATATTTGTAGTAGTTTTGCTAAGTTAATCCGCCAAAGGGAATACTGGAACTTGGTATCGTTGTCATCAACGTGCATTTGGCGATACATCTTGGATATATTGGTACTGAAGACCTAATTTGCGTATCGAAATCTGACGAGGATGCTGCAGAGATTATTTTGGACAGCAGGGCTAACCGTAATTATGTTATTTAAAGACAATCCAGATGTGTTGAAGAGCTGTCCATTTTTAAAAAGAAGTGGGGTTTCATAAAATAATTTGGCGACCTGATGTCATTTTCGGTAACAAGTGTTATGCACTCATGTGATTTATATTCATTCATTAAATGGTAATTTTACAGTAGAATCACGCTCTAGACGTTGGTTCAGACTCAAGAATGAATAGAATGGTAGCCTTTTACGAAATCTCTCAATTACGATGGGTTGAAGTCAATTCAATAATTTCTTGCATGAAAAATCGGTTGAGCTGTGAATTCAAATCAATTTCAACGTCTGCAGCCTTGATACAAGAAAAAAATTGGAGTTTAATGTTGCAGTAAGTTTGTCGGACCCTATCCACCTAAACACTATATTCTTGAGATATGAGAATAGTTCTAAATATAGTTCCGCTCCTATGAGCATATCAATTTTTTGTGAAATGTTGAAATGTGAATCCTTTAAAGTGATGTTTGCAGGTATTGGCCAATCATCGATTTTCATTGTAGTCACGGGCAGGATGATAATAATGTTTCATAGAAGAAGAGCGTCCATAGTCGTGGTATATGAAGAATGACACGACTGGAATATTAGAATTGTCTGACATGCAGTGAAGACGGTGAAGTGTCCTATTCCTGTTCTTGGAGTGCGAATGTGTGATTTCTTTAGACCCAACCATGAAGCAAATTCTTCAATAATAAAGATTTGTTAATAAGCTGAATCAAGGAGCACTCGGCAGGATACCAAAACGTTCGAGTTGTCCAAGACCTTAGCAACTGATGTAGCTCGAAAAATATAGGATGCGGAATTCTTTGAACATACGAGACTTGTTTATAGATTGTCCGGAGTGGTCATTTGTAGAGGTTAGGGTCCCTTTGTTTAAAGCGGCTATGGCTTAAGTTGATGGTGCATCTCTATTTGTAGAAATTGTACCTCGATGAAGCAGTGAATGATGGTTGGAGATGTAGTGCTTGCGTCTGCTTTGTAGTGTGTAGACAATTTATGCAAATATTGTGGTCTTGTAGGAATATTTTTATGCTGATATATATCTGACTGAAGCTTCAATGCAATGTCGTAATTGGTACATGTTAGTTCCAATGATTCGTTAGTGTGATACGGAACTTAGCCCAGAGAGGAACGTAAGCATTGAAATTGAGAGATGTTGTCCACATTTTCTTCATTACGTACCAAGCTCATAAATGATTCAAGAAACTTCAGCCATTTTGCATAATCCCCGTTAATAATTGGGATTTCAATTTTCCTTAATTTCAACGATAAAAAGGTTTTGTAGATTGATTCTTGAACTATCCGACGATGATAACCGAAGGCTTTGAATAAGCACCGAAATTTGTGGATTTAGATCAAAGTTAATTGTTTCCATGTCCGCACGACCAGTTGACGGAACTTCTTCAGGATCTATTAATTCCAATTGAACTTGAATGTCTAGTTGCTGACTATTTGCCTTGCTGCCATTTTCATCATCATGAAGATTAGTTAATACGGTTTGTTATTACGGCACTTTGCACTGGAATACCAAATATATGTAGGCAGTTTACTGCACAGGTGACCTTACGATTGATAACGGTGGCTAGACACAGCGGATCCAAGGTTGAAGAACATATTTAGATAAAACATAAACCGTTGAAACAATCTGGAGCTTTCGATTTTAGAGGTAATCTGGAGATGCTTGTAGATTTGTAGATAATCGTTACTTGTATATATTTGTAGATCTGGAGATGATTGTAAACTTGACACAAACCATACAATGACACCTAATTGTTTAATATTATTTTAGCGAGTTTATCAATAAAAATGCTCTATAATCACGAGTTTAGCCTTTTAGGTTAGAAATTAATAACACGAAGTAGAATATCAGTCACAATTACAATTACGTTTGTTCGAATCGCGTTTTCCAATTCACCCACATCTTAACGATATGTGTTTTTAAATAGCTCTCTAGAAAATAGTAAAACCTCCTTTAAAACAGTCATGAAAGCGATTCGAAATAACTCTATTATCAAAAAAATCGTACAGGTAATCGACAAACCATATCTTCAGTATGCGGACGAGCACCATCTTGCATAAGCCAAGCATATTTAATTCCATTTTCTCCCATTCTTATTGATGTTGGAATAAAGTGTTCATGAAGCAGCACCAAATAACTTGCTGAAGTAACATTTCCTCGTACAACAATCATTACAACATGTTAGCCGATAAAGCCCACCATTTAGTTACCTGTTCAGGGTGTTTTCTCTAATCCAAAATCTTTGATATCATTTGTTCAGGTGACCCGTGAAGTAGAAGTGTGCTTCATCACTAAACCAGATATTTTACGAAGATAAGTTAAATTTCAAATAATTTTATGTATTATTGTAAACTTGGGCAACACTGGAAAGTTTTCGAATAAATATCCTAGGATTATCTTCAATAAGAGAAAGTATTCGCTTTTAGTTGAAATGATGCAGTCGCATAAATTTTTTGGCCAACGGCTGTATAGAAATGATGTAACAAATTCCGATAAATAATTTGAGTTCGTAGAATTTACAGAACTCTGTCAGATAAAACAATTTATAGAACTCTTGAACCTACAAAATTTTACGAATTTATAAAACTCATAAAATTTATAAAGTTATTTATAAAAATAGAAGAATTTGTTGGATTTATAAAATTTGTAAAATGACGATAGAATTTATAAATTTTATGGAATTTTAAAAATTCGTAGAATTTTTAAAGTGCGAACACTAATTAAAATTTAATAAATTAACAGAATTTGTCGTGTTTAAAGAATTTATATTTAGGCGAATTTATTAAATTTTGAAAATTTATTAAATTCAAAGAATTTATAGACATTATAAAATTTAAAAATAATCAAATTTGAATTTGCAGAATTTATAGAACTGACATATAGTATGTTAAACCATTTATAGAACCCATAAAGTCTATAAAATGTGAAGCACTTAAGTTTTTAGAATATACAGATTTGATAAGCATATTAGATATTATACTTTGTAGAATTTAAAGAATTTTTAAAATTTATATAATTTATTTGATTTTTAAGATTTCTAGAATTGATTGGATTTACAGAATATATAATAACTTTAGAATTTATGGAATTTGCAGAATTGAAAGAATCGACTGAAATTTAACACTTTGTTGAATTCTTAGAATTTAAAGAATTGACGAAATTTATGGGAATTTATAGAAATTGGCTGAAGAAGAATTGAAATTGAAGAATTTGTAAAATTTATAGAAACTATTGAATTTATAGAATTATTAAAGTTTATAAGATTTATCGAATTTTTTTGAATTTATAAAATTTATAGATTTTATAGAAAGAAATTAAGGAATTTTTTAAAATAAGTTAAATTTGAGTTTGTAGGATAAGAAACTATTAATATAATAATAGTAATTTTTAAAAAAATTTTAAAATCCAGTAAGTTCCTCAAACTCTCTATATTCTATAAATTCTGTAAATTCTATTAATTCTGTAAATTTTTAAATGTCTAGAATTACTTGAATTTGCAACTAAAGAATTTATACGATTTCTAGGATTTATTGAATTTAGGAAATTCATAGGATTTATAGAAATTATGAAATTTGTAGTAGAAGAACTTAGAGAATTCGTACAATTCCTAAAATCTCCAAATTTCATAAAATTTGCAGAACTAAAAGAATTTATAAACTGTATAGTATTAAAAAAAATATTAGAACAATTTTAGTTTATAGAATTTATAGAACCCTGTCAGAAAACAATTTTTAAAACCCATCGAATCTACAACATTTAAAAAATTTATAAAACTCATAAAATTTTTTAAGTTATTTATAAAGGTTTCAGAATTTGAAGGATTAATAGAATTTTAAAAATTTATAGAAGTGATAGAATTTAAAAAGTTTATGGAATTTTAAAATTAATAAAATTTAACAAGTTCAAACACTAATTAAATTGAATAAATTAATGGAATTTGTCGTGTTTACAGAATTTGTAGGATTTATCTATGAATTAAGGAACTTACTGAATTTTTAGGACTTAAAAAGTTCAAAGAATTGTTGGATTTATGGAATTTATTGGGTTTCTAGAATTCACTGAATTTAATTTAATAAAGAACTTATAAAATTAATAGAAATTATGGAATTTATAGAATAACCCTTTCAATTTCGTTGTGAATTTTTTTTGCTGGTATAAAAAAATATTTTATACCTTATTCGTGGCATGGAGTGTTATAGAAACATTTATTCATTTTTTTTTTAAATGGCCGGAATTAGGCCTAGCGTAATGTTTTTTATCAAAATAAAATTATAAAATAAACAAAATCTATAATAAAAAAATATAAAATATAAAAAATAAAAAATTTTAAATTTTTGGCCCAAATTTTAGTTACCTATTTTTTGTGGAACTTAAGAAACCAATTCCGTTCTTTGCTTAAGCATAAGTGAACCTTACATTTTATGCAATAGAAGTGTGATTTTTATGTACAATTTGAAAATGTACAACGGATTGGGAGGTAGTTTTGATTATGATCCGGAAAATGGTTTATTTCTGTAACGGGTCTTACTTCAAATCGTTGTTTTTTACTTATATTATAACTAAAAGGTGAATCATTTAGTTCGTATAACGTTGGGCGGCTACACTTGCGGGTGGATATTGTGCTGGAAATCATTAAACTGTGTGCCACTTGTAATCGAAATTCAAACAGATCTGGGATATTTTTATTTGGAATTCTTGCTTGTCTTAGATAGTTCTGGTATTCTATCCAACTGGCACAAACGTCCATTTTTTAGATTTCATAAATATTTTATAAAAGCTTTATGGGCTGGTCGATAAAATCTACTCCTCCCATATTCGTTTTATACATTTTGATTATTTGTGGTTGTTTCATCGAAATGTCTTTTTTATGCGATTTATCCCAACGTCTCACATCCCCTCCATTACCTATCCCAATAAAATTTGAAGCTAAATGCACAGGCTTGTTATCTTGCCATTTAACAACAACAACTTTCTCATCCCGACTATGAACCTCATCGCTAACTCCTCTTTCCTTTATATCTAAAAGAGGTGGATTTTTAAATCTTTTGACTCGAATTGTTCTAATAGCACTGATATTGTTGTGTTTCAGAATTTCTAATAACTTTTATGTAGAAAAATAATTATCGAAGTATAGCTTATGTCCAAATGAAGTTATTCTTTTTGAAAGATGAAACACTACAGCAGCTCCAAACCTAATTTTTTTTTGAGTCAACTTCGGATATTTCGGTGGCCTTGCCTTGATTAAGGAAAAAATCGTATGGTAAGCCACTTTTACCATTATGTACAAATTTTTTTAAACTCCGTGGATACGATTTGCCTTTAACGTACTGTTTCACATGTAACTTTCTTTTGAACGGAATCATTTGTTTGACTATTGACAAATTTTCCTCTAGCGGATGTTGTAAATATCTATTCCTAACAATTTCAACGATGGGCCTTACTTGTCACACAATTAATGACTGATGCAATTTATACATTTCCGTTCCAGTACAACCTGGTTCTCCGTAATCCTAAGTTGCCCTTTAACATGTGAAGGCCAAAGATTTTCCTTATTTCATCAGTATTAGTTTGCTTAAAACCTCTTACGTTATTTTGCTCAGCATAAAAGTTTGTGAAAAATGACGTTTTTTCCGAAAAAAATCAATGGTAAGATATTTCTCAAATATTTGGAGCGGTGTTAGTTCTAAATTTTCATCCGAATTTCTAAGAGGTACGAATGGGATTTCGTTTGGTTCGAATGGTTTGTTCCCTCGACGCCACTGAATATTCGACTTTTCAGTACATAAACGACTATCAGAGTTGGCTTCATTGATGAACCCGAATTGGGCATTTTCGTCAATTACAGAGTTTGCCTCTCTTGCTAACAATACATACTCATAGGATTGCTCTTGCTCTGTTTCTGATTCAGAGTCACTAGGTACATGTATTGAAGCTTTTCGGGCAGAAGGTTCAATATATTCAACATTTACTACGTTTATGTCGGGAAAATCATTAGTTGATTCAAAGGGTATTTCATTTGTTCAATTCGTTGTAGAAAACTCGTCATTTTCAAGGTCATCGTCATCCTCAAAAAAAAAAAAAAAAAAAATCGAATCATCACCAGCCATGATTTCAGCTAACTCAGTTATCGTAAATTCCTTTTTTGATTTTAAATTATTGGGTGTGTGAATATGACTCCGCCCTTTTTTGTTAAAATAAAACACATTTGCTTGTTTAGAAAATGAAAGAATTATTTATTGAAAGTATGCTCCATTTGCAGCTACAACTTTCCCCCATTTTTCAGGCAGTTTACGGATTCCCTCTCTGAAAAAATCTTTATCTTTGGAGGCGATCCAATCATTAAGCCAATTTTCGATCTATGCGCGAGAACTGAACCGCTGCTCAGAAAGAGACGACTGCATCGACCGGAATAAATAGTAATCTGAAGGAGCTATGTCTGGTGAATACGGCGGGTGGGGTAGAACTTCCCAGTCTTGTCCTTGTAAATAATTTTTCACAACAGTAACTATTCGATGCAGAAAACCTTTTCTTTGTTGTCTTCAACAGTAACTATCCGATGCAGAAAACCTTTTCTTTGTTGTCTTTGAATCAGTATTTCACAAATGATTTTACGACGTTCGGGGTCTCTTTCTTTTAATTCATGTGGAACCTAGTTGTTAGCTTTTTGAACCATTCCGATTGGTTGTAAACGTTTTTTAACAGTTGATTGACCAACATTTAATGCTACAGCCAATTCTGATTGTGTTTGAGAAGAATATTCAACCTATAATGTTTCCAATTCAGCATCTTCAAATTTTTTGGGTGGTTTTCCATGCTCTTTATCTTCAATGCCAAAATCATCATTTTTAAATCGTCGAAACCACTTTTTGCACGTTGTATTCGATGAAGCATGCTCACCGTAAATTTCCACAAGCAAACGATAAGTTTCCGCTGCACTTTTCTGTGCAATAAAATAATGTAATAAAACTTCCCGCAAATGATGTTTATTTGGAATAAAATTCGGCATTTTGAAAGAGTTAAATATACTATTTGTTTACACTTCAACCAAATGTCGTATACTGCGTTTGATAGCTGACATCAAGTACTATAGAATACAAATATTGCGCATTTATAGTTTACGTAAGCAGTGAAAATAACGACACCAATTAAGAAAGGGCGGAGTCATATTCACACACCCAATATGTAAACGTTTTGCGGAATCATTACTCATTCTAAACAAAAAAAATGAATAAGGAAAAACACATACAAATATTTCTTGGGTTAAATTCAACCCATGATATTTCAACCCATGATATTAAGTTATATTATTTCATGAAACTATTGTATAAATTCTAAAATCCACTATTTATTTACCTACTTATATTAAAATTTTGAAATTTGCACTAAAAATAACTGTAAAACTTGAAAATATAAATTTGACACGATCTCTCACTTGCCAAATACGTGACCACCGGTTGAGATATTGATAAATACTAAATTGCATTAACTAACAAATAAACAAACCAACACAAGTATAAAGAAATACGAGTACCTATATCATTCAATACAAAAACGAAAAAATTCTGCAGGTGTTCTATAACGGTTTCATTGTAAACATGATGTAAAAACGATGGGTTAAATTCAACCAACTACGTGCGAAAGGGATAAGTAAAATTTTAGTTTGTAGAATTTATAGAATAGACATAATTGAAATAATTTATAGAATCTACAAAATTTAAAGAATTAATTTATATAGAGAATAGAATTTATAGAGTTTATAGAATTTATAAATTTTAAAGAATTTGTAGAATTTACAGAATTCATAGAATTTATAAAATTAACAAAATTTAAAGAATTTATAGAGTTTTAATTAGAATTTATAAACAATTTAACAATTTAACTTGTAAAATTTATCGAATTTACTTAATTTATAGGACTTACAGAATTTAGAAAATACATTTATAGAACTTTATAAAATTTACAGAATTTATAGGATTTGCATAGTTTATAGAATTTAAAAAATATATTGAATTTATAAAGCTTGTAGATATTATATAAATTCAATAAATTTATAAATTTTATAAATTCTTGAAACCCTTGAGTTCTATATATTTTTAAAATTCTATAAATTATTCAAATCCTATAAATTCTGTAAATTCTGAAAATTATATAATGTTTAAAAATCCAGTGAGTTCCTCAAATTCTGTAAATCCTATAAATTTTGTAAATTCTATAAATTCATTAAATTTTTTTTCTTCTAGAGTTTATTGAAATTATAGTTTATAAAAAATACTTTTAGGATTTATAGAATATTTGGAATTTGTAATGAATTTGTTTGTTGAATTGACAGAATTAATAACATTTATTGAATTTGTTGAGTTTATAGAAGTTTTTAAATTTTTGGGTAAGTACAATTCTCAAAATTTGGGAAATGAAAAAATGTATAGCATTCACAGAATACGATTATAAAAATTTCGAAATTTTTAGAAACAATAAAATTTGTGGGATTTGTGTAATTTACCTATCATTGAAATTATAAAATTTATAGTGTTTGTTCTCTGTGTTACCGGTTTATGAGGATACCATATTTCAATGTTTAGAAATCCATATTTGCATACATACATATTTTTATTTTTGTAGCATAAACATCCGGCCTTTACTCATGAGTCATGACACTGTTCCATTGTAAGTGTTTTTTCCACACACTCTATGTTTGACGGATTATGTTTCTTTCGTTTTCTGTAATGAAATTATGAAAATCACAGAGTTATAGAATTTGTAAAATTCTTAAAATTTTTAAAATTCATCGAACTTATAAAATTTTCCAAATGTTTAAAATTTATTAAATTTATATAAATTAGGGAATTTTTAGAAACAAAAAAATTTTCAAAATTATTTTAGTTTATAGAATTTATAGAACCCTGTCAGATAAAACAATTTATAGAACTCATAGAATTTACTAAATTTAAAGAATTTATTATATTCATAAAATTTATAAAATTTTTGCAATTTTTAGGATTTACAAAGTTTTTAAAAATTACCAAATTGACAGATTTTATAAAATTTATGGAATTTAAAAATGAATAGAATTTATAGGGTTCGAACAGTAATTAAAATTTATTAAATTTATAGAATTTGTCGTGTTTACAGAATTTTAAGGACTTAGAAGACTTAAAGAAGTTACTGAATTTTTAGGATTTAAAAAATTTAGAAGAATTAAAGAATTTATTGGGTTTATAGAATTCAAAGAATTTAATTTAATTTGTTTTGTTGAATGAAGAAGAATTGAAATTAAAGAATATAAAATTTATAAAAGTGATTGAATTTATAGAATGAATTAAGTTTACAGGATTAGTTTTTTGTATAGTTTGTAGAATTCAACGAATTTATGAAATTTATTGGTTTTATAGATATTTTGTAATTTTTAGAATAAGTAAAATTTGAGTTTGTGGAATTTATGGAACATACATACATACTCGAAATAATTTATAGAATCTATAGAGTTGGAGTTTATAAAATTTATAAATTTTAAAGAATTTGTAGAATTTACAGAATTGATAGAATTTATAATATTAATAAAAATTAAAGAATTTATAGAGTTTATTTTAGAATTTATAAATAATTTAACTTGTAAAATTTATAGAATTAAACAATTTTTTAGAATTTATAAAGCTTGTAGATAAATTATATAATTTTATAAATTTTATAAATTCTTGAAATCCTATAAAATCTATAAATCATATCAATATTCGTATTATCAATAGAAAACCAATCGAATTCAAACATTGAATTCCATTGCTATTTTATACGACAAAAATTGATTTCCAATTTCAAATCCAACTCCTAGTCAAATAAAATACGACTATAATACAATAAGAGGTTTCATTTTGAATAGCCTGCTTTTTGGGCAGCTGTCAATTATGAAGCTGTCACCTTTTGATATTTGACAAGTAAAAACTACGCCATTACTAAAAATGGTACGAACACGCTTCAATAACGCATTAAAATTATTAAAATTCACTATCCGGATTTTCATCGAAAAATCATCTTCAGTGATGAGGCCCATTTTCAACTCGGAGGCTACGTTAATAAGCACAATTGTCGCATTTGGGGCTCAGAAAATCCAAGAATGATTGTTGAAAAGCCTCTCCATCCTCAACGTGTCACTGTTTGGTGCGGTTTTTGGGCTGGCGGTGTGATTGGACTTTACTTTTTCGAAAATGAGGGTTGTGCAACTGTTACGGTGAATGGATTGCGTTACCGAACTATGATTAATGATCTTTTATGGCCGGAATTGGAAGATATTGATGTGGACGACGTTTATTTTTAGCAAGACGGCGCTACGTGCCACACAAGGAACGAAACAATCGCAATTTTGCAAGAAACGTTTCCTGACCGTGTTATTTCTCGAAGAGGTGATCACAATTGGCCACCGACATCTTGTGATTTAACACCTTTAAACTTTTTTCTTTGAGGCCACGTGAAAGATAAGGTCTATGCCAATGCTCCACAATCGATTCAAAACCTTAAAGATGGAATTCGTGAAGTTATCGAGGACATACAGCCGCAAGTGTGCGAATTGGTCATGGAAAATTTCATGAAAAGGATATGGTGCTGCAAGCGTAGCCGTTTCGGCCATTTGGCTGATATCGTTTTCAAATGTTCATTTTTACAATGAAATAATCATTTATTGATTTCTCTTAAACAATACTCGTTTTTTTTAAATATCAAAATGAAACCTCTTATTGGAAAACCCTTTATATAAAAAATTTATAAAATTTATATAATATCTACAAGTCTTATAAATTCAATATATTTTTTAAATTCTATGAACTATGCAAATCCTATAAATTCCGTCAATTGTGCAAATTCTATAAAGCCAAGAACTCAGTAAGTTTAATTCTGTAAATTCTACGAATTGTTCTAGAGTTTATTGAATTTACAGTTTATAGAAACTGATGCATTTATATGATTTATAAAATTATTGTATTTTAAGAATTTATAACATTTATAGAGTTTATAGATATTAGGGAATTTTTAGAAACGAAATTTATTAAAAATTATTTTGGTTTATAGTATTTTCAGAATCATGTCAGATAAAACAATTTTCGAACTCGTAAAATCTACTAAATTTATAGAATTTATTATATGTACACCTGTCCCTCGATTAACACGGTAATTACGTTCCGCCAAATTACCGTGTAACTCAAAACCGTGTTAATCGCGACTAATACCTGTCCCTCGATTAACACGGTGCTTGATTAACACGGCGAAACTTCTGTGCGTGTTAATCAACACTTTGGCTCAATTCGTTGACCGTGTTAAATCAAATCCGTGTTAATCAAGTACCGTGTTAATCGAAGGACACGTGT
Source organism: Tipula vernalis (assembly GCA_958295665.1). Classification (NCBI taxonomy): domain Eukaryota; kingdom Metazoa; phylum Arthropoda; class Insecta; order Diptera; family Tipulidae; genus Tipula; species Tipula vernalis. The sequence goes on from OY282560.1 coordinate 288,820,597, forward strand.
ATTCATAATATTTATCAACTCTTTGGAATTTTTAGGATTTACAGAATTTTAAAAATTTACAGAATTGTCAGATTTCATAAAATTTATGGAATATAAAAATTAATAGAATTTATAGAGTTCGAACACTAATTAAAATTTATTAAATTTATAGAATTGTTCGTGTTTACAGAATTTGAAGGATATATAAGAATTAAAGAACTTACTGAATTTTTAGGCTTTAAAAAATTTACATTTAGAATTATAGAATTTATTGGGTCTAGAGAATTCACAGAATTTAATTTTATTTATTTTGTTGAATGAAGAAGAATTGAAATTGAAAAATTTATAAAATTTACTAAATTTATAGAATTACTAAAGTTTACAGGATTTATCGTTTTATTTTTGAATTTGTATGGTTTGTAGAATTTAACGAATTAATGAAACTTATAGATTTTATAGGACTTGTGTAATTTTTAGAGTAAGTAAAATTTGTGTTTTTAGAATTTATAGAACGTACATACTTGAAATTTAAAGAACTAAAATTAATAATAAAATTTGTATAATTTATAGAGTTAGAGTTTATAGAACTAATCAATTTTAAACAATTTATAGAATTGATAGAATTTTTATTATTAATACAATTTAAAGAATTTGGAGAGAATTGGTGAAACTTGTAAATTCGTAGAATTCATAAAATTTATCCAATTTACCTAGTTTACCGGATTTACAGAACTTAGATATTTAACTTCACTTTTCACTTCATTTTTGGGCTGTAGAGAATTTCTAAAATTTACAGAAGTAATACGATTTTTAGAATTTATAAATTTATAAAATTTATGTTATAGCTAAAATCTTTATAAATTCTATATATTTTTTAAATTCTACAAAATGTTTAAATTTTATAAATTCCACAAATTTTGTAAAGTCTCAAAATCCAGTAGGTTCCTCAAATTCTCTAAATCCTACAAATTTTGTAATGCTATAAATTCTATACATTTTTTTCATTTTTAGAATTGATTGAACTTGTTTATAGAAATGAAAGAATTTATATGACTCATAAAACACAGAATTATAATAATTTAGAAAATTGGTAGAATTTATAGAAATTATGAAATTTTTAGTAAAATATTTTTTTTTAAATTTCGGGAATTTGTTCTTGAATTTAAAAAAATTATATAATTTTTAGAACCGACAGAGTTGGAAACATTTAAAGAATGTATAGCATTTATTGAATTTATAGGATTTGTAGTTATAGAAGATATGAAGTTTTTGAATAAGTCAAATTTTCAGAATTTGAGGAATATACAAAATTTATAGCTTTCACAGAATATTATAAAAATTATGAAATTTTTAGAAACAGTAACTTTGTAGAATTTATGGTAATTATAAAATTTCTAGTTTTCGTTATCTAATTTACCATTTTATGTAGATATTTCTAGTTTTTGATTGCATATTATTTGCATACATATTTTTCTTTTTGTAGCTTTAACATCCGGGCTCTACTCAAAAGTCATGGCACTGTACCATTTTAAATAGTTTGTTTTTCTACACACGGCAAAATTGGGAGCTCTTCTGTTTCTCTGGCCTGATCAACCATTTTTAGTATGTGACACAAGTACCACATAAGTCTTTTTTGGGAAATCCAAACCCTATATTAAGCTTTTTTATCAATGTTTTTGTTGAATGTTAATTAATTCATGTAATTTCTAATATGCTACCGGTGGTTAGACCATTTTTAATTGTGTTTCGATTAACACGAGAAGTATATTAGTATTTACGAACAGTAATTCAACGAAACCGACTAATAGACATAATTCTATTTATGTAATTAAATGATTTTAATATGTTTCGAAGATTGTAAGAGAATTCAATCCAGTTTCGAACTGATGAGCTTATGATTATGAAAAAATCAATCTTCTCATCAGGCCGCGGCGACTGGACTGATTATACCACAATTTACATTCTATATATATATATATATATATACAGAATGTGCTGTGATTTAAGTACTAGCGAATCGTACTAATACAGATGAATTCTCTTACAATTTTTTTCCTCTTCACGATATTCACACTGCTCTGTGTGTAAGCTAATTTTTACTTTGAATGAATTTTTACATGAATTAATTTTTACATGAATTAATTAACATTCAACAAAAACATTGATAAAAAAGTAAAAATTAGCTTACACACAGAGCAGTGTGAATATCGTGAAGAGGAAAAAAATTGTAAGAGAATTCATCTGTATTAGTACGATTCGCTAGTACTTAAATTACAGCACATTCTGTATATATAGAATGTAAATTGTGGTATAATCAGTCCAGTCGCCGCGGCCTGATGAGAAGTTTGATTTTTTCTTAATCATAAGCTGATCAGTTCGAAACTGGATTGAATTCTCTTACAATCTTCGAAACATATTAAAACCCTATATTAAGCTTATGATTAAAAATATCACGTTATTTAGTTACTGGTGGGGGTGAAACATTGTCATCTTTTCTTTAATCTTTAAATTATATTGCTAGAGCATCAATCATTTTGACCTTTCTATAATCACGGTCACGTAATAAAACATAATAACATCGAATACGCTCAAACCAGCCCACATAAAAAGGAAAAAAGTGCAATTACAAATTGAATGGTGTTGCTGATAAAATATTCAAATAATCGTTACTATAAAATAAACAGATCTGCCGCAAATGACCAAAAACTGATCACATTATTTTTGAAACTACTGAAAAGTTCCAATTAAAATTATTCTAAATTCAATTGAAAAAGTTTAATTATGCTACCACACAATGCTAATTCCATTGTAGGTACTGAGAGAGTTAGCGGATTGGCCTAATTTTTTTTTTTACAGAACACGAAGGACACATTGATGGATGTAACAGCACAATTTTTCTAAAACATTCCAAGCGGGTTTAGTACAATTTAGAATGAGCGAAGCCTGATGTTTTATCTAATGTATAGCTCTGTAAGAACTCTATTTCTTAGATGGGGATTTTATAGAGTCCATAAACTACAGAGATTGGTTAAACATAATCAAATGAGGTGAACATACACATACACAACATACGAGTACAGGGACGAGTATTTCATTTAGTCTTAATAATATGGAAGCGCTTTATTTAAATTGAAATACAATCCCTTACGTTACTTTTGCGAGTGAACCGTTTGTTTAGCTAGTGAATGCCTGATGACTTGGCGATCATTATCACCTCCATTAATAAAATTTACTAATCATAATTAAATATTTACATTCTCTCAAAAAAGTATCGTCAATTGTTAATTTAAAATGTCCCCGCTGAAGGGATTGGATAGGACTCTCTTTGAGCGCGATCTGTCAACCAGTTGATTTACAGCAGTTGGTTGAGTCAGTCGACCTCTACGATGAGCGAAATTTGTTGTACTGATTCAAAAAAAAGTGACCGGAATTATGGGAAAAAATTCATGGATTTTACATGACAATAACGCGCTATGCACACCGAGCTACCATTGTGAACGAATATAAGGCGAAAAACTCAATAAATACCATCGATCAACCACCACATTCACCTAATTTCGCACCAGGTGACTTTTTCCTTTTTCCCCGACTCAAATTGCTACTGTGTGGAACCCGTTTTGACTCCATTGAAGCCATAAAACAAAATTCGTATTAACATTTTTTTAACTTTTCAACACTTTGACGACGATCACCTTCCGGATTTTCTGAATACATATTTTTCAACGACAGTACAGTAACCTATGCATTCGATGATGATTTTTGAATTTAAACTATTTAAGAAAAGGATGCTTTACACAAATCGTGTTGATTGATGATTTGTGAAAACTCAAATGTTTCAATTATATTGTAAACGTTTCAGTTATTAGTGTTGTTGATCCGTACAAGTTTGTTATTTTTTGTGTTGCTCATTATTTATAAATATTACTGGACTGGCATGTATAACTCTTGTGAAAACGTATAATTGCAGTACTCAAGTGATTGCAGCCCTCGCTAGCGCTTAGGCTGCAAATTTCAGTTTCGTGTTGCAATGACTCGTTTTCTTCACTTGCTATACAATATACTATTGTAAATCAAAATTACCTCATAATGTGGCGACAGCAGCTACCATGAAATATTTCCAATCTCTACTCGTCTGTGAATTCTTATTATTTTGGTTAAAACAAGTTTCTTTATAAATCCATGTTTAAATTATGAGCTTGTATTTGACGAGAATAAGCTCTACATTTTGCTTCTACTCTATGTGATATCGGTAGCTAAACCAAAAAAAAAAAAAATCTACCAAATTAGGTTTTCTGTCTGATAAATTCATAAATTTATGAAACCTTAAGCCAAGTCACATCCTAATAAAATAAAAAGTAATTTTATGTCATTCAGAAATCTTTCTCATTCTTCAGTTGCTTGTATTATAATAAAAAATTCTAAAAATAGATTGATTTGAAAAAATATTTGATTTATGTTTTTTAATGATGAAAAATATACATTTTAATCCATAAAACATAATTTATTTATCTTTAAAATTTATGTACTTGTGTGTTTATGTAATATTTGTTGAATCCATAAAGTAATATTCGCGTAATACATTTATTTATGTATGAAGAAACTCAATTAAACCCCAGGGCAATTTCAGTATAAAAAATAAGCTTTTTGTCTGCTTAAAATATAATCAAGTAAATAAAAATGTAGTAAGTACATACTGAAAATGTTTATTCCTGTTTTGTTCCTTCTTTACTACTGATATGCCAAATTGATTGACGTATTACATATAATCATGAATATTATATTATGAGAAATTAGATTGTTATTACGAATTACAAAAACATTAGTGTATTACGTAAATTTGAACACCTTTAATTTATTTCACAAATACTTGACAAATTCATATTATCTGACTGATTTAGAAAAATTGCTTTATCCTCTCGGTTCACATTCCCAAATCACTTCAGAGCGTAAAAGCAACAGCAGTGATACATTACAAAATTACTAAACTGATATAAATCTAATAATGTTCAATCCATTTGTTTTTTTTTATTCATGAACTTTCAAAAGCTTTTTACACATATCATACTGTCTACGAGAGTTAAGCGGAAACTATAGTATGTACAAGAAAAGACGTTAACAGAAATATTTTCTTTAAAATTGAAATGAAAGTAGAAAAAATGTTTTGCAGGAATTTCTAAAGAAAAGTGAATAATGCATATTGGTACGGTGTTATGATTTTATGATATTCTTTGTTCATGTCACTTTAACTTTTTTCTGTGCGAAATATGTGAATATAAATATACATATTACAACTCTGCTTGTAAATAACAACCAATTGCCCTTTTAAAGATATTATTCTACTATTACGCTAATCAAATTCTTGAAGATCGCATGGATAAATAAATCAAGTAAATATCTGGTAAATACGCTTTCGGTCAGTTCAATCTCCGCAGTCTCCTTCCGAAAATTTAAAATACACCCACAAAATGTTTGAAGCCTGTCTAGTTGTGACAGTTTAACCAATCTCTCTTTTTTGAAGCAAAGAGAACGGTTCTCCATTCTTATGTGATTTAAAATGCAAACTAAGTTATAATTAGAGGTTTTTTCCTGTAGTTTTGCCTTTAGACTAATAATGGAAGGTATTTGGATGCTTAACTCTTCATATTAGAAATTTGAATTGTATAACATCGGGTGATACACGTTCAAATGATTAAGTTGAAAAATGTTATAATTCTAGATTCCCCAAATACCGTTAATGAAAATTTGCCTTGATCTTTCGATATGCTTAGCAATTAGAACTCTTATTAGCGATATATCTAGACGACGCTGGCAGATACGGTCCCGTGAATATCAGTGAGGCAATTCTTTGCAAGCCAGAGAATGTAACCGTTTGCCATAGCTTTCTTAATATGTTTAAAACTGCAGATTTTTGCGAGAAAATAGACAAATCGCCAGCAGCTTGGAAGACAGAAATCTTCTTAAGCCCGTTATGAAACTAAATGGAGGTCAAACTATATCAAAGTACATTCGAGCTTCAGTGTTTATACAAAGCTCTCCCCGAATGTACACTATATAGTTTTTGATAAACAAATAAGATACCGACGAAAAGAATGTGCATCCATACCTTGTTCTAACGAAAGCTTATATACGCGTTCTAGAAACATTTTGACTCCTCGAAAAATACATTGGGCTGATGAATCCTGGGGACAAATGTTCGGGAGAAGTTTTTGTACATCCTGTATTTTTTTAAGTGAGGCGATAATTATTCCAAAAATGGGGAAAAGATCTCCAAAAGACATTGGGTATGAAATCGAAAACACATGTCGGAACAAAGAGGTTCCATTAAGCTCCTTCAATGATGTTTAGCATTAGGCTGCCTAAATGTAGGAAACACAATGGACAGGAAAGGAATAAGATATCACGGGTTTTCTTAAATTAGGACAACACTTGCCCAATATCACAAATGGTAATGAGAAGAAAAATTCCGTACCAACATATCGTTACATTTTGACTATGTCGAACCGCCTTTCTTCAACCTTGTCCACCCTACATGTGATATCGTTTAGTACGGTGTGTCGGAGTCAGTTGCTTTTAAGATTTATAAACGAGCCTCGTCATAAATGTTGTTTAATATCAGCAATGCAAGGTAAATTTGGACACTTAAATTTTAAATTACATGGAATTATCTACGGAACCATTGCTGCAATTGGCAAGGCGTTTAACCTATAATATGTTTTCGAAAAGTTTTGTATTACCTCGGAAAACAGTTTAACAACATTGTTTTTATTGGTATTTTTGTTAAAATCACCCAAACAAGTAGGTGATGGATTGTGATATTTATCAACAACATACAAAAAAAAAATCGTCGGCGCCGTTTTCGAGAAAATCTGTTTAGCAGTTTTCTGTTCCACTGCAACCCCTTCTGTTCTAGACTCGAATGTGTCCAAAACCTTCAATTCTTATGACAATGGAAGGAAAAACCAAAATAATAAAAATGTATTACTGGAAGTTTTGTAGCCCGGTTAACCTAATTCGTCGAGACATGTGAAAATCTGTTTCTAGTGGTTTATAGTGTCAACACAAACAAAACTATTTGAATCCTTTATACAAAACGAAGAAAAATTCGCCTTCCGCCGATAACCTTATATAGGAACCTCTCTACCTGACGGCGGAAGTTAAACACCTGTAGTTTCTATTTGATCAAAAATTGACAGGCACATTTAATTTGGCGGATCAAATGGTCGAGAAAATGATGATGGTAGAAGGATATGATGGTAGAAACAAACAATTGTCGGTGGAACTTCACGGTTAGGATACCCGAGAAGGAAGCTAGTGGAGAACATCATATCTCCCTACGCCGTCATGCCGCGAATCAAAAAAGAATGTGGACACGAATATTTTCGAAGGCCAGTTTCTTAATGTTGATTTGTTTTTGTTTTCGGCAACTTGGGATTTTTAAACGAACTTTTTTTTTTTGACAAAAATTATTGTAACAACACTTTTCTAAAAAGACAGTCTCGATGGCCAGCTCGGGTCTATTACAGACGTAGAGTATTTAGTATCTTACTGTGCCCAACATGCGGATGCTTTTTCCATTGTTCGGAAAAGGTTCCCTCCTTTAGACATTAGTTCAACAAGTTAAGAAATTCTCCAGGTTTAGCACGAATTGCTGTCTTTAGTACAATATTGCAAATATTATCTGAGCCGTGGTTTTCTGTTTCCAACTTTGTTACAAGTTTACGTAAGTTTTTCCAATATATCTGGTGGAACCACTTCAACCTCAATAGAACCGTTCATGATAGGTGAAAAGTAACGTTGTTCTGGGAAAAGGGTGGAGATAATCCTATGGATGAGAATTGGGCTTGTTGGGGGCAGAATATTTGTCATTTGAAGCTTCGATTATACCGTCCTGTACAACCTGTCCTGCACTTCACGGGTCTTCACAAAGGTTTTTCTAAGCTTGGCGCTTAATCCTCTTGCAAACCAGCTTTAATTCAAACAAATGTTTTTCTTCCCCTATGCGCTGCGATATCTTATCGCAATATGCAATTTTTTGGGCAGCATGGCGACTTCAACATTACACCAGCTTGGTGGATGACGTTATGTATTACCCTGTTAAGTAGGGATCCGTTACAACCTCCACTCGCCGGCTTAATCTCATCCAATATTATCTTAAATATCTCCTCGTCAAAATTCTTAGCCTTTCAACCAACAAGGTTTTTATCGTTCGTGTTTGTGTTATTGGATATACATATATATTGCTACATGACTTATCGTTCCTATTCAAGTTACTGCCCGTGTCCTGACACAACATACAGTTGGTGTTGTTGACCCGCCTCACCGCATTTATAGCCGAGTCTATAGTGATCCGATATACTCTGAATTAATCTAACAATCTAATCTCTCTAAACTGCTCTAAACTTATTTTCTCTCGGATCCGACAGACCATTCAGCCAACGCATTATATTCCCCGCCTCTGACATCTTGTTCGCCACTACATTAGGGAGGCCAATTACCGTGGTCTAGGTTTCTCCTTAGGCTTTAATGACTTGATACTACTCAACTTCTACCACACCGGCAGGGAAATCTTCTGTTTAGTAGTGATTTAATCTATACCCTTAATATTAATAAGAACCTCGTTTGTTTCCTTAAAGGTATTAACCTCAGCCTTCTTATCCAGTATCTTATCCAAAGCGGATTGGAACCGTGTTTATTTACACCTGCACTTTGTTGAAGCCTTTGATCGTCTTCCGCGGAATCATTTTCCTATTGATTTTCGGCGTAGTCAGGTCCCCGCTATTTCCTCCAGAGGTTTCTGAGATTGAGAAAATATATTGACAAGCCACTAAAGATAAGAGACATTAGTTAAGATTTTGTATTTGTATTTTATTTGTTCGTATTGTTTGAATGGTCCACAACGATGCTCTGAACTGAAGCATCGAGTGAAGCATTGAGTAAAGAATTACATTCGCTAATTGTCACGTTGCTTACCTAATGTTTTTAACTGAACACACACAAATCTTCAGAAAAAATATTTGAACATTGTGAATGCTCTCTGAATGGAGTAATTTGAGTTCTTAAGGATTTTGAACAGTATACCAGAGATGTATAATATGGAAATTACTGGAGCGCTACTTCAAAAAGTTCGAAGATTAACAATGGCGAATGAGACTGATTGATATTAATTGTAAGACTGTGACTTTGCAATTTAGGGTAATAAATATATTTTTATTAAACGACGCTTTGTGGGAAAAGTGTTCCCTGAGGAGACAGATAGACCTATTTTTTCTTTTCCGTGTGCTATGAATGTTAATAGTATTGTCCCGTTGTATACTTTTTTTTAAAAGAGAGAATTGATGCCGCCGTGAAATTCGGCCGCCTGTGTGCAATGGACACATGCAATTATCAACATGCCTACCCATATGGCACACCGAACAGTCACTTTTTAAGGATGCGTCAGAAGTTCAAGCATGTATGCATTTTCTGCTACATAGAAGGGTGGAAGTGTGTCTCATCACTAAGGATGACTTTTGCGAATTGTCCCTGTAAAATTATCTCCATTTTGTAAGACACAATTAATAATCGTTCTTGCAAAGTGTAACCCGCCATTTTCGAAAATATCAATATTTCTACATAACTTCTACTAAATATGGCTGATTAAAATAATACGGCTAACTGTTGCTATGAGGCACCCTTTGTTTTATAATATTAAAATCTAAACTCTTTTAAAATTCAAAGATAAACTTTGCTGCTTACGTTGATAGCACAAAAATGAACAATAAACGACAAAATTTAAAGATATGAGTAAACTGGTTGATTTACATCCCAATTTCTCTGAAGCGGGGTACTTTCTAATTTTAATTTAATATTTAGGCAGGAGGTTGAAAAATTTAAAAAAAAATTTAAAAGAGTAAAGGAGCCCGCACAGATTAAATGGAAATCGGAAACCGGTCGAATTTTTTAAAAACTTCTCTAAATTGAAGATTGGGACGTCTTAAACGGGATATATTGACGGCAACTGCTATAGAGAAAGGGGATATTCGAGGAATACGCTCCATGATCTATTAACTCAGATGATAGGAACTCTGAACGCGTTAGCCGAACATACTATGTATTTATGGAGCACCACGTGGAGGTTGTCGAATCGGATTCTACACATGTTATAGCCCTGGGAAGGCATAATGGTATTAAACTATTTTATTGCGACGAAGGGCTTTTGAAGTGGTTAATTAATTTGCAAGTACAATAATAGCCAGTTATTGGTTCGATATTATCATTATTAAAGTGATATTGGATCCAAAGTTGGTATCTCATTGCATTTCGAAAATGTAAGAAGAATCGGCAATGCAGAAAACCTGGTTCGACTCTGTGATCATTCACATAAAACACATTATTTTCATTCCTAGCTTGTTGGCCCGGTATGTATGATGGAGCATTTAGTTGATGTAAAGTATCAAAAAACCGTGAACGAGATTTGCATTAAGTGTATTCAATAAAACACGCTATCTCACTCTCTCGTACTTTTTAAAGAATATTGTTCGCCAAATCAGCAGTAGCTTCATTTATCAGAATCCGTGCACGACACCTGTTGATGATTGCTCCTACTATCAATTAAAACTGACGCAAGTGTATCGCTTGGTTATGTGGGATCCTGATGTTCTTGAGAAACTTAAAAATTAACTTTATGTGTTCATACGAGCTTCTACGATCCATCGAGTTTTAGTCATTAGAGTAGAATCATCTACATCTTCAGTTTTCAACTGATTTACTCCTTTTCTTATTATGGGTGGCATTAAAAGAGGCATAACAACTCTATAATCATGATCTGTAATAACTGCAGCTCCTTCTCCTAAGCATTTTCAAAGAGCTACCACATCATTGATTATGAAGTGGTTCCATTATCGATTGTTTATACTATATATACATAGTAGCAATAAGATTTCTCCCAAATTTGTTTTTTTAGAATTTTACATTCATGGAATATCAATATAGAGACCGAATTGTAATCGACTGTGATATTAAGATCCATATAATTCTTTAATTTTGAACTCCTTCAACAGCAGATCCTTAATCTGCATAATTATAAGTCATCAACATATATAGCAACAGAAACAATTACGATAAAATCGTGAAATAGTTGGTTCCAAAAACGAGGCGATTGTTTCAATCCATACAGAATTCTTTGTAAATTCCCCACATAACCGTAAGGAATATTTATAACATTAGGTGGCTTAAGATTTACACACTCGTTCAATTTTTCATTTATAAATGCAGTATGTAGAACGACACAATTTGAAATTAAACTGTATACCAACATACCTAGCAGCATTGCAACAGGAGCATATGTGACAGTGTAATCGATCCGTGCTTTTTGCAAAAAACCTTTACCAACTGATCGGGCTTTCCTTTGCGTGCCTTTATTCTTAATTATCCACTGAGAACAGATTAACTTCATACCTTTTTCTTGATTCAGGACAATCCATGTCCGAATAAATTTCAAGAAATCATTTTCATAATTGACCAGTATACTTAAGGCATGTGCATCATCCAGTATAAACATAGTAATTAATTTCACGATTATACGTTATACGAATCGTATTATCTGGTTATGTTAATTGTGTTTCATCGCTTTCATATTCAGTAGACATTTTAATCTATACTAGTAGTCGATGCAGGTGATAATATTTTCTGGTATTTGAAAAGATGCTTCTGATTCATTAACTGATGTTTTGTCATTTACTTCATTTATCACAAATTCGTCATTTTTATCAAAATCTAAACACCTTTCATCGAATTTTAAACTATTTGATCGAACAATTTGTTTGTATGTGTTGTATGTGTTCTTTACTTTGTCACTGAACTTGGATCTCAATTGGTTCGGTATAGAAACAAATACCTTACACACAAAAATTCTCTTTACATTAATATGTCTGGTTTATGTTTGTGTAACATTTCAAAAATTATTTTATTTTCTATTACTTCTATTTGCTAGATGCGTGTCTGTCTAGCAGTCTAGGTTTGTCATTAGTCCCTTACCTTTGCTATGAAAGTAGAAATTCTACTTTCGCTAATGCCATTTAACTTTGGAGTATATGCCGGTGTAAATTCCTTCTGAATACCGCTTCTAGCGCAGAGGCTGTTCATTGCAGGCTATAAATGTTCACCGCCACTACCGATTAATGTTACAAAAGATCTGTTACCATCAAAGGTGTTACATAGCTTCTGCAGGCCTGTCTTTTTCCTGTACAAGGACTTTGTACCATTTTGCCCTTTAAACAAATTTTGATGAATTGTAAATTATCGGTTATTTGCTTCGTCATCTCACCAGACAGCGTTGTAATCCACTTGGTAATATGTAAAGTTGATCCAATATACGCCACCATTGAGTAACGCTTCGACAATTATACTTTATCGTTTATGATGAACAACGTTTGTTCTTTAACACTAAAATACCTTCTTATTGCTTCTCTAAGCAACTGACTGAGTATTGATTTTAATGTGTTGACCACTAACAGCTTTCATAGAGACTTTATTCTTGGCAATGGCAACTGGGAATGGTGGTAATATTCTCTGGGGATTCAACAATATTATCATCGCCAAATCTCGTTTGGTTTGAGCAATTACAATCGGATCCTAACAGTCGGGTAAAGTTGACAATAAATGCTTTGATATTTTTGTCAAATCGCAATAGATGATTGACTTTTAGACAGTAAACTTGTAGAGCGATGCTTTTCCTTTGAAAAATGCTAAGTAAAAGGACACCACATATCGTATGTAGATTTTTGTCACAACGTTTGGGTATTTTGGGATTACCCTGTGAAAACAGTAGTATTAATCAGAATAAAGCATATTGAGTGGTTATGAGTTATCATAATTATTAAATATTATTATATACAGCAGTTCAACAAATACAACATAGCAAGGTAGTCGTAAAAATAAAATAAAGCCGTTAGATAGTTCAAGTTTTGTTTTATTTCGCGAATTGTGGAAAATAATTTACCAATGCAATGTAACCAATATGTTCCTATTTGGCGGCTCAACCGGGATCCGAATTAATTTGTGTTATTGGTTTTTTCTAGGGGTTGGGTACGAAATTTCCCATTACAAAATCTTTTTTACAAAATCTCTAAAATTTCTTAATTACAGAATCTCCTAATTACAAAATCATCTAATTACAAAATCTCCTAATTACAAAATCTCGCATACAATTTTCGCCGTAAATATATGAAATCGCGGATTTCATATATTTACGGCGAAAATTTTATGCGAGATTTTGTAATTAGGAGAAAAGTGATTGTATTTGTGTGTGTGTCTTTGATTGCCTGTGTTTGTATGTATGGATGTGTGTGTGTGCGTGTGTGTGGCTGTGTGCGATTATGTATGTAGGTGTGTGTGTGTGTGTATGTATGAATGTTTTTTATTTTTTTTATTTTTTTATTTTTTATTTAAGGAAGGTGGAAATCCATCATGGACGATGTAGGGGATAACGTAGCTGTCCACCACGACGGTGTGAGACTCCTACTCACTAAAACCACCTCCTGCATCCTTTCCCCCCGGAACGACCGCTAGGTATTACTTCGAAAGGGAAGGAGTCTGTACTAGCTGTAAGGTCACATAGTCGTGCCCAAATAAGAGTATTACATCTGCAAACCATTAATTTTTTGGAAAGGCGTGTCAAGTTTTTAATGTTAAATTTGGCTTAATTTTTTTTAAATAAAATTTTTGCCGCACTTTCTGGAAAGGACTTTACTTAAAAAAAAAATAAGACGAAATTAGCATTAACAATTTTAAAGCCTCTCCAAAAAATTAGCGATTTGTCGATGTAATACTCTTATTTGGACACGACGACATCTCCCACGCAACTGAAGGGTGCGAGTTACCTTGCTTGGCGACGTTGGCGTTCCAACCGTCGCAACACCTTAATCGTTGTTGTTGCAAAATTTGCTACAGCACTCCATGCTTCTGGAGACGCTAGTATCACTTAAACTATGTTCTCTGGGGTAATTTCAAATTGATCGAGGACTCCAGCAATCACTTCCCTATTTCCCTGGAACCGTGCGCATACAAAAAACACGTGTTCAGCATCTTTTGCGGAATTTCTACAGGATGGACAATACGGTGAATCATCATACCCAAAACGATTAAGGTATGATCGAAAGTATCCGTGTCCTGTCCTCGCCTTGCGTATGGTTTATCCACGGGCCTATTTCAGGAATTAGTCGTCGGGTCCAATGGCTCTTCTCCGAATGTGTGTCTGGCTGTGTGTGTGGGTGTTTATTTGTAGGTAAGTGTGTGTTTATGTGTGTGTTTTTGTGTGTATGTATGAATGTGTATGTGGCTCTATGTATATGTATGTATGTATGTATGAATGTGTGTGTGTGTGTTTTTTTTTTACGTGGTCAGGTAAAAAAGATTCAAAATCTACCATATGCCCGTACATACATATGGTTATGTCAGATTTGACTGACTAAAAAACACCTCCCGTCGTCGACCAAGCCCCTCGGAACCACCGTTAAGTATTACTTCGGGGAAGGGGGGGGGAGGGGTGGTGGGATTTGCATTATTACACCTTCAGGTTTAATTATTCATAATTCTTCACTATTGGTCTATTGGTGACTCCTCTCACGCTCAAGACACCGCAGCTTAATCACAACCTCTGCTGCAAAACTACAAACGGCAGACCAGTGCTCCGTCGAACCCCCAGCATTAGTGCAATTGTATTCTCCGGCGTCGGCCGTTGCCCCATCGCCTTCTCAAGCAATTTCCTTCTTTCATCGAATCTCGGACATCTGAATAACACATGATCCGCATCCTCCGGTATACCTGTACAGCTCGGGCAGTCAGGTGAATCATCGTGCCCGAATCTGTGCAAGTATGGACGAAAACAACCATGTCCTGTCAACAACTGCGTCAAGTAAAAGTTAACTTCTCCGTGTCGTCGGTTTAACCACTCGCCAATCGAAGGAATCAGACGGTATGTCCATCTACCCTTTCCTGATGAACTCCATTGTTGCTGCCATTCAGCAATTATTTCCGATCTCACAAGATTACGATCCTCTCTAGTCATCGACCTGGTTCCTTGGACTCCGTGTTGGTATATTTGCTGTCGCTCCTTTGCCAAAAGAGCAATTGGGGTCATTCCCGCTACCACAGATGCCGCATCATCTGATATAGTGCGGAACCCACAGATGATTCGTACCGCACACCTCCGGTATACTGAATTTATGTCTCGGCTATAGACTTTGATTCTCAGTAAATCTGCCCAAATAGGAACACCGTACAATAAGATGGATGTGACGACACCGGCCAACAATCTCCGACGGCTCTGTCTAGGTCCCCCCAAATTCGGCATTAAAAGAGCGGCATTTACTTTAGCTGCTTTGTCGCTCACATACTCAATAAGCTCCTTGAATGGAAGTCTTGCATCAATCGGGATGCCTAAATATTTGACGCAAGGTTTGGAAGAGATTTCAGAATTGCCCACCTAGATAGTAATTGTTTCCCGCTGCTTACTGCTCCTACCTAGAACTGCCTCGGTTTTATGTTCAGCTAACTGAAGTCCAACCTTCGATAACCACCGCTGGATAACGGGTATGGCTTCGTTCCATGTGTGTTTTGCCTCGTCCTTGAACTTCGCAACAACAACTATTGCGACATCATCTGCAAAGCCCACCACTTTCACTTCTTCGGGCATCCGTAGTCGAAAGATCCCATCATACATAATATTCCACAGTAAAGGTCAAAAAAATTTAGTCTTGCGGAACTCCTCCTTTCACTGTGTACTCTCGTATACCTACTTCCGTGTTTTAACTTAGGATTCTATCTTGGAAACAGCTCCTCACAATCTTTATAATGTAGATAGGCACTCCAAATTCCTCTAACGCCATTATAATGTAACTCCACCTCGCGGAATTGAAAGCGTTTTGGATGTCCAAAGTAACAATGGCGCAGTATTTCTTGCTACCTCCTTTCCATCTTTTACCCCGTATTGCATTGCTAGCGGTATTGACCACTAAATTTATGATATATATCGTTGAACGCGCTTTCCTGAAGCCATACTGGTGCTGCGCCAGGTTTCCAGCTCTCTCGACCGCTTCCTCGAGTCTATTACAGATGATCCGTTCTAGTATCTTGCCAGATGTGTCCAGCATGCAGATCGGTGTATATGAGGATGGTGCTTCCATCGGCTTTTTCTCTTAGGGAAGTAGAACTAACTTCTGCTTTTTCCATCGTTCAGGGAATATCCTTTCATTTAAACAAGAGCTTAAAAGTTCAGGAATTCTTCCGATTTAGCACGAACTGCTGATTTTAGTGCGATGTTGGGAATGTTGTCTGGGCCAGGAGCCTTATTATTTCCAACTTTCCTAAGAGCTGTCATCAACTCTTCCATCGTAATGGTTGGGCCCTCTTCGGGTGCTATAGGTCGGTCTACATTGGGCACCAACGCCACTTGCTCTGGAAACAATGTGGAATGTGTGTGTATATGTGTGTGTGTGTGTGTGTGTGTGTGTGAGTTTGCCATGTGTGTTTGTGTATGCGCGTGTTCACACATGTCGCTGCCATCCCAAACAACACAATTACTCAAAAGGTGGTTTTAGGAGATTTTGTAATTCGAAGATTTTAAAGAAAATAGGAGATTTTGTAGCTGAGATTATAAAATCAGGGATTACGTACCGATCCCTTTCTCAAGACCTCAATCATTTTGATTTAACGGGAGTAACATAAACTTTGTTCTTTTTTCACCCTCACGTACTGCGTGACACATTTAATTTCCAGCACTTCAATCTAAAATATTCTTTTGCATCAAGAAGTTTTATCAGCTTTGCTGAATACCAATCAGGCAATGATTTTGTTAGGGAAATGAGAATGAGACAGTGGAAAGTGTTCTTTGATTATATATTGATAAAATTATATAAAAAATCG
This sequence comes from Tipula vernalis, assembly GCA_958295665.1. NCBI lineage: Eukaryota > Metazoa > Arthropoda > Insecta > Diptera > Tipulidae > Tipula > Tipula vernalis. The sequence continues at coordinate 288,837,478 of OY282560.1, forward strand.
ACAGCCTCATCTGCACTTAGATTTACCAAATCCTGTAACTAATCTCTACTTCTAATTTCAATGCTTATAAAAACATAATCGCAAATTCTCAAGTTGTAATGCGATCTTATGACGTCTGTCAGAAGGTGTACTTTTTTACATTTAACTAAAATCTCAATCGGAAGATGGTGAAGATAAGCCTTAGTGAGCTCATCTTTAGAAATAACAACGGAAACATTGTTGGCATTTATGTTACTCAAAACCAAATCTAAGAATCGATAGTTGTGATTGTAAGTATTGTTGAATTGGTTCCCAAGTCTGCAAACGATATGATCTGATTTGTCTTTTACTTTCTTTTACTCTAGTTAAATAAAGTATAGTAATCATGAAAATTTTGGACCTTGAGATTTTTAGAGATTGATCTGTTTTGAGGCCCCTGAGTTCGAAAAAGTGGGTTTCGGAATGGTGTCTGTCTGTCAGTCTGTCAGTCTGTGTCCTCTCTACCGCCCAGACGGTTTAACCAATCGATCTGAAACTTCAGATTTAAGCTTTTTTTGATAAATTGGGAGGTCCAAGTAAATTTTACTCCAAATCGACTAACCGGAAGTGGCCATTCCCTTGGTCCAGGTTTATAAAAAACTACTTAATACAAAATCTTTCCAAAAAAAAAAAATAAAAAAAAAATTTCTCAATATTCTCTGTTTGTAAAAGTAAGTCGTGTGTTGGCAACACCTCCATTTTTTTACTGCAATAAGGCAACCGCCACGTTTGCGGTGATGTTGCTTGGGTTGTGTGAATGTATAGGTGCATGATATGGATGTTGGTGTGCGGTAGGTGTACGCCCCGTGTTTGTCTCCAATTCCGTGTAAATTTATATACGTCGCTCCATTTAAATCAGTTTGGTATAACTCCTCGTGTTTATGTAGGTGCGGTTTGGCGTGGCTCCGTGTTTATGAAAATCATAAAAAAGTAAGGCATGTGATTTTTTTTTAAGTTAATTTTTTTTAATTTTTTATATTATTATATAAATTAAATTTTCTTTATTTATTGAAATCCGCTTATTATAAATTAGTTAATTTAATATCTAATATGTGTGCGATGTAATTTTAGTACAATTACTTATTATTTAATATTTATCACCATTTTGTTTTATTTATATTTCACGACCGCGCGATATGAACGGCGTGTCGCCGCATTGAAATCCAAGACGAGACTGATTTTAATTTTTATTTATTTTGTTTTGTGATTTTGCTTTTTTTGTCATGCAGGTGGTATGTCTGCACAAGTGAATGTGTGTATTGTTTTTGTGTGAGTAGGTGTATTGTTTTGTGCGGACGAATTAATTGAGGTGGTGAGTGAATGAGTGAATAAATGTATGAAAGAACCTAAACGGGACTCCGCCGCAAGTGATTTTCCCTCCCTGTAAATGTGAGGGTTGTACATAAGCGTGGATTTATTCGTCGGTTGTGGTGATGATTTTGGTCCCATCGGTGCTGACAGTAATCGTGATGATGATGTTGTACCGTATGTATGACGGTGTACCTATGTTGTGATGTCTGGCTGTATGTGTGTAAGTCGTGAATTAAAGAAAAAAAAAGGAATTAACAAAATGTGGATACAAATTAATAAATATCAGTTGCAAGATAGGCTCGTTTGTTATAGTATTATAATAATAAAAACAAAAATGTGAACAAGATTTCTCAAATGGATCTATTTAAAGGGAATAATTAATTTGGAATTTTTAATTAATTTACTGTAAAACAAAACAGATCTTCAAACAAATACTTATCTGATGTCACCAATCTTAACTTTAAATAAATTGCTCCGCAACACCAGTTAATACTATATGTACGGTTAAATAACTTATTATAGATTTTAGTTTACTTACCTATTTAATGTTACCGGTGTGAAGTATTTCACACAAAGTGTAGCTACACAAATTAACGAAAAGTGTAAGTGTACGGAAAAAGTGTAGGCCTACATAAAAAGTGTAAATAAGAAGTAGAACCAGATATGGGGCGATATTACCATAAAGTGGACAGGTTAAGCTATCCGAAACAATTTTTTTTATTAAAATAAAAAGGGTTGGGTATGTTCGACGCTATTTTGAAAATTGTGAAAATCAAATAAACTGTCGAAACCCGATGCTACACTATGACCATTTACAAAAATCTCAGAGATGTTACCAGGTGTGGGCTTATATTTCCATAAAGTGGACAGGTCAGGCTATCTGAAACAATATTGGTTATTAAAATAAAAAGGGTTGGGTATGTTCGACGCTAATTGTAAAATTGTGAAAATCAAATAAACTGTCGAAACCCGATGCTATACTATGACCATTTACAAAAATCTCAGAGATGTTACCAGGTGTGGGCCTATATTTCCATAAAGTGGACAGGTCAAGCTATCCGAAACAATATTGGTTATTAAAATAAAAAGGGTTGGGTATGTTCGACGCCATTTTGAAAATTGTGAAAATCAAATAAACTGTCGAAACCCGATGCAACACTATGACCATTTACGAAAATCTCAGAGATGTTACCAGGTGTGGGCTTATATTTCCATAAAGTGGACAGGTCAGGCTATCTGAAACTATATTGGTTATTAAAATAAAAAGGGTTTGGTATGTTCGACGCTAATTTGAAAATTGTGAAATTTCTTCATTTAAAAAAATCTCAGAGATAGCGTCGAACATACCCAACCCTTTTTATTTTAATAACCAATATTGTTTCAGATAGCTTGACCTGTCCACTTTATGGAAATATAAGCCCACACCTGGTAACATCTCTGAGATTTTTGTAAATGGTCATAGTGTAGCATCGGGTTTGGACAGTTTATTTGATTTCCCCATATCTGGTTCTACTTCTTATTTACACTTTTTATGTAGGCCTACACTTTTTCCGTACACTTACACTTTTCGTTAATTTGTGTAGCTACACTTTGTGTGAAATACTTCACACCGGTTTTAATGTTTTCATTTGTTTGTTGTTCATTTGCAAGAACAACCTAATTTTTCTTGTTTACGTTAGTGCTGTCAAATATTCAAAACAATTAGTAGCTACACAAATTGTCCGAACTATAAAACTGGCCAAATTAAAGTCGACAATTTGTTATATGTATTCGCGCCATCTAAATACAAAACTATGAAGTGTTCACGACAATATTTCTATTGAGTGGTGTCAATATTTTAAGTTTTATTTTTTAATTGCAATCAGTGAGTCGAAGTGACAACATCAGAACCAATTAAAGTGTATTTACAAGAAAATTATTATTTTGTTTGTTTTTTGTTAAAACCAAGTTGGATTTATCCCGAGTATATACCTTGTGGTGCCTAATAAACCAGTGCACACGCCTACAGACAAATATTTCAATTTCACTGATACATAAATAGTCTCACTGTTACAGAAAAATTATATCTAAAATTATTTAGGCATTTATTAGTTGTATTATATAGCTTTTAACTCATATTTGAAGATAGTGTTGGTTGCTTTTACTTGTTGAATGTCTTAACTGTTAAATTTTACAAAATCAATCAAAGAGTATGATCAGGATCACATTGGTTTCTCACTACTGTATATTATTTTCTTACACATTCTTAGGGTGGTGTTATTATACTGACTGTTAAGATAAACCACTATTCATTTGGTTAAAGGTTAAACAGTTGAACACTTTATTATTCACAATAAAAAGATTCTGTGATTAGTACTAATTAATTATGAAATTTACGATGCAAAAATACGAATTGAATGGAAGTTCAGGACATCTCAATATACAACTTAGAGAAATTTTTAGACGATTCGACCGATTGCCGATTTCTGTTCTTTATGAACAAAGCATTCATCCGAAATAGCCAATAATACAGTTTTATTATTTAATTTTTTATATCCAGAACATTCCAATGTAAGTTCACAATCACAGAATTATTATTATAATAAGAAATATAAAAATGAACTTTATTTCGTAAACAATTTTTTATGATAGTTAATAAAACTTAAAATACCATTTTTATATTATTGTATGTACATAATATGTATGTCGAGTGCAAATCTAGTCACTCAATCACATTTACAGGGTGCACAATTAATATAATAAAGCACCCAAACAAGATATATGATATAGTTTGTATACACTCGTAGATACAAAAAAATAAAAGCTTTCAACAGAATATGAATAACATAAATAACATTCCTTCATAATGGATAGCTGTTAGGTTGTATGTTACCTACATATTATGCTTTGAAATGATGATATTTTATTGCAAACTTTGTTAGTGGTTTTGATTAAAACAAATTGAGATTTTTATGTGAATATGGAACAGGTTTGTTTTGCGTGAATATAAAAGTAAATTGGAGCAAATATTATTGTTATCTGTTTGTACAAATGTATGAACTATATATGCTTCTATTTCAATAAAGCATATATGTATTTTAATTGGATTGCTCCATATACGACTGTTTTTATGTAGGTAGCATAGCTGTTGATTTTAACTTAATTAACAAAAGCAGGTCCCACTGTGATATTAAAATAAAATAACGGCTCTTCAAAATATATTTTCACAATTTAACTTTTTATTTTTCAAAACAAATAAATTAAATTTTATTAATAAAAGTACAAAATATAAAAGCTCTTTACAAAGTAAAATATAATTATTTCCGTTTCATAAATGAGAAAAAATTCTTTCCCCACAATTTTTTTTTTTTTTTATCAAAAATAGATGTTGATTACTTAGGAACGAAACACGCTTATTATCTAAATCTAAAATCATCGGATTGGTAATAATATAATTAAAGTTAATCATATTTTTTAGAACTTCAAAGACGAACTAATAAATGTTTGACTTTTCCCAGTTCTTCCACCCACCTACCACCAAGATATTAACAAAAAAAAAATCACAATAGTACAAATAGTAATAATTTGGGATCAAAAGAGAATAAAACGAAGTACCAAAATGTTTTCAAAATGTCCTCCACAAGGGAATTAACATGGTTTGTTCAGGTTGTTTTTATATTTTTGGCTTTTGGAGTACATATGGGTTGTATAATATCAAAGGATGAGTAAATTTCTTGGTAAGCAGATATGGTAGCATAAAAATAGGTAATCAACAGAAAGGACATACACACAAATTGTAAATTATTTGTAACGTTAGACCACAATAAGGATTAGTTAGGATTATTGTTATGACACACGATTATTAAAGGTTTTTAATTTTTTCGTTCTATTTAATTTTTCAAGGTTTTACTTGTCTGCATTAAATTTGAGGTTTCATTTTAAATTTTTCAATCAAACACATAAATTATTGAAATTCTTCTGATATCTTTATTCAAAGTTAAAGAAATTATAAGCGAAGCAAAATTCGCGCCTAATAATATTATAATAATTGGGAAGCGATCCTCATAATAAGCTTCGTTTATATTCCAGTAGATAATTTTGACAATTTGATTAATTAGGGACACACAAAATGTTATGTTAATGTTAATGTTAATTATAGCCAATTATTATTTATATTATTTGTTTTCTCTACTTGAATATAAACGAAGCTTATTATTAGGATCACTTCCCAATTATTATAATATTATTAGTCGCGAATAATAAGCTTCGCTTATAACTTAAAAATTGTAAAAAACAAAATAAAAATTCAACAGTAAAGCAAGTAATATTGCAGTCATATGGTAAATCAGATCCCAGCTAAACCGTAAGGGACTCAAACAACAATAATGATTTAGCACTAGAGAGATTTTTGGAAACGGAAGAGATTTGCCGTACAACATATAGCCGATACCAGAGCATCAGTATTGTTAAGAATTGTTTACCACTACTACTAAACGAACCAAAGATGGGAGAAATGAAGGAAAATTACCATTTAAACCAAATCCTGTAAATCTTGATGATTCGAGGAATACCATATGTATATGTTTAAAAAATGTATGTAGTTTAGAACAAAGATTTAAAAAGGATAAAAAGCAGTGTCAAATGTATCACATGAAGGAATTGGAAACACCCAACGATTTGCAAGGTTTACATATTTACCGCATCACAGTTGTTCGGATAACTTTGAACACCCGTAATTAAAACAAAACCAAGCCACTTCTGCTACACTTAACAATTTTTATTTTTATTATTAATTTGTTTTACAAATAATGTTGGGTTAGCCATTCACCTTGTTCTGCTTACTGACATGATATTTGTGTTTTTCGTCAAGTATTGGTGTGTACATAGCAATTAAAACCATTGAACACAAAATCGGGTAATCTGTTTAATGAAATAATGTTACCATGTAATTCGAGTAATGAATGATTGAATATTGAGGTACATGTGAACAATTGTGTGAGTATGAGTCAATCGATGGAATTACACATATCTTGGTGATGGGCCGCTTGAAAGTGCTCGTTGCTGTCTTCACGGATACGACCCTTACTAAATTGTCTCGTCCTGGATGCAATTCCATTATTCTAGCCAAAGGCCATCGCTCCGGTGGAACGTTATCTTCCTTGAGTATTACTATGTCATTGACCTTGATTTGATTAGCTGCGGATTAATAAATTTATTGAGTTGATTCAAAGTGGTCAAATATTCTTCATGCCAACGGCGCAAGATTTTGAAGCATCTGCCACCTTGATAGCGAATTCAGTTTCGTGTTGAGTAGTGACGGTTCCGGTGTAAGGGTCAGAGGGTGTCCTATTATGAAATGGGCTGGAGTTAATGGATCGTCGCTGTCATCATTGCGATTCACGGCGGCCTCCCACAACCCGCCGAAATTGGGAGCCGCTGAAGGTATCAGGTGCCATTTAGTGCCTTGTTCAGCCATCCAAGTACACACTTCGTTTCTAAACTGCTCTGACTGAAATAGTTCTGCTAGTTCTCGCAACTGATTGATGGCTCCGATGAAGTAGGTTGCATTATCGGAAAACAAATCCGTACAAATACCCCTTGTTGCCTGAAATCACCGCAATGCCGCAATGAATGACTCAGTACTGAGATCAGTAACCAATTCAACATGAACAGCTTTGGTGATAGATACACAGATATCCCTTGATTACTTTGCAACTTCTTATGTGATGAGCCTTTATTTTATAAGGCCCAGCATAATTAATTCCACTTTGAATAAATGGGCGAACGAAGTTGATCCGTGATGACGGTAATTGACCCATTAATTGAGCTTGACACTTCTTTTTAAACCGATGGCACTTCACACACTGGTTGATTATTCTCTTTAAAAGATACTTTTTTCCAACCTTTTGAGAAAAGCAAGCATGGTACAACTTCCGATGAACATGATGTAGCATTCTTCCCACCTGTAAGTGAGTTGGGTTGCGTATCTTAGTTCAATGGTGAGTTGGTTAATCTTCCGCTAACCCTCAGTATTTCATGGCTGTAGGTAATAGGTCATGACAGGAGACAGCCATCCCAATGGATTAAAAATCCTGGATGACTCTGAGAGCAAACTTCGTTTAGTAGCTGTCGTGTTTTGTGGTATGTACACCCTGAATTTAAATATATCATGGGATGGTTGGAAGTACAGCCCTAGTATTGATATCACCATTTCACTCGTTATAAATTCTTGATCCATTGTGTGCAAATTGCTGGGGATGGTTAGCTGACCGAGATTTATATCTCGATCAATTCGTTTCGCAACGTTAACGTATCGTTGAGTGCGTTTGCACCTGTAATCAAATCATCCACCTACACATCTGAATTGAGAACTTCCGTATTCCGAACTTATTTGCGACATAGATTAGTGAATGTGTCGCCAAGAACGGCGCGGATGACGTTCCATATGTGACTGTGAGTAATCGGTAGTACTTCAATTGGAATTCCGGTGATTCTCTCCAAAGTATGCGTTGAAAGTCGGTGTCTTCCTTCCGAACCATTACTTGCCGGTACATTTTCTCAATGTCCGCGCTGAACACGAATTGATGCTTTCTGTATCTTAATAAGATCTCAAACAGACCTTGCTGCACTGTTCGACCGACAAGTAGTTCGTCATTCAGTGAGTTTCCCGTACTCGTTTTCTGGGACCCATTAAAAACAACTCTCAGTTTGGCGGGATTTGCACTTTTAAATACGGCGTGATGAGGTAGATAAAATATGTGATCAGCTGGTCTCCTAACTTCGTTATGTGGTATGAATGCCATATGACCAAATTGTTAGTATTCCCGCATAAATTGGATGTATTCCGTCTGTAGCTATTTATTTGACTGCAATTTCTTCTCCAAATTATATAATTGGCGCAAAGCTACGTTGAACGATTGCCGTAGTAACGGTTGAGTTCTTTTGAAGGGTAAAGTAACTATACTATTCTTCCATTTTCGTTTATCTTAGTAGTGCCTGCATAATGTTGGATGCATTCTAATTCTTCTGGTGTGTGTAACGTTGTCATTGGAATGCTTTCCGTTTGCCAGGACTGCCTTAGCGTTTTATCAATATCTACCTCTTGCTGCTCAGTTAGGTATACCTTGTAGTCTGATATAGATGCTTTGTGTTGCAATGAACGTCCCCCAGAAAATATCCATCCTAGGCTATTTGAGCCTGCCATTTTGAGCTACTAATGTCGGTTGATTTAGTAGAAATTTACCATTCTTCAAAGAAGGATTTCAAATAAGCGGTCACTGCCTATCAACATATCAATTGGACCCGGTTTATGGAATGTAGGATCGGCCAAAATAATCTCACCTTTGATTGGTAGCGACAAATTCACCGCGGTTATGGGTAAATTTGAGGTGAGTTTATTCGCAATTAGGAAAGTGAAATGATGATTCATTCTTGATCTTATTGTGAGGGTTTTACTTCCCTTAGATATACCTGCCTTAGAACCTCCAATACCAGTGACGAGAACTCTTGCATTCATCTTATTCAGATTGAGCTTATTTACAATTGATTCCTTTATGAACGACCTGGGTGAGCCTGAATCCAACATCCCTCGAATGACATGCCAATTTCTGTAAATATCTTGAACTTCAAGTAGCACAGTAGGTAAAATGGCATTTGCACTACCAACATGGCTGACCACAGCTGACGTATGATTTTCTCCGATAGAGACAGTATAAACCGTGCTGGTAGCTGGTTGGTTGTCGACTTTATTTTCGTCAGGAGGAAGATAGACAATAGTATGGTGCCCACGTTTACAGGTACGGCATGTTTTCCGGTATCGGCATTGATAAACTGTATGGTTTTCTCCGAAACAATTGAAGCATCGTTGTTTGACTTTAAGAAACTTTCTTCGGTCAGAAAGTGAACTTAATTTAAAACGCCCGCATTCATATAGCCGATGTCTTTCTAGATTACACAAAATGCATGGCTTTGATATTGACTCGACTCTTCTAAAAATGCTTGCAACGTTGGGAAGTCACCATTAGCGGTATTGTATCTCCACGCCTTCCATGTCTCTTCGTCAAGATGGTCCACTGCTATAAATATAAGCCACAGATCCCGGGATTCGACTTCCTTACCTAGTGATTCAAGGCCTCTCACTACCTCGTCGATGTTATCATGCGCGGCAAGTTGTGTAGCAGTTGCTTTAGTAACTTTTGGTTGGTCGATGAATGACTTAATAGGCGCATTTTATTTGACCAAATTCAAACTGGTATTCATTTCGAAATCGCGTCCCCGCTTAATTTCGAAAAAATATCACGGCTAAAAATGTGACTCGGAACATTTTTGATATACATCAATTATTTTGTAATTTACGTTAGACACTGGCACGAAAATTAAAAAATCACAATCACCAAACAAACAACAATTTTTGTTATGTCAAAATAAATTGAATATACATGACAGTATCAAAAACTGTTAGAACTTTAAAATAATATTTAGCGAAGATTCCATGCTGGTGCTAAACACAATAACTAAAAAATATTATTAGATTTTGAAAACCACGTACACAGCGGGTATTAATGACGAATACCAAAATGGATGGATTCATGTTAGATATTGGATTCATGGCATTGTTGTTGTAAATGGTCAAATAAAATGCGCCTAGTGTGAGCTTCAATGATTGGATTTTTCTTGTCATATCATTTAACTAGTCGCTAGACTGCCTCGATGTAATTAGCATCGTCCACTCGAAGATAGCTAACTAAATTATAGGCATTTCCTTTTAGAAGGCCTTTTAAATATTTAAATTTTTGTGCCGGTGAGAGCTACACGTTTTCATGCATGGTGGATGAAAATATGTCGTAAAACGATTGCCAGTCCTTGACATCTCCATCGAATGTAGGCATTGTTAACGACGGTAATTTAAAGTCGTATGATGGATTTACGATTAGGCTGCTATCGGTCTGTTGATCATGATTAATTGGTTGATGAACTCCAGATTTCGCCCGCATCAATGATTGTAGCTTCGGAATGATCGCATAATACTGATCATCGATGATGTCTATTTCGGACAATCATTTTGAATCGATATCAAAAATGCAGTCTTCGGTAGCAATAAACTCGGTGTACAATTTGTGTACATTGTCACATTGTGTTCGTAGATCATCATAAGTTAGTTGCTCGCCGTTTGAATCAATATAATTAGCAAGACGGGTTAATTGTCGCTTTAATATGCCTTTCCGCTTGGTTAATATTTCACAATAAAGCACTGCACTATTATACATTACAATTTCTTTGAAAACACTGATACGATGTTTGAGAAAAAATGGCGGATTTTTACTAATACACGGTTACCTGGTTTTGTCTTCAAAGCTAATGCTGTTGAGGTGCCAATTAGCTTCGATTATCCGGCTCGAAGGACCACTATGTTCGGATAACTTTGAACACCCGTAATTAAAACAAAAACAAGCCACTTATGCTACACTTAACAATTTTTATTTTTATTATTAATTTGCTGACGGAAGCGAATACTTTAGAAGAAGCTATTCATTTAGGGAAAGAAGTAGCTAATATTATATTTGGTTCTACACTAAAATTCTCCTGTCGGCAGCGCCATATGTTGTGAATCACAACTCATTAACTTATAATAAAACCCAATTTCCGCGTTCATACAACTTTCAAGGTTGATTTATAATTAGTAAGTCGCACTTACATAATATTAAATTACAAACAATAAGCGCATAATTATAAATATTTATCAAGGCCATTTAAAGTTGTAAAATCGCGAAATAAACATATTCATCAACATAACATTTTTCCGTAATTTTCCACGACTCTTCAAAAATTGTATTTCCGCGTATAAAAATGTTATGTTCCGCGATGATATGTTTCCGCTTAGCTTGTAAGATTTTCCATATATATAATGGAAATTCTTACTGGTAAAGGGATAGTATAGTTACAGTCAATCCAAATGGAGTTATAGCTATAGTTATAGTTCGAAAGATATAGTTGAAGATAATCCAAAGTGAAGTGATAGTGTAAGATCCAAATTAGTATAGTGATAATCTGAGAATTTTAGTGTAGAACCAAATATATTGATAATTATACAAATTAAAAGTTGAACTGATAAATCTTTGAATCAACAGTGAAAGTGTGTATCATTTCCACAAAAGAAATAAAAGAGGTAAGGACCACGTTTAAGCTATCTTAAATATAATTATAAACTAAAACATTGGCACTTTTGATTCCTCCTACTATATCTTTCGAACTATAAATATAACTATAACTCCATTTGAATTGACTGTAACTATACTATCCCTTTACCAGTAAGAATTTCCATTATATATATGGAAAATCTTACAAGCTAAGCGGAAACATATTATCGCGGAACATAACATTTTTATACGCGGAAATACAATTTTTGAAGAGTCGCGGAAAATTACGGAAAAATGTTATGTTGATGAATATGTTTATTTCGCGATTTTACAACTTTAAAATAATGGCCTTGATAAATATTTATAATTATGCGCTTATGGTTTGTAATTTAATATTATGTAAGTGCGACTTACTAATTATAAATCAACCTTGAAAGTTGTATGACCGCGGAAATTGGGTTTTATTATAAGTTAATGAGTTGTGATTCACAACACAGGGCTGTTCCTTCGAAAATGGGCATCCAATTCTTCAGAATGTTTATGCCATTTTCAAAAAATTGATAGAAATGTAGAGGAAATGGCAACAAAATCATTAGACGAACATCCGGATACCATAAAGATTCTGGGTCCTCAATGGTTACCCAACGAAGATGCATTCACATACCAAGTTAGACTTAATCCAAATCCACCTCTAACAAAACGAGCAATCCTGCCGGAATCCAGTCGAATCTTTGATCCACTGGAAAATTAAAAGCATGTTTCAAGATTATGGCTTCTCCAATTAACCTGGGATGATCCCTTACCAAAGAACCCATGGAAAAACTTACTATTCCTCAATGGCTTAATAGCACCGAAAGCGATTTTCAATTACATGGATTTTGTGATGGCAGCGAAGTTGCTTATGCCACCGTTGTATATTTACGAACCCATGCAAATGGAGCTACTACCACGAATATAATAACCGCCAAAACCAAGGTGGCTTCATTTAAAAATGTATCTTTGCCTCGGCTAGAATTGAACAGGACGCTTCTCCTAACTAAATTAGTTGATAAAATAAAGTCGATATTGAATGTCTCCAAGCCTCACATATTCATTCGGGCAGATTTCACCAATGTGTTAGAAAGGATCTCTGTAACCACCAGGAAGTGAAAATCGTATATTGCGAATCGGGCTAGCCAAATATTGAAACTAACTGAGCGAATGTTGGCGTCATGTCTCATCACAACAAAATCCAGGCCGTGCCACTCGCAGGTTGACTCCACAAGAATTGAAAAACCACCACTTATAGTGGAATGGCCCAGAGTTTCTCCAGTATAAAGAAACAAAATGGCCAAAATATCAAATCTCGAATTCGAAAACCAATCTCGAACAACGAACCAGTCTTACTAATAACGAACGCAGTCAATATTACATAACTGCATAATAAATGATCTGAGTAACAAATATGAAACATATGACAAAATTATCCGAGTATTTACGCTTGTTAGAAGCTTTTTTTTTTTGGTTTTCTCTATGCAATCTTTTTTTGGGGCTCAAGGCACTCCCAACTCTTTCGCAGTTCATTTTTCCGTCCTACTTTACGCCGTAGTAGCCAAATCGAGGACGTACGGCTATAGACCCGCTTTTGTTTAAACCACCTGCACAGTGCATTGCTTCATGCAGCCTATAGTACTGACATGAAAGGTGGGTCCGCCCATGGATTCTGGACTCTCAGCAAGGGGTCATAGATGTGTTTATCGTCATCACCGATCGTAATCAGATGATGAAAAATCCCTTTTGCATCCCGCCCCTATCGGGATTCGAACCCGTACCTCCCGATCCAACCGCCGTAGCTTTAACCATTGCGCCATTTGGTCGGTGTTAGAAGCTTTCTCTCATTATGTAAAAAAATAGAGAAAAATATAAATTCATCACAGTTGAAGAACTCAGAGGGGCCGAAGCGGAAGTAATTAAATACTGTCAAAATATACATTATTTGGAGGAATTAGCAGCATTATCGACAAATCAGCCAGTTCCCAGCAAAAGTAGTTGGAGGTCACTAAACCCATTTCTAGATCAAAGGGGTATAATGCGAGTAGGAGGCCGGATTGAACAACCCGTGTCGCTATTTGATACCCGTCACCCTATACTAGCCCACCAGTCTATTTTGTCTACAAAATTAATCCAGAAATACCACAAGGTCAATTTACATTGTGGTGCTTCATTGTTATTAAGCATTCGACGAAGGCCATTCTGGATCACTAAGGCGAAGCAGATAATTAAAGCTACCATAAGGAACTGCGTACAATACATAGAGCAACGTCCTAAACCAGCACAGCAGTTAATGGGCATGTTACCGAAGGAACGTGTAGAGCTGATTCGACCATTTCTAAAAATTTGCATAGATTTTGCGGGACGAAATAAAAAATGGTAAATGTTTCACGTTTAGATACTTTATTCTTTATTGTTATAACAATTGAACGAGCATAAAAAAGACAAAAATTCGTAATTTAACAAAAAACGAACACTTCAAATCTACATTTATAGTGGTAAATGATTTACCCGAAAGTTGGACCTTAGCATTTATACTCAAATTTTATGCACAAATTACACAAATATTAAAGACATGCAATTATTAAGCGAGAAATCAAAAGTTTGATTTGTTTCGCTATAAAAATTAAAACTAAAACATTGCCGGCCAAATTCACTGATTTCACTTTCACTACACTAATTAATTCAATCAACACAAATTAAATTAAACTACAATATGCTTATATACTATATATAGGTGATTTTCATCAAATCGAATTTTCTATGAAATGCACGGAAATAATTATGGAATCTAAATACGCGGCACAGTAGTTACATCATGTCATTAGAGGTTTCAAGAACGAAGGATGAGTCTAAAGGGATCGCAGTGAGACGGCTGCTCTACCCTTCACAGCGCATCTACCGATAACAATGTCGTTTGTTCTATTTGGTGTTTTAATGCTCTATTTACTATCAAAATTTGTCAAAAATACTAATTTGGCTGGGCTACCTATGGTATATGTATATACATATATATAATCGTATATATACATACACATTTATATGTATAAAGTCATCGTATAATCGACCATTTTATTAATTTTTATTTTAAATTATAAATATATATATATATATATATATATATATATATATATATATATATATATATATATATATATATATATATATATGTATATATATATATATATATATATATACCATATATATACCATATAATGTATATATATATACATACATATATATACAGTGCTGGAAACAATATGCCGTCGACATGATTGAATTTTTATTCTTCAGAACCCAGGAATCACTCGAAGTGATTAAATCATGCATTTTGGGGTAATCTTCAAGAACTCTGTTTAAAAATTTGATCAAGGCTGACGCCAAATCATTCTCACTTCGCCCTGCACAGTACTCGGTCCATAACCAAAATGGTGGTGCCAAATATGCTGTTAAATTGTAAACTCAAGGACTATTAAGTATACATTTTGCAGATCAAAATTTAAAATGGGAATTACTCCTTCTTTGTCCTTCGTCTTCTCTCATATCCGTTTTCGATTGTATATGTAAATCCCTCTCAATTGCCATTTCATCTGTTAGAAGGCCTGGTTGTTCTGCGACCCTATGTTTCTCGCATAAACCGCGCAAAAAATGTACTTATAGTAACTTTCTTTAACTGGTTCGACTGTAGTACCTTTATATAGATCGTACATTTTTGAAATGTTGAGATTTGGTTCCATATATTGGCGTGACGACTTTGTCCGGCAGTAATGCGATTCTTCTTGAGGAAAAGACTCTCTTTAGAAATTTTGTTACTGCCGGTTCACTCTCTCATCGTTTGTTGTGCTGCAGCAGTTCCATCGAATTTTTTTTATGTAAAATAAACAAGCAGTGTTTCCAGACCATATAAGTTACCCTCAATGCCATAAAGTTGGAGCTTTTGGAACAAAATATTATGATTGAATTTGTCAAAATGCTTTTGAGAAATCACTATATTTATTTATTTATTTATTTCAATTAATTATGTTCAACATGTAATACAATAATATTATAAAAAATTACATAAAGTTAACCAGTTTCTAAATAAAATAAGAACTAAGCAATAAAAAATTATATTTTAATTGAAAATAATTAGAAAATGCCTTTTGGACAAGAAGCATGCATTCCTTCAGTTAAGAAATTAAATATGGTTGGGGGTGATTAAAAAAAAGTACAAAATAATATACAAATCTAATTTTCTATAAAAGTGAATATAAATACTTAAAGAATGTAATGTATAAAAAATAATGAATATTATACAAAATAAAAATGCTAAATACGATTATACTTAAACCCGGTTGAGCTACCCTGCTTTACATGTGTAGTACATGAGTTTCGAGGTGCGAATTAATTATTAAATAAACATAGTAAATGGTTATTAAAATTTGTGAAAATCTCTAGAAATTAGTGTGAACAGTTGAAGAGTGATTATAACTATAGGCTTTGTGAAAACAATAAATTAGTGAAGATTAGTGAAGATTAGAGAACATTAACAAATTAGTGAAATAAAAAACAATTGAATTAGTAGTGGACAATTAAATTAAACACGTAAACATAATAATAACGTTTTATTGTAGATTTTTTTTTTCTTTTTTTTGCAGTTATTGCATATTTTTTAAGTTAAATATAATTAATCAGGGAAGTAAAACATTTTTGTGTGTAGTGTTTACAATTGAGTACATTTTAAAATGTCTCAATGTGAAAAGTGTAAAAAAGTGACCGACTCTCGTGAAAGAAATTCGTTACGATGTTTCGGCAAATGTAAAAAGATATTTCACTATACTTGCATTGACTGGAATTTCGAAAAATTTGCCAAATTATTTAAAGATTGCCCTTACGCAAGATATGTTTGCTTAGAATGTCAAGCACATGATGAAGACACCATTTATGAGGAATTCAAAAAAATTAATAATTTTGTAGAAGAGTTAAAGCAACATTTGTGTGCGAATCACACAAAATTAAATTTACAATTAGGAGAGATCAAAACCCATGTAGAAGAAATTCAAAAACCAACAAGATCTTTTGCATCGGTATTGAAATCTAATCCAACTAAGCTAGTACTGTTGCAACCAAAGAAATCACAAGAGAGTAAAAAAACAAGACAAGACATAGTCAGCCTAATTGATCCTAAAAGTATACCAGTAATGGGGTGCCGAAATGTCTCTAATGGAGGAATTATATTACAATGTGATTCAAATGAAGCAAAGGATAAGTTGACACAAATTGCTACAGATAAGTTAGGAGCAGACTACGAAATTAAACTACCAACGGAGCTAAATCCAAGAGTTAAAATTCTAGGCATGTCCGAGAAGTTAGAAAGCGCTGAAATTATCTCAGCTTTGAAGCAGCAGAACCCATTTTTATCTGAGGGTGAAATTAAGGTAGTTACAACTTACAATAGAAGAAATACACAGAAGGTCGATACAATTATTGAAGTTGATGCCGATAACTTTAAAAAGATAATAGCAGCGGAGAAACTGAATATCAATTTTGATAGATGCCATGTTGTAGAGACGTTGGGGATAACTAGGTGTTATAATTGTAACGGATATTCACATCACGGTACGAAGTGCACGAGCAAGCTAACATGCCCGAAATGTAGCGGAAACCACAAATTTAGTGATTGTAAGAGCACGGAAATGAAATGCAGTAATTGTACAGATGCAAATAATAGACTTAATCTTAAGATTAATACAAATCATGCTACGTGGGATAATAGTTGTACAGTGTTTCAACGCAAGTTAAGATCACTTAAGAACCAAATTAATTACCAATAGCAGTTCAGTACACAAGACGTACTATATACAAACATTCGAAGTTTGTATTCAAATTTTTTGGAGCTTGAACAGATAATGTTAGATTTTAAACCAGCCATAGTGTTACTCAGTGAAACCAGAACAGTTCCAGAAATGTACGATGCAGAATTTCATATTAATAATTACAACTTTATTCGTTGCGATTCGGATAGTCGACATACGGGTGGTGTTGCTATGTATATTCACGAAAACATAAATTTTAAAATAATTTCAAAGTGTGAGAAAGACCGCGCTTGGTTTCTAGCAATTCAAATTATTAAAGGATATCATACAACTGGCATATTTGGAGTAGTTTATCGATCATTTCAAACAACGAATGCAGTATTCTTAAGTCACTTCGATGAATGGTTAGAAAATGTCATAAACCACAACAAAAATAATTTTATTTTCGGTGATTGCAATATTGATGTTAAATCCAATGAATTTTACAGTGTTAAATTGAAACAGTTGATCACAGATAATAGATTGATTCAGATAGTAAATGATCATACTAGAGTTACATATAACAGCAAGAGCTTAATAGATATATTAATTACTAATTCACAGAATATTCGATATGAAGTAGTCAAAGAACAACAAATTAGCGATCATTACATGTTAGCTGTTACTATAAATAATAAAACGAAAATGCCAGCAGAAGAAGTTGCAGCAGTAGAAATAAGATCATGGAAAAATTACTCTTCTGAATCACTAAACAACTCTTTAAATCAAAAACTACTGGGATTTCAAGGAGGTGCAGAAATAAACCAAAAAGCTGAAGTTTTAGTATTAAAGTTAAAAACCTGTGTGAATGAATTGACACATATGGCAACAATTCGAAGAGAGAATAAAATACCATGGTTCTCTCAAAACTTAAAGTCGTTGAAACAAGATAAATTACGTAACTATGGCGTTTTAAAAATTTTTAATTCAAAGGATAACTGGGATAATTATAAAAAATCCAGAAACTTGTATAAACAATCACTGAGGAAAGAGCAATCAATTTATTTCAAAAGTAAATTCATCGAAAACAAAAATAAACCAAAAGAACTTTGGAAAACGTTAAAATCGATGTATAAAACTAAAAATAAAACACAGTGGAATATTCAATTTAACAATAAAATAATAACTGAGAAGCACGAATTAGCTGAAGCTCTAAATCAGTCATTTGTATCCAGTGTGATTAATATTCACAATAGTATTCCTGAAGTAAAGGATTGGGATTTTTCGGATGTGGATAAATGCTCAGAAAAATTCTGTTTTCAAAATGTAACTCATCAGGATTTATCCAAAATTATAAGTAGCATGAATTCTAATGCAGGAATAGATGGAATAAATCGAACTGTCATGATGGATGCGATGAAAAATCAAATATTCTCAAAAAATTTCACAGAGTTAATTAATCAAAGTTTAAATCAAGCTAAAGTACCTGAATCATGGAAAATATCAACAGTAATACCAATTCCCAAAACTACTAAACCGATGACACCAGAAGAATTACGCCCAATCAATATGTTGCCACCGTATGAAGCGATAATGGAACGTGTAATTAAAAATCAATTAAACAACCACATTAACAAAAATAATATACTAGTCGACCAACAATCCGGATTTCGAGAGCTGCACTCATGCGAAACAGCATTAAATCTAATGCTAGATAACTGGAAGGCAGAAATAAATGATAATAAAATTGTGGATTCAGTTTTCCTGGATTTTAAACGCGCTTTTGAAACAATCGATAGAAAAATTTTGCTTAAAAAGCTCATTAAATATGGAGTACAAGGGAAAGAACTTGAATGGTTCACTAATTATCTCGAAGGAAGGCAACAATACACAAAGATAGATAACTGTGTCTCTAAATTGACACCAAACAATCTAGGAGTTCCCCAGGGATCTATATTAGGACCATTGCTTTTCATCCTATATATTAATGATATAGTCACAGTCATAAAAGATTGTAAAGTGAATATGTTTGCAGATGATACGCTAATTATAACTTCTGCACCAACCCTTATAGAAGCTGTACAAAAAATAAACCAAGATTTAGAGAATTTAAGGAAATGGTTAATGTTCCACAAACTATCACTTAATATTTCAAAAACTAAGTATATGGTAATGTCAATAAGGACTACAATAGAATGTGATGAAAATATAAAAGTAGATAACCAAATCATAGATCGTGTAAAAAAATATAAATACCTGGGTGTTGTTATTGATGAAAATTTAAATTTCAACGATCATTTGGACTATATTGCTAAAAAGATGAATAAAAAATTGGGACTTTTTAATAGAATTAAGGACAAACTGCCGCTTGAAACAAAGATTATATTCTACGAATCAATTGTTGCCCCACATATTGACTATTGTTCATCAGTATTTTTTATAATGAACCAAGCACAAATATATCGTCTCCAAAAGATACAAAATAGATTTATGCGAGCTATTTTAAGGGCAGAAAGTAGAACCCATATACGAGAAATGCTTGAAGTGTTGGAGTGGAAGTCCATAAAGCAGAGGATTAACTTTAACGTTCTGAAATTGTTGTTTCGCCTTGAAAACGGAGTACTTCCAAATTACTTAGATTCAATGCTCTGCACTAATAGAGAAGTTCACAACTATAATACAAGAAACACTCATTTTCGATTGCCGCTATATAGTAAATCATTTTGCCAACGATCATTAGCCTACAATGGAGTTAAGCTATATAATTCACTAAGTAATTTTTATACTTTAGGTGAATTAAGAGAATTAAAGTACGAGAATTTTCTAAATTTGTTAAATATATTCATTAAAGATAACATTAGTATTTAGATAAACTTAAGTAAAGCTTACTATTATTTAATTTAATTAATTAAAACCAAAAAAAAATAAAAATGTCATATATTGATAAATAAATAAATAAATAAAATAAATAAATCAAATCGAACAAGAAATTTAATGATTCGTTGTGCAATAACCAGGTTTTAAGTGACGTAACAATTTTTTTTTTTTTTTTTGAAATTGATTCAAGAATAAATTTAGGAAGGGTGCTGTTACTAAAAAGTAATTGAGGAAATGAGTTTTAAAAAATTTAGGAATAGCTTTCAAACACATAGTGTTCTTCATAACTTAGAACACGTTACAAACAATGGCCACGAGTGAAAACGTTTATTTTTAGAGAACAAAATTCCATGTTTCTGAGCAATAATCAGTGGTTTAACCGTCTCATGGTAAGTTCCACCCTCTCAGCAAATACCGTAATGTAAACGGAAATCAGTTAACGCATTATAATAACTTTTTAAAAATCCAAAAGGACAATGCGAACGTATAATAGATACAAAATCCTGATATTAGAATGAAGGGAACTCTTCAAAGCAGCTATATGAGATTTCCAATCTAAATTACAATCAACATTTAATCCTAGGTATTTAATAGAGCTGACTGATTTAATTACCAAGCAGTAAGTTAAGCAATACAACTTTAGTCTTCTGCATAAGCAATAACTTTGCCAAAAAAAATTTGTTGAAAAATAGAATTGACATAAACAAGAAATAAGATGGGCCCCATAACGGAACTTTGAGGCATACCTACATTAAGTTCAACAGTGCGACTTAAGCAACCATTAATACTAGCTCGCTGCGAACAACCTTTCAAAAACGACTTAAGCCACTCATACAAGCAACTTCTGAATCCAATGTGCCAAAGTTTATCTAAAAGTATCCGGTGGTCCACCATATCAAAGGCTTTACTTATATCGACCAATAGAGTAGCTGATGTATGAGAATTATTAGGTCCTTCATGTCCTTCGAGAATTATTAAGACCAGTTCTGAACCCAAATTGACAAGAACTAATTTTACCGATTTCTCAAAGATTTTTGAGATACCCGGGAGAAGCGAAATCGGCCGATAATTGTATATGTAATAATAAGCGATCACCTTTTTTTGAAGAGCACAATGACCGTCGCGGTTTTTTACGCTTACGAAAAGATACCTTCAGTAATACTACGATTAAATAGTCTGCACAAAATGATGATAAATAGATAAATAATAGACTGCTTCCTTCCATTTATTCGGAAAAATGCCTTCTTTAACTGATTTATTAAAATTGAGTGTAAGGGCTTTAATAACTCATCTCTAAGATTATAAAAAAATGTCCTTGAAAGGTCATCTATACCAGCGCGCTTATTTAAATCTAACTATGAAAGTACCTTCAAAATAATTAACGGCCTTGTACCAAAAGTTTTATATACTATCCCAAAATGGCTCGCAAATCAATCACAAATGAATTGAGTATCATCAGATGATGTTTCGGCATAACTAATAATCCTTTTTGTTACGAAGTGATTTATACATATATTATTGTAAGAATTACAATACCAACATGAACAACTACAAACCTACCTTTTTATTTTCAATTCTGAATAATTATATTTTCTGTGATTTGATTGATTTGAATTATTCAACCATATACTAATCTAATCACTCATCCTTATATTCGTTGAGTTCCCACAACACTCAAAAATATTTTGATCTCATTATGTTGCTTGGCTGACAATACAGGTAGGTAAATAAAGAACACATAATAAAATTTGTTCAACGTTTTTATTTGTTTTATTTTCAACTGATTATTGATTACACGTCACTTACAATAACATTACGTTTCCAAAAAATTAGACAATACACGAACACACAAAAAAATATGTTACGACGCAAAATAAAAAAAAATGTGAACTTTTTTGTTATGTATTTCGCAGTCACCCTATTTTTATACAAAACGAATTTTAATGTATAAAATATTGACAACAACAATATAGCACGAGAATACCCTCCCAAAAAAAAGCTGGAACATTTTTTTTTTTTTTTTTTTTTAATCAAAACTATGTGATATGCAGATTGGGGGATGAAACGTGTAAAGTTCAGATTAATATCGCAATTGAATTTTTGATTTAACATGGGAGTTTGTATTTGTAATGACGAGTATTTCGGGTACGTACATAGCCATATATATGTACATGTACTTCATTAGCAAAGAGACAAATTTTATTTGATAGCGATTGATGGTACTCGTACATATATAGAGAATGTTCGAATATATTAAATCAATTCCATGTTTAATGAAACGAAAATTTCATTTTTGTATACAATAACGATTTTAACATGTTAATTTATGTATTGTTTAATTGTATAAAAGTTTGTTTAAAGCTCACAAATAATTCTGTATACTGTTTGCAATAAAAAAACAAACTTGTTTAATGAAATTAATTGACACAACAAGATTATATTCATTGCTGTTTTTGCAAATATAACATGAGTGATAATTCTGTTTTTAAATTTGGAATAACTGTGCTTTTGATTTTTAACGGTTTATGGTTATTTCATATCTTCTGAAGTTTGATCTGGTCATCTGGAGAATTGCAAAGAGCTACTGAGATCAAAGTTAAAAAGGTTTATACAAATCCGTACTATTGCGATACAAACACAAAATAAAACCTACTATTTTTGTAAGTATTAGTGTCGTAACGCAGTATAATCTTTACATACTTAAATTTTAAATTGTAGTTTGTATCAAAAATAGGTGAAAATATCACTAACACTTAAAGAAATAGTAGGTTTTTTATTTAATAATATGCGTGCGTCATAGAAACAATGCTGCTTGTATAAACATTTTTGTTGGTTTTGTCTAAACACAACAATTTGTTCAAATTTTGATCCAAAAACGAGAACATTACATTTATGTTTCTGGAGTCTAATGTTATACTCTTCTTTTTGTAGTGGTTTATGGTCCTTGCTATTAACTATAGCTGTGGAATATGGCTGCGGTGTAAAAGTTTGAGACATAACTAATGCATATACGAGAATGTATATACCATATGTATGTATGTGTATAGTCGTGCCAGAAATTACAGTAGTAAGTGAATAATTTAACTTTTTTATAAAATTTTCAACATCATTACGGATATTTCGAAAACCATACGATAATTAATAAAACTAGTTTAAAATAATTATGTCCTTTCGGTGAATTTTATATTATTTTATTTAGTTGCAAAAACTAAACGCAAACGCAATATTTTTTATTTTTATTACGTCACAAATTAAAATGATCAACACATTTTATTTTCGACTACGTACAAGTTTGTTTTGAATTCATTCTTAAAATATAAAGGGCTGAAACCTCATAAGGTGATCAGAACGTCGGTCTTCATTAATTCAATTCAAAAATCATTTTAAAATCCAATTTCCAATCCACAAGCCAAATTTCATCATAATCGATTGAGAAATAGGCCAGTTCCATCATACTTGGCCATATTCCGGAACTAAGACATTTGGCTTTAATTACAAGAACAAGGATAAAATTAAATATTCAGATGTTCCTTCGGTTACCAAACCTATCTACCTTACCCGGAATCCGAAGAAGCTCGAATTCAAAGTGGCAAAAGTTCAGATGAACTTTTTGATGCTCATGAAAAACCACACATGATAACTCAGGATGAGCTGAATGATCTAGTAAGAGGTTTAAACCTATCTAAATCTAAAGCAGAATTACTAAGTTCACGACTACAACAATAGAGGTTACTTAAAGGAAAGATTGGCCAGTTAGAGACGAATATGTCCCTGATAAAAAGAATATAAAGCATCAATTTCTGATAACCCCACAAAAAATTATTTTACCGCCGCTACACGTAAAATTAGGTTTGGTGAAAAATTTTGTCAAGGCTTTAGATAAGACTAGTGTAATCTTTAGACATTTATGCTCTACTTTTCCTGCTCTTTCTGAAGCGAAACTTTAGGAAGGTGGTTTCTTCGAACCGCAAATCAAAAAAATGTCAAGGGATGAGATATTTGAAAACAGTCTTTCGAATACTGAAAAGGCTGCTTGAAATTCATTACGACTGATTATCTAAGTGTTCCTAGGCAACAAAAAAAAATGAAAATTTAAACAATTTGTTGCTGATTTATTATACATAACTTTCAACGAATGGGTGTCAACATGTTCCTGAAAATTTATTTCTTGCATGGATACTGGGACCAAGCTAAGTTAGGTGACTATTGCTGGTATATTGTAAGAGACACAGATACAAAAATGGGAAAAGAACAAAATTTTTTTGAAACTCAGAGCACCTCAATCATTAAGAAGATCCACTTTTCATTTCAAGCACAAAAACCCTGTACACTAGTGTAATGATAGATAATTTGGAGAAAGTATTGCCAACTATTATTTTTGGTGGGTTTGGGAGATTGACTGTGCTAAATTTTTTTTTAGAGATTGCCTAAATTATTGTACTATCGAGGATCTTTTTAACATATTTGTACCCTTGCTAACTTTACATTAATAAAGTGTCCTGATTTTATTGTATGACTTGAGTAGTGGCTTCGGTTTCCAGATGTTTTTCTAATCCCGGGAATCGGGATCAAGTTTTACATAATCTCATGATTTCCCGGGTTTTCCCGGTCTCTTTTGGTAAAATTTATAAACATAATTGTTTTGGCGTTTAAAGTATGCCTTTTAAGAAACACAAAATGTCGACATCGAATGGTCAGATGGTAACACTATTTTTTCGTAACGATTGCCAAAAACAGGCAAAACGCTTTCGGATTCAGTTTAAGTTAACTGATTCGTTTGATAATGTTCTAGTGATTGTAAATTTCTATCGCCTTTGAAGTTGACATTGATTCCAAGCACAATCTTCAACAACACTGATTGAACCAGTACCCGAACCAGTCGGTAACCAGAATTGACCCCCTCCAAAATTATCTTTTTTATCGAGAATTTTCATGCTACCTAGATAAATTTTGTGGCCTTTCGGAAATTTGACGATTTCATTGCAGCTGTTTACAAGGTTTAAAATTGCCCAAGACAAGATTAATATAATTAATTTGGGGTTATATACGGTTGTAGCAGGCGAAATGATAACATTTTCTCGATTTTTTTTATGACACCACAATAAATATTTATTTAAAAACTGTTAACAACATTGATTAGTACATTTTTTGGGGTACTTATTAAATTTTTTCATAGAAAATCATCTAAACGCGTAACTTTAAATGCGATTATCTCTAAACCCTGTTTTTTTAAAGCACCTTTGCAGTGCACACGATTACTAAAAAACTATTAATCCGAACCACATCAAATTTATACTGCTTATTAATTATGATAATAGATAGTTAATTGGCTAATCGAAGAATGTTGAATTCTTAAAAAAAATTAAAAATTTTACAGCAAAAAAATCGAAAATTTCCACTTTGAAAAAATAACGTTGTTGTTAAAATCGTCGCCATTTTTCTAAAAATTTAAATTTTGACAAATTTTTGGTTCAGCGACTAAACAATACAATAAACTAACGAATCATTTTGAAATTCTGATTTCAGGTGAACCGTCCTCGAATTATCATGTCCACTGCAAGTGATGCCCAAAAAGGGCGCTCTTGGAATACAGCTGTAGTTCCGCTATTTTCAGATATTTTTATAAGAAAAAAATTTAAAAAGTACCCCAAAACTTGTTCTAATTGATGTTGCTAACAGTTTTTAAATAATTATGTTGTCGAAAAAAAAATAACATCACTTCATAACGTTGCCAGAAAATAACGTCATTTCACCCGCTACAACTGTATATAACCACTTAAATAAACCATAAACCAAGGAGTACGGGCTTTTAAGCATGATGTTACATGTGTTGGGGCATCGCAAAAAACCTTACAGACCGACAAACAGGCAGCGTCTAAGTTTTTATTACAAAAAAAAAAAAAAAATAAAAATTAAAAAGCCAAACTAAGATAAGTTGAGCAGAATCGAACCTCAGACCCTAGCCGCTCCAATACTAACTTACATCCTACGTAGCAAACTGGATTATCTTATTTTTCAAACATAGCATGCTTTATACTTATTCTATACATTTTATGATAGGAAAAAAATGTTTTACCGAAAAATTTCCATGGCTTACTACAACTGACAATATAATTTTTAAATAATTTGTAAAAGTGTTTGCATACATTTAGGCGCGTTTTTAAAGCTTACCATCCATTTGTTTTGTGTAATTTCTGTAGTAACTATAAAGAGTAATATTTAATTTAAAGTAAAATATTATGTTACCACTTGAATAATTTATTTATACAGACTTTTCGAAAGCCTTTGACAAAGTCTCTCATTATATTTTACAAAATAAGTTTGCGTCTTTTAACATCTCACTGTTACTCCAGAAATGGATTCACTCATACCTAACCGCTAGAATTCAATTTGTTAAATTTAATGGGATGATATCTAGTGAGTTTGTACCCACTAGTCATTTTTGACTAACAGCGTTTGACTCTGACAATATAATGTGTTCTTTCCATGTGTTTTTTCCATAAAGTGTTGTTTTGGTTGATGTTGCATTGTGCGGACTATTCAGGTAACTCAAAAGGTTTTACTCTTTTGAGTCTTTTTATTGTACCCTCTTTATGAAGTAGTCTTGCAGCTTCGATGTTAGGGTGATGTGGAGCCTCTCCTCGTGTTTTTGTGCACATTTCTTTATTTCACTTGCGACTGTGCCTACTCCGAGATCTCTGTGAAGGTCACTATTACGAGTGTACCAAGGGGCATTTACAATTCCTCTGAGAACCTTATTTTGAAATCGTTGAAATGAATGGATAACAGAGAGTTTCTTCCAATTAACCAGTACCTTTTTCTATAGTTTAACTGAAGCTCTTCTGCTTTCTTTTCACGTACTTTCCACTTTAACTTTGCATCAAGGTTCATACCAAAGTATTTTGTTTGATTGGCATGTGGTACAGGGATATTATTGAGAGTCACAGGTAGTGGTTCTATTGAACTATTAGTGAAGTTAATGTGAGTAGACTTCGACTCATTCACTTTAATTCTCCACTTAGCTAGCCAATCTTGTATATTATTTACGGCTATTTGTAGTTTGAATGTGACTTCACCGATTGTGTCACCAACAGCTAGAATTGCAGTGTCATCTGCAAACGTGGCGATAGTTGTATTGCTCGTCTGCGGTATGTCGCTTGTAAACAGTACGAAAAGGAAAGGCTCTAAGACACTCCCCTGCGGCACTCCTCCTTTAGCTTCGTTAATGCTGGAGTAAACTCCTTCCTGTTTAACTCTAAAATATCTCCTTTTCAGGTATGACTTTAGCAGTTCGCAATACTCAAATGGCAGAGTTTTCTCCAATTTAAATATTAAACCATCTAGCCAGACTTTGTCAAATGCCTGCGCTATGTCAAGAAATATGGCTGAACAAATCTTTTTTTCCTCTAAGGATTTTTCTATTATATCTGTTATTCTATGGACTTGGTCGATTGTGGAGTGTTCCTCTCTAAATCCAAACTGATGGGACGGAACAGCTCCTGATTTTACAACTTCTGGTTTAATTCGTTTTAATAACAATCTATCAAATAGTTTTGACATAGTTGGAAGAAGTGATATTGGCCTGTAGGAGGCCAGTTCACTTGGTAGCTTACATGGCTTAGGTATCATTATCACTTCCGCAAATTTCCAAGATAGAGGGACATAACGGAGTCTGAAGGAAGCATTAATTATGTCCGATATTGTTTTAATAGTTTTATTAGGTAGTTGTTTTAGAATCTCTCCAGTTATCAGGTCATATCCTGGTGATTTTTTAAGTACTACATGGTTCTTTATTTCTTGTTTAACTTCTTTAGCATTAGTTAATGGAAGTTCCTGTCTCAGGATAGTTGTTTGGTTTTCGAACAGTATATCCTGTTGGTTAAGTGTTGTTAAATTTGGCGAGATGATCCGCGAATTTTTCGGCTTTTTCTTCTTTGATTTTAGCCAGGTAACCATTATTTGTACTTATTGGTGGTATATGCGTAACTGGCTTTTTCAAATATTTGATTGCTTTCCACAGATTTATTTTTAAATTCCCGTATTTCCCTACGTATTCGTTGTGTTAAATTATTTAAAATATTTTTGACGATTGGGTCTCGTGTACGTTGCCATTCCCTTCGGTTACTTCTCTTCTCTATAACTAGTGATTTAATTTCTATTGGATAGCATTTGCCAGCTATTTTTTTGTTTGTTGTATTAGTACTTTTCCACGCCGCTAGCTGTATGTCTTTGACGAGCTTCTCCATCTCCTATTCTAATGTTTCTTCTGATGAAAGTTGGGTGTTTAAAATGATGCTATTGTTTAGTTCATTCCTGAACTTTTTCCAATCAGTATATTTATTTGTTAACAGTGGCTGTTTATCATTAGTAATTATTGTATCACTTATTATCATTAAAATAGAGGAGTGGTCAGATGTGCAGTCCAATCCTTCCTGCACTTGTATATAATCAACCGGGATTTTTCTGGTTGTAAAGAAGTCAATTAGGTCTGGTGTTTTTTTTTTATCACTGGGCCAATAATGTTAGTTTTCCAGTAGAATGCCAGTTGCAATTGTATTTAATTATTACTTGATGAAGCTCTTTCCCTTTAGTTGTGGTTAGACTTGAACCCCAGTCAGTATGTTTAGCGTTGAAGTCACCCCCGATTACGAATTTTTCACCGAGCTGCTTGAAGAACTGAGTATAAGCATTCTCTTTGATGTTATATCTAGGTGGGCAATATATTGCGGATACCACTAACTTGTGGTTGCGGGTATTAATGCTAACGCTAATTGCTTGTATTTCATCACTTTCAAATTTTTGTTGCAGATGGTATTTAATATCTTTTTTTATAATCACGGCACTGCCCCCTCGTGCATTATTATTAGGATGAACTGCTGAGTGAACGTCGTAGCCACGGATTTTTATATTACTTTGAGTAGTAAGGTGTGTTTCAGATAATAAACATATATCTATTTTTTCTAAATCAAGAAATAGTTGTATTTCATTTTGTCGTTGCCATATAACATTGCAGTTCCATGCAAAAATTTTTAAATTATTTGTCATGTGTTTCGAGTAGAGTGAGCCTGTCAAGAATATATTGTAGTATTTTATTAGTTTGGTTATTATTTGGAAGCATTAACTAAAAGAGGACTATGTTGTCTTCTCGAACTTCCAATAGATAGTACATCAGAAAATGTTACATTTGGATTAGTTGGCGTGGCCTTAAATTTGTGGATATTCTTGTTGAGGCTGAGTTAATTTCTGGCCTGATACTTATTGAAGTTTCCGCTTATTGAAGTTTATTCAGCCGTACGGTGTTTTCCTACACATTTCACGCATCTGGGCTCCTTATTACAAAAGTTTTGCGTGTGTCCGTAGACTTGGCACTTTTTGCACTGGGGGTCAGTTTAGATTTGTTAACTGCTTCTATTTACACTTTCATATGGAGTATTTCGCTGATTGCATAAATATTTTTAATGTCTTCTGTTCTTTCAAAAGACAACATATAAAATGAAAGAGGTGTTTTGTCACCTCTTTTTAGCAGCTGTGTAACTTCTTTAATTTTGTATTTTTTCTCCAACAGTTCCTCTTTTATCTCTTCTGGTTTGCATGAAGCGTGTAGCTTCTTAGCAATGACTTTGGTTTGCCTTGTCTGCTTATCTTCATAGGAATACCATGTTGTCTTTTCTTCATTAAGAGCCCCTGTTAGCTTTCTATAACTATCACCGTCTGTGACATTTATTTTGATATCACCACTATTTAACGCTGTAGCTTGAAATTGTATATGATTGGTGTCCATGATGATACTCTGATAATTATTGCAATCAGATATTATTACTGGAGGTGGCCGTGTCACTTTTTTCTCCAGTTGTACATTCTTACTTCCAGTTGGGAGTTCATTACTTGATCGTTTCTGTTCCGGCGGAACCTGAGCTTTATCCTCCTGTTGCATGTGCCTACTTCCGGTTGGAAGCTGCTCAACTGATTGTTTCAATTCGGGTGAAATCTGTGGTGATTTACTCATCTTAAGTTTCTTATTTTTTTTTTACGGTTCAGAATCTATCCCGTTTCTCTGTTGAGTTCTTCCTCGTCTGTTTCATACATAACCTCTATATGATCATTCGTATCGTTTATCTTAGTGGTTTCTTTCTCAAACATTACTGCATTTATAGCATCTTTTAACTCCTTGTTTTCTCACTGTAAGTTTTTTAAATCTTTGTTTAGATTTAACGTTAGTGTTCGCTATTGGTGGTGGTGATCTACCCACCCTGGATTGTTGTTTAAATGGGTTGGGTTGCCCAAAAGGGCTGTTAAACAATGATTGGCTCACCCCAGAATCCTTTGAGCCAGCCTCGTTAGAGGGTGGATTTGCCAGCTGATTAGCTGGGTTACCACCTGGGGTACAATTTCCTGAATTAGTTGTATTCATTGTTATTTTACTGGTCATAAAGCATCTACCACTCTGACCAGTACGAGTTGGTAGTCGGTCTGGTTTGAGAACATCATTTACCAAATTCTCGATAGTCAGTTATACCGCCGTGTCTCGGTCGCCAGAGCCCCGTATTTCTCAAACAGAGCATGCTTTATACTTATTCTATGTATTTTATGATAGGAAAAAAATGTTTTACCGAAAAATTTCCATGGAATACTACAAAAAATGACAATATCAGACCTTTGTAGTCCTAGCCTAGTGTGGTACACACCACTAAAACCCAAATCATAAAATTGATTGGTTATGTATGACCAAGCCTAAGGCAAGTTTCCCGAAGATGCCGGGTCCACCGTACACCCTTTTACGAATAACAAAGAAATCAACCCGATTCCAGACACCTAAGTACATAGTTGATAGTTAGTAAATAAGACAACATAAAACCACACAATTATTAAATTATATGATTTTTACAGCTTTTATTATATGTTTGAGGTAAATGTTGAATGTAAATTTGATTATTAAGTTTGAATTACTAACTGCATTATTTGACCAAAATTGTAGATTAGAAATCGATTTCGAATTACAATTGAAACACGATGGATATGACCAAAAATCAGGCGGAAATCTAAAGTTGAACGTAATGATTGTGAATGAAATTTTTAGTAGTATAATTAGGCAAAATTTTAAATTTAATTTAGAAATGAAATTAACTCAACATTCAAACATGAATTTTAGTTAAATATTGAGTGCTATTGTTTGTCATCATACGTTTGTGAATTTCAACATATCGTATATAAAATCAGGATTTCGATCAAAAATCGGAATGAGAATTTGGATTCCCAAATGTAATTGAATAGATTCTTGAGCAGGAGTTAGAATTACAAACTCGATTTGAACAACATCTTGTTTTTAATATGAATCAAAACTAATCATATTTTTCAGCAGAAATTTAATTATAAATAGAGTTTGAATTCCAATCTTTCAATAAAAATTCCAACCAGGGCTTGACTAAATATTGAGTGTATTTTAAAAAAGAACCTCCAGTTTTAAATCCATAAATTTTCAGTTTGAAATTAAATAGATTCAATTTTAATTGAGTTACAATTCGAACTATAACGCCAACAACATTTTGAGTGAAATTTAAAATAGGAAGTAACAAAATGTTTCTGTTAATGTTTAAATAGTAAAAAACAAAAAACAAATAAGCTCAAATTAGGTGGAACAAAGAACAGATACATATGGTATTACATATGTCAAGGGAAACCAAAATACATCAAAAAATTAGATTCAGAATAAAATTATATTACAATTCCATCTGGATCTGAATAAGCTTTGAGTGACATTTGAATCCTAAATTAAGTTAAACTTCCAAACTGTACTTGAATGTTGATTGTAATTTTGATCACGCGCATTGAATTAAATTGAAATAAAAGCTTGAGTGAAATTTAAAGTTTTAACAAATATTTAGGTATTATACTAATTGATTATTGTAATTTTCCTTTTAATATGTGAGTGGTATTCAGACTAGTACTTTATTTTAAAATCAAAATGAATTCGAAAAAAATAAAGATTTTAGGTCAGAAATTTAGTTTCAAACTGTTTTCGAAGTTGAACAAAATGTTAAATGAATGAGATGAATGGGTCAACTGCATTTGACAAAGAGAAAATTGATTAAGACAACGAAATTTTAAAGAGATAAAATTAGTTTGAATTCTAAACTCGATATAATGAGTCTGAGTAAAATTTTAAGTAGAAATTGTCTTCTTTATATTGCATTTGAGAAACACACTTTGAAAACAATTTTAGCAAAATATTTAATGAACTTTATGTGACTGAGTTTATATTCTAAACACATAATAAAAGTACTTCAATTTTAAACCGTAATTGAATAAAACCTTAAGTAGGAACTTACATTAGCAATAGAGTTTAAATTAAAATTTAATTTAAGCAAATACATGAGCATAAATTAACTTTAAACTTGAGTTTGAAACTTCCGGACTGCCTTTAATAACAGTTTGAGTGAATTTTGAAAATTTAGTTAAAATTATTCGAGCATAATTTTGATTTAGAACAGGATAAAACAAGATTTGGACCAAGTTTGGATTAAAAATTAAATTCTAATCCAATCAAGAATTTTAGCAAAAATTTGGATGCAATTTAATTAAAAAATATTTCAAAATTCAGTTTGAATTTCAAATTTAATTAACACAAAATTGTAGTTGCAATTAAGCTAGTAATTTTATAATATTTTATTTACAAATTAAGTAAAGATTCCCACTTCTTTAAAACTTTAATTTGCGTCGAGAGGTTTGTTAAATATGTATCAACATTTTGAGCAGCAATCTGGGTAAGTATCGAAGTATTTGAATTTTAAGCAGTAATTGAATTGAGCAGAAACATAACTATAACGTAGTTTTTAGTTTAAAAGTTGAGTTTGTATTTCGAATTGGACTGGCAAGAGAAAAATTTGAAGATTACAATTATAAAATAGATTTGAGCAAAATTTTATGGAGGGCAAAATTCTGAGAAAAAGTTGTTTTTGAATTCCAACATTTTGGTTGCAATTAGATAAAAATGTTATCATATTTTGAATACAAATAGCTTAAGTTCCAAACACAAAAAATTGATTTATAATTTTGAGTGAAATTTAAAATACAAAATTTACAGTTCAATTTCAGTTTTCATTTTAAAATTATACGAGAAGTGTGGTTATTTTAATTGAAATTAGTAAAAATTGTAATACGAAACATGGTTTCAATAAAACAATAAAATTATTTAGTATCGGCACGATATATAAAAGAATATAAACTCTTAAATGTAATTGAATATAATCTTGATGGCAACTTAAATTATAAATTGAGTTTAAATTACAATTTGACTTGAGCAAAAATATGAGCGTTATATTTAGAACTTGCTTTAATAGCATGAATACTTTAGTCTCCATCTCCGAAATATAAGAAAAGCGTTCCAGAGTCGTTAATGAATTGGATAATTATATATTAGATTGTTGCGACCGCCGTCAATAAAAGAGATTAAAAAAAATAATAATTGTGAGTTCTGCGTACAGTGTTCTGTACAAAAATAACAAATGCCAATATAAAATTGGCATAAAATTAAGAAAAACGGCTCCCTACCTTACTTTCAAAAGCAAAAAACCGCAAAGATTAATATAGCATAAAAAAAAAAAGTCAGTACGGGTGCCAAATTTTGAATCGAAATATATTCTTCAAGAAGTAAACTGATTCAAAAAAAGTCACCAGATTCTTATGTTCCAAATTTGTTCCGTTTACTGCGAAGTTAAACTATGATGTTAGACTTGATATGAATATTTGAATACAAGTAACTTGAAATTTGAAGGCTACTTTTAGATAAATACCTCCAATCTAAAATTGTTAATAATATGGTAGATTCGGTTATTTATTCCGAGATTAATTTGTATGCACCAGCTCATTTCATAAGGCCAACCAGAGTACCAGACTCTCATAATCCTATCCCGAGTACAAGTCTTCGCTTTTCTTCCCCATGTTTTAGAATGCAAGCTCATGATACATATTAACGAGCATCGATCTTTTCAGTGATTCGTATACTGAATTTAAGCATAAGTGCCGGGTTTTACTTAAATAATTCTTATTTTGATTAGCCTTAAATATTATTCTTTATTATTTGCAATATCACTCGATTGTCATAATTTGATTAAAGCCTTTTTATTTTTATTCATATTGTTACGTTTTTGCCTTGTCACTCACACAGTTGAAAAAATAACTTTAATTTTGAATGCAAGGCTTGCATTAGACTTATGTAATGCTAAATGCATTATTAAATATTAGAGTATGATTACGTTAAAATGAATTTTAATGCAATTATGAGGATTTCCAAAGCAGTATTTGCATTAAAAAATATTTTTAATACAACATTTAAACATTTTAAGGCAACCTGCTCAAATTGAAAAATTATACCAACATAAAATTCGCTAAAGCAAGCGGACTTAAATGTATATATAAATAATAAGATCATGCACGAGTTTTGCATTACTGGTATAAAATTCACTAAATCAAATCGACTACATGACATATAAGCAGCTTAATAAATATTTAATAATTTAGATTTCCGGATTCGAAAATACCTATTATGTTTTAACGTAAGCTTTTCAGTTCTTAATTTATAAGTTATTACCTTGGGCGACCATAAAGTGAACTAGGCTAGCCCACCCATTGAAAGATCAAATGAACATAGAAGTTTTTTTATTTTTTTAAGTAAACTGCTTTCTGAGATTTCGACCCTCAACCTCAAGGCACCAAAAACCAAAAACAACCCCGAAAAAACAAAAAAAAATCGCTAAAATTACGGAGTTTTTAATGCAACTTGCTTTAAAATTTAATACTTCTAAAATATTGTATTAATGCAGTCTTTGATACATTTTAATGCAGCTGATTGACGGTTCTTCTATAATTGGCTTTATATTCTAATGGAATGTTGCACTAAAATTTAATCTAATTGCTGTACTACAAATCAATGCAAATTGTATCCAACTAATTTTTAATGCAAGCTTTGTATCATTTTGTAACACAGCCTTGCACTTGATCTATATGTAATGCAATTTGCATTACATAAGGAATATTTTTTCAACTGTGCAAGCTTCGTATCACTGGATTGTGAATAATACAAAATCAGTTTAATTTATTTCCAACAAATTTATTTATTTCACAAAATTTATTACAACACAGTTTATGAATAAAAATTCACAAAATCACTTTATATAAATTATTCTCAAATTTTACTGATCACTTTTACTTGTTATTTTACACTAAAACACTTTTTAAATCACTTTTTAATTCCTTTTAATCTTTATACTATCGCTTACCAAATATTACTAATCCAATTCGATCTCCTTCGCTTTTTATATACACAAACCAAAATTCTCGAAAGTTCATGACTTTTGCCAGTTAGAATAGCGTAGAAACATTACGTAACAATTTTAGCATGGAAAATTCCATTTTAGTACAATTAAACATTGAGCTATTAATTTAACTTCTTCTATTACACACTAGGTGTCACCGTCACAATATTTTGTGATATTAAGCGCGTTTTTTTATTCGCTCCGGATAGCTGCTATCGAGAGCCGTCATTTTTATACGCCTAAATTTAAATTTGACGCGCTATTTATTGGTAAACTAAACTTATTTAACATCAAACTATCATTTTTAATTCAATTGTTTAGTGAAAACTTGATATAAAAAATATTTGGCTCTACCTATTTATACGAAGCGCTATCCGGAGCCACTTTTCATATGACGGCTCTCGATAGCAGCTATCCGGAGCGAATAAAAAAACACTACAATTGTGTGTGTTATTTATTAAAATAATTTTTTTTTTATTATGCGTATGTAGTTTTGATAGTTTACTATTCATTGTTATCTTAAGTTTGTATTTTGTTTAATTAAACCTATCTGCTATATTGTAATTTAATTATTGTAAGTTTTG
The DNA here is from genome assembly GCA_958295665.1 of Tipula vernalis. Lineage (NCBI taxonomy): Eukaryota > Metazoa > Arthropoda > Insecta > Diptera > Tipulidae > Tipula > Tipula vernalis. The sequence continues at coordinate 288,873,498 of OY282560.1, forward strand.
TTATATTTGTTGTTGTGATAACCCATAAAAAATATTGGAAATAAATAAATCACCACTACTGTATTATTAAAATTCCAAGTGAAATATTTTATTATCTTTATTAAAACAGAAATACTTACTATTCAGAAAGAGGTTCCGCCTTTTAGATTGTTTGCTAAAGTATAGAATATAATAACTAGAATTTCTTGGTTTCCCAAAACGGCCCAAGAATCAAAAGACATTTGCAGTAATATAGGTTTTGATTTAAATTTACTTCACGTTTACCGTGTGATATGTAAAATTCTCCCTCGGTTCGTTTGATGTGAAAGACAATTTAAATATGGAATGATCGAACTGAAAACGTTCGCTGTTTTGCTTTAATTCATTTTTCGGTGTTTATTTGCTCAATGTGTACACGGTTTTAAACAATGCAATGCAAACGATATTTGTGATCCAACTAGTGGATTACTTCTTGCATCTCGCCTGTTGATTTTTGTGAAATGTCCGTCATTATATAATTTATTTAATTCCCTGAAAAGTAGTCCTTAACAATTTCAATTTCATTTTGGTATCCTTTCCGACGGCATAACTTAAATTGTGTAATTTCGTACAATGTCGCATCATTGTAAACTTGGGGCTTTTTCTCTACTAGTTGAACCATCGAACTTTTCTATCCAAGTAAAATTTTTTATTCTCGTAAATGCTAAATACAATATTTGCAGGACGATTTTTTTTTTAATCTTGCAAAATATTCACGCCTTCCACTTACCACCACGGATTATGTAAATTCAAAAACAACAAATTTAAAATTAAATAATTAAAATGAATTTGTTTTAAATTGAATTTGCTGTTGTTGAATAAGTTATACTTGGTCATACAATACCTTCCCGAAAATAAACCATAATACTCGTAACATTTCAAAAACTAGTTTCGCCTAATCTTTTATCACGGTTATGAATATAAAAATATAACCGTCCATATTGCAACTGGAAATTTAATTATTTTGTTTTTTTTTTTTTGGTAAGTTATTATTGCAACAATGTAACGAGTATAAATTTTTAGTGTGGATTTACAAAAATAAAAATTCAAAATTAAAACTCTAAACTCGATTGTACGATCCGTCACCGTCTATGCTAAATTTTGCTAGTAAAACACTTTGATTGACAATATAATTGATTTGGTTGGCTTTGTTTGGATTCGTCGGATAAAAACACGTAGATATGCAACTTGAATTGTTATGCAAAACGATTTATTTTTAATTGAAATCAAATTAAATTGGATTTAGGAAAACTTTGGTTACGAAAACCAATTAAATCAAGACCACACATAAAGCCTGCATCTGCTATATTAAATGGATTTAATTCCGTATTCTTATCGAATTTTTGTGGGATCATTAATTTTACTGTTTTTTGTTGTTTTCGCTGTTAAAAACCAATTTAAATAATGTATATATTTCTAAAAATACACGATGTACAAAAAAATGTTTTTATCACAAACTTTCTGCTACACATTTTCATTTCGCATTTTAAATTAATCGATGCACAGTAGAAGAGAAACACAAACAATTTTTTTTTTTGTTCTGAATCTGATAATATTTTAATTTAAAAATAAAAAAATTAATTAGATTAGCATCAAATTGTTGTATTGTGTAATTATGGTTTAAGTAACTTTGCGCTAGGTACATAGAACAAAATTCATTTAGACAATTTATTTTTGTACAGTGCGATATAAAATTCCGATTAATTGAATTATTTTAAGCTGGTGATTAAAACATTATTTAACAATCGCTGACAGTAAAAATTTATGAGGTGATTGTTGAAAAATATTCAACAAGGCGTTAAATTTATATGAGCTCTGCTGTCTTCAATTCTCATGTCACATTATGATGACTTTAGATTTAGAGGAACAGAACAATTATTTTACAAATAAATTTCATTCTACCATAAAATGCAAATATAAAATTATAAAACAAAAAAAAAACTTCATTATCGAAATACAATAAGGGACATGCGATCATCACGCTTGAATTACTATGCGCCACAAGAAATAATAATATTCACAGTTAACTCAACAGAAAACAAACAAAAATATAAATCAGATCTCATCCCCTGGAGAATTTCTATTCTTCGCATTTTTCGTTTTTTTCTATTTCATTTTATTTAAATTGAAAACTCGAGAAAACTGAAATGAAAATGTATTTTTTACATAATAGAAAATAATTGTATTCAAATATTATTTGCCAGAAAAATATGAAAAATAATATTTTCTGGCTAAGCAACGCTGGGTTGTGTGCTAGGCAAAAGAAGAAAAATCAATTACATTTTACGAGATGGATTTTGGTTTTTGTATTAATATGAAGTACTGAAAATTAAATGAAATTCTATAGTACTTTGATGACTGTATAACGGCAGTGCTACAATTCAGAACTGTTACATTTTATAAGTTTACAAAAAATTCAGCAGAAATTGATAACAAAATTTCAAATGACTTTTTATCGTTGCTTCAGTTTTTTTATTTGTTTGGGTTATTGTTCTTACAATTTTTCAGTTGTATAAAGCCCACATAAAGCTTTCAACTTCCTCTACAGCCTAAACAACTTGAATTCCTCAACGTTTGTACTGATTAGAATTTCTAGATTCCTGTTACTTATTTACCATTTCATTGATGTTGCCCTTTACTGGCGAAAGTGGGTTTATGTAGAAACGAATGTTATTAAACGAATTATTTTTCAAAACAAATGTAATTTACCAGTGAAATCAACGAAACTGATTTTACTTTCTTTTAAGTTAGTAACATTAAGTTTAATAATCATACATTTTTTCGAGCTTAAAATTATTGGGAGTTTATCCGTTCAGAAAAATTGGGTTTCGCAGTGATGTCATATAATTCAAGATTCAACCAATCATACTGGAAATTGACATTTGAGCTTTTCTTATAAATTTGGAGGTTACAGTTAGTGATTGTAATACTGAACCGTGAATCGAGAAATTTTAAATCCTGGAATCCGAGGTACCCGTAATATGTACTTGCCTACAAATATCATAAATTACTCATAGAATAAAGAATAAATTATAATAGTTCGTAAAACGTAAGACTTACTGGGGACAGTGGTTGTAGTTCGGGTTTTAACTTGTACTTTATGTTCTCGTGGAAATCAAAAACGAAACAATATAGTTATAGTTTTCAAATCATTATTGTCTGTTGGCCACCATTGTCAGTTGTTGTCGCAATTATTTTATTTTCAAAACTGTCAAAATGTCGGTTTGAATATTTGAATTGACAGTATTAAATATCGTGTAATGTAATAAAATTAAAAGAAATCTAAAAAAATAGTAGGTTATTACGAAGTGTAATAATTCCGATCATAATTTTTGGTTCGTTTCTCGGATAGCATAGTAGTATACCTAACACGAAAAAAATGAAGTTCAAACCAAATGAAAATTAATAAATTTCTTAAAAAATGTTTGTAATAAGATTGAGAAGAGAAGATTGAGAAGCAATTTAAAATATTCTACAAATTTATATACTAATATAGGTATGTATGTTCTGTTGGTAGTGTAGTTTATTTACTATGAAGAAACCAATACTAGTTAAATTGCTTAATGGTTTTTTATATTGGAGGATAGGCCATGATGCCAGCTAAGACTTCGTCAGACCCCAGGTCCATATCACGGAGATAAACATAAGTTCTTAAAATTTTGTATTTTTAGTGAAGCACAATGATATGGAGAAACCTTTAATTATAAACAGCCAATGCCAGCTGATATTGATATTCTGTATAGAGGTACTAGAGATAATGGCATATACCAGCAAAAAGGTGTCAGTCAGTCATATTGATACTCTGTATAGAGGTACTGGAGATAATGGCATATACCAGCAAAAAGGTGTCAGATATGCTAATTATTAGATATGCATATTCATATCACGGAGATAAGACAAGTACACATACTCGTACATGCGCGTTTTCGTACACTGCGTCCAGCTGAAACTTAAATTCTGTGGTGCGATATTAGAGATAAATACCACTAATGGCTTATGCCATCATAGAAAGCTTGGATATGCTAATGAACCTTGAATAGGGCATATTCATACCATGGAGATAAGATATACAATTTTCCGTGAACTAATACGCCATTTCGATCACAACATCCAGCTGAAACTTGAATTTGGTTTGGCGTAGGTAAATACCGCTAATGGCATATATCATCAGATAGGCCATCTACATATCTGATATGCTAAGGAACAATTAATAGGCCATTTTAATATAATGGAAATAAGACATAATTTTCCGTAAACATGCTGTAACCTCCGACGACTCCCGGGGATGCAGGAAAAGGAAAGGAAGTCACTTCAACCACAAATTAGATAACTATCATATATAACTATCATATTATATCCTATGTTACAATACATATACGAAATACTACCAGGATCGATTATTTTCATTCATAATTATCATTTTTTTGTTTTAATAAAATTGGCGTTCTGTTCTTCTCCTAAAGAATATTTACTACTAATTACAATTTTACAACAAACCATTCAAAAACATGTTAAGACAGGAGCTACGTATTAAGAGAGTAAGTATGATTTTGTTTCGGTATTTTTGCTTCACACGAATTATCGTATACACGATGTGGGTTACCATACAAATTGTCCGAAAAATATGATTTATTCCCAGGTTTCAATTTGTATAGTTATCTAATTTGTGCTTCAACTCAACAAACAGCAAGGTTGTTGACCCCTTTCTATGAGGATTGCTGTATGTTGATTGAGACTTTGTATTGCTTGGGAGTATTAAAATAAATGGAAATACTTCTAATTTCCCTTGTACTAAAAAGCTGTCTGGGTTAACTTTATTTTATCACTTACATAATAAATAACCAGTTCAATCTAGCGAATTACGTTTGAAATTATAAGATTATTTTTAAATTGGTTTAAATTCTTTGGGATGTGGTCACCCAGGTGAAAATGCGTTTGTTACCAATACATACGCCTTTTATTATGTAATATTAGAGATAAATACCACTAGTGGCTTAGACCACCATGAAGATGAGACATTTAGTTTGTTGTGCCGCATAGAGCATCGCACCTTTTACTGTGTCGAACCCAGTTTCAATTTCGTATTGCAATAATAAATTGTGTGAGTTTTCTATTAAAATAAATCATTTTGCTTTTAAGTAGAGGCACCAGTGAATTGATAGATTAACTTCTTCTGATAATGTCGTTTTTCGTTTAGATGGGAAAATTCAATCAAAATTGTGATTAAAAACTGTCGCGCAGGAGGAATTTTTTTATTTATTTGAGATTTTTAAAAAAAAAGTTAAGTGGTGGAAAAAATGTAAATAAATGAAAATAAAATTAATTATTAAGAAAAATTGAATCGTAGTGCCATGTGGCCATAATAATTTATATTTAAGAAAAATACCAAGTTAAAATAAATTAAATGTTATAAAATATATAAAAGTAATAAAAAAAAAAAAAAAAATACACTACCCGACAATGAAATACGCTCACCAATATATTTTAGATTTCACTGAAATGAAACAATTATCGAGAAGAATTCTACAACGGTTATTTACATATTCGAATTGCTAAATGATTATAGATATATGTATATACATAACTGTTCTTCTCTATCGCAACCTCGTGTAACCGCCGGAATAATAACGAATAAAACTACTTTTGCATATTTTTATAATGAATACTTTTTCCTTTATTTGTAATTACTTCAAAAATTCGTTTTGGTAATGAATTATACAAGTTTTTGATATAATTTTTATTAAGTTTGAGGCTTGCCTCTTCTATTGCCATTTGCAACTCATTTAAAGAAAAGTATTGCCTTCCTTGGCCATAAACTCTTCTTGATAACTCTGCTCAACAATTTTCTATGATATTAAGGTCCGGTGACTTGGCGGGCCATTCCAAAACTTTGTTTTTTTTTGCTTCAAACCAATTTTGAATATATCTAGATCTATGCGCTGGTATATTATCCTGTTGAAAAATCAAATTTTTCCGACGAAGTTGTTGATTAAATAGTAAAAACTTATTATTTAATAATCCTTTATATTTTTCACTAGTAAGCGATCCCGTAACAAATTCAAATTTGCACTTGCCGAATGAAGATATAATACCATGATACCACCTCCACATTGTTGTCATCTTATTTGTGTTAGTGCAGGAGTTCTAATATCATGAAAATAATAATTATAACAATCCGGACCATCGAGACAAAACCGTTTTTCATCATAAAATAAAACATTATTTCATTCATTTGTCTAGCTCATGTGTTTCTCAGCAAATGCCATTCTGGCTAGAATGTTGCCTTTACTTAACGAAGGTTTACGCTGCATTTTTTGCGTATCAGGAATGTATTTTTTTTTTAAATAGTTGTACAGTTCGTACCGATGATGTAACATTGACTGAAGCTGCTATCTAACAGCGCTTTTGCTGGAATTTCTTGCAATTCGAATAATATTGCGTTTTTCCCGTTCAGTTGAAGCGAGTTTTCGACCTTTATAGTTTGATTTTACTCCATAGTTGGGGGTTTCCGATTGACTTCTGATGTAATTTTTCTATTCCGTCTGAACTTCATGGCACTCAACTTTTTTTTCACGACCTTTCCCATTTCCTACCTATACTTATTTGAAATTATAATAAAACAATTTTTTACTAATAAAGTAAATTTCGATAATTAAAAAAACCAAATAATAATGAACGTATTCTATTATCGCGCGCGCTCTATTCGGAATAATTCTTGTCTGTTTCTGTTTTTTCCCATTTTCGCTTTCAAATCTAACATTCTCGGTACTTCACATAATTGTGTTTTGCTAAAGTACCGTTTCTACACAGGAAAAATATTTTTACAGTAGGCACTATCAAATAAAGTGATAATTCAAACTGAACGTATTTTATTGTCGGGGAGTGTAGAAGCGCGAAAATCTATGATTATTTTTTGGCCCTTTGTCTAAAATTCACATGGATGAATCATGCGGACGGATATAGTAATATAGTGAATCAAATAAAATCGAAGTGGAAGCGTCGTGAGGGTAGAAAGACGCGCCCCTGCCAATTAAGCGGGTCTCGTCCAGCTGAGGGGAATCCCGCGTCGAATTCCAGCCGTGGGGCTATGTGACGAAAAAGCTGTTGGTAATGTTGTATATTTAGTTTTAAGATAATCTTAATGTTTCATACTTTATATTCTTTGTAAATTTTTTTTTTTTTTCATTTTTTTGCATGAATATCTTGGCCTTGTTGGGCACGTTAGTTCCTTAAATTTGTTTGATTTTTATTATTAATTTTTTTTATCAAATTTGTATATTTTTTTTTCTCGGGCACATGGTTTTTCTCTCAGCACTCTCTATGTCTCTCTGTCTCCGTCCTTTTTTTTTCATCCGGTAGTTCCAATACCGCCATCTGTTTTTTTTTTTTAAAACAATAAAAAAAGATAATTTGGGTGGGAAATTTTGATGTACTGTTTCTCTATCGTGATTTTTAGTTTTTTCGGTAAAGCTATAAATAAAAATTTTCTTTCTATGATTTATGTGATTTATTAAACAAAAAAATTATCTTATAATTTTTCATTTTGAGATGACGATGAAGGGTTCATTTTTTCTGTGAGATGTCGAGAGGAGGTACAGTGCCTCACCCCAGCTATGCGAGTCCATATTTGTTAGGCAGCGCTGTATTCTGCAATTGCGTCTGAATGTCGGATTGTAGAAGGCAGCACGGTTTATGTGTTGCCCGTGGGGTAGTGGCCGTCACGCCAAATGTTGAATGTTCGACATTGCCCTTCACGATCCTACTGTGTTGTCTTTCCTCGGGACGTCCTACCACACGCCTGTATTTTGGCACTGGACAGGTTGCGCCCGGTGATTTAGGCAGACCGCACGGAAACGTATTCGGCGGTCCGGTCATTCCCAACCGGACACGCCCGGTTTTAATTAATTTTTTTTTATTGGTTCACCCCACATCCAGTCTTGGACTGTAGTTTCAGCGTTTTGTGTTTTTTTTGTTGCGGTTATTCAAGCATCCGCGTAAGTCTGGCAAACCTCACGCCCATTACCCTGAGCACTAGCCGGCTATTATCGCTAGACCTCTACCGGATGATCTTCTAACTAGTACAGTACTTGGTATAAATGGCACTATTGTCTTATACTACTAGGGAAGTTGTAACGAGATCATCGTGAGGTTAATCCCGGTCAACCTGAATCCGATCCCGTTATAAGAATTAACCCGAAGTCACCACCTGCAGCATTGGGCCTGCTATCGTGGGGGTTTGGTGGTGTCCATTCAAGGTCGAGTTAACTGCATCTGAGGAATACTTACGTCAATACATACACATCACACACATGGCCACTCCTGTATCGCGAATAATCAATACATTACGTTTGTGGTTCAACCAAATATATACATATGTAATAGCTTTTATTTGTATCTTAAGGCAAACATTACGGATTTAAATAAAACAAAAGAAAAATTCGAATTATTTCGTAGATATTCCTTTGATGTTCCGGATGCATGAATAGTGGACATCGGCTGGTTCCGTAGAGGTCTCCGTACCCAGTATAATGTTCTGAAATGAATTACAAACAAAAAAATAGCAAAAATTCCCTAACAGGAAATTAAATCCAGGAATATCACGAGATAACGGAAAAAAATTATACTTAACCAAGTTACAATAACACAAATTTAATTATTAAATAACGGGAATAACAACAAAATTTGGTTATACCACCTCACCAACACCAACAGAATCCACAACGGGAACAGGCGTTAATATATCCGCTATATTAAATATTTTTTGCCAAACCGCACTCTCTCGAAAGATGATTAACTAAATTCCTCCGCGTTCCGATACGTGCTGAAGTTACCGAGATTCCGACGATAAAACACAACTGTCCTCTCGAAGCTATAGAACCAGTCCCGTAGTTTGTGTGTTATTTGGGTTGTGGTTTTATTTTCTTGCTTGTATCGACACGTATGTTAGGTCGAGTTTCAAGAGAAAAATGGGTGCTTGGATGTTTTCCTTGTTGGTAGTCACCCCACTCGCTATACGTTTATTTATAACCACACTTTATTTTAATTATTCTTGTGGTTTCCTCACTCCGATGGTACTTTATTTGTTTTTTTTTTGTTTTCAATTTTATTATTTTCAACAAATTATTATTGGGATTATTTAGATCCTAATTATTTGGCTTGATTATCCGTCCTCTCCTGTTGACGATTTTCTTGCCAAAAACAAAAATCCGCTGTCATTCTATCACAAACAAAAAAAAAATACCCTACCCAGCAACAGCGCCTTTCAAATCAAAAATTTTGGACATTCATTCTGTGAACTCGCGCACATACACTCGTTCAAAACAAACCACTATAATTTTTTTTGTTTTGTTTTTACGCTCGCGCTCGATTAATTGATGTTAATTAAGGAATATAAAATCTGTAACGACTCCGACGTTACAAAGTTTTGCATTTGATAATGAAATATAATATTTAAATTGTTAAAAACTTACAAGATCCCTTTAACCCTAAACTCACTGTGATAGTGCGCGCCGACACTGCTCAGCTTTCAGGAGTAAATATCTCGAAAACAATCCAGGGAAAAAAACTGAACCTTTTTAACTTTGTAAATTAAATATCGCCGTGAGCGTCGATTATCCGAAAGTTAATTATTCGATATGTCAATTAACCGAACATCGATTTCGTTCTTTTGTATGTGTGTATATCTCTATGTATTTGCATATAAATAATCATGTGCACACATTTCTTACATAATATTTAGTAGTTTTACTTCCATATATGCTTGATTATCCGAATATTTGAATGTGTGCTTAGGCCTAAGACTTCTTTTCTATTTTTCTCAATCAATTTATTGTTCGTTTCGGCACATTATTGTGATGAGTGTGAAACGTTACATACTAGAAATAAAAGACGTAGTCTCTTCGCTATGTGATCATTGGCACTTTTAATGTGTAAATTGACTAAATCTGATACAAATTAGATGAAATCTCTATGTAAAGAACTCCGTCTTATAAATAACAAAATAATCGATTGTTTATAACATTTGGAATTCTAAATTACTCCACAAATTAGGAGAATTTGTTTCTCTCTGCTTCTTCTCTCTGAAATCTGTATCTCTGTTTTATATCAGGAACAACTACTGAGGATGTATTTAAATACAATAATACCATCGACTTATGAAAGTAAGAAAGACACTAATGAATGGGTTTTCAATAAAAATGCTCTTTTTTATTCCCAATTAGTTAATGCCAAAGATACCCATACAGAAAAATGCAATTCTTCTTTCAATAATAATTTGACAGTTGAAAATAGCTAAAATGGAAACGATATGTCATATAACAAATTATTAAATAGTAATATTGCCAAGGTTTTACGTTCTAATAATAAGAGATCTTCTGAAGCTATAAAGATACTTGCTATTGAAATTTTAAGGCCGTCATACACGATAATTAATTTATCAATGTCTAAGCTTGTGATTCGGAGAGAAGGTTATTGCCCTACGGCTAATGTAAATTTAAACAATTTAGATATTCCTGATAAAGATATACCAATTACGATATCTGAGTTGTGTAATAATCAAAGAAGTGGCATTGTTTTGCTTGTAGAACATTTGGATGACAGTTAGGAAGTGTTTGAAATGGTGGATGACACAATTTCAAAACTTATAAAATGCTTCCAAATTCAACGCACAAATATCAAAAACCTAAAGTTTATCGCACAAAAATTAAGAACCGTTTGATTTAATGGATCATCAGATACACATTGCACAGGAAATATGAAGGAGAATCTTTAACCAGAAAGATAGAAAGCTCGACCCATATCCGACCCACTATACGAAAGCATTCCTAGATATCCAAGCTGTCAGGATAAAATTCGAACTTAATATATAATAGAAAAAAAAAAAAGAAAAGTTATGTTTTTTAATATCGTTTTTCTTAAATGAAAAATCTTACAAAAATTAATTTTAATTTCTAAGTTATCAAGAAGAATAATTGATAAATAAATTATTTGAAAATCAATTAATAAAACCTTGGTTATAGATAATTAATTAATATTTTACTAAAACTCCTTTATTTACAAACACATCTTTACTCCTCATGACGTCACACTTTTCGTTCATGTTTTAAGAGTTTAAACTAAAGAGGAGATACAAACTTTTTTTCTTTAACCAGTTAGTTTTTATTGTTGTTAAAGCGTGGTTGTGCGTAGATTGTTTATTTGTGGTCTATTGTATTTTAAAGTCTTTGATAAATAGTAAGTAATATCTTACGTTATTGATTTCGTTTTTATAATTTTGTACTGTATTTTTGACATAAACATACAAAGAAAAAGTAAATTTGTACAATTTTATTTTAATTATATTAATCGAATTACTAAATTTATGTTATTGGTTTTAAAATATGTTATACCCAAAGGTCTGATTTAAATAAAAACCTTAAAATATTTTCTGTTACGAGTATTTTCATTCATAAAATGTTAATCAAAAATGTTCAATTTTACATGGGCTCTTATGGGAAATCGTAAAATGTATCCCCCTTAAATTAAGATTCTTTTAAAATTGGTCTGAACCTGTCGGCTAGAATAGTTAGGAATGCTTTGACTATACATACATACCATATTTCCAGCCAACTAATAAAACTAACTGGTTATTTAATTAACATTAAAGGACATTATGTGGCTTAGAACCGTTTAACTGTTAGCGCGTACTGTGTTCACAAAGATAAATATTTATCGTGTAAAAAGTATAAATTAGTTAATCCCAACTAATTGTATGGGACTTCAAATATCATAGACATCTACTTAAAGAAAATTTGATTCGCAATACGTAGAATTAATTCCGGAAAACCTTGCAAATGAAGAAGACTTCAGTGTTTTTCCGCATACTAATACTGTCCAATATCTAAAAGATAGAAGATTCTTAAATAAAATCAGATCCGATAAGCGCTTAAGCAACGACAACGATTCCGATCATATTGAAGATATTCGTTTTGAAAAAGGAAAAAACGGATTTTAATCAACATGAATCATACATCCAACAGGTGCGAAACAATCAATTTTTTGTTACGACATGTAGTAAAAGGCGATGTTTGGTTCTAAACAAATTCAAAGAACAACAGATAACCATCGACCTAAATGTCCGGGAAGTACTTACTTATTTTCTTACTAAAATATTTAGCACAACATTTCGCAAAAACTTCACATTGCGGTTGGGCAACGACAAAATTTTACTAATGAATTTACAAAACATTTTTTATTGTAGATGTATTATTGAACTAACCTTTAACAGACGAAAATTGTTATCTCAAGAGTTTATTTAAGAGATTTTACATGTCGAAATACTTAAAATGTAATAAACAGAAGTTACCTTAATAACAAAAAAATACCTTCCTTATTTTGGTTAATAATCAGGGGCTTATAACTATATTTGGTACCATATTGTTCTAAACAAAAATTGGTTAAACAAAAAATTCTGTGGATCTGATCCTAAAGATTTTGCCAATTCGTCACATACATCACGAAGTAACTAAAAGCTATCCCAATATCAAAAAATACCTCCCCTAGTTTTGCGGATCGTCAGGGGCTTACAATTCCATTTGGCACCATATCGTTCTAATCAAAATTTGGGGCTAACTGTACAAGATTTTGCCGTTTTGCCACTGATATGATAAGGTAACTAAATGTTATTCCAGTATCAAAACATACCTCTCTTACTTTTCTGGATAGTCAGGGGCTTACTTTGTTTTATGCCATACCATTCCCAACCATAATTGGTTAAATAAAAAATCCAGTGGACATGGGTGTACCTACGTATGTCAAGTTTTATTTTTATGGTAATAAAATATTTTAAACAGAATCACACAAAGTATCAAAGGGACCCAATTCCATTGTTTATTTCTTTGTTGAATTTCATTACAATCTGTGGAGAAACAACAATAAAAACAATATAAATAAATACGCAGGAAAATAAAAATGTAGCAGGTAATGCCCCAATAAATCATTTAAACGTTATTGTCCTTCCTCAAATGACATACACTAACTAGACAAATTGAATTGAAACAATTGAACTGAACGTAACGAAAAGCAAGTTTTCTGCACAAATTTCCATGAACCAAAAAACCTGTTCAAACTATGTTAGCATGTCGACCCAGCATTAGCAATTTATTAAGAAAACAGCACTTATATTCGATTTTATTATGTTTGATGATTATGTGATCACGTTTGTTTGATACTTAAAAAAATTTATTCTGAATTAATTTTGTAAATATCGTCAACCCTCGTACTTTTTGCTTTTTTTGATAATTAGTGTTTTTTTGGAATTTTTTTTAATTTTTGTTGGTTTTATCAAATAGCTAAGTAAATAAAAATAAGACTCATTCTTTATTCATAATATAAATCAAAACGTAAATATAAAAAAATTATATAGAACAAAACATGTAAGGTTGATTAAAAACTTGAATGTGATCATACATGATCCAAAAAAATTTTTGTTTAACCAATTTTTGTTTAGAACGATATGATACCAAATGGAGTTGTAAGCCCCTGACGATCTTCAAAAATAGGGGAAGTATTTTTTATTATTGTGGTTGCTTCTAGTTACTTCATTATGTATATGGCCAATTGGCAAAATCTCTAGGATCAGATCCACAAAATTTTTATTTTACCAAATTTTGTAAAGAACGATATCATACTAAATGGAGTTGTAAGCCCCTGACGATCCGCAAAAATAGGGGAGGCATTTTTTTGATATTGGGATAGCTTATAGTTACTTCATGATGTATGTGGCCAAGTGGCAAAATCTCTAGAATCAGATCCACAGAATTTTTTGTTTAACCAATTTTTGTTTAGAACAATATTTTACCAAATGGAGATGTAAGACCCTGACGATCTGCAAAAATAAGGGAGGTATTTTTTGATATTGGGATAGCTTCTGGTTACTTCATGATGTATTTGGCCAATTGGCAAAATCTTTAGGATCAGATCCATAGAATTTTTTGTTTAACCAATTTTTGTTTAGAACGATAAGATGCCAAATGGAGTTGAAAGCCCCTGACGATCTGCAAAACTAGGGGAGGTATTTTTTGATATTGGTATAGCTTATAGTTACTTCATGATGTATGTGGCCAACTGGCAAAATCTTTAGAATCAGATCCACAGAATTTTTTGCTTAACTAATTTTTGTTTAGAACGATACAGTATCAAATGGAGTTGTAAGCCTCTGATGATCCGCAAAAATATCGGAGTTATTTTTTTATGATGGGATAACTTCTAGTTACTTCATTATGTATGTGGCCAATTGGTAAAAACTCTAGGATCACAGAATATTTTTGTTTAACCTATAGATGTTTATTGGCAGTGAATTATAACAAATATTTTTCTTTATTTTTTAATTGCTCATAATAAATATTAAGCATGTAATCTCACTTCTATGTTTGTTACTTCATTTATTATCTTTATTTTTGTAATTAATATATTTACTCGTACTTTGCAGATCGTTTCTTATTTGCTAATTGTTTCGAAAATAAATATTAACCTTTTGATATTAGATTTGTGTGACAATTTGGCAAACAAATAAATCATTTTGCTATTTATTGATTAAGTTATGTTAAATTTTTCTTGAACTAAAATAATTGATAATGCTTAGTAAACTTTTTAAATGTATAAAAATTTATAAAGTTCATTTCCCGTTTAACGCAGGAGTTGCTTTTTACTAATACATGTTCATTTTAAAAATTTAGTAAACATTTTTAAAAAAACTTCACTTTCATCGACCTAATCGTTTATTTAGATGCTACGGGCGGCCCGATTCGAAAACCCTATAAAACATGTAAAACTGTTATCTATGATGCTCTAGTTTTACTGGTAAAAACTCACATGGAGGATACCTTAATGGCGGTCTGTATTAGTGATGTGCTCAGCTCTAGCCATAACACTCGCACTATTGGAAATTGGCTTAGAGAATATCGCCTAGGATTAATACTATCCAAACACATCACCATTGTAGTCAAAGCTGCTTTTGACCATTTAATCGGATTGATTGCTTCAAATAATAAAGAAAAGAATTAAAGAATTAAAATTAAATTTGAATGATATTAGTAAACCGGACGATCTATAAGCAGAGCCCTTTATATAGAGTTTTGTGTCAAATCAGAATGTATGTTAATTTATGTTTATCTAAAGAAAACACTGGTATGACCTTAAATAATTTGTATAACTCTGGCCTCCATGATACTTTTCTATGGAAATATAGTGCTTTATAACCATTGTTTACTGGAGTTCTGCATAATGGGAGTCGTACTTGGCATTTTTAAAAAGAAGGTTTTCATCAACAAGTCGCATATTTAAAGCTGGGAGCCCAGATATAGAATATTCCTTCGCTATCTGGAGATATACTTCCACACAAATAATAATACCATTATTTATTTATTATAATTTGTGTCTAAAGGGGTGTGAAAAGTTTTTAATCATTTACAAATCATTCGATTGATAAACTCACATCCACCGTATACATAAAAACTTTCAAAGACGCGATAAAGTTCGACACGAGTAAGTAACGACTCACATATAATACTTTGTAGATAAGTACGAGTTTCTCGCAGCTCCCATAACATTTATATATATGAAAATATAAAACAACAAAAACAAAATGATAATAAAATTTAAAGTTGAAGCTTTGAAAATCTAATTATTATAATAAGTAAAAAAACTTAATAATGAGCAAGGGTTGTTTTTCTACAAATTCATAATATTTTATAATTTTTTTTTTGTTTTCGGTGAAAATGTATAATTCAATATTATGTTATTACTTTTTAAACCTTTTTGAACAACAAAAAAAACTTTTTTAATATTTAAACAATAACAGTAACTTTCCCATTAAAATAATATAAATTCTTGTCGAAAAAAGCAACAAAAAAATAAAAAATAAATAATAATTCAAATAAGGGAAGCTTTTTTCACGAACAACAATAATATTGTAATGAAAAGCTTATTAGTTTTTTGTACAAGGCTATGAAGAAAACATACGTGTATGAAGTATTTTTGTACATGGTATATACAAATAAAATGTTCGCATTTTTCTTGTTATTTAGATAGCTACTCGTATTAAATAAAAACATGTCTAGAGCTTTATACTCATAAAATTTGTACGTAAATACGAGTATGTAGAAATTATGTTAATACTTATATTTATTTTACAGTTACATGAATTCACATTCTAAATTAATAATCGATGTTCCTATTATATATCATATTGCACATACGTGATTGAGTTAAGGGTTTATTTTATTTAGATAAAAGCTTTCTTTCGCACGTAACATTTATCTTTTAATGATTTAGAAACGTGTTTCCTTCAGACTATTTGCTATTATAAGCAAAAATCTGTTTTAACTGCTTTTAAAAATGAGTTGTTTTTCATGCATGTGAAGTTTATCCTAAATTTCTCCTAAATAAAAAAAAAAAATGGCGTTTAGTATTATTTTAGGAAAAACTTCACACGTCTATATACATAGAGATGTGAAGTTTATACTAAATCTTTCAAAATACAAAAAAATGCGAATGTGTTGGTGAATTTCAAACATTTAGGCGATTTTAGTTTATAATCAGGCCGCTTCATATATTTTTAATTAATTATACACCCTTAAATATGGCCTGGATTGCACTAACCCACTATGATATTTAACTAAGGGGTAATTTAAAGTAACCGTGTTTCCACAAATTCTAAACCACATAAACTTGGTATTTCACTTAGTATTAGATAATGCTTATCAAACGATTCATGTAAAACCTTAAGGTCAGAATTAACCATACAAATCACTACGTGGGACATTTACCAATATAAGCTAAGGCTAAATAATCAGCAAACCCAGTACTGTTATCATTTAATTTAAGTTTAAAAATAGTATTAGTATACACTAGAAATAGCACAGGACCTAGCACTGTTCCTTATGGTACTCCAACTTCGACAACTTTAATAAAAGTATCATTAATTCTGACTGTCACTTTTTTATTATCTAGGTAGGAAGCAAACCACTTGTTTGACTTAACCCTAAAACCAATGTCAAACAGAATAGACAACAAAAGTGTATGATTAACCCAATCGAATGCCTTAGAAGCGTCAATAAATAAACCTGCACAAATATTAACATTCTTGAAACCGAATGAATAACATCCAAAAATTCCAACATAGGTGATTCATTCTGATAAACTCTTAGTGTTTTACAGTAATTTAGGAATATAGTAACTCTATTTTTACTTGCCTTTTCGAGAACTTTGAGAACAACTGGTTAGATTACAAGTGGTTTTTAGTTTCCCTTATCACTACGATCATCTAACCACTCCGCATGTTCCAAGGAAAAATTGAAAATATGAGCAAGAGCAGGACCGACAAAATTAGCAACAGCTTTCAAAATTTAATTAATAATTCCTTCGTCAATATCATTGTTCCTCTTAACATCAAGTAGAAATTGGTCTCTATTTGGGTATCTGAAATCCAAGCCAAAATTCTAAAACTTGGTCAGTAGTTAAACTAGGTCTACATTTTATCACCCAATAAAGGAATCCGATGAGCAATACCTATAAATGCGTTTAGTATTACGTCAAAGTGTTCCCAAACTTGAAGGATGTTGTGTGGTACCTCTATATATTGATCTCTATTTGGGTATCTGAAATCCAAGCCAAAATTCTAAAATTTGGTCAGTAGTTAAATTAGGCCTACACCTTGTTACCCAATAAAGGAATCCGATGAGCAATTCCTATAAATGCATTTAGTATTACGTCAAAGAGTTCGCCAACTTGAGGTATGTTGTGTGGTCCCTATATATTGATCTCTATTTGGGTATCAGAAATCCAAGCCAAAATTCTAAAACTTGGTCAGTAGTTAAATTAGGCCTACATCTTGTCACCCAACAAAGGAATCTGATCAAGAGATCAGTAATACCTATAAATGCGTTTAGTATTATGTCAAATTACGTGTTTAAATCGGTACGTGTCGTTCTATTTTAATTTATCTTAAACTTTTAATATGTTTAATATATTTAGTATAACTAAAAACAATATATAAAATATATTATTTGCAATTAAACTTTTATATAGTTATACCATAGGTTTCTGAAAAACGCCTAAATGTTACATTTTCACACATACTAGCAAACAAATTGTTGTTTTTGTATTTTTAGGATAAATATAGGATAAACTTCACATCCCTTTGTTTTTCTCAGCATTTAGTCACTTTGGAAGCGGCTTTATTCTCGGGTTATCTGAATAGATTATTTGCTCAACATAATTATTTATATTAATAAATTCAGATGCAATTCAGATTAAACATGTGTGAAAAAAGTTAGCCTAGGATTTAATCCAGGAAAAGAAATGGTAACACAATTACTTTCATGACACAAACTGTCACCCAATAGGAAATCCTTAACCAGAACATAAGTCAATTGAAAATGTATGTTTTAATGTAATTAATCAAAATTAAACGTTTTTTATTTAATTTTGCAAATGTAAATGGAGAAAAATAGGTGAAATCAGAAATTCTTTATCACGAAGTCATGTTTTAATTTTATGATTTTTATGTTTTGAGTAAAACGAACTATTAAGGCAATACAAAGTTATTTGTTGTTGTTAGTTTTTTAAGATACAGGGTATCATTGGGTTGTATTCGGTGGTGTTGTATCTATTGCTAAAGAGAAAAAAAACTAATTATCCGAAAATTATAAAATTAGGCTCATTTTAAAGATAAATGAATAAGGGTTACAAAATATTAATAAAAATGACCTCATCTTTCAAATTTTTTTTTTTAAATGGCCCTCGAAACGTTTTTTTTTTGTATTTTCTCTCATGTTCGTTCATCTGTTTTTATCTTTTTCCTCATTTGGTTTTTTTAGACATCAAAATGAAATTTAAAACTTATATTATTAATTGTGTTTTGGTTATCAATAATGATCAAACAACTTTATACCAAAATAGGATAAATGCACTCACTGAAATCGAACAAGTGAGAAACAGCGCAGAGTACGTCATTTGAAAAAAGCGAAACCCCATCAGGAAGAAGTTTACAAATTAATTTCCAGTAACTCAAAACAAACTACAAACACATCATCCAATAAAACCAGCAGCGGACGCACGTTTTATAAACGAGTAGTTAACCTCACCAATATAGAGTTCAATGATGAGGTGAAGGTGATATTAAAAATGAGTTTGAAACACAATATAATACCTAAAGATACTACCAAAAATAACACGAAACATATAGTGGAAACTGAAAAAGTTTTATTAAAAACCGACACAATACGCCAGGACGAAATAAGAACTCTGATCATTAACGAGATCCAAACAATATGGCAAAACAAAAATTTTAAATAAATCACGACAATCAACTTGACAAAATACAAATTAACAAACGGGTCGTTTATTTGAAAACACACACGTATTCTGATATTATAATGAAGCTGTATAGTGCTGCAATTTTTCTCCTACTTTTTTGTAAATTACAAATGGATGAATAGTCGCTTGTTTGTTGTTTCAATGAAACCCTTATTTTTGCAAAGTCACAAAAATCAAATACCTCAGTAGACTTCAGACTTAAAATTTTGTTTTTTATAAAGCTAGATTCTTGTAGTGAAATGACGCAATGAGGAATCAGATTTTTCTGAAGAATAATTTAGAAATTCAGCTAATGGTATACAATACCTATCCAAGTTGCATCGACCGGCTGAACGATAATTCAGCATCGTATAGCAATGATTGTCTATAAATGCGTTGCCCAAAGAAGCTCGAAAATTATTCAATCCTGGGCAGTTCTCACATGTTGATGCTGGATTTGCACATAATATAGATAAAATACAGTCCTGGTATTGTCGATCTCTTTCAATTAGTAACAGCGTCCATATTGGTTCCATAAATAATTAATTTTACGTTTTGATTTAGGTATTATACATATGTAAACTGTATGCGTTCCGTTGCTGCCTGGTTGCGTACAGTTTTTAGGACGAAGCAGAAAAAACTTAGAAAACTCAAGGTGTACACCATATCTTTCCAGGCATTATACATGTCAGTCTATGGATAATTTGGAATCCAATATCGGGGCTGCAAGTACATCGGGCTCAACTGAACCAAAATCCGAACCATCTGGACTGCCGCAAGATCTGTTTCCTGTTGTAAGTTAATCAACTATAAACTGCCTTGAAAGAAATAAGAATATCTCAAAATATTTTGTCTGAAAAAGTTGATATGGTAATACAAGATGTGGGAGTTCTTAAGGATGAACGTGTTAAGCTGAAAAATTAACTGTTACCCTCTAATGAATGCCACAAATCTCACTAGAATATCATTACAAAATTGCAGTCAGAAATTGTAAAATCGTAAAATACGAAGGGCAAAAATTGTTAAGCGTTTTGCAATTCAGTTGCGATCTGACGAGTAATGTGAAAAATAAATCATTTTTCAATCATCTCATCAGGCTATAGCGGCTGAACTGCTAACTTATTACACTGATTTTTTCCTTTATATATAGGAATCAACCATGCATTTGTAGTTTTAGCGGATTTTACAATTAGCTGATAGATAATAATTTGACGAAGAGGAGAAATTCTTAAGAGTTTCAGTCGCTATTGCCTGATGAGATGACTGAAAAATGATTTATCCTTGTCAGACCAAAACTGAATTATAAAACTTTTTACAATTTCTCAACGTCGAAAAATTGTTATCTATCTGGCTAATTCCGGAATGCAATGAAATGAGCGAGGGATGAGCGAAAAGCAGTTCGACAAAATATTGCAAATAATGCAACCTGTTTCTGGTGAGACAAGACACCATCATAAGCCAATGCATATATGTTCACGAAATACTATGGCATTACCACTGAGATATCTTGCTACAGGAAGAAGTTTTGATGATCTGAAATTTTCGACTGTCATATCACCTGCTATTGGTTTAAAATAATTTTGGTTATTTAATGGTTTAAAATTCGTAAAGTAATGCTTAATTATTGTAAATGGTTCAAGTACAATCTCTGACTGCGATACTAAACTACTGTTGCTATTTGGTGGAATCTCTATGGAAACCCCACAATTAAGGTGTCATGTAATCAAATTACAAGTGGTTTATAGGATCGTTTTATTGGCAATCGTTAATGCTCGAAAAGAGTTCATCATGGTTGATGATGGCTTGAATGGTCGTGTTTCAGATGGGGGCGTTCTCTACTAGTTCAAAATCACTTATAAACAAAACTTGTACTAACCAAATTTTAACAGCAAGAGACAAATGACAACAAAGTATTGAAGAGTATTGATGCGCACCCTATACACGATCATTAATAATGACAATATGCCCACCACGCATCAGTATTTATGTGTCAAAATCAAAAAATCCGGATTTACATAATTACCGGTCAAATAATATTCAATTCATCACTTTACACGATCAATATTAATATTGATCCGTGTAATGCTTGCCAAAAATATTTTTTCCTGGTTGTATGAAGATAACTGCTGAGTAACGCCTGTTTAAGTAATAACGTAGAAAAATATAGAGCAATTTCGAGACCTTGTGTTTTTGCTAAAA
The DNA here is from genome assembly GCA_958295665.1 of Tipula vernalis. Classification (NCBI taxonomy): domain Eukaryota; kingdom Metazoa; phylum Arthropoda; class Insecta; order Diptera; family Tipulidae; genus Tipula; species Tipula vernalis. The sequence continues at coordinate 288,895,050 of OY282560.1, forward strand.
TATCCTCCAGTCAATTTAGATCATGGTCAACTACTGGTTGTCTGAATTTAACTCATCATATAAGTAAATGTTTAGATAAAAAGCAGTATGTTTCTTCAGTTTTTATCGATCTTAGTGAAGCGTTTGCATACAGTTTCGAATAAATTGTTATTAATAAATTTAAAAAAATGGAGGTAGTACATGCTGATCTAAAATATTTTTAAGTAATATGATAGATGTAAATTTAGGAATCCCACAAGGTTCGGTTCTTGGTATATTTGTAAATAACATTACTCAATTAAGGATTATTGAATCAATTCAAATGTATGCTGATGATATCGTTCTAGTTTATATTAGTCATTGCTTAAGTGAGCTCAGAGTGGAGGAACTCAGATTCTTCTTTGGATTAGCCGGATTCTATCTTCGTTTCATCCGGAACGCAAAACTTGCAAAGCCATGTGCCAAAAACTCTTTCAAAAAAAAAAAAAAATATAAATCTCAAGACCGAAGAAGAAGCTGCTTTCAACAAAATAAAAACCTCATTCATCTCCAACGAAGTTCTTTTATCATTCCCAGATTTCCAAAAGGAATTTGAACTGGGTATAATCGCCTATAACTTCATACTAGGTGTAGTTTTATTTTAGGAGGGAACGCCAATCATGTTCCTCTAAAAAATTATGCGACTAACGAGAAGCAAATGCTTGCCACAATTTGGGCGTTACCCTTTATGCGAAATATCCTTTACGGATCAAAGAAAATGAACATATTCACAGATCATGTAAACCATTGAAATATGCCTTAAGCAGTAAAAATTACAATACCAAGATGAAACCTTGGAAAGCTATCCTCGAAGAGTATAATCACGAGCTAAAATATCAACCTTTACTGGTCAAGCGTTGTATTACATGCCAGCAGAATAACTAAGATCGTCGTCCAAATAAACCTATTGTTACTCCCCAGTCCTGGGCCTACACTCAATTTAGATATTTATTTTAGATGAGTGTGAAGTTTATGCTAAAAAAAATAACAAAAAATTACACTGTTAAATTAGCTATTTTCCAATTGGAATTTAAATTATATGAAAATTTAAATTTTTTGTAATTTTGGATTTTTCGTACCACCAAACAGATTCTTTTCATCAGAAAACAGGTTCTTTTCATCCTTTTCAGATAGCTGGACCATCTGTTTATATCGTTAACCAAAAGCATCCAATTGTGTTGAACATTACTATACTTCAGATAATTTAAAAGTTGACTGAATTTTGATGGTTTAAATAATTATTTAGCGCCGATCCTGGAAATGTCCCGAAGGCCCCGCACATTTCTTAGAATAGCTAAGCCATATAGCGGTCAATGTCACAGCCGATCCAATTATGATGAACTATAATATATTTCACAGTTTTTGGAATTTTTAATAATTTTCCATTATTTTAAAAGTTTTATATCGCCGACCGCAGAGATGTCCACAAGGTCTTGCCCATAGTTTCGGATAACTTGGCCATATTCCAGTATACATGGTCAACCTTATCCAATTGTGATGAACTATACTATACTTCACAGAGTTTAGAATTTTTAATAATTTTATTGGTTTTAAAAGTTGTTGTATCTCCGATCACAAGGATGTCCACAAGGTCTTGCCTATATTTTTGGATAACTTGACCATATGCCAGTCTACGTGGTCAATTTTAATCAGTTGTGATGAACTATACTATACTTCACAAAATTTAGAATATTTAATAATTTTATTGGTTTTATAAATTGTTGTATCTCCGATCGCAGAGATGTCCACAAGGTCTGGCCTATATTTTTAGATAACTTGGCCATATTCCAGTCTACGTGGTCAACCTTATCCAATTGTGATGAACTATACTATACTTCACAGAGTTTAGAATTTTTAACATTTTTATTGGTTTTAAAAATGGTTGTATCTCCGATCGCAGAGATGTCCACAAGGTCTGGCCTATATTTTTGGATAACTTGGCCATATTCCAGTCTACATGGTCAACCTTATCCAATTGTGATGAACTATACTATACTTCACAGAGTTTAGAATTTTTAATAATTTTATTGGTTTTAAAAATTGTTGTATCTCCGATCACAGAGATGTCCACAAGGTCTGGCCTATATTTTTGGATAACTTGACCATATGCCAGTCTACATGGTCAACCTTATCCAATTGTGATGAACTATACTATACTTCACAGAGTTTAGAATTTTTAATAATTTTATTGGTTTTAAAAATTGTTGTATCTCCGATCACAGAGATGTCCACAAGGTCTGGCCTATATTTTTGGATAACTTGGCCATATTCCAGTCTACGTGGTCAATCTTATCCAATTGTGATGAACTTTACTATACTTCACAGAGTTTAGAATTTTTAATATTTTTATTGGTTTTATAAATTGTTATATCTCCGATCGCAGAGATGTCCACAAGGTCTGGCCTATATTTTTGGATAACTTGGCCATATGCCAGTCTACGTGGTCAATCTTATCCAATTGTAATAAACTATACTATAGTACACAGAATTTAGAATTTTTTAAAATTTTATTAAATTATTAAAAATTTTAAATTCTGTGAAGTATAGTATAGTTTATCATAATTAAATAAGATTGACCAGGTAGACTGGCATTTGGCCAAGTTATTCAAAAATATAGGCCAGACCTTGTGGACATCTCTGCGATCGGAGATACAACAATTTTTAAAATCAATAAAATTATTAAAAATTCTAAATTCTGTAAAGTATAGTATAGTTCATCACAATTGAATAAAATCGACCAAGTAGACTGGCATATGGTCAAGATATCCAAAAATATAGGCCAGACCTTCTGGACATCTCTGTGATCAGAGATACAACAAATTTTAAAATCAATAAAACAATTAAAAATTCTAAATTCTGTGAAGTATAGTATAGTTCATCACAATTGGATAAGATTGACCACGTAGACTGGCATATGGCCAAGTTATCCGAAAATATAGGCCAGACCTTGTGAACATCTCTGTGATCGGAGATACTATATTTAAAATATATAAAATTATTAAAAATTCGAAATTCTGTGAAGTATAGTATAGTTCATCACAATCGAATAAGATTGACCACGTAGACTTGTATATGGTCAAGTTATTCAAAAATATAGGCCAAAACTTATGGACATCTCTGTGATCGGAGATACAACCATTTTTAAAACAACTAAAATTTTAAAAAATTCTAGTTTCTGTGAAGTATAGTATAGTTCATCACAATTGGATAAGATTGACTACGTAGACTGGTTTATGGTCAAGTTATCCAAAAATATAGACAAGACCTTGTGGACATCTCTGTGATCAGAGATACAATTTTTAAAACAAATAAAATTATTAAAAATGTGAAATTCTGTGAAGTATAGTATAGTTCATCACAATTGGATATGGTTGACCACATAGACTGGCATTTGGTCAAGACATCCAAAAATATAGGCCAGACCTTGTGGACATCTCTGTGATCGAAGATACAACAATTTTTAAAACAAATAAAATTTTAAAAAATTCTAAATTCTGGGAAGTATAGTATAGTTCATCACAATTGGATAAGATTGACCATGTAGACTGGAATATGGCCAAGTTATCCAAAAATATAGGCCAGACCTTGTGGACATCTCTGCGATCGGAGATACAACAATTTATAAAACCAATAAAATTATTAAAAATTCGAAATTCTGTGAAGTATAGTATAGTTCATCACAATTGATTAAAATTGACATTGTAGACTGGCATATGGTCAAGTTATCCAAAAATATAGGCTAGAAATTGAGGACATCTCTGTGATCGGAGATACAACAATTTTTAAAACCAATAAAATTATTAAAAATTCTAAACTCTGTGAAGTATAGTATAGTTCATCACAATTGGATAAGGTTGACCACGTAGACTGGAATATGGCCAAGTTATCCAAAAATATAGGCCAGACCTTGTGGACATCTCTGCGATCGGAGATACAACAATTTTTAAAACCAATAAAAATATTAAAAATTCTAAACTCTGTGAAGTATAGTATAGTTCATCACAATTAGATAAGGTTGACCACGTAGACTGGAATATGGCCAAGTTATCTAAAAATATAGGCCAGACCTTGTGGACATCTCTGCGATCGGAGATACAACAATTTTTTAAACAAATAAAATTATTAAAAATTCTAAATTCGGTGAAGTATAGTATAGTTCATCACAATTGAAATAAGATTGACCACGTAGACTGGCATATGGCCAAGATATCCAAAAATATAGGTCAGACCTTGTGGACATCTCTGTGATCGGAGATACAACAATTTTTAAAATCAATAAAATTATTAAAAATTCGAAATTCTATAAAGTATAGTATAGTTCATCACAATTTAATAAAATCGACCAAGTAGACTGGCATATGGTCAAGATATCCAAAAATATAGGCCAGACCTTGTGGACATCTCTGTGATCAGAGATACAACAAATTTTAAAATCAATAAAATTATTAAAAATTCTAAATTCTGTGAAGTATAGTATAGTTCATCACAATTGGATAAGATTGACCACGTAGACTGGCATATGGCCAGCGAGTTATCTGAAAATATAGGCAAGACCTTGTGGACATCTCTGTGATCGGAGATACTATATTTAAAACATATAAAATTATTAAAAATTCGAAATTCTGTGAAGTATAGTATAGTTCATCACAATCGAATAAGATTGACCACGTAGACTGGTATATGGTCAAGTTATTCAAAAATATAGGCCAGAACTTATAGACATCTATGTGATCGGAGATACAACCATTTTTAAAACAACTAAAATTTTAAAAAATTCTAGATTCTGTGAAGTATAGTATAGTTCATCACAATTGGATAAGATTGACTACGTAGACTGGTTTATGGTCAAGTTATCCAAAAATATAGACAAGACATTGTGGACATCTCTGTGATCAGAGATACAATTTTTAAAACCAATAAAATTATTAAATATTCTAAATTCTGTGAAGTATAGTATAGTTCATCACAATTGGATAAGGTTAACCACATAGACTGGCATTTGGTCAAGATATCCAAAAATATAGGCCAGACCTTGTGGACATCTCTGTGATCGGAGATACAACAATTTTTAAAACAAATAAAATTTTAAAAAATTCTAAATTCTGGGAAGTATAGTATAGTTCATCACAATTGGAAAAGATTGACCACGTAGACTGGCATATGGTCAAGTTATCAAAAAATATAGGCAAGACCTTGTGGACATCTCTGTGATCAGAGATACAACAACTTTTAAGATCAATAAAATTATTAAATAGGTATTCCAAATTTTGTGAAGTATAGTATAGTTTATCACAATTGGATAAGGTTGACCACGTTAACTGGCAAATGGCCAAGTTATCCGAAACTATGGGCAAGACCTTGTGGACATCTCTGCGGTCGGCGATATAAAACTTTTAAAATAATGGAAAATTATTAAAAATTCCAAAAACTGTGAAACATATTATAGTTTATCATAATTGTATCGGCTTAGTGACATTGACCGCTATATGGCTTAGCTATTCTATGAAATGTGCGGAGCCTTTGGGACATTTCCAGGATCGGCGCTAAATAATTATTTAAACCATCAATATTCAGTCAACTTTTAAATTATCTGAAGTATAGTAGTGTTCAACACAATTGGATGCTTTTGGTTAACGATATAAACAGATGGTCCAGCTATCTGAAAAGGATGAAAAGAACCTGTTTTCTGATGAAAAGAATCTGTTTGGTGGTACGAAAAATCCAAAATTACAAAAAATTTAAATTTTCATATAATTTAAATTCCAATTGGAAAATAGCTAATTTAACAGTGTAATTTTTTGTTATTTTTTTTTTTAGCATAAACTTCACACTCATAATAAGAATAGAATCAGTTGAAATTTAGATGTAAAACAAATAAGATTAAAATAAAAAATTCGGGGTGGGGTGTGTCTTCTACATGGCCGTAGGTGTTTTGCTTGATAACGTTTATAAGTGATGAGAGAAATGGCATGTTTGTTAAAATAAATTTATTTTGTAATTTTTAATTTTAATTAAAATTTGTGATGCTTAGAATAATTATTTTAATTTAATATAAATTATCCGCAACAGTTTCTTCACTCACATTGAATTGCAATGATTAGATAAGGCGTTCTCTCGCTAAAGTGCAATCAATAATTGTAAATCGCTACTTTGTAGTTTGTAATTTTAATTAAAATTTATGCGGAAATAAATTATTTAAATCTAAAATAAATTATCGGCCACAGGTTCTTTAAGCACAAGTTGATACTAGAATGTGCTCTCATGCATTATAAATCACCAGTTTGTAGGAAATAAATTATTTTAATTTACAATTAATTATCTGCTGCAATTTGTTTATGAGATGAGGCGTTCTCTATCTACAATGCTGTTTTGTAGACTATAATTTTAATTAAAATTTATGTGGAAGTTAATTATTTTAATTTAAAATAAGTTATCTGCCCAGATTGATTACGCACAAATTGACACCAGAATTATTCCAATCATGATGCATTCTCTCTCTACAGTGCTCTCAAACATTAGAAATCGCTATTTTTTACTTTGAAATTTTAATTAAAATTTATATGAAAATTAATTATTTTAATTTACAATAAATTATCTACCATAGATTCTCTACGCACAAATTGACACCGAAATTTTTAAAATATAAAATCATATGTGGCGTTCTCTAGCTACAGTGCTCTCAATCATTGAAAATCGTTATTTCGTAGTTTGTAATATTAATTAACATTTTTATGGAAATTAATTATTTTAATTTACATTAAATTATCTGCCGCAGTTTCTCTACTCATAAATTAACACCAGAATTACTCCGATCAGATGTGACGTTCGCTCGCTACAATGCTGTCAAAGTCACAAGTATTGTAAACCGCCATTCTGTAGATTTTAATATAAATTAAAATTTATGTGGAGGTTAATTATTTTAATTTAAAATAAATTAACCATCACTGTTTATTTACGCAAAAATTGACACCATCGGATCTCCCTTCGTATGAACCATTCTCTCCGGAATGGTTCAAGCATTTAAATTGCTCGAAATCAGAGGTTAACGGCACGGCTTTCCTCGCAACCAGATGAAGCCTAAGGACCAACTTAGGTGATCATATATAGTTAAATTAAAGGTAATGCTTATAGTTATTTCGTGTCACTCATTTTCTGAACGTACGGTGTAAGACGTATCACATCAAAAATGATTTTTTTAATAAAAAATCAATAAAAAATTTAACTTGGATATTTAAGGGAAATTCTGCTAAATAATTTACTTAATACTGAATGAACCAAATCAATTTCAATCTAATATTTAAATATAAGAATTATACATAAATTTAAACCTAAAACTTTTCAGTTTCTACACTTTTTGATTTTCAAAATTTTCTAAATTAACAATTTTTTTAGAAATGTGTGCATTTTTCACAAATAATCGGGTGTATCATACCTTAAACCTTATGGATAACAATACCTTATACAAAAAGAGTATGGAATATCAAGAGTATCGAAGCTGAATAAAAAATTTAATCAGATGTAGCACCAATAAATGATATTATTTTTGTTTTTTCGACCAGTTACAACAACACTAGTATTCAACTAATCATTTCTGCCCCTAATTTCCTATTCGTCCATTGTTTTATTTCTAAAATTGAAAACACATCACTAAAGTAATATGGTTGTATAACCTCATGCATAACCGCTTTTTTGTATGAAAATTTGGCTTCAGTTTCGCTTCTCTTGATATTACATTCTCCTTGTTATACTAAAAATAAATTAACTAACAATTTTACGCCAATACAATACTGTTATTACACATATAAACTACTGTCTAAATATTTTATTTTGTTAATCTTCTTGTGTTGGACACATTCATATATTAGTCAAAATATTTGCTGTACATACTTATGGTATACAATATAAAATTCAATTTACCAGCAAAATAAAATTTAAGAGCCTAAATGAAAATATAAAATTTCAAAGTAATCAAATGTTTAGAATCCCATTTGGGTTAAAATAACAAATCCCAATTTAATCTTTTGTACCTGAATTACCAGAACAAAATAATGTCTTTTTCTTGGAAAAATAAACACTTTTTTGCATTTACAGGTACCTACAAAAATTAACTTTTTTTTTACTGTACAATACATAACTATTGAAACTATTTTTTTTTTATGTAGTACAATTTGGCATAAGCCTGTACATAAAATAGTAAACGTTTCAAATTAATGACTTGGAACTAAAATAAACAATAAATAATCTGTAAAGTATATTAAAAACAATCAATATTTTATTACCATTATTAATACACCTCCCTATCATTTATGTATAATGCACCACCGTACACATTTGGATATTAAATTTGAAAGTCTCTCGTTCTCACAGAACACAGCCACAATAAAATCCAATCAGTTGTGATTTATTATAATTTTCGGGTTTTAGTTTGTTTCAAATTCAAAATTTATTACGAAAGAAGTATTACAAGAATAAAACTTTTAGACAATTTGTAGTAATATTGATTTTTAACAAAAAAAAAGAAAAAATTAAACTTTTAAAAAAAAATAAAAGTTTCGATATTCTACCAAAAAGTTTCTTTTCGCTAGTGCTTGTGTTCGCCTTTTCAGTTATTGTAAATTTAAAGGATCAATATTACATAAAAGCAGGTCAACCTTGGTTTGTGTTAAGGGATTTTTTTCACTGCGGAATATGTCTTGTATACAGTATGGAATTAACATACATGTTGGTTATTTTTGAGGTTTGTAAAATTATTTGGGATTTACACATAAGGTTTTTTTATGTTAAGCAAGTTGTAACCACCATGCTACTACATTATTAAATTTTATTGTAACACGCATAAATCGAGATTAAATTGGTTTTTGGTATGTAAAATTTGAAACCCTAATTTTTACACTTAAGGCTATCAGCAATGCAATAGTTTTCTTGCGTTGTGATACATTTCTGCTATTTAAATTTATTACACAAATATATAGGGGGGCACAGGTAAATAAAAAGATATTACAAATTATTATTATTATTTCGAATACGACCCTTAAAATGATCTCTTAAAATGTTAAAATCGAAAAGTTCTGAACATTGGTTAAAATATTTAGAGTTAAACAATTCCATAATTCGTACAATAAAAATCAATAGTCGTGGTCAAAGAATTCTCGTTAGAACATAAAATGAATATAAATCAAGCAATACCGGGCAATCAATCTTACCACAAATTACGTCCCGAGCAAATACTGCATGAATGCTCTCCCTTCTAAATTCAAGATTAAGAAGGTTCAAAAGTTTACAACGACCGGCATAAGGGGAGGTAAACTAAATCAGGAAATTGACCGCGGAAGTCTTCGGAGGGATAATATTAAGAACTTTTTTTGAATCCGTTCAATATGACCCCATATGGGGACCCCAGATAACTACAGCGTATTCTTAATTAGGCCTAACAAAGGAAATATATAAGATCTGACTGTATGGGTCAGAAAATTGACGAACACTTCTTCTTATCAATTTTCACGTCTTGCAAAGACATAGTTTTACATTTGAAGGTATTAAGAACTAAACGACTTTCGACAGTCCAATGAACAATATTAATAAACAGTAATGGACCTAAATGACTAACCTGCGGTTCACCAGATGAGACTGTAAACTAATCAGAATAAATTTGACCACTTGAGATCTTTGGGACCAATAAGATGTTATCCATTTTATAAGAATGAAATTAGAATTCACTTTAATCAATTTATCAATTAATAATTTTTGATTAAATTTGTCAAAGGCCTTTCTGAAATCTGTATACAATAGGATGAACTTGGGCACCTTTTTCTAAACAGATTATCTTTAACAAATACCACAAGATTGGTTGTCGTTGACCTACCAGAAACAAAACCTTGTTGTTGGGGAACAATTAAGTTTTTCAAAAAGTTTAGGAATAGCATATAAAATAGTTATTCCTCTATAATTCTCAACTAAATTTTTTGGCCCAGATGATCAGTTACCATGCCTTGGTCAGAGTGAGATGTTGAAATTATCGACTGAATATACGGATGTGAAAAATGTACCAAATAATTCGCACACGGAATTTAGATCATGAGCTTCTCATCATTGTAACTGATGGATAAAGCATAACCAACAGACTTTCTTCCACAGTTAATATAATGCCAAAAACAAGATAGATTCAACTTGATGCCAAATTCAATTCCCAACAATTACCATACATAAATTGATTCAAACCCTTAAGCTCATACCGAAGGTGAGAACACAATGATTTTGCATTGTCTAATGCGATCGTCTTTTTATATAGTCTGAGCGCCTTTGTTTACGCTTATATAAATTAGCAAATCTTTTTGTTGAACCACTGTTCACGATATGAATTTAGTTTGTTGACAATTTTTGGTCAGTTAAAACCAGTTCCAGAAGTGTGCCATTATAATTGTGCACTTCATTATGTTGCCCATTTCAAAAATTGAATCTATCACCCAAGTGGTATGGGTAGTGTTAAAAAACGGTGTAAGTATTTCGTTAATTCGATTCCAATTTAAGCAAGGGTAAGTTAAAATCTCAAACGATGCACGAACTAACATTTTCTTCCATTTTGGGATGGATCTTATTTTCAAATATATAGCACAAACGAAAAAATTTCCTTGAGCCATGTTTACCTTTACTAAAAGGATTACAATATCGGCCGGATGCAATATTCATATGTTGACATTTAAAATTTTGGATTACAGCAATTAATCACCCACAACATCAAGTCCTCTCCAATGTGTCCAGTTTTAAAAGACCCACTCAAATATTTCGTTGGAAAGCTGCCAATCAAACAAATAATCCATTAGATAGTTATAGGGTTTTACGGGGGAAAATCGATTGGTGACCTCAAGTTTAACCTTGAAATTCGTTGTCAAGGTTATTTCAACGTCATATCTTATTTTTTTGCAGGAAGCCTCATTTTTGAGCCCTGATTCTTAAAGAGCGTTAAATATTGAAAATGACACCATTCAGATTATCGTCAAGGTCATTTAAAGGTCAACTGAAGGTCAGTGAACAAATTTAAAATGCCGATGTTTTTTTTCGCTTCTTCTCCTGTATTTGGATGTTTATAAATGTATTTTAAGCTCTTTCACAATCCGGGGTCAAAAATGAAGGTTTCTGTTAAAAAATAAGAGTTGAAATCATATAACTTGTATAAAGGTTATTCTTCTGATTGGTGCTTTCCTGACGAAATATTTGAGTGGGTCTTTTAACATGGAAACATGGAATACCCAGTATATTGTAGATGTCAGATAAAAACAAAATTAGAGTGCTATTGTCGTTTAACAACTTTACCTATACAAATAGGAAAACACCAACATGTACATTCCCGCCACGTTGTTTTTGGTCTGGGGATCGCGAGAGTTATGTAATATATCAAACCTAATACAGCAAAAGTGTACCAGTTTCTTAGGAAATATTTGGATTCAACTGTTACTAGATGTTTGTCGCACAAACGGAATATAATTCAGGTGGTAAAACAAGTAATTTGGCTGACCATTTAGAAAGATGTCACCCAAAATTAAATGGAGAATCAGTTTTTTAAACGATCTCGTTAACATTACGCCTAAGCTTTTACTAACAGCAAAAACAAAAGCTAAATATTATATTAGCCGAAACAAATCACATTCCAATAACAGTGATTTGTGTAGTTCGACTGTAACCTGTCATTGTGTTGCTAAGAACGTCGATTTAAAGTCAGTCAACATCGCACCCTAATTGAAGTTTTTCTTGAATGGAACATTAAACTAATCAGTATTATTTAGTGCGCAAGAGGTGCCAACAGAATGGAATATCACATTTTATAGGATACAGTAAATTTTAAAACTACCCGATAGGGAGATACATTTTAAAATTGGAAATAGCTCCTGTGCAGCTGTCCAGCGAAAAATTATATATCTTAAAAGATTATGAGATGGTTTTAACGGGTTTCGAAAAATTCTCCAGAGAAATATCTGGAAATAGTCACTTTACCATATCATTAATAAGCCCAATGTCTCATGGATTATAGTTAAACTTATTAGAAACTAAAAAGTCGCTTAACACTGAAGAAGGGATAAAGCTTTGTACTCAGTTAAAGCAAAATATAATTGAGCGGTTGTATCCTTAGGAACAAATTAATGTGGTACTCTATTAGATCTCAACAAATTAACGTAGTATACACTTTTAAATCTGATGGTTTTCTTTGAAAATAAAATGCGATACATGGTGACATTTCATTAGAAAATCTTAATTGGTCACGTCCTGTGTGATTATTGAAAATGACACCGAAGCTAATTTTGAATTAAAATCAAAAATACCTAATCATTTTCTGGAGATGTATTATCATAGCTAGAAACAAACATTTCTGAAAGGCAGTCTTTCTATAATTTAGATGTCACTTATTAAAAAGGTAATACACTGAAAGTTCTTTAGTGGACAGGAAATCCAATTATTTAGAGTTCTGGAAAGGAACTAGAAAATGTTTTTCTTTCTTTTATGTTCATGTTTTATGACGTCAGTAGCTTATTATGGTTTGGTAATTCGAGAATGGGCAATGAAATATTTGTGTTTTCCAGCCACATCCGTCGAATCCGAACGTGTATTGAGCACTATGATATAAATAATAAGTGACCGGTGCTCACATCTAAAGCATAAAAATGTGGATATGCTCACCTTTTTACAGAAAAATTATTTGTTTAGCTTTTTTCTTTAAGTTTATGTCAAAATTCATTTGCAATGATTAAATGTAAACATTCAAACATAACTGAAATATTCAGCGGAGAGTGGAAAATACTTGACGATCCAGTCAAATATGTTCGTAAAAATTGTGACGAAATTATTTTTCTATTTCCATGATCATGTCATATAATTTATTCGTTTTAAAGTTTGATTGATTATTAAGAAGTAATAGGTTGTGGCGTTGTTAATATATTTCAAGTTCTTCCACTCTATCCATTAAGTTGCTATTGCTAAATCTGTATTGAATTTTTAGGTTGGTTTCTTGATTAGTATATGTGTGGCCATCTTCCGCTAAGTGCTGTGCATAATTTGATTTGTAATTATGCCGCACCTGTTTAAGTTCGTCTGTGTGTTTTTTAAATCGCACTGTAAATGATCGACCCGTTTGGCTAATATAAAATGGAACACAATCATTACATGACAGTTGGTAAACTCCGCTTTCTTGTTGTTCTTTCTTTTGCGTTCGTAATAAATGCGAAAGTTTTTGATTGGTTTTATTTTTTTACGAACCCAAAAGAAAGAACAACATGAAAGCGGAATATACCGAATGTCATGTAATGATTGTGAACAATTTTATATTGGCCAAACGGGACGTTCATTTACAGTATGATTTAAAGAACACACAAATTATGCACAACATTTAGCGCAAGATGGCCACACATATACTAATCAAGAAACCAACCTAAAAATTCTATACAGATTCAGCGAAGGCAACTTAATTAACTTATATTAACAGCGCCACAACTCATTAATTCTTAATGATCAAACAAACTTTAAAACGAATAAATTATATGACATGATCATGGAAAGTTTAGTTGTAAATTGACACTGACGAAGAGCGAAGCTCGAAACCAGTCTTAGAAACTTTTTTTTTAAAACAAATATCACGATTAAAGAAAATCAATAAAGTTTATGTTTTTTAAAATTAATTTTTAAATTTTTTAATTTCCACTTAAAACATGTGATAAAGACGCAAAAAACCAAGTAATAATTGATCATAACCATTATTATAATACTTTACTTTTAGTTGGTTTAACGCAAAGTGAATTATTTTTGGCCCATGACGAAATATTCCTAAGATCTCACCATAAATATAGAATTGCAAATCATCTTTGTAGAGATGAAATAGACAATTAAAAATATTCCAAGGTAGGTCAAAGGGACTAAAATTGATCCTTGAGTCACCTCAGCCACTATATTACTTAAGCTTCACGATTTGTTTACGATTACTCAAATAAGAATGAAGCAACAAAATAGCAGAATCGGAAAACGAACTTTAACTTTTGCAGAACTTCAGCAAAAGGATATTATTAGCACAATCAAACGCTTTAGAAAAGTCTAATATTCTCAAGTGCAATAGTAGTACTATGGCCAGATTTGTATCCAGATTGGAAAATCGGTCGAATGTCACAAATAGTAGAAATTACATCAAGTAAAAGACTAAAATTTCATTCGTAGTTGTTGTAAATATATTGTTCATTATCTTCAACAATATTTTGAATTTCATGACTGAACTGAATTAACCTATCGCAAAATTTTGCTAATTTTGGTTCTTGTGTTTTCGTCATTCATGAGAAGTGTATCGTGTACTCGTAAGTAATACGAATCTAATTTTTGGAGTTATTCTTATTAAGAATTCGAATGCCAAAAAATCAGAAAAATGTTGCACATTTTAATCATTAATAAATTTGATGGATATAAACATAAATTTTTAAAGAAATATTAAAGCTCAAAAAAGATCGAAGAAAAAAAAATTTCTAAGGATGTGATGTTCATTATTATTATTAATAAACGAACCAATTAAGTAACTGTTGTGTATGACCGTCAGATGGATTAAAAAAACCATTATAATTTTAACATAAAGTAAACTTTTGACAAAATAATTTCATGTATCATTTTTTATATAATTCATTTATTATGTTTTTATTTTATTTTTTTTAATTTTCTTTAATCTTCTCAACCACACTAATTTAATATAACACTATATTTAATACAACACATAATCCTGAAACTTTTTAGGTTTATTAATCAACGATTCACTACACAAATTATGGCTTTGCTCTCCATTCTGAACCGGATAACCATCCCCATTCATTGACTCAGCGTCCTCATCATCACTCCCCTTATCCCTTTCCATATTATTCTCTTCTACCTCAATAAAACCTTCTGACTCAATATTATCTCTAATATCTATGATTATTATCTATAATAATCTCCTCACTACTTGAATCATCCTTATTATGGTAAAACATAACAATGTTAAATCCCTTATTATTATCATCCCTAACTTTATCTACCATTTCCGAAATACCGCCTAAATTTTGATTGCCAGGGGGCCTATTCTCGAATTCCACATCCTTTTTCCACATTTGGACATCTGTCAAATCTCATAAAAATTGAATTTTTTCGATACTAAGGGAATATTTCCGAATGGGTTTAAGCATCTGGAAAAATTCCCCATATAGGAAAATGTCAATGCCGCATGTGTTTTATATATGAATTACAATTTTCGAACGTTTTATTGTGAACTTTGACAGATGTCCACATGTGGAAAATGGATGTGGAATTCGAGAATAGGCCCCCAGAGTCCGGTTTCGCTTGCCCATTACATAAAATAATGAAATATAAGAAAATTCAAGCGCATACAACAATGAAATTCAATCAGCGCACGAATAATGTGTACGGCCGAAAATAAAACTAACATTAGGTATCCACCGAGGGAAACAAAGTTTTTTATAAACGTAATGAAATTCTTTATTTGAAATGGAATATTTATTTCCTTCACTGAATCTGCTCTTTAAACAACAAAAAAAAAAAAACAAAAAAACAAAAAAATTTACCTCTCTCTTGCTTTTACGAACATTTTTGTTTCCTTGTTTTTGTTTTTTTTTTTGGTATATTATGTAGATGTACGTCTGTATATTATCTTGTACGTACGTAATTGAGTCGATTGTTGTCGATTAGTTTTAGTTTAGAAAAAAAATGTATGAACGGCGGTCGTGCGATTTTTTGTATCGCAAAATAAAAAAGATGAATTATGGGTTTTCTTAATTAAAATACCCATTTTTCGTCTAATATGAATGAAAACAAATTGATTTTGTTTCGTAATAATACGGCCCAAAACCTACATAGGAATTCAAACATAATATTTTTCTTAAAATCGATTTCTCTATAAAGTTAGCAGTTGGTTGGACTAATAAAGTTTAATTTAAAATTGTTTGTGCAAATTAAAAATTAAGACAAAAAAACACATTTAAAGGAACAAACAGTTACTCGCGACATGATGTGTTCTTTATAAATAGTAGATCTACAAATAAAGAAAAGTGAGTTTTCCAGCGAGTGTAAAATTTCTCAAGCATGCGGTAAATCACTTTTGTTACGCGTCGAATATGCCATTTTTCGTTGTATACTGACGAAAAATACCTAAATTAAACAATTACAATCACTGGAAAACTTTCACTTTTCTTTACTTGTAGAACAATCTACTATTATTTGTGTAAATTGTCCCTTTTAAAGTGGAGAAAAAAAGAAAAACTGATTTTTTTGTTTCCTTCACATTTTTATTTATATTTCGATAATGGATGAACGGCCGTTAACGGGACAAAAACCTTTTCACGTGGTTCGACGACCTCTTTATAACAATTTTTATTTTTGAAAATCGCAGAAAATATTTCTCTCATTTAAGGTCGCCGGGCCGCGCGTTGTTTTTTTATTTATAACTCGGTAAGGGTTGGACGGCCTTTAGTCGACCAACACAATTTAATTTGCATGAAACGATCAAACTATCCTAATTCATATACTACCAAACTATCCTATTCTATGTGACCTCTTACTTTATACTCTAGGCGTATGTACATAGTTCTACATTGAAAGGCCGTGTCTCACAATCTTCTGCTTTTTTGTCTTAAGTTTTAATATGCACAAACAATTTTGAAGACATATTTTAAGCAGTTTTGAATTAAGCTTCATTATTAGTTCAACCAACTTCTCTAATTTTACAATGAAATCGATTTTAAAGGAAATATTTTTTGAATTCCTATAGATTGTGTGCCGTACATGATGTCAAAATATAAAGTGTACGCTGTTTAATGCGGGACACCCTTAAAATTGAAGAAGCATCCCGTTTTCACCCTTTTTCTTTATTTTAAAAGTCCTATAGGGTCAAACTAAAATACTTGAACTTAATTTCCGGCAGAGATATGTGAAAATGGACACGCGTTTTTCAGTAGTAAACTACTTGTAATTGTTAATTTTATTTTTTAAATTACTGAATATCTGTGAATTTATTTATTTATTTAGTTATCCTTATCACCAACTTATTTAATTGTTTATATAGTTATAACGAACTGGTTACATTATTAAAAGAATTAATAAAATTATATCATTAAAATATTTCAAAATTTTTTTTTTTTTCAAAATTTACCAATAATCTAAAAGATGCTTTGGCACCAATTTCTTAAATGGGTCTCTACGAATAAAGAGGGGCTCAGTATTTATTAATTTGCATCTACCTCGATATGCTGGAAGTATGAAAGCAAGCAGGCTTACATCTCTAGGTAGCCTTGGGAGAGCTTACATTTAAAAGCGCTTTTACACTCTATCTATGCCATCTGAGTAGTTATTATAAAATAGATTCCATACGGCAAAACCATATTCTAACAATGAACGAACAAACGGGATGTATAAAATTTTAATCACGTAAGAATCCTGAAAATCTTTGGAAAACCTTTTAAAAAACCCAAGCATAGAAAGAATAGAATTCGCTTTAGAGCACCCTCAATGTGCTTATGAAATGATAGATTCGAAGTAAATGTTATACCTACATTTTTAAACTTATCGAAACTTTCAATAATGCAATCGTCAAAAAAGTAAACGTAACTAGCGGGTGAGTGTAATCGGGTGAAGCAGATTGTTTTGCATTTGTAGATCTATAGCATCAAATTATGCGATGTACACTAAGCTTTGAAGTTTGTCGGATCCGATTGAAAGTCAATTGCATCATTGGCGCAAGAAATAGTTGTGAAAATTTTAATGTCGCCCGCATAAATTACTCAGACAATTTACCACATCATTTACGAAAAGAATGAAAAACATGGAGCCAAATGACTACCACCTTGATGGGCTCCTGAAGAACTTTTGAAGTGAAATTATACCAATTTTCACTATTTGAGTTCTAAATTCCAGGTAAGACCTAGTCCAATCAATCGGCAAAACAGTTACAATCCAAGGAGTCAAGTTTCCGCAGCAGCAATTCATGATTGATCTTATCAAAGGCCTTTCACAAATCAGTGTAAATGACCTGTACAAAATTACCATTTAATAGTGCATATAAAATACAATTTGAAAACAAAACTAAGTTAGTTACAGTTGACCTATCAAGGAAAAATTCAAGCTATCCTGTGAAAAATCCATGAGAAATGAATATCTTAACATGAAACCACAATTTCCCTTTAACTAGTTACACACAATGCTTTGTTAAAACTGAAATAATGCAAATACCTCTATAGTTCTCGACATCGCTTCAAGATCCAGATTTAAAAATTGGCTTAATAAGTAAGCGTTCCCATAGAAGAGAGAGGCAACTAGGGAAATATGGCCAGAAATTGCACTACCGGCTAATTTTAGAAAATGAGTGGAATACAATCGAATCCGGAACTTTCATTAATATCAAGGATTGACCATTCGGATAAAATAGTATCTACTTCGAGACGAAACATAGAATATTTTGACTCCCTTAAAACATTATTCAAAATATATAGATTTTGAATTATATACAATGTCCAACAAATTAGTTGTCCATTAGATTTGTTTTTGTAATTAACAAAATGCGAAAAGTTATTCGGCTTTGATTTAGTCGATGATACAAGCTCCAGAATATAACTCCTGTAAAGAATATATATGTTCATATATACTATATTTATATATATATTCTTTAATAGAGTTTCCCAAAATTTGGCTCTTTCCAGCGCCCCTCCTCTCCCCCTCCACGAGTAATACTTTTTGGAAGTTAAAAAATTGAGCGATTTTAGGCTATTCTCGATAGGTAACCATTCTACTTAGGTTGCTTTATCTTAATGTTATAGGCATCATTCTCTTCGTTTTTTATTGAACTTTCATTTGAAGTCAGTTTCAGCCTCATATTTAATATTGGCTAAATGCGACACCAAAAGGTACGATCTTATTTTTTTATTAGAAAATGGCATGTTTTAAAATTTTCGCTAAATCAGTGAATTTTTACTAAAATACGAGTACATAGACTCAGTTTTTTCATGTTTTCATGACCTTTACAAATTTTTGAACCACATTTAATTTTTTCAAACACTTTTAAAGTTGGGTAAAAGCGTTTGAATGCACCCAATTTTTCGGAAATCGTAATATTCACACCTCTGTAACTTTTCTCGTTTTACTCTGAACGACACTAGCTTTTGGAAAGAAGCTCATCGTTTTATCCTCACAACATCTCATGAAATACTTATTTGGATATTGAGATCCTAACTGCGTTATAATTTTTTAAAACACCTAATAACTCGTTAAAAAAAATCAGGAGTAGTAACGCACGTTTTAATTCTGTATTTCACAAATATCTCAGCTTCTGTTTATCATGTTAAAAAAAGTATGTACCACTTTATTTATTTTGAGTTTGCTTTTAAATCGAACATTTTTAACTTAATATTATAGTAAACAAATTAAAATCTCTCAGATCAATTTTGGTTTTATATAGATCATAACAAAATTCAGAAGCATAAGGAAATGCTCAATAGTAGGTTCAACACTGTTAAAAATTCACAGTTGTGATCCCCTTGATGAAAAAAGGTGCAAATTAACTTGTATCTACTACTAAACTTACCCCTACTTATAATTTTAAAAATGTTAGATTTAAAGGCAAACTCATAATAAATAAAGTGGTACATCCTTTTTTTTAATATGATAAACAGAAACTGAGATATTTGTGAAATACTGAATTAAAACGTACGTTACTACTCCTGATTTTGTTTTAGCGAGCTATTAGGTGTTTTAAAAACATTTTAACGTAGTGGGGCGAGAAAACGGAGAGAATGCGGCATATACCTTTAAAAACAAAGCAACCTAAGTAGAATGGTTACCTATCTATTAGCCTAAAATCACTCAATTTATTAACTTCAAAAAATCATAGCTTGAGAAGTGTAGGCCAGGAAGGGGTCAAATTTTGGGAAAATCCATTTTTCATAGACTAATTTTCTGGAAAAAAGTTACAGATAAATCGGTGAATGCAGTAAAATGCATGCGCCCGG
Source organism: Tipula vernalis (assembly GCA_958295665.1). NCBI lineage: Eukaryota > Metazoa > Arthropoda > Insecta > Diptera > Tipulidae > Tipula > Tipula vernalis. The sequence goes on from OY282560.1 coordinate 288,915,074, forward strand.
TTTTCTTAAAAAGTAATGGATAAGCCCATATATATACTTCTTACGCAATTAGGATGAAATTTATATTTTTTGTGAGCCTTGCCCCTTTTATTTTTAGATTTATCAAGTCATTATTATACCACGTTTCCTTTTTTGTACTTGAAGCTGTTATCCTAGGGATAAATCTCTTCATACCTAAATTAATGTTTCAATTGAAAATCCGGAAATGCATTTAAGGAAATCTAATCATTACAAAATTTAAAATTCATGAGTTCACATTTTCTTCAACCAACTCGCAGCATTTAAAAATATAAAAATACATATTGTGTATATTAACGAAATTCGTAATTTCATATGAGTTGAGTTAGAAAAATCTGTATGGCTGAAAAGTTCATGCCGAGACCGTGCGAGGTCTTTTACGAGGTGCAAATTTCTATGGCAGAAACGCGAGATAAAAACAACTTATTCATAACAATAATATAAAAAAAACACGGTTAATGTGTACTACTTCAGAATTATAATTATTATATTAGCCGTGTTTTCCATGAGAACTGCACTAGAACTCGATAAACTTAAAATTCCTTTTATTCTATGTAAGACGAAAAAAAATAAATTCATAAAGCGCGAATGTGTAGTGTACTTGATATAATTACATATTTTGAGTCTAAAAATTTCCTCCTTCAGTTATTTCACCAATATTTTCTTATTACTTGCTGACGTCATTACACGCAACTACACTCGATAAATTCATGGGTTTATCCAGTGCAACTAAAAAATAAGCTATAATTGTCATTATTTATTGCTGTAACAACTTAAAATATGTATTTATGTGAAATGCACTACACATTATCACTTTATGAATTTAATTTTTTTTCCTGTTTACATAGAATAAAAGGAATTTAAAATTTATCGAGTTCTAGTGCAGTTCTCATGGAAAACACGACTATTCTCAGTTGAGAGTAACTTTAATATTTTTGGCTTCGAATCCCAAATGGAATGATGAAATAATATTCAATAAAATCAACGCTGCCGTACATACCTTGATTTACATAACGAGAGATAACGCATTTTGGGAAAATCGACGTAAAAGTTTTGAAAATATTATATTCTGCACCAAAATTGAAAACTATTCTTCTTAAGCGTTTCTTAATCTAGTTTTATGTAATTATTTTTGTTAATTTTAATGATAAAGTTTATTATTAGTTATCGATTGGCATCAATAACTGAATTCGGCCGAAAATATAGTTCTGTAAAATATGCATTGAAACATGAATGTGGACATGATGAAATGGCGTGGGGTATATATCAGATGGAAATATTGACCGATTTCTCAAGGAAAATTTGATTCCAAGCTTTTTAACCCTTGGAGTGTTAAAAAGCTTGGAATTAAAGATTGTTTCGAAATTTATCAGGAGAACGATCCAATACGTTCATCTTATATCGTCCAATTATGACTTTTGCATAATTGTCTCGAAGTTATGAAAATACCACACATCACCGGGCTTAAATATTATTGAAAACTTGTCGCTTAAGTTAAAACTCGGAATTCGAAATCACCCCATTTCCAACAAAAATGTGCCCAAAATGCGTTGGCTGTTTGATATTGGCTATGTTTTTGTTTTGTATTAATGTACTAATAAATGTATCTGCAATTAACAATTAAGTCGCTATAGCATGAGATGGAAAAAAAAATTAAATTTTTCATAATTCTCATTCAGATCGAAACTGAACTTGCAAAATTCTTGATAATTTCGCTCTTCGTAATAAAAGTATTGTAATATTACAAACCGATAGAAATCTTTGTTCAACTATTTTAATTATTAACTACAAATATTTTAAATATATTATAATATTATTTAATATAGTATACATAAAAAATATTTTAACTATTTAATTAAATATTTAATTTTATAATATTTGTTTTTTTTTTTCAAATTAATCTAAAACTAATTGTCATAATTTTAAATATTAAAATGAACTGAAAATTGTTAATTTAATTGTTCAATAATTATATTTGGTTAAATAACCGAAACAAATAATTGAATTAAAAATTTTAAACAAATAAAATAAGTAAATTAGCAAACAAATCGTTTTATTCATGTTTAACCTGGCAAGCTCATGTTTCCACCAGAAGTTGAACATTTCATATTTGGTCTAGTTAAATAAAAATGCTATGTTGAAAAAGTTAACAATTTGTAAAATAATTAAAAAGAAGGTAGAAATGAAGAGTGTTTCCCATTTTAAGGGTGTTCCGAACTAATCGATTTCCCATTTTTAACATTTTTTACAGATTAACTGGACTATATCATCTGTACTTTTCTCTAGAATAAAAATTTAATACAAATTGTATTGATTATTTTCCAAAATGATTTTGAATTTCAAACCGTTTTTTAATTTAAGAATACCGTAAATCACACACAATTTAAAAATGAAAGTTTAAAAAACCACCAAATTTTGGTTTACAAAATATGTAAAAACATTTACATATTTTAAAAATTTATCCATAGTGCATATCGTGAACAATTATTTTTTATTTACTTCTTATTGAGTAAATAAAAGCAACTGATGATCTGAATTTTACTTCGCAAAATGCATTTTGCACAAATTTCTAAAATAAATGTTTTTATTTTTTATTCGTTTTGAAAATCAAAATTTTGTGATTTTTTAAGCTTAGATTATTTATTTATTTAAAAATAAAAACAATCCCAAAAAATTATTAATTTCATAGGATTGGGTTACGCTGTAATATACAAGTGTAGCCTGCACAAACTATTTGAATATTTTGAATGCAAGGAAAAATAAATAAAATTTCGTAGAAGTAGCACAAAATTAGATAAAACCATGAATGAAATATTTTCTACGTTTTCAATTCCTTTATTCATAAATTAAATAGTTCGATGCAGAAAAAATCTATTTAAAAGTATATATTGTGTTATGTATTTGTGCAAACTATAATATGTATGTATAAAAAAATAAACAAAACTATGTAGAAATGTTTTCTTTCTCTTCTCCATACCAAATGCGGCTAATGGAATGGCCAGTGCCAGTGTATTAAAGGCCGTTTTAGTAATATTGCTACCTATGTATGTGTTATAGGATCACAAACAAAAATATTTACATACAAAATGTAAAAAGTTCTATGGAAAAAACATTTTTTTTTTGATACTTTTTCGTTTCGCATTTAATAACTTTTTAAATAAGGCCAAAAATGAATTTTCATTCCATTGACAATAAACTAGGGTATTGAATTATAATATTGGGCAAAAAAAAAAAAATTATTGTTGAATATTTTGCATATTTTCATTCAACGCCGTTTCACTGTTTTCTAAAATTTTTGTCTATAAAACTGCGAGAGAGACTTAAATCAAAACAAAAAAAATTAACAAAACAAAATGTATGAAAACAAAATGATTTTGTTTATTTTCTTTAGTATAGCGTTGCAACTCATGATAATCGGTTGTTCCTGTAGCCTTATTCTATAAAAAATAAGATAATGTTTACACGTGATAAACAGTGAACGAAAAGAGAATCGAAAAACCATTTAATGTAATTTTAGTAAAAAATCACAAAGTTTACCCGTTTTCACGTTTACACATTATCTTATTTTTTACAGAATAACGGTGATGTACGATGTTATGTTCAAGGGTGGGGAAATTGTAGATCAGTAATATACAGAGAAAATATAAAAAGCGAGATTTTTATTTTAGTTGTTAATACTTTCCTGATTGTGCGATTACATTTACGACATGAGAAATGCGTAATTTGCTTTTGCTGATTGTGCGATTAAGAAATGCGTAATCCGTTTTTTGCTTTTTTTATAAACAAATTTTTTTTGTAAACCATCGATTATTAGAAATTAGGTTATTAAATTATAATATTCCTAGTGTTCAATCGGGCAAAAATGATAAAAAATATCATAATATTTTTTATCACGTTTGGCATTAAACGCACTCATTTATCACACAAAAAAACCAACTTTTTTCTTGGTTTTTTGGGTTCCTGCTGTCAATTTTGAATTTATTTTCTTTATGATATTTTCGGTAATTAAATTAAATTAAATTTGCTTTTTTAAGATATTTATATGGTATTTACACCGTCACCTATTTATTTAAACATAAATAATCATTTATGTTTCGTAGTTTTGTCTGAGAACACAAACACAACGAAACTCAAACTAAAATTATTTGTGTCTCCAATATTTGGATAAAAACCAAATAGTTTCAATATCAAAATAATTTATAGAAAAAAATAATTAAAAAATATATACATTTAATTAAAAATCTGGCGACAGAACGAGTTTGTTAAATTTTACAAAGCGATTTAAAATTAAATGTAACATTTAAAATCAATTTATCATATTTTATCAATTTTGGTTGTTCAATCGGGTTTGACGTACAGTATTACGGAATGAAGTTAGGGTGGGATAAAATATCATGATATTTTTTATCATTTTTGCCCGATTGAACACGACCGTAATTTTTACTGTAATATTTTGCGCCTAAATAATTAAAAATGTACACAACTCAAATTTGAAACAAAAAAAAAGTTTGTATTAATTTATTTTCTAATTTACATACTATATCTAAAAAATGCATTACTATGAATTTTTACATTTTTAGAACATATAGTTTTATCAATTTATAATTTTTCAGTCGTAAAAAATGACACTAATAATTACTAATAATATTTTAATTACGTTATCTAATTGCTAGTAATCGATCGTATAAATAAAAGTTGTACATATATAAGAAAAGTATTACGCATTTCTCATGTCGTAATCGCACAATAAGGAAAGTACTAAACAAACATCTCGCTTTTTTTATTTTCTCCGTACATACTGAATAAAAATTTCCCCATCCTCGGACAAAACATCTTACAGGAGCGACCTATCATTATGAGTTGCAAAGCAATACTAAAGAAAATAAACAAAATCATTTTATTTTCATACATTTTGTTTTGTTAATTTTTTTTGTTTTGATTTTAGTCTCTCTCGCAGTTTTATAGACAAAAATTTTAGAAAACAGTGAAACGGCGTTGAATGAAAATATGCAAAATATTCAACAATAATTATTTTTTTTTTCCCAATATTATAATTCAATACCCTAGTTTATTCTCAATGGAATGAAAATTCATTTTTGGCCTTATTTAAAAAGTTATTAAATGCGAAACGAAAAAGTATCAAAAAAAAAATGTTTTTTCCATAGAACTTTTTACATTTTGTATGTAAATATTTTTGTTTGTGATCCTATAACACATACATAGGTAGCAATATTACTAAAACGGCCTTTAATACACTGGCACTGTTAGTATTAGTACATAATTACGAAAATACAAAAACGAAGTCAAAACGAATGAAAAATACATGAGAAATTGAGAATATGCTTTACAGTGAAGGGACTATATATTCCATTTAAAATACAAAATTTCATATCAAATGTAAATGAATTTGTTTCCCTTACTAGACACCTAATGTTAGTACCAGAAAATAATATTCAAAGAGTGGGTTCGCACCGGCTTAACATTTTATTTCGGTATAATTCTTCTTATACTTTTGTGTTTTGTGCCCATTATCATTCTGACTTACTGTACTACTATTTGTAAACAACTTTCTAATCTGATCAACATGCCTATGTAATGTATGATTACCCGTTAATTGACACAATTAAATTCTCGGGCCTAATTGTTTTACTATTCTGGCTTTGACCCACTTCCTATTCGATCTATAGTTTCGAATCAATACTTCCTCCTTTTCATCAAAAACTCGAATCTTTTTATCAATGCATTCCTCTTTATCATCCCAGACATTTTCTGTTTTTTGTTTATGCAACAATAAATCCAATCTCATTTTTGGCTTAAACTTCAATACAAATGATGCTGGTGTAAACCCCGTCGTGCAATGAGATACATTTCGATAATCAGAAAGAAAATTATATATTGTATTATCTACACTACAAGGAGTTTTGTCAAATCCAGCGAGCGGTGTACAAAGCTTTCTTAACCGTCTTTACCGCATTTTCAGCTGCCCCATTTGTTGCAGGAAGATAAGTAGGTGTCAGTGAATGTTTTATGTTGTTTGATTTCATAAAATTCTTAATCTTTGCAGACACAAACTCTTCTGGCAAACCAAATCGTGCAAATGTACTCGATAAACTTCAAATAGTGAATTCCGTTGTGGGACTCGATGTATAAAAAACCTCAAGCCACTTACTATATGCATCCAGAATTATTAAAAAAAAACTTATTACATATAGGACCCGCAAAATCTATGTATAATCTTTTCCATGGGCCTTCCGGTCGCATCTATGGAATAACTGTCGCTTTTGGTGGATTGGGCAACATATTTATGCAACTATCACATCTTTCTATCAAAGCCTCAATATCTTTATCCATATTCGGCCACCATACATATGACCGTAATACTGACTTCGTCTTCACAATACCCAAGTGACTCTGATGCACTTGATGTAATAACTGTTGCCTGAGACTCTGTGGTATAAAAACACGTTGTCCCCACATTAAAACTTCTTCTTCCACCACTAATTCCTCTTTGTCATATACGATATAAATGTAATCTATCCAACTTAAATAATTCATCATCCTTCACGGCCTTAATAAGTTCCATTAAGTCACTATCTGTTCTCGTTTCTTCTTGTACGATTTTCAAGTTGATTGGTAAACTATCATTTGAACAAACAAATCTCAGATAATTTGCCTCCTCCGTGCTTGATGGCTTATGATTGGACGGAAAACGAGAAAGACTATCCGCACAATTTTCACTTGACTTAATGTATTCAATCGAATAATTAAATGCAGAAAGATGGAATGCCCACCTTTGCAACCGACTCGTAGACATCTGAGGAATACCACGATGTTCTCCAAAAATGGCAAGAAGTGGCTTATGATCAGTTACCAATCTAAAATGTCTTCCTATCAGATATTGGAAGAACTTCTTTGTACCAAAAACAATTGCGAGTGCTTCCTTTTCTACAACACTATAGTTCATTTCACTATCAGAAAGAGTTCTAGACGCAAATTCAATTGGTGTTTCTATTTTATTTAGATATCTGTGTGAGAGCACTGCTCACGTCACCAACACTCTATCCGACATTATTTCACATTTGATATCACAGAACGCCTTGTCACATGCATCGCTCCATGTAAACCCTTAATTTGTATCTTTTAAATATTTGTTTAACGTAATTTTATAATCCGCACATATTCTTATGTCCCAATTTTCCTTCAAAATGGGAACCAAGGGTGTCCCCCATGTTGTGGTTTCTATTTTTGCAATAATCCCTGCCTTTTCTAATTTCTCTAATTCGTTTTCAACCTCCAGTAAAAAAGCAAAAGGAACCTTTCTAGCTGGCATATATTTAGGCATAATTCCATTTACCATATCTAACCGAATTTTAACATCCTTCAATTTACCCAATTCACCATCAAATAATTCTGTATACCTTTTAATAATATTCTTTAGCTGGTCACTAACATCGCTTAAATGATTAATTTCAATTTGCCTTACCTAAATAACCGAAAGAAATCACGACCCCGAAACCCAAACCTTTTTTTAACGTTGTTATAGATCAATGGTACATAAATACTACTACGCACGTTCAATATATTACCACTATAGTCTTTGACCATAACCATCTCCCGCACTAATTTAATATCCTACAACACTTTATCATACACACTTCCGGGTATAGCTGATATTGATGCACCCGTATCTACCATAAATCATACAGTTCTACCGTCAATTATTAAACTTTGTTCTATTTCTGAATTATTTTCTGAAGAATTATAATAAATTTCGTTAAAATCTTTATCTGTACTTAACAATAAATTTTCATTTAAAATCTGATTTTGAACCATAACAAAATTCTCTTTTTCGTTACCTACCACCTTGATCTTATTATCCACCATTTTCATTGAAAGATCTAATGGTTCCTCACTACCAAAATTCTTAACCTCTAATTTTTTATTTATAATATTTACCCTGTCAGTTGATACTCGAGCCTCGACTTGAATATTCTCCATTGCCTTCTTTGAATCGTCGTTTTTAATTTTAATTTCATCAACGGATGGGCCATTAAATATCCCGCATTACATTTGGTCGCTTTAACTAATGTTCTCCCTATACCAATTTGATTCACTTTAAACGATCGTGTCCCATAATTACTACATCCCGGTGATTTACTATCTCGTAATTCTTGTGATGATTTGTACCAAAAGTTTATATAATTCACGTTCCCATCCATTGTAATTACACCCTCCGTTAATATGCAATTCGTTTCTTGCGATTTACTAGTGGTACACACTCTCTGCATATGGCCTTTTACGTTGCATTTTTTGCATATCACATTTTTGAATCTACACTTCTCACTTATATGATTTCTAAAACCACAATTACTACATCTGGCATTTTGTTCTTGTGATATCACATTATATTGTGTGTTCTTTATTTCCTTAATGATTCTTTCGTCCTTCTTTTGCGCACTTTCAATCTGGCTTCTACTTTGTACATAGTGGTTTTTTAGCGCCATAATCTCACTAGACTCCTCAGCATACAACTTACTTTCGATTTTTTTTTTTAAATTCAAAGCTTTTTTAATACTATCTATGTTTAGTTCGTTTCATCACTTAGCTCATCGATTTTCCTATTGCTTATTCCAGTCACAAATTTATATAAAATTACGTTTTCCATGTGTTCGCCAAACATACAATCCATTGCTATACCCCGTAGTTTCATAACATAATTTTGACATGATTCACTTTCATCCTTATTACAATCAAAAAAACGTTTCCTTTGGATCCAAACATTTACTGACTCAAGAAAGTGATCATCCATCTTTTTTATTAATTCGGCATACGTGACCGTATTTAAATCCACTGGACAGCAAAGGCTGTATATAAATTTATAGGTATCGTTGCCACAGAAATTCCTTCGCGTGAAGTATTTGCTAGATCATTCCTAAAAAAAGTTAGGAACGTTTTAGGAAAAACTTCACGAATTTGTGCACAAACGTGAAATTTTTCCTATTCCTAAATATTTGCGAGTGTATTTGTGTAAATAATATTCAAAAATTCATTTTAATTGGGCATTTTATTGGTTGTTTTATTTTTATCGGTTAATACGATTATAATTTATTTATTTGTAGTATTTTATTAATATTTTAGTATTAAAAGGCAAAGCACACTTGGAAACAAAGTAATCGGAACAAAAAAATAATGAAGTTGCTTCCATTAGGCATAAAAACCTCTTGAATTTTATCAAACAATTTCCACCTCATGCCTACACATTCTATTTTTAGCAGTGGCTCATTTACAATAAAATGTACAGTAAGAGGTGAAATAACTAAAAATTATCAATAATGAAAACGTTAATAAAAATAATTTAAAAAGCTTCGTATTGCCCCTCAATCACTCCACTAGAAAAATGTTGACTTAAATAATCCTGCCGATTATAACCTTTTAATTTGCAATGGAATTAAATTCCAAAGATAAACTCCCCTAACATAAAGGATTTGCTTAATGACCTGCAAACATTTTTGGCCGGAATTAGGAGGAAGTTAGAGGAATAAACCCTGCTAACCAGCCATTTCCTATAAAGATAACAAGGCTCCTTAACTTTGAGAAGTTTAAAAATCAAAAGACAAATACACAAATTTTTATACAATATTGTGGCATTTCAATTTTATAGTTTCCTGTTTTCCCTAAGAAGAGGTAAATTTACAACAAAACTATTTTAAGTTATAGTACAGGATTGAACATTACTGAATACACTTCACTATTTACTTCATTTCAAACTGCTGTTCCCGAAAAGCGCGCATTCTAACGGAAACCAATTAGTTACTGTAGACCTACTCTAAAGGAAAATCATACAGATTTTCCAAAATCAAGGGGAACAGGTAGTTAGGATTGAACATTTCTGAATTCACGTGTAGTATGATTGAATACCGATTTTCCAAAATTTTCCTGCTGTTCCTGAAAAGCGCGCACTCTAACGGGAACCAACTTTGAGTTACTGTAGACCTACTCTAAAGGAAAATCACAGATTTTCCAAAATCTAGGGAAACAGGTAGTTTGGATTGAACATTTCTGAATTCACGTGTAGTATGATTGAATACCGATTTTTCCAAAATTTTCCTGCTGTTCCTGAAAAGCGCGCACTCTAACGGGAACCAATTATGAGTTACTGTAGAACTACTCTAAATGGAAATCATACAGATTTTCCAAAATCAAGGGGAACAGGTAGTTAGGATTGAACATTTCTGAATTCGCTTCCACTATGGTTGTTTATCGATTTTCCAAAATTTTCCTGCTGTTCCTGAAAAGCGCGCACTCTAACGGAAACCAACTATGAGTTACTGTAGACCTACTCTAAAGGGAAATCATACAGATTTTCCAAAATCAAGGGGAACAGGTAGTTAAGATTGAACATTTCTGAATTCACGTGTAGTATGATTGAATACCGATTTTTCCAAAATTTTCCTGCTGTCCCTGAAAAGCGCGCACTCTAACGGGAACCAATTATGAGTTACTGTAGACCTAGAGGAACAGGTAGTTAGGATTGAACATTTCTGAATTCACGTGTAGTATGATTGAATACCGATTTTTCCAAATTTTCCTGCTGTTCCTGAAAAGCGCGCATTCTAACGGAGACCAATTATGAGTTGCTGTGGACCTATTCTAAAGGAAACCCATACAGATTTTCCGAATTCTAGGAGAATAGGTAGTTTGGATTGAACATTTCTGAATTCGCTTCCACTATGGTTGTATATCGATTTTCCAAAATTTTCCTGATGTTCCCGAAAAGCGCGCATTCTAACGGAAACTAATTATGAGTTGCTGTGGACCTATTCTAAAAGAAAACCATACAGATTTTCCGAAATCTATGGGAATAGGTAGTTAGGATTGAACATTTCTGAATTCGCTTCCACTATGGTTGTTTATCGATTTTCCAAAATTTTCCTGCTGTTCGCGAAAAGCGCGCACTCTAATGGAAACCAACTATGAGTTACTCTAGACCTACTCTAAAGGGAAATCATACAGATTTTCCAAAATCAAGGGGAACAGGTAGTTAGGATTGAACATTTCTGAATTCACGTGTAGTATGATTGAATACCGATTTTTCCAAATTTTCCTGCTGTTCCTTAAAAGCGCGCACTCTAACGGAGACCAATTATGAGTTACTGTGGACCTATTCTAATGGAAAACCGTACAGATTTTCTGAAATCTAGGGGAACAGGTAGTTAGGATTGAACATTTCCGAATTCGCTTCCACTATGGTTGTATATCGATTTTCCAAAATTTTCCTGATGTTCCCGAAAAGCGCGCATTCTAACGGAGACCAATTATGAGTTGCTGTGGACCTATTCTAAAGGAAAACCATACAGATTTTCCGAAATCTAGTGGAACAGGTAGTTAGGATTGAACATTTCTGAATTCGCTTCCACTATGGTTGTATATCGATTTTCCAAAATTTTCCTGCTGTTCCCGAAAAGCGCGCATTCTAACGGAGACCAATTATGAGTTGCTGTGGACCTATTCTAAAGGAAAACCATACAGATTTTCCGAAATCTAGGGGAACAGGTAGTTAGGATTAAATCTTTTTAAATCTATATGGGAACTGTTACTAAGGAATAAAAAAAATTGTATTTTTTGATTAATTTTTTTAATTCATACTTTATTATGCTTTATTTCAGTTAACAAATATTATTTTGTTGTATTAATTGTTTAGTTTATTACAGAAGATGCACTGACTATTTTCAAATTCTAAAAACTTGCAACATTCTGGGTGGATGTTTCTTTTACAGTAGTTGCATTGCAGGGTTTTTCCTCCTTCCAGTTTTCCGAAACAATACAAACAGTTTTCCTCCATGTGTTCTGAATCTTCCGCTGGAGAGCTAAATGACTTGAACTCTCATTATCCGAATGCATATTTTCAATAATGATGTTTTTAACAATATGTTCGGCGGCATAAATCACGAATAATCCACAGTTATACCCATCGTATTGCTGTAGTAGACCTTTTTCTGGCACTATTTTGAAGTGTTGTGGTACTCTTTTGTAATAAAGAAGAATTTCTTTAGCGAAGTGTCGCACCTTTTCGCCCATATGAAAGAGGGATTTATTCGGGTTCAACGGGTCATATGTGATAATTTGGTTTTGTTCAAAATTGATTACGTATACAGTCCAATGACTATTACTGCAGTAGGGAATCACTACAAAATTATATCGATTGCACAAGCTTAACTCTCGTTGTTTATTTTCATCTAGCGCTTTGTAGGAAATTTTATCATTAAAAATTTTCATAGCCGCATAATGGTCTATACAAACACTATTACTGTCTTTTAGTGTAACTGAAATGGCGTTGCAAACAATGTCACATGTAAGAAAATTTGTCCCACTTAATGAAGTGAAGCACGTGTTGTACACACAACCCTCCCATAGGCCGTAATATTTAAATTTAAAAATTACTAAGTGAAAATTTAGTTCGGACATTTTTTCGTAATAAGCGTCAGGCATTCGATTCAGTATAATGGTTTTAGGAACAAACCGTTGTAACGCTCGTTTGCTTGCATATTTTGATTCCTGATGCTTACACTTCTTGCGCCAGTTTTCTTCATTGTTACCATCTGGACTTTTTTCATCGTCTCTTATTGAAGAAAGTGGAGTTGTGTGTGGTGTAATTTTTTGTTTGGTGATGTTTGATGGATTTAGAAACTGTTTTGTTCTAATATCATTTGAAAGTGGTCCACATTCTACTGCTTTTAAAAGAAACGAAGTTTTCTCCTGAAGAGCATCGACAAAACGTCCAAGTTTCATATGCAATTCATTGAGAAGATTATTTTTTAAAATATTGAACCAATTTTCTATTGGTCCGTTAGACACTCGACATTTCAATCCAAATTTTTTTAAAAAAAACCGTTTTCCACAATGGTAAATATTTCATATATCTCTTAATAAAGAAATAAATAAAATCTTCACAAAACATTTCGTTGGGTTTGCCACAATCGTCACACTCTTCTAACCTAATTAACACACTGTTATGAATTGACTTATATCTAAAAGAAAATGGTGAATCTTCGAAGCAAGTACCCTTTTCCAATTCATAGTCTTTCACTATAGTGTAATTCGTTTTTGTATGTTCTCCATTATTACAAAATTTTGCATTTATAAGGTTAGCCAGTTTGTTCTGCGCTTCGATAAACAATTTATTCTCGTGTTTGGAGCAGCTTAATACACAAAAAATTTCAAATAAAATATCAATCTCCAGAAAATGTTCACAATCAATCAATAGAAATACAAAAATCATAATATGTTCCCTTAATTTGTTTCAGCAGTTTGGTATTTTACTTTTTATTTGCCTTATTATAATCGCCGCAAAGTGGGAACAACAAATAAAAACGCCCACTTTTTGTTTAATTTCGACCAAATTTGTCAATACGTCATAAGTAAATTGCAGATAAGTTTTGACGTCCATCAAATTAATTTTTGCCAGAATTGAATTTATAAAAACCCACGACCAGTCAGTATCATAAATTTTTGGAAGTTTTATTTTTGGTTTTTGCAAATCGACTTCGCTTAAGAAATACTCTAGGAAAATATTTATTGCTGATTGGTCAGACGTGCACTTATTAATTCTGCAATTGGGAGAATAATTCCGCTTACTTTAATTACGCATGCGTAATAATAAATACGACGGTAATCGTGGTTAGTGCAACATTTAGGATTTCTAATTAAACTGCCTGTTGCATCTATATAGATAATATGTATCTATGTTATTCAACAGTTTTAAGGCTTTATTTCTCAAAAGGATGACGTAAAGTGGATTTGAAGCGACATGAATATATGCATCTTCTTTATTTTGGGAAGTAACTCTGTAAATAAGATCGAGTACTTCACAACCTTGAATTACATCGGCCATTAGTTTCCGTTCTGAACGAGCTTTGCGTAGATTTGTTGCTAATACAATGCCCTGAGTATTTCCTCTCTTTAATAAATCTACATCAACATTTTTCAATTGCTTTAAACTTTGTAAGTAGGCATGAGAATGTTCCAGTTCATTTTGAGCATCCTTTCTACGACTTTCTCGTAACTGCATACATTTTTTAATTTGTCCGTGGTCTTGAAGGTCTTCTCCTTTAGTAAATAAATTCATACTTTTGAATGTATCAATGACAAATTTAAATTTTTGTCAATGGTTTTCATATATACATTTTGCATACTGCGTAACGGTATTTTGTCTTTTGTTGACATTGTAGGTTTGAAACTGTAAAACGCAGGAATGTTTAGTTGCTGTTAAAGTATTCCTAATTGAATTTCTGAGACCTTCATTGTTCCATGATTCTTTTAAATCAAGATCAATCAACATCTGTCCGCGAGGAAACCAGGTAGCAGTATCTACTTCATTGAAAACAATTTCCATAGTTTCAACGTTTAAATTGTTTGAATCATTGAGTATTATATTGAGGTATGCAATTTCATTTGGATCTTGACGATATTCTGTCATGTTAAAAGACATAGGGATGATTTTCCAATGATTTTCCTTTAGAGTAGGTCTACAGTAACTCATAATCGGTTCCCGTTAGAGTGCGCGCTTTTCAGGAACAGCAGGAAAATTTTGGAAAATCGGTATTCAATCATACTACACGTGAATTCAGAAATGTTCAATCCTAACTACCTGTTCCCCTAGATTTCGGAAAATCTGTATGGTTTTCCTTTAGAGTAGGTCTACAGTAACTCATAATTGGTTTCCGTTGGAATGCGCGCTTTTCAGGAACAGCAGGAAAATTTTGGAAATTCAATATACAACCATGGTAGAAGCGAATTCAGAAATGTTCAATCCTAACTACCTGTTCCCCTAGATTTCGAAAAATTTGTATGGTTTTCCTTTAGAGTGGGTCTGTAATAAGCAATTAAATATATGTTTTCGTTATAGTTGCTGTAGGTAAAGTTGGAGACAGTTTTTATTTTAAAATAATTAATTTTACCTAATAATTTTTTTTGAGATATTTATAATTACATAGTTTTATTAGTTTTAAATGAAATTGCTGCATCTTAGGGGGAAACAATTTTTGTTCAGTTTTTGTTTTGTTAAAAGAAATTCTTTTCAATAATTCGTAATATGAATTTTTCGTTTATAAGTAGTTTTTTATTGAGAAGTTTTTACACATACATTCAAATGATTTGTTATTTTTAGGAAACTTAGGAAAAACTTCCAAATCGTAGAAATTCGATAACGATGCTTTTTTTGATTATCGTCTTCAATCTTGAAAACCAATAAGAACTGCTCGAATCGTCCTTTATAAATTTTCCAGCAATCATTTTTATAATTAAATGGCGGCATGTGGCCCCATAGCGATTTTTGATTATCCCTCATTTTTTTATATTTTATTCTATTTTTACTTAAAATAGCTACTACTTTTTTTTAAACGCTCACGTGAATCTTTTTTATTTCCTCATCGCCAATGCTGTGTATGACCGTCAGATGGATTAAATAAACAACGATATTCCAAGATTTATTAATTATTCAATATATATTTCTTCTTTATAATTTTATTCACGGCACATTGTGACAGCTCGGTTACAACCACTACTCTATTTTTTTGTTACCTTCTTATAATTAATCATTACAATCTATTACTTCTTTGTTTTCTGTACCAAGTAGCATAGTGCCAAAGATGCCAATGCGTATTATTTAATATCAATACACCACAGTAACCGCTACTAAACAAATGATTAAAATAAATATTTGATTCATAGTTACTAAACAATGTAAGAATAATACCGTATATTAGCTTTGCGCAGTAAAATTTTTGTTAAATTGTGTTTTACGTTGATAATGTTAGTCCCGAGCTTGAGCGACCCATTTCAAAGGCAACACGCATAAGTTCGTTGTAACATACCATAATTTTTAATTTAATTTATTATATGTATATTCATAATTAAATAAAAAATGAGATTGAGATATAAAAAATTTGTAAATTGTCATACATAACCCGAAACAAGATGCTGTGCTGATTTTCTTGCAGGTCTAATAAAACTAAATGAGGAAAAGATAAAATAAAACTGTGAACATCGGAGAAAATTCAAAAAGAACATTTCGGCGGCCATTTTGAAAAAAAAAATGAAAGATATTACCATTTGTATAATTATTTTAAAATTCCCTTTCATTTGCCAAGTAACAATTTGATAGGCAAGTTGTCCTAGACAGCAAAAATAAAGCTGCTACATCGTCGTAAAATAAGAAAAATTACACAAATTAGTTATACATGTTAAATAGATAATTCAATAAGTTTTTAAAACGTTGTGGCAGTGAAAAAAAACGCTAATTAGTTTAAGTAGGTATATAAGACATTCCAGCAGGGATTTTCTTATAGGCCATAAAGCAAAACAGTCGGGAGTAAAGCAAATTTGCTGTGATAGTCAACTAAACAAGTGTGACAGCTATAATACTTTATTTATTTTTTTGTGTACTTTTCAAACATATTCGAATTTAATCAAAATTACTGTTAAAATAACAAAATAGTTAGAAAACAAGTCTAAAAGAAATTTATAAGTAATTTTGGAGGTGGGAAATGGTTTTTCGGCTATGATTATTTATTGGTACAAAAATCCAAAAAGCTGTCTAGTTTTGCGCTTTAAGACATAAAATCGAATAAGTCGAATATAATGGCGAACAAAGATTTATATAATTATTTATAATTTTATTTATTTATTATTTTATAATTTTATATATTAATTTATTTATTATTTATAATAATTGTAAATAGTGATGTGGTATCTTGCAAATTAGTCTTACCAAATGCTCTGTTTGAAGAGGCATCTTGTAATTGACTAGTACCAGTTGATGCGGATGAGTGTAACGTAACAGTAAGTTTGGTGGTTTTTCCATTGTTTTTTGCGACTATCGATTACATCTTGCACCGAAGCAGTATTTGATATATTTTAATTTTAAAAAAATTCATTAAAAAATTAACAAAATAATTTGCTTTACTTGCTCTTCGGAAGTGGGTCCTTCTTCTAACCTTTGCATACCCTGTACTGCCAGCTGATACTCCGAACATTTGGCGAGCAACATACCGGTTCTGAGCACAATGAATTATCGGCTTTTTGCTTTGTAGCCCTTGATATTTGAGGATCTGTTTGGTGTCCTCCTTCAAACCAGCACGCCGGACACACAAACAATTCCTTCATGTTTACAGTTTTGAGAACACAGAAAACCTAATAATTATAACAAACCTATTAAATAATACTATTATAATATTAAATATAATTAAAATCACTAGAAAAAATGATTTCATAGCAAACACTTACCATTATTAAAAATAAAATGTACTGTTTCAGTAATTACCGCGTTAATCTGACAATAACGTTGAATAACAAATTACAGAAATCCAACTTGATATGCCAATTGGTTTGGAAAAAGAAAAACTGCTTAACTCAAAGCAAAATTATTTAACACATAGCAAAACTGCTTAACACACCGGAGAATCTATATGTGTACTATATGTAAATTTATAACTAAAACAATTTTGTTAACCCTCTAATAGGTATTTCCGCTTTTAGACGGAGCACAGAAAACATGAATAATAAATAGAAAATTATTATTTGCTTTTGGTATGGTATTACATTTTGGTATCTTCGGTGCATGTGCGTTAACGGTTATTATTTGCGTAATTCAAATATTTCAGTTAAATATTTATGTGAGCAAAATTGGCAGACAAAATTTAATTGTCCCGTCACAATCTCCAAGTGTTCAAGAGATATTATTAGTGTCTTGTTTTTTCTGTCGTAGAAATCAGAGAGTAGAAAGATAGAATATTCATAAAATTCTGATCTACAGTGCAGTATATTCTTGGTGTGCAGTATATCCTTCGAGTACCACGCCAAATGATGACAGTACTTGAGAGGAATACTTCGAGTCTAAAGAGCTAATAATGTAAAATGTAGAAAACCTCAATACGTCGTGTGAGCGATGTTAGCTAACATAGCGAGGCAATAGTAAAATAGTTTGCATTGCTCAAAACAGGAAAACGTATCTCGTTTGATTTGGCGCAAGTGTACTAGTAAGGCTTCGTTTGCAATTGATGATGAACAAAATTATCTCTTATCGAATAGCTTACCTTTGCTGAAAGGCGCAACGGGCCCTTTTGTTTCTGAAATATTAGTATGCATTCGTGAGACCAAATATTATTGGTTGGAACTTTTATAGTTCAACCGGGAATTATAATTTCAATAAGTGATGTTTTTGTATTGTATAATTTTTGTTAATGTATGTACTACATAATATCTGTGGTCACAAGGCGTAACCGCTTAAGTCAAATTTGATAATTTTTCTAGCGACGTAGAAAAAGTTGAATATTAAATTAATTTTCGTTTATGCCGACTAAAGCTACTACGGCTTGCGACCACAGAATTTGGCCACAAGGCTTTACCACTTAAGTCAATCATTTAGTGAAGTTAGAAAAGAGCTAGAAAACTTTACACACTGAAAATGTCTTAAGTCGACTTAAGCGGTTATGCCTTGTGACCACAGTATGTTAGTAATTTTAACCTGAGACAATTTTAGACGTAATTTTCGATTTTTTCAAATTAAAATCACCCTACCATAATTTTCCCAGTCAGAAAAAATTGCCTGCTGGAGGGTTAAAGTAAATAATATTCCTTGCAATGTGCAACAGCTAAAACGCTTAACACAAAACAATAATGTTTTATGATCAGTGATTTTCTCATTCAAAAGCTAATTAGTTACTTAAAACATTTAATATACTTTGGTTACTTTTTCATAAGTTCCTAAAACAATTTAGCTGTAATAATATGTAATTTAGCACAAATAGTTCAAATGGTTATCTATTATGCTATTTAGCTGTTACATATATTAAAGCCATCTATTAATTTAGTTTTCCTTCTAATAAAAATGGCTGCATCATTTATCTGGTTAGAAAATTTAAACAAAAACAACTTTATCACATGCAAATATTAAAAAAAACGCCAATCTTCAGCTTTTAGTTGATTACCAGAAGCTTTTTAACAGATTTGGATTTATTTTTTAGGAAAAATAAATTTTTCGAAAAAATTCGACCATACGATTGGGAATTTCTTTTAGCCGATGTCCAAACACCTATATTGGGCTCCGATTTCATCTCAAACTACGATTTACTCATCGATTTAAAACGAGGCATGCTGATAGATCGTGAAACACAATTAAAGGTGAAGTGCATAAATCGGCATATCAATGTTTTCTCACTAAAAAGTTTTGACGAAACCGGAAGATTTGCAGAATTATTACGCGAATTCAGCGATTTACCGCGCCCAGCGAAAGCAAAGCTTATCAACTCGGAAATTTATCATTACATTGATATGACAGGCTCGCCAGTTTTCACACGTCCAAGACGACTAGACCCTGGCAAATTCGCTGCTGCTCGAGCAGAATTCGAATTTCTAATGAAGCAAGGCATATGTCGCCCCTGTTCAAGCAACTGGGCCAGTCCGTTACACATGGTCGCAAAACCGGATGGTTCGTGGAGCGCTTGTGGCGATTATCGTGGGTTGAATGCACAAACCGTACGTGACCACTATCTTTTAGGAAATCTTTTCAAAGATAGATTTGCAAAGGGCATTTCATCAAGTCCGTATTCCTCCAGATGACATACCAAAGACAGCAATCATGACGCCCTTCGGATTCTTTGAGTTTACCGCCATGACGTTTGGCTCTGTTACGCTTCACAGACGTTCCAACGATTGGTGCATGAAGTGTTACGAGGACTCGAGTTTGCCTTCCCATACCTCGAAGATTTACTCATCGCTTTCAAAAATATGGCTGAACATCAACAGCATCTGCGGTCCGTCTTCGAAAGATTGCGTCGATACGGATTATCGATAAATGTGGCCAAATGCAAGTTTGCCAAAAGTGAAATCAAGTTCCTGGGGCACGTGATTACACCACATGGAATGTACCCGTACCCCCCCAAAAATACATTTTGATTTTAATTTTATTTTTAATATCAAATATTTTTAAGTCGCGTTTTCCTTTTCTGACCTGCTTTTACAAACTGGTCGATGAAATTTGTTTCCCGTGTATTTTTACGATTAAAAATTACAAGCAAAGTCATATTATCCCTGTAAATATTTCATAAAATATTTATGATATAACGCGAATGAAGTATTTACTAATTCTTACTAAATATAAATAAATGTATTGGCTACTCAAATGCATACATTCAGGGGTAATTCATAAATAAAAGAAATTATTAAAATTAATCTTGCAAAGTATATTTTGATAATCAGGAAAAACAACTGCACCAATTCCCTGCTAAACGAATTTATTCGTTGCATAAAAATACATTAAAATCAAAATTTCGTTAAGCTAATTTTTATTTAAATTTTGTGAAAAAAACGAAAAGTTTGAATTTCGTGAATGAAATAAATGTAATAATTTTAATTTTGTAAGCAATAGTAGTTTAATACTATTGCTTATGCAATTAAAATATCTAAATACCGCTATGTTAAAAATAAACTACAAGTGATCCATATTTGCCTTACGCAAATATGGATCACTTGTAGTTTATTTTTAACATGACCGTATTTTGTAAAAAATATATACCGTAAATCGATAGATTGGTGTTTCGACATGCATTTAATTAATTTACATAAACAATTCGATTCAATTTAATTGTATATTTGGTTTCGTACAAATATAAAATTAAATGTTTAATTAAAACAATTTTACTGGCCCAAAATCACACGATAACTATCGGTTTAGCTATAGGTTAGGTTCAGCTATATCTATGCAAAAAATTGGGAAGTTCTATTGAACTTTGCTACCCTTAGTATTAAAAACTAAAAATCTCAATTTACTACAAAGGGCCAAAATATAAAATTAAATGTTTAATTAAAAAAATTTGACTGGCCAAATATCACACGCTAACTATCGGTTTAGCTATAGGTTCAGCTATATCTATGCAAAAAATTGGGAAGTTCTATTGAACTTTGCTACCCTTAGTATTAAAAACTAAAAACCTCAATTTACTACTAAGGGCCGAAATATAAAATTAAATGTTTAATTAAAAAAATTTTACTGGCCCAATATCACACGATAACTAACGCTTAAGCTATAGGTTCAGCTATATCTATGCAAAAAATTGGGAAGTTCTATTGAACTTTGCTACCCTTAGTATTAAAAACTAAAAACCTCAATTTACTACTAAGGGCCGAAATATAAAATTAAATGTTTAATTAAAAAAATTTTACTGGCCCAATATCACACGATAACTATCGGTTAGGCATCTATGCAAAAAATTGGGAAGTTCTATTAGTAAGGGTAGCAAAGATATAGCTGAACCTATAGCTTAACCGATAGTTATCGTGTGATTTTGGGCCAATAAAATTTTTTTAATTAAACATTTAATTTTATATTTCGGCTTTAGCAGTAAATTGAGATTTTTAGTTTTTAATACTAAGCGTAGACAAAGTCCAATGGCCAGTAAAAAAATTTTAAATAAACAACTAATTTTATATTTTGGTCTTACTAGTACACAACAACTTTGAATGGAACCTGACCAACTTAATTCCCCTAAATGTCATTATTTGAGTAGCATTATTTTTGTAAAATATTCATCCCGTTGTGTGCCCATGTGAAGAATTTACTAAAATCATACTAAAACAATTTTAGTAAAATATAGTATAAACTTCATAGGCATATGATATATATTATTGAAGTATAGAAAACATAATTAAAATGACATTATTAAAATTGTAGCTGGAATTATATAAAATATGTTTTTTACCAATCATTTAGCAACCAAATGTTACTATTACAATAATTTCCAAAATAATAGCTCTTTAGTTATTTCTGACTGTTTTGCTATTTTGAAACCGATTCCCTTAACTACGTGTTTGCTGCTTTAACATTAATTTTTCTTATGTATCTATTTTGCGTGATTTGGGAACCTATATTTTTAAATAAATCAAACTGCTGTCTCAAAAGTAATTTACCATTTATTACGAGTTTGCAGTTTGACGTTGCTATAACATATCGGCAAGCAAACTACGATTACCATTTTTGGTGCTATTACGTCGACAAACCAATAAACTCACGTTTTTGGTTATTTTTTAAGAAGTTATTAGAACTAAATTGCTGTGAATTTTAGATGGCACAACGTTTTGACAACTTCAAATTGTTACTTGGGTTATCTTTGAAATTAGCCTTATTTTAAAATTTTCGTTATTCGACTTTTTTTTTCTATAACAATAAATACAGCAAACCGTGCATGCAATTTTTAAATATTTGACACCCTGTATCTTAAGCCAAAACAACAAAAAATCATGCTCCACACATTTTTTTTTATTATTCACAGCACTGAGTGTCAAAACACTCAAAACATAAAAATCATAAAATTAAAACATGACTTCCCGTCCTATATAAAGGAAATGCAATTTCACATATTTTTCTATATATTTACGTATATTATTTATACAATTTTAAAACGACGTCTACTTGTTGACAATTAAACACAGAATAACCTATTTTCTAACCAGACCGATTACATGTCAATAATTATAACGGTTATCTCTAATTATAGGTGCATATATAAATGTACGATTAATAATGGTTTACAAAAAATAAAGGAAAAGTATTACATTTTATTTTTGTCCTGATCAGACAATCGTACATAAAAGCATTTGTTAAAAGTTTAACATAACATAAAAAGTTTACTATAGTTCCGTGTCATCCATAGATCGATCTGAACGTAGATTTAATTAAGTTCGAACAAAGCCATTGACCTAAATCAATAAAAACAAAAATAAAAGTGCAATTAACTATTTAAAAAAAAAAAGAATCTTAACGATTTTAATATTCTTGTTAGGTACAACAATAAGTTTGTTTGCATACCAGAAAATAACGAACAGAACAAAAGTTTAAATGCAAACAGATAAAAGAGTAGTTGAACTAAACAAGAAAATGTTAAACAAAAAGCAAAAAAAAAAATTTAAGTTTTCTTTTTTTATCTTTTTTAACATTTCATTGAATTGCCTAAGGTTCCATGTTTTGTTTTCTTCATTTTCACAACACAAACACACACATACATACGCACTCAATAGCTGGCAGACTAATTGTTAGTTTATAACAAGTTTTTTATTTTATTTTTTTAATAGTTTTGAAAAGGGTTAATTTTGTTATCTTGTTGCTGTAGTACCATCGATAAACTAACACCCTCATATGATATATGGATGTGTTCGTATTTTCTATATTTAAACACTATAAAAAATCGTGCTAAAAACTCAGAAAGGTGGAGGAAAAAAATGTAGAATAACAAAATAATTTTCATTGTGAACAGACTGAAATTTTTTTATAGTAACGTTCTAACTACCATAGTGCATAATCTTTGTTGTCGTTTCTTTATTTTTTAACGAAGCTTCCAATTAAAGAAGATGATAAAGATGTAGATTTTTTTTGTTAGCATAATTAATGATTATTAATTGTTGGGTCGAGGTGAATACAGAAAAAGTTTTAATTTATTGTAATTGCAGAGTATTGTAATTTAAAGACTACAATGGAAGTAGGTCAAAACAATTACTATCGCACCATATTTTTTTTTTTTTTAATAAATATCTTTACTAGCACGGGTGGTGTCTTGTTCACACAACCACCGAAATTATATTTTTACATCAATATATTTTTGTTGAAAACTCAAATAGAGATTGCGTTTTGATTGCATCGGCGTCACTACGAACATAAGCCAAGTTTCGTTTTGGTACTGTACAATCTGTGTAGAATAGAGAGTTAGTGAAATATAGTATATCGGAGCAAAGAGCGTTAGTACCGTCTTATAAGAACGACGACCATTAGAGGAATTACTAGTAAATGAGGAAGAGAAAATTCTCAATGAAAATATGCGTGGATTGTGTGAGCAGCGGGAACGTGAAAAACAATGTTTGGAGGAAAGGCAAATGCTTTTAGAATTATCAGACCGGTCTAAAAACATTTCCGATAAAGGTAGTTCAAAATATCGAGTGCAACAATGGGTCAATTTAACGTTTACTCAGAAAGTTAATAAATTTGGTTTCACTTATGGCATTGGCCAAGTATCTGAAACAAAACAGGATACAATTATTTAAGGTTTGGGGGTTACTTTCGACCAAAAATTACGTTTTGATGTATGTTCAGATGGGCTAAAGCTTTCAAGAAATGTCAAGAAATGGGTTACTATGACTTTTTTTTTTTTTTTTTTAATTCAAATTTATTTCAGAAAATGTTGTTTTCTTTTAACTGCTCTAGCCTTTTGGCTGTTAGCAGCGTAATTTTAACAAAATATATAATTTATAATTTTCATCATTAACCCTCCACCCTTAAATCTATTTGTACTTAAAATTACTTACATCCTTATCCATTTTATAGTACTTACAATATAAGTAGTTTAAAATAATAAGGAAAATAACATTACAGTATTTTATTAAGTTCGAATGCATACGTATTACTAACTAAGAAATATTAAATTGATAAATTACAATAATATAATAAATTAACAATTATAGGATCAGCAGATTGAACATTATATTACATTTATAACAACAGCCAGTCCAAAATTCACTCACGAAAAAATTCTATAATTTCTTTTATAAATTTAAGGAAGTTCGTATGATATTTTATAGTTTTTGGTAGGTCATTTAACATTGTAATACCTCTGTATAAGATTATGGCGTTTGGGTAAATTAATTGAAACGCCACTTATTTAATGTTTAATTGACAATATTTATTTCTACTTGTTAAATAAATAAGGCGATTGATTTGAACACCGTTTATGACACAAATCTCACTGTATTTTCACTAAGATTTTACTAACATTTGGTTTTAATATTTTTCACCACTGTTTTTACGCGTCATCCAAAAATTGGATGTTTCTTGTAGCGAGCACGAAATACGATTGTCCGAAACGAAGTTTTGAAACGATGAACAAAAGTAAATGAATTATTTGGTTTTTCTTGCTTATTGGTTTATTTGCAATACACTGTAAAAGTTAAAATGAATTGAAGAAGGGCAGTGATCGATGTTCGAGCGGTTGCGGTTGTAATATGAATGTATGATACGAGTGAGCGCTGATATATGTGATTCTGTGGCGGTAAACAAATGTATGTACTTGATGAGTGAGCCGCTACAAGATATTACTCGATCCCATTCCGGTAGCAAAAAAGTCAACTTGGAGATGAGATCTTCTGCTAGTAGGATAATGATGTCTATCAGAAACATGGCTTAGCTCAAAATTATGTTTTATAGTGTTATTTATGATTTTGTTGATAATTAACATCAGTTCAATATTTTCAAGAGCAGGAATGTTTTATAATTTCTAAATAGGAGAATTGTGGGATACAGTATTGTCAAATTATTTATGTATTTGATGGCTCGTTTTTGTAGAACAAAGAGTTGATTAATTTTTCCACTATTCGAGCAACCACTCCAAATTGCGTTCAGATACGTGAAGTGTGAATGTATATACGAGTAATAAATCAACTTCAAGGTTTTTGTGTGACAGATATTTTTTATTTTCCTGAGTGTAAATATATGTATATGGAACTATTTTTGAAGCGACAAGGTCGATGTGGCTATCCCATTTTAATTTGGAATCAATGATCAATCCTAAATATTTGTATTTTTTTACTCTCTCGATATATTTTCCGTCGTAGATTATGTATAGGTTCTCTAACACGTTTTCCTCTACTTGTTTGTTTTGGAATAATATATATTTAGTTTTGTCTACGTTGAGAACTAACCGATTTTTATGGAACCAATTGTAAATAATGTCCATATCATGCTGAATATCTAAAAACATCTGATTAAGAGAGATGCTTACATATTTGATAACAGTATCGTCAGCGTATAACTGGATTACACCATTTAGGTTAAGTTTTGCTATATAATTGATGAAAATAATAAAAAGTAAGGGCCCTAAGATGGATCCCTGAGGTACTCCACTTCTTGTCTTTTGTAAATATTATCACACTTTGGGCTCTACCAATTAAATAAGATTCAAATAGAGCTAATTGAACAGGTGATAAATCAAGTTTTTTAAGTTTCAGCAGAAGTATTGAATGATTAACCATATCAAACGCTTTACGAATATCAAGAAATACACAGGCTACGTAACATTTTTTATCTATAGATCTGCTGACAAAATCTGTAAGTTCTATACAGGCTGCAGTAGTATTAGACTTCTTTGTAAACCCATATTGACAATTGTCGATGATATTATTGGAATCCAAGAATTGTATTATTCGTTTAAGGATTGCCTTTTCTACAATTTTGGATAGTGAGTTCAAGACCGAGATGGGTCTATAATTACTTATTGCTAGTTTGCTTCCTTAATTAAATACTGGTGTAGCTTTAGCATGTTTCAATGAGGAAGGAAATATTCCGGTAGCCAATACATTGTTTGTCAGTTTGACAAGAATAGGAATCAATTTTCCTTGATATTTTTTTATGAACCTAGCAGATATTAAGTCTATTCCAACAGCAGAATTACTGTTTAATTCACTTATATAATTTTTAATTTCTATTTCCGTTACTTCGAAGAATTCAAGTGGAGATTCGACAATATAGTTAAGGTCTAAAATATACGGAGAAATTGGCGTATTAAAGTAACTACTAACTATCTTATGCCCATCGATGTCTAAAGTTCAGTCACTTTGAGTGCTTTTAGTCTTTCGGTTGAATAAAATTTCGCGGATATGACCCCAGTAAACCTTTGGTTGCGACAGAGAGTGTTCTAGTTTCGCGCTGTAGTAGTTTTTCTTTTCAGATTTAATGTTTTCTGAAACTTTTAATTTAAAATATTTATATTGTGCTACAATGTACTCGTTAAATGGATGTTTAATTTTTAACTTAAAGAACTTCTCACTTTTTTTTATAAGGTTAATATTAAAGGGAGTTATCCAAGGTTTCGTTTGATTTTTAAGAACAAACTTTTTTGTTGTTTTATTGCTCACTATGAGATCAGAAATAGAATATGACAAATCATCGAAACAATCAAAATTATTTAGATTGGGCCATAGACTGCTTCTATCTATTTCATCATAATTTAGGATATCAATTTGGTGAATTTGTTTTTTTTTGAAATTTTGGTAAATTGTTTTACTAGAATCATCTTATGGTCTGATAGAGAAGAATCCAGATATACCATTTCGTATTCGTGATCCAGAATGTCAGTTAATATATGATCAATATAAGCAGAAATAGTCGGATACCGTGGGTCCAAGCTATTTAGAAAAGTAAACCCGGAGGAACACACTGAATCATGATATTTTTTTATGATATTTGTACTGTCTGCTAAATTTAGATTAAAGTCTCCAATTATTATACTTTTTGGATAAGAATTGAGTAAATGTTTGAGCTTAGCAATAAAGTTATGTGTACTAGACTTTTGCCATCTGTAAATTGAGATCAACTGAAAATTATATTTTAGTATGCTTATAACTAAATAACTACTTCCCTCGACTCAGAAAGTTAAGAAATTTGGTTTCACCTATAGCATCGGTCAAGTGCCTTTAACAAAACAGGATACAATTTAATGTTTGGGGGGTTACTTTCGACCAAAAATTACATTTTGATGTATGTTCAGATGGGGTAAAGCTTTCAAGAAATGTCAAGAAATGGGTTACTATGACGTTTACTCAGACAGTTAATAAATTTTGTTTTGGGTTTTTCCTGTTAGCTGTTCTTCTAATACTGGTTCCAATTTCCTTAGTAACATTTTTTCAAATAGTTTTGAGATTGTGGGAAGCATGCTTGTCGGTCGATATGATGACATTTGTGTTTCATTTTTTCTGGCTTATATGATCAAAGATATCGTAACTATAGTACGCAGTAATAAAATCAGGCCATTCTTCGGGTTTATGCAGTTTTAGGTTGCTCCAAGCTTAAAAGCTCGTAAAGCTTTGTAAAAATGTTTATAACTAAAAATATAACACAATTACGCATATTATATTTATTTTATTAGAGATTGACCGGCTTTGAACTCTTATTTGGTAACCAAGTTTGGTTAAGGAAATTAAAATAGTGAAAGCCAGCTGGACCGTGCATTTTACATTATGCAACTGATTAAAAGGCTGAACTATTAAATACAAACAATTTTAGTATTCAGGTGACTTTTCATCAATTATTGGTTTACTTGGAGGTAAGGTCTTATCTATTGATTGTTAATTTATGGGTTTGTGTATTTGCTTATCCTTGTAAACATGATTTACAATATTTGAAGCAACTATGGTACTGAGTTTCCTGTTAATTTTCATATCATTACTTTTATATTTAGGTGTTCTTAAATGATCAGTATTGATCAAAATTCGAATTTAATCTAATGTTAATGTGTGATCTCTTCTTCTAATTTTAAGCACATAAAAATTAATCGCACAACACTAACAATTGGCTATATTTTTATATTTTTTCAGTTAAAATCAACTGAATCGGCATATACAATAAATCGTAAAAGTAGTGATAATCTATTAGACTCAAGTACCGAAATTCTATCAAAATTTGATGGTTATGGTGGGGTTGCTGATGGACTAAATAAACATAATCACTTTGGTAATTAATCAAACATAAATAATTTGCTACATCTAGGAATAGATTAGCTAATAAGCACACTGCTAGGTCTATTATGATACCTATACTAATCATTATAATATATTGGTACAGGTGATGGTGGAATTGGTGGTCGGGGCAGTGGTGCAAATGGATCCATTATTACAATGACATTAAAAAATAATCATTTAATTGTTGAAACGGAAGAACGAAATGTAAGATTTTTATTTTATACATAGCTGTGTTGTTGTGTTGATGTTATTGTATTTTTATGTTGTCTTGTTCTTGTTGTTGTATTTAAAAAAAAAAAAAATATTTCTATATTCTTCCCGTACAAACGGTTTTGAATATGTAATTTATTTTTAATTATCACAAAAAGTAATTTTATTGTTGTTGTTTGCCCTGATATACATATGTATGCAAAAGAGTTGGGATAATAGAACAGCTATACACAGTACTTGCTTAATGCTAATTAAGAAAATTCAGTTAATCTACTTTTTCATTCCTTATTATTATGTCCCTTATTTACCGTTTGTTTGTTATGTATGTCACATTAATTATATGCTTTATGTACCTAAACCCATGTATACATAAATACGTCCCATATATATGTATAAAGAAATTCCTTATCACATACAAAAAAATTATCATTGCACAATGTAACGCGCAGCAAGGAAATGTTTTTGGAAGTAAAGTTGCAATTTAGATTTTTGCCTTTGCACTCGCTCTATAAATTTATGAACACACTCTATACCTTCCGATGTTTTTTTGTTCGTTATCGTTAAGCATAAAACATTTTTCATTGTTTAATGTTAATCGTAATAATAAAAAATGGCTTCCAAGTGGAAACTATAACACATTCCGTTCTTTGCAGCATAATATATGTTTTTTGTGTAACATTAAAGATTTTTTTACGACTAATGCAAATCATAAAATATTTGTTTGGTGTACACATTAAATTTATATATGTTCAAACACATTTGTCATCTTGTGTTCTTACCTTATACTAGTAAGGTATACTATATACAGGAGAATTCCTTTGTATTGCATGATGTATGTTTTATGTCTGTAATACGCGTACATAATAAATTATGTACTTTAATGTTTGATGTTGTGTACAAATTGTATATAATAAATAATAATTAAAACCAAATCTTATTTTGCAGTAACCCAAATATTTATTTTTAGATCTTTTTAAATATTTAGCATCTCTATTTACGGTTTAGGAAAAAAAACTTTTATTACTGAGAAGGTTAACAAGCACAACAGAGGAAACTGCTTAAAATCACAGAATTTTAAATTAAAATACACAATTTTTTTAATTTTAACCGAAAACGACTCGTTTGCTCCTCAAATTTAGCCTTCGAAATATTCTTTGCTTTTTTTTTTAATCAGTAACCAAATCTTACAAACCAATTAAATACAACTGTATTTAAAGTGTTAAAGCGTTGGCATGTTGTTCTCATTTGAACTGATACTTTCTGTTGTACTGCTTGATTGTTTCTGCTACAGTATCGATGT
Source organism: Tipula vernalis (assembly GCA_958295665.1). NCBI lineage: Eukaryota > Metazoa > Arthropoda > Insecta > Diptera > Tipulidae > Tipula > Tipula vernalis. The sequence goes on from OY282560.1 coordinate 288,945,153, forward strand.
ATAGATCCCGATGTATATTTGTGTTACGTACTTAACATTGGTTTTAGTATTCTTGATTGCATTCGTTATTATGTTGGAAGCACAAGCAGATAGCCACAATTGAATGTCATACGTCCAGATAGGTTTAAGTACCATTTAACGTAGCACAACTTTATAGTCTAGGCTTAAATTGGAATGTTTTTCTACTAACTAGCTCGTTTTAACGTACCTTAATTTAATTTGTTGACATTACTATTTTCATGTAATGCTTCTACATAGGTATATAAATCTAGGTAGGGATTTTTAACGTTTTAGTGTTGCGCTAGAACCATATTAGACCTCTTAACGAGGTATTTCGCAAATACGCATCATCACATTTTTTCAACTTCGCAATTTTAAAGTCTTCTCGTATTGCAATTGAGTTCCTATTATAGATGTCTGTGAAACTGGCACGAAAAGTTATCACGTGAAATGCAATGGCAAAACTTTTAGTACAAACAAATCAAAGACACATTTGTACTAAAAAGTTAGCACGAAAAATGTATAATTCGATAGCCCGGAATAAAGTTAGCACGAAAAAACAGAAAATCAAAGAATAACAGAAATGCAGTTATAATATTCATATTTATATAAATAGTTGAAATCAAGAAAAGTTAGCACGAAAAATATTAAAACCAGCTCTTTTGTTTTCTTGTACCGATAATTGGAATAATACCAGAGCACCCTGTATTTTATAGAGCCATAATCAAAAAATCTGAGCTTTTATAAGGGAATTAGAAACGAGGAAAAAACGAAACTTTTCATAGTAAAACACACAAAACATATGGGAAATCACTTTTTTTCCTAAGACAAATTTTTAAATGAAAACGTTACAAATTCTTAATTATGATTTCTGAAATTCTTTCATAAATGTTTGAATTTCAGCATATATGAATATCGTTTAAGTAAATCGTTTTCATTTTCTTGTAATAATTGATTTATTTAAACCAAAATATTAAAAAAAATTCATAACAACAGCATTCTGGTCAAATTGAAATAAAAGCTTACTACGATTCGTTTGGACATTAAGTCAATATACATTACATAGATGGCAGTGATGGCCGTAAAAATTTGGAAAAATCGTACCAAAAATTACCACCTGGGGAAATTTCAAGTTCAAAAATTGTAGGAAAAGCAAAACAAATTCACAACATATAGGAACGTGTGATAATTTTGCGATTAAATAATTTTTTTTCGTATTTTTCTGTAACCATTTTAGACATCTTTCGTACACTAGTAAAACTAAAGATAAATTTAGCAAGTATTATTTTAATTTTTCAGAGCCAACTTTGATGTATTTTTCAAAATGAAAGTTCGAAAAAATATATTTTAGAAATAATTTAATTTTAATATTTCTGCAATTAATATTTATTTAATACCAATATGGCCTTCTTGTATATTGTTCTTAAAGATATGTAGAAAACTTTTATATAAACATTTCATAATATTTTTGGTTTTTTCATTGAAAAACTTGAAGCTAAAAAACACCATTTTCACTATGGATTCCTATGGAAATCAGTGAAAAGTTATACCACTAAAAAAGCTTCTAAAAAATACGTCATTAAGATTATGGCTCTATACTCTAGAAGGCGTTGATAATACACGATGTATCAAATAAAAATAAAAACAATACCGGAATTAATTTATTTTCACAATTTAGAATTTATTCCAAACCTGAATTTATTTTGTCAGTAATTAAGAAAAATTTATATTCCTTCCGAAGACAGGAAGGAAGTACTAACGGTCCGTGCTGGACCCTTCCTCACATTTGTCGGACATGAATTTAATTTTCAATTAAAGTAGAATCATTAACGAGATATTTGAGTAAATTTTGTAAATTTTGTATTGTTAGGAAAAGAGTACTAACGGCCCATGCTGGACCCTTCATAATTCAAAATCAATGCTAGCTGATAATATTTCTTTCAACATGAGCATTATAACGGAAGAGTTAAATGAATGTTTAATTCCCCCGTTAAAATTCTCATGTTAAAGAACTAACCATATATTTAATCCAGTAACTTTAGGAACAGAATAGCACCTATGCCATTACCTAGGCAAACTGTGAAAGGCTCAGGAGTGCTGAGAGCCCAGAGACTGCAAGAGTACGGTTTGAAGCGTTTATTAGCCTAGTCTAGAGCACCAAACCTGTGGACCTTTTTAGGTAAAACAACTTACATAAAATCGTCTATTACCTGGTAGCCTCTAATTGTAGCCACACTAATTTTAGTTTCAACCATATTCTTTTCATGAATCCATTTCGTGTGGTGTTAAATTCAAAATTTTCATCAAAATACTCGTAAGTCAAGTGTAGATTGTAATGGATGTTTTAATTTGAGGTTAATTTTTAAGTTTGCCACCATTTATGGTTTTTGAGTGACGTATGTTATTTGACGAGAAAAGGGCAATAGACAAATTATGTTCCTTAGACCTTGAGAACTTCGAAAATTAACCCCCCCCCCCCACCCCCCGAAATCGCCCCTGATCCTTTATTACTCTTTTCCATACTTTTTGCGTGCTGAGAAAATGCGAAATTTCAATGCTTTCGAGAATTAAAAGCGCGCAGAGACATTAACCTAACAAATTAATAATTTGTTTTCTTTATAATATCACACAATACCTTTTTATCAAGAAAACTAATTCTGTTTTAACATGTTCGTATCATGTCACACAACACCTTTTCTCATTAATATGCTTACTAAACATTAATGTTTTATTATTTCTTTTTATTGTAAAATAGTATAATTTGGATGAATGAGATTTTGTATAAAAAGACGAGCAAATTAAGAATAAACGCTCAGAATAAATTTACAACTGAAACAAAGTGTTTGTTCTCAAGATTATTAAGACCCCACCAGTGGTAATCTTAATAATCATCAATATACGGAACTCTTTATTAACAACAAGTTGTTTATTCTCGATAACCAATAGACCCCACCCGTGGTAATCTATTTAGTTAACTGTAGATCAACACTCTCTTGAATTTATGATTTAAGTACAAAAGTCTATGATTTTACAATGTGTGTTGAGGAAAATTCTACCACTGCTGATCTCAATCTCTGGGAGTATTGTGGGTCCAAAATATTGTTGAAATATTGTTTCCATCGAATCCAGAATTTCAAAAATTCATGATGAACTGACTCGCCCGCTTGCTCGGACTAGAGACCGAATCCGTGGGCTTCCCTTAGAAAACTAAGGCTTTCTTCTATATGGCGAATCGCTACGTGAATCTTCAAGGTCTCACTTATTCCAGTTGCCAGGACCGCTTTTCTCAATTCATCTATATATTTTGACAAATTTTCTTCATTTCTCCTGATACTGAAACAAGCTTCTACAATTTTGTTCATTGCTTGGAAAGCGGAAACGTATGGTATCATGATTAATTCACCACCAACTGCTTCACTAATTTCTTTATCGTACAATTTTTCTAGTTCCTTAAGAAGCTTCCTACAGGCGTTCCCTTCAAAAACTTCTCCGTGATAGTTTTTGAATTTCAACTTGAGCCCCTGAGGCCATAATATGGCCTTATGACTGCCTAGCAAAGGTATGAGCCCGTCCCAGAACAAGTGATTTACAAACCCTTGTAGAACGTGAAGCTCTGGGACAACGCACTTATCCAAGACAGAAACACTCGATTCCTCGGTAAAAAGCGGCTTATTTATTGTACTATTACTACTAAGGCCTGTTTCTTAATACTGCCAAGTGAAACGAATTTCTGGTATTCTGATTCTAAATCGACGTAAGTTTTCAGTCTATAAACATCTTGCTCTAATGAGTATGAAACATCGCTTAAGTCTAATTCACGCTCATTGTTTAATTTCCCAATATCTAGTTCTTTTCGATTCCTGAGATCTTGAAGACGCACGAAACAATATGGGCAAGGAAAGCTCGATGTAGCCGTTTGTTGACCGTTTACTAGCAGAAAAAGCTTGAAATCTGACAAGAATTTGATTGGAATACAATTTATTCTAATTAAATCAAATAAAATTTACACATTATCATAAGTTTCACTGATTAGGGGGACGATATCCAACATTATCAACTTATAAATTCCTGTTAACTTTCCTTCATTGTTGTTTGAGTCGAATTTTTGTTTTTTAGAACCATCATCTGAATCTATACATAGATAATCTTCTGGAAGAATAGTCATACAAATTTCGAAGAAGCCTCCCCATCAACCATAACATTAATAACGTAATTGCCAATTAAATTTCTTCTTACTAAAACACACTTTAATATTTCTTTGGCATCGGCCCACACTACTGGTATTTCTTGTTTATGTTTATCGACTTCGAAACTCAAAATAGTACTTTTATATACGTCATCTAATGCTTTGGATTTTTTTGACGCTTCTGCTAAATAATTGCTAGGAACCGATTTTCGAGCGATATTCTTTCTAATGAAAGTGCATAATTTCTTTATTTGTCTACCAGAAGTACCTGACTGAACTTGAAAATCAAATAAATTATCAGATGAAAATTGGGCGTTTATTCCTTGCTTGGTAAGATCTCTGCTTTTGCGTCCTCCCGTACTCATTTTCACCGTGGTCTTATTATCGGTGGCCTGCATTTTTTTGGACACCAGTGACGTACAAAAATGTTCTTGTTGTATTGCAGGAAGAGTCTCAACAAAATTTTCAATATTAACTCTCTTTCGAGCGGAGCGGGCTTACTTTTTGAGCAGCACACATGTCTGATGCCTCTACCAGTACGTTGGAAGCAAATATTATAAATTTTAAAAGTCGAACCGGATTTTTCTACCGGCGCACGCATCACTTTAGTTTCAGTTGCTTCAGGAGATTTTTGAGCATACATGCCATTTTCAGATGTTATTTTTAAACGTGATATTATTGGTACACCTATCCTTCTTTTTTTGTCACCTTTACAACGTGCAGTTTGGCCTATATAACATTCACAAGAAACAACACTTGATTCACCACCGTACCTTGTATTTTTCAGCAAAATAATATCTTCGTAGTTGGGCATGATTTTGAATGATCGGCTTGAGTTCTCCGCGCTCTCTGGATGTAAGTTTTCATCTAGAATTCTTCGACAATTCACACAGATACTAGTCGGAAATCGAGGACCGGACAATCGAAAATTCACATTTATTCGATTTTGTATCTGCTCCTCGCGACATGGCGTTATTCGAAAATACTCCAATGTTCTACCACTTAAAACAATTTTCCGACCACAAAGTGCTCAAATTTTCCTTCGGTTTTCGCTATGATTGCATTTGTGATCGCATTTACTGCCGATGTTTCACAAAATATAAAATACCAAATAAAGACTTATAAATGTTAGAAGTAATATTTAAGATGTGAAGTGGATGATATTTCACGCACGACTGGCTTGGAAAACGCGCAAATGGTTTTTGTTGTGAAAACTCGATCTGAGCGTTCACACACACATACACACGCCTTCACGAAAGAAACTATCATAAATATACAGTGTGACTTCATGAATTCTATATGAAAGCGCATAAATGGTTCATACACACAATCACACCCACACACACACGTTCACTCACACACATACATGTAGGACGAGTCCCCGTACCTAGAGACTTGAGTGTATACCCGTTAATGTCACTCCCGGCACGCACACGCGGAAATTTCTGCGCGCTTTTCATTCCCGAAATAATTGAATTTTCGCATTTTCTCAGCACGCAAAAAGTATGGAAAAGAGTAAAAAAGGATCAGCGGCGATTTCGGGGGGGGGGGGGAGGGGTAATTATCGAAGCTCTCAAGGTCCAAGAAACATAATTTGTCTATTGCCCCCGGGCGGGTCATGGTGGCCAAACTTTACTGCCTTTCCAGACCACTGTGTTCGGTAAGTGATGAAAAAAGTCAAATATGCCATCGTAGTGCTCGTTCAGAAGAAAATATTGCTGATGTATATAAGTGCTACTATTAATGAGGATCAAAAAACATCAATTCGTCATCGTTCGCAGCAATTACACATTCAACCAACCACTTTATTCAGAATTTTACACAAAGTCATCCATTTACAACTAAAAAAATAAAGCCACCAGACTTTCGACTACGTCGTCAATACGGTAATTGGGCCATACAAAGAAATCTCGAAAATGCGAATTTTTTCAATACAGTCATCTTTAGCGACGAGGCATTTTTGAACCCCATCCACAGAAAGTGTTTGTCTGGTGTGGTGTTTGGGCTGGTAGTGTAATCGGACTGCATTTATTCGAAAGCGAAGCTAGGATTGCTGTTACTGTAAATCGAGCTCGATATCGGAATATGATTACGAATTATTTGTTTAATGAATTGGAAAGTATGAATGTCCAGAATATTTGTTTTCAGCAGGACGGTGGCACATGTCGTACAGCAACAGAAACAATTGATCTTTTGCGCAAGTGCTTTGATAATCGAATAATTTCTCGAAGAGGGAATATTAATTGGGTACCTAGAACTTTCGATGTAATCTAAAGCAGAATATTATTAATTATATTCAAGAAATTGAAATGCCATCAAAAATGTTGGTAAAATAATCGTAGCTTGCCGAACAGCAGCATGAGGTCTTTTATAAGATTTTATTTTCTATTAATAAACCAGAACTTTAGTACTATCATTGGAAACAAAAATTTAGATATTTATCAAATAATTTATTTTTATTAAAAATTAACCTCAAATTGGAATACTCTTCAATATAAACATGATGTTTACATTACTCGTTTGTCATTAAATCAAACTCATTTTTTAATTAACTTCTACATTTTTGGTAATCAATACTTTCACATTACTATTACACACATAATTAACTTTGACACCTGTTCCCCAGATTTCCTAGCAAGGAAATTTTATTGCATTTATTCGTTCGGAAAATTAAATCTTTAATTAATTATCTACTTTACGTATGGTGGTAATTTTATCAAATGTTACGTTATATGCGATAAAAAAATTTAGTGATAAACTTATTGGATTACAGGGTATAGGATTAGTGCTTCTAAATTTACACCCTTGTTTAATAATGGGCGAGTACCAATGTAAAATTAAAATATATCCTATAAAAAATCAACTTTGTATGTATCCGTACATATACACAATTATACATATGTACATTACATTGACCCAAATTTTATTAATTTTGATGTTCCAGCTATAAACATATAAAATCCGTACACCGCTAACATGAGTATTAGAGATTCCATCGTAAATTTTGTTCTAATTGATGTATGGTATTAAATTTACGACCTTTTTTTATTTTCAACATGACGAAAAGTATAAAGAAACTTACAGAGCTTTTTCTTATTAAGTCTCGTTTTTTTTTTTTGTAAATTTAAAATAATTCATAATTAAAAGCATGAAAAGATAAACTTTTATCTAAATTTTATAGATGATTTTAATTTTAATTACAATCCAAACATAAAAAGACATATTGACGTCTTTCATAAAATAAATTTAAAGCACAATATACAGTGCTGGTAAAAAAAAATTGGGCAAACAAATTTATTGCAAATTGGAGTCTTTTTTTGCTAAAATTACAAAACTTTTGAAAGCAATTGGTTTATTGTTTCATTTTAAATACATGTATGACGTAATTTTTTGAAAAAAAAAATTGACCTGCAATTTAGGGGCAAAACACCGAAAAATGCCAAAATATTCAAAATACGTTGATTGGTGTTAAAGTAATGTAATAAATTAAACACTTATTTATTATTTTTTTTGTTTTTTATTTATTTATAGATGTTCAATCTTTAATATTAATATTATGTTGAACCGCCTTTTGCTTTTATTACAGCGATACACCTCCGATTCATTGAATTTGATAAATTTTTCCAAGTCGCAGGAGATATGGATTCCCAAATCATCATCAACAAACTTTTTAAAGCTTCAATCGACTCTGGGCGCTTCCTTGCTATTTCTAGCTTCATTATAGACCAAATATTTTCAATTGGATTTAAGTCTGGACTATACGGGAGCCAGCTCAACACATCGATACTTTTTTCTTCGAAGTACGTTTTTACCTTTAAATGAAGAGATAAGAAAAAAAACAAGTTTTTAACAAATTATTTATGTTTATCTGAAAGCCAATTTGTCTATCTACAATTCAAAATTAATAACTCACAATTTTGGCGGTATGGCACGGAGCGTTGTCCTGTTGAAAAATAAATTTGCAAGTCTCGCCAAAAGCTTTAACGCAGAAGGCTCAAATTCGTTCTGAAGGACCTGCAGATAAACAGCTGCTGTAACGCTGGAACTAAGGAAGCACAATCGACCGGTTTCATTTCCAGAAAAGCATCCCCAGACCATAACTCCTTCTTTTTTCGGTGGAAGTCTTAAAAGACATTCGTTGCTAAGTCTCTCGCCAGGTTTTCTCCTTACGAGAATTCTTCCATCTCCAACATGCAGCTTGAATTTTGATTCATCGGAGAAAATCACATCATTCCACATCTCTGGAGTCCAATTAACATGCTCCTGGGCCCATAGCAAACGTTTTTTTTTCACTAGTAATGTGAACTCAGGCTTCTGGACTGGTTTAAGTGCTCTCAAACCAGCTTTAACAAGTCTTTTTCTCACCACTGTTGCGTTGTCTTTCTGGGCCTTCCAGAGCCTTTCTTTCTTTGTGTACCGCCCATCTCTCGATTTTTTTTAATATACCACACGACAGTACTTTTAGGAATGTTTAATCTTTCACCTATTTCACGCGTGGTTAAATTTTCTCGCGCCAAAATCAACATATTGCTTTTACACTGGTCACTAACTTTTCCCATTTTTATAACTAAAATTGCACTTTATTCTTTATTTGTCTAGGATCACTTACAGAATAACTTAATCTTACAAAATATGCACTATTTATACTCAAAAAATAAATTACAGGCAATAAAACATCTGCACCCTAATGACGGCCAAGAACGGTAGGCATAAAAAAAATAATTGCTTGTCCAATTTTTTTGCACATCAGTGCGGGGTTGTACCGGTGTAATAAAAGCAAAAGGCGGTTCAACAAAATATTAATATGAAAGATTGAACTTCTATAAATCAATAAAAAACAAACAGAAAAATAAAAAATAACTGTTTAATTTATTACATTAATTTAACACCAATCAACGTATTTTGAATATTTTGTCATTTTTCGGTGTTTTGCCCCTAAATTCAGGTTAATTTTTTCTTTTTTTCAAAAAATTACGTCATACATGTATTTAAAATGAAACAATAAACCAATTGCTTTCAAAAGTTTTGTAATTTTAGTAAAAAAAGACTCCAATTGGCAATAAATTTGTTTGCCCAATTTTTTTTACCAGCACTGTATGTACTACGATCCTACATTAAATTAAAATAAAATTTCAATTTATCCTATTTTTGTTGTTATTTACTGAATGTATTAAATTTCAATTAAATAATAGAAAAATCTTATCTATTTATGATTATGTCACCTTATGTTTCTATAGAAGAAGAATACATTAAAACGACACGGCACCTACGTATTATATTGATTTGGTTTCACCTTACTCGAATTGATTGCCTTTTTTATATAAGGTTACATTAATGGGAGTGCAAAATATGAATAAAAGTACAGCAACTGTAAATGGAATAAAAATAATAATTAAAAAGCTCTTAAAAATATGCTAGTAAATCCAAGTTTTCTTACGAGGTAATGTGAAGTTGTTGTATTATGCTATTTACTTATGCATTAAACTTATACATAAGTACCGTTGTCGTATAAAAGAGACATAAGGAGCGTATGATTTATATTGTATTGAATCATCTCAGAAAAATAAACTAATGATATTGATGATGATAATCCCGACAAACAATTTAAAGATTTGTGTCCAAACAATAACCGAACTATAACTGACGACCGAGTCGGTGATTGTTTGACTGCTGTACCGTGAAATATCTTATTTCTGGAACACCTTGCGTTAGGTAAAATTTTCGAACGAGGACCGATTCAGATATTTTACGGTCCGTTTTGTCCCGTATTACGGTTAACCTCAAGCTGATGTAGGGTTCGGTTATTTTGTGGACATTATCCATCAATAAATTATCGGACAATAAGTTAAAAAATGTTATCCATAAAATGTTGGTTAATTAACTGACCCTCGAATAATTTTAATTGTTCAACAGTTTGGAAAGGTATTTCTGGATAGAAGAATTCGTTATCCTTCGCAATATGTACTTTTTTTGTTTTATTTAAAGAACATGTTAGTCCAGTCAAACATTCTTCCAAATATTTTTGATGTTCCGATATCTGTTTTATTTTATTTTGAACACTATTAGTTGATTGCTGTAATATATCAATTTTATTCTACAGTTGCCATAAAGCGCGCTTAAGGGAACTTGATGAACTTTTATTTTGTTTTTTTTTATTATTTTTATAATGTGACTGCAGTTTCGACATGACTCATCAATTTTCCATTCCTTATTCATTTGGTTATTCCCAATATCTAAAAATAAATTATAATAATTGCTTATTAACAACATCAACGTTAAAGGTCAAAAAATTATTGAATTATTCCGCTAAATGTATTCACCTTCTAAACAATTATGCATATTGATTGTGCTACTTAACGGTAACGTATATGAGGTATAGAAATTAAATAAATTTTGGTTTTGAAATTAAATATTATAATTTAATTGAAATTATAAAATTACAGCATTAAAAAACTGCAGTATATAGTGTTTTGTATATACGCTTGTGATTTATATTTATATGGTTTACAATTTTGTAAGCAAAATAAAAACGAATAACGAAAAAAATTCGTGAGTGTCCATTTTTAACGTTTAGTGGAAAGTAAACAAATTTTCAAGAAGAAATTATAAATTTTGAAAGAATTCATTGAAACGACAATAGACAATAATTATGACAAAGACTTGTGTCAAGTGCAACAACACCAAAAGGTGCAAAGAGCTTCTACACTATTTTGGGCCTTGCAGCAAGTTCTTCCACGTTGACTGTCTGGATTGGAAGTTCCCTTCGAATGACGGTTGGATCAAAGCCGTTAATGACTGTCCTTATGCTGTTTTCATGTGCATGGAGTGTCAGCGTTTATTAAAAGATGAAAATTGTATGGCGTTGGACGAGATCAAATCATCGCTGGATAAAATCGACTCGAAGATATCATTAATTGCTGACACCACTCTTCCAACCGTTAATACTATAATTAGCCAGGCCGCCGAGTCTTTGGCAAATTCGTGTGCTTCGAGCCTTTCATCTGTTTGCAGTAAAATTGGGGACCAGATCGCTGAACAAATCCGCGATTGTTTCGCTCAGGCGTCGATCCTAACCGCTCACGCTGGCACCCCTTGTTCCGAGACATCGACTACAACTATCCCGGTTATTTCATCAGCAGCAGAAACCGCGCGTCGTGCGTCGTACGCGTCAATAAGTGGAACCAAACCATGTTCTCTGCCTAACAGTATCCGGATGATTAAACCGAAGTTTTGGTTTCATTTGTCGCAGTTCGATACCACTGTTGAGGATGCTGCGATTGCCGAATTTGTGAATGTCAACTTTGGTATTTCTAATGCTGTGGCTACCAAGTTGATACCTAACGGCCGTAAACTTACTGACATGGAGTATGTCTGTTTTAAAGTGGGAGTTGATGCAGATTTAACAGCAAAAGTTATGTCCACGGTGAATTGGCCAAATGATGTGTGTATCAGACCTTTTATTAATACAAATTTTCGGCAGCGTCAATCACACCGTATGCCAGAAACGAGACAAGGTGTCTTTCTGAACCAGAAAATATCGACCCTGAAGCCTCCAGTGGTTATTACGCAACAAACTGTGCCGGATTCCGGCAAGTAAGTTCTGATCGCTCTAGCTTTACCACAACGCCTCTAGCATCCGAGGTAAAGCTAAGTCTTTTCGCCTAGGCGTTTTGGACAACGATTATGATATCATAATAATCTGTGAGACCTGGCTTACTATCAATATGTATTCTGGAGAATATTTTCCACCGGACTATGTCGTTCACAGGAAGGATAGATATGATTTTGACACCAGGCTTAGAGGGGGCGGGGTATTGATTGCGGTTAAAGTTTCTATTCCTAATGAGTTGGTTGCCTGTCATCCTAGTCTCGATGTTATTGCTGTTCGAGTCAAAGTGGCCAATTCCTCTATCGTTGTCATCGCAGTGTATGCTCTCTACGGATCGAACTTGGACTATTTTGTAATGTTAATCAATTTCATCGACTCAGTTGTGATGCCATCAGTGCATCCTAATGATCAACTTGTCATTGTGGGTGACTTTAATCTGCCCGATATTGCTTGGATTGATGTTGATGGTGTCTTTACATCGCTTTCCACTGACGAAAGGGCATTACACATTATCGACTATTTTGCTAGCATCTCAACCAAGCAGCTAAACCGTACTAGCAACAGTCTAGGGAAATACTTGGACCTGTTATTTGCCAATGACGTCATGCATTCCGAGGTTTCGTCATGTCTGGATTTCACCGGCTCCCAGAGCATCTACCACACACCGATTATGATAAATATTTTTCATGTGAATTGTACAACTGATTCTATTTCTAACAAGTTCTATTTTAATTTCAGAATTGCCGACTACGCTTCCTTAAACGAGTTCCTCAGGAATTCTGATTGGGACTTTTTGCAACGTGGCGGTAATTTAAATGACATTGTTTTAATGTTTAACGTCCTTCTCAGGAGTGGTATTGAAAGACACGTTCCGTTGGTTAAAAAACAACCCGGCTTTCGGGAGCCATGGTACAACAATAGGTTGTTAAATCTGGAGAAACGCCGCAATAAGTTCCATTCATTATACAGACGGTACGGAGTACAATTTTATCCCAATTTTGATAAAGCTCGCAAAGAGTTTAAAAGTTTAAATTGGTTTTTATATAACCAATATGTTGTGCGAATTGAGGCGGAATTAACATCAAGTCCAAAGGAGTTCTGGAGTTTTATGAATAGTAAGAGGAAAGTGGTTGGTTTCCCTTCTCCTATGTCTTACCAGAACGCCGTCGCTAGTCAACCCTCGGAGATCTGTAATTTATTTGCTAGCTTTTTTGCCTCAGTATACGAGCCAGCCACGATGCCTCCTACCATGTCCACAAGAGGTCACAGTTCCGTGGACTTTAATTATTTTAAATTTACTGAGCAGGAAGTTCGTGATTGCTTGCTAAATCTGGATGTTAAAAAGGGCGCTGGTCACGATGGTATTCCGCCGATCCTTATTAAGCATTGTGCCGAGAGTTTGTCCCGCCCAATTACCTTCATGTTTAATGAAAGTTTACGTAGTGGGTTTTTTCCAGAGCCTTGGAAAATTTCCTGCCTTCATCCCATTTTCAAGGCGGGTAGAAGAAACGAAGTAAGTAACTATCGGGGGATTGCCATTCTTTCTGTCATACCCAAGCTATTTGAGTCTATGGTTCACAGGGTCTTGGTTTTCCATACTAAATCATTAATTTCTTCTGCTCAGCACGGGTTTTATCCAGGCAGATCCACAGTGACTAATCTGGTTTCTTTCTGTGGCAAATTATTTAGCAGTTTAAACTCCAGGCAGCAACTGGACGTTGTTTATACTGATTTTGCGAAAGCTTTCGATAAGATCGACCACTCGCTCCTGATCACTAAATTAAAGAACTTAAATTGTCAGTGCATCCCAATTGATTGGTTGTGTTCTTACCTTTCCGACCGCTGGCAATCCGTTAGGATTTTTGATTCTAGTTCCCAGCTATTTCGCGCGACATCCGGCGTACCGCAAGGAAGTCATATTGGCCCTTTATTATTTACATTGTTTATCAACGATATTGTTGACTGCTTTGAGTTTGCCAGTTGCCTCCTGTTTGCCGATGACATGAAAATTTTCGCCCTGGTCAACAGCGTGTCTGATTGCGTGAAGCTGCAGGATGATTTGGACAGATTTTGTAGTTGGTCTATTAGCAATAGACTGGGTCTCAATGTGAGTAAGTGTAAGACTCTTTCATTTTATCGCATCCAGTCACCTCTGTTTCATCAGTATCGTTTGTGCAATGAGGAAGTCGACAGAGTGGAGTTTATATCCGATCTGGGTGTAATTTTTTCAACTGATGCCACCTTTACCAAACATATTAACACCATTATACCTAAGGCATACATTATGTTGGGCTTTATTAAGCGGAACTGTAAGGACTTTATCGACCCGATTACTCTAACATCACTGTATGGTTCCTTTGTCCGTTCTATTTTGGAATATGCATCGCCGGTGTGGTCACCGTCTTATCACTGTTATTCGAATAGAATAGAGAGTGTTCAGAAGCAGTTTGTTTTATACGCACTTCGAGGTCTACCATCTGCACGGTCTGTTGAATATGTTCTTCCACCCTACCAAGATCGCTGCAACCTGTTGAAACTGCACCGGTTAGATTGTCGACGTGTTGTAGCATCGGCATTGTTCATTTGCGATATTTTCAGTTCTCGAATCGAATGTACCGAGCTGCTTTCGCGCTTAAATCTTTACGCTCCAGAACGTCAAATGCGTCCACGTGATGGACTGTTACTCGTCAACCGGGTATCAACAAATTACGGCCTTTCGGAACCACTTTTGAGAGCTTCGCGAGATTTTAATTCAGTGTATGGTGTTTTCGATTTCAATATGTCCAGAGAGTCGTTTAAGAAAGCTTTATTTAAATTTTTATAAAAACTAAATAGTCGGCGTTTTCTATCTACATATATTTTATTCCTTTTGTGTTTTTTTTTTTTTTAACATGTTTGTATAGCTGATTGTTATCACTGTAGGCTATACATGATATATATAAATAAATAAATAAATAATGAGTATGTAAATAGTCTGGGTGATCGGCATAGTTCCGTAGAAGGTGATGCTAGTGTATGTTTAGATAATATTGGTGGCAGATTTATCGACGCTTGTGAATTTTCTGTTGCCTTTGAAATTAAAGATAATGGAACTGGAGGTGGCGGTTATAAGAAGTATTTTCCAATTGGTATTTTACCTGTGTTAAAAACAATATTGTTAGCGATAACATTTGCCGAACATTCCAATAGGGCAGGTGATTCATTTCTTACCCTAAGATCGAATTCTTCAGTGAAGTTAACCTGAAATTTGGCCTCTTCTAAATTCAAACATTCAGATTTAGAATTTGAACATATTTCGTAGAATTTTTCCGCTTTTCTAGAATTAAAAAATGTCGCAAAATTTTTCTTTAACAATTTACTTTATGTTTTTGCCAAGCAGGATCTAAATTCATTTTACGTTTTATAGCTTTATGAAAATTATCTGGCTAAAACACGATGTCGGACACAATCCACGATGAAAGTACAGAAGCAACTTCCTTTCTTCCATTTATATTTGTAGTTTCTATAACTAAACACTTTGCAGCTGATAAAAAGTACCTAATAAAAATACTATCAAGTATTAGTTCAAATTAAAAAATGCTGTTAAACTAAGAAAGTGCAAATATAAGTGTACATCACACCAGAAATCTCAATTTAGAAAACCTAAGTTTTTTATATATAATTCGCACCATTGGAATTGTGCAATTTTGTGCCTGTAATTAGAAAATTTGTGCATAGCGTACTTTAGGAAATAGGATGGGATTTCTCACGCGATTATCACACCAGAAATCCAAAATATTCCGTTTATCTAATAAAACATAGTTTTTGGTGTATGATGATTGTGCAAAATTGTGCGTTACTAAACTTACCTTGAAAATAGTTTATATTTGCCAAAATCGGCCAAAGAACATTCACAATTGATCAAAATCGTGGTTTCTCGAAGAGATTATATGGGAGATTTCCAGAAATCCCACCTTTTATTAACATTCGAATTAAAACAAAGTTTGGTTAGTATTGCACCAGTTTTAGTATTGTACAATTCATTAACCAATGTTTTGTAAATGGTGTTATCCCTAATGTTTTAAAAACTGAAATTGTTATCCCTTTGTTTAAAAAGAGTGATATCATTATTAAGGACAATTATCGGCCCATTGCATTGCAACCCACAATTTTGAAGATCATTGAAAAATCGATGAAATCGCATATTGAGAAGTTTTTGAATAAATTTGAGTTTCTTAGTCCTCATCAACACGGCTTTAGATCTGGCAAAAGTACTGAATCTGCGTTAATTAATTTCTTAAATAGAATTCATATTAATCTGAATGAGAAGAAGTTTGTTGGTGCAGTCTTCATCGATATAAAGAGAGCCTTTGATATGGTGGATCATAATCATCTTCTGCGTAAGCTCCAGTCTATTGGTTTTAGAGGTATATCCACAGAAATGTTTCAAGTCTTATCTCAGTAATCGAACATTTATGGTTAGGATTGATAAATCGCAAAGCACTCCATTTATTATTGAACATGGTGTTCCACAGGGTTCTTTCCTTGGTCCTATCTTGTTTTTAATTTACATAAATTCAATTTTTAACTTAAATTAAACGGTGAAATTGTTGCTTTTGCTGATGATATTGCATTAAATTATTTTGATTTGACTGTTAATGACCTAACTAATCAAATAAATTCTGACATGAAAATTCTTCGCACATGGTTTGATAATCACTCCTTGCTCTGAAGTGAAAAAACTAAGGTAATGTTCTTCAAATTGGTTGGTGATCCTTATCGAAGTTTCATCCCCGAGATTTTTTATCATGTACGTAATTGTGACGTACGTAATTGTAGCTGTCTTTGCATTAAAATTGAAAATGTTCGTTTATTTAAATATTTAGGATTGAACGTTGATGCAAATTTAAACTGGAAATCACATATTCAAGCTGTCAAAAATCAAGTTAATTCTGCATTACGTGCAATTTATTTGATACGTAAATTTTGTCCATCCAATGTTTTACTCAATTTTTAGTTTGGTTGCATGGACTCTCGCATCAGTTATGGTTTACCATGTTGGGGTGGAGTTTATTTTGATACAATTGAACCGTTATTAATTTTACAAAAGTATATTATTCGGGTTATGTTTTTCAAGCTTAGATACGATCATTCTTGGCCTATTTTCAATGCCTGCAAAATTTTGCCTTTACAGCACCTATATATTTTTAAAGTGTTAAAATTGTTTTATTTGCGAAGTTGCCATCGGTTGCCGCGAATTGTTTACATATATCAAGTTGGGAATAATTATTGAAATTTGTACTCTGTTCCGCCATTTTCATCTGAATTATTTCGTAAATATTATATAGTTTCTGCGCCCACTTTTTTTAATCGATTGCCGCCTCATATAAGAATTTTTGTTTTGTATAATTTTCTTTTTCTTTTAATCTTTCTTTTTTTGTAAATTTAATTTTTAACATTTGGGTTAATCATAACTGTCGTTTTGACAAAGATTATCCAATCTTCTTAACCACACTTTTTTTTTTTTTTTTTTTGTATGAGTTTATAAAAAAAAAAATAAATAAAATCATTGTATATTTGAATGGTTGAGAGAAATAAATAAATAAATAATAATAAATATTCTGACCAAGATTCACATTACATACACTTTAGCTATAATCGGCTATAGATCATCTACAATTGCTTTATATTCGTATACCACTACGATAATGAGAGCTGAGATCGCAAATAGTGTTATAAATTTTCTTATTGTTCCCGTAAGTGAGGTTGTATTTTTTTCGAAGCAGTTGATATTTGAATGTGTACGTAATTGTGTAAGCTCCACAACCGTTTAAGGTAAGCCAACTGATATATAATACGAATTTATTGGATAAGTAGCATCCACCAGACTTAAAACAAAGCTTATTCTATTTTATTATGTATGCTGCTAATGTATCCAAAATTAAAATTTAGGATCGGCACTCAATCATAAGTTCATCACAAAAACGGGGCACGTTTAAGGGCCTTAGGAACATGTTGGAAGGCTATTTAAATGGATTTACAGTGGAGATGGCTTTGACGCAAAGGTTGCAGTCAGCCAGGCCAACTAAAAAGAACATTTTACAACAATTTGGATGATCTGATGTTATCTGTACCAGCCAGCATCTGAATTGCGGTACTACGACAAATGAGAATGAGAAATACCGTCCACACTCCCGATAAGAAATTTCAACCGATAACAGAAGGATGATGTACTTGCATGTTCTTATGAAATGGTAACCATATACCTTCAAGACTAAAAGTTCCATTAACAAACTTGGACTCACCCATGCAAGATTTTTCAAAGAAAAATTGACCATTACAAAAAAATACTCTATCGCCAAAACTCATTAATTTCCTGTTGGAGTATCTATCGAGCGTAAAAATGCCACACCTCAGACACTGGGCATCTTGCAGATGATATCTGCGTGATTGGACTCAATGGAGACGAATTTGGTCCGATTGTACATTTTTCAGGGTCCACATTTTTGTCACAAAATCAGTGAGCCCAAAACGGAATATTTCAGGTCTGGTTTTAGAGACGATGCATTAGTAACTATACACATTTGATGGAGTGTCAATATTCAGAGACATATTATGATCTCTTGTATAACTCTTTCTAAAAGTGTATGGGAGGACATCAATGATCATTTTGCCGCCGGCAACAGTGCTTTTTGTTCTCTACATTCTCTTTACACTGATAAATTCTAAAAATCTTGGAAATATTGACAAGCTGAATTGGCATTCACTATTGATCGAGCCCATTATCAAAATGTGTGTGAGAGTGGGATTTTGATGGATGAGTACGAAGGTGGCCGATGTCATTCGAGAGAAAAGTTATGCATATACACTAAACAAGACGACGGTGACACTCACCGGGTTCTGTTTAATCGTGAGATCAAGAATTTAATTCGTGCATGAAATTAAAGTAAATCGAGTAGGCTGGCGGCTCGGTCATGTTTTGCTTTCTGATCCGAAACGAATTGTGCCCAGCGATCTCTGAGGGGTGAGCCAATCTTCCGTTGTTGGTGACAATACAAAAAGTTGATCAGCGTCGTTTTTTTGTTGTCGCGCGGTTGGTATACCTGAATGAAGGCGATATAAAGGGCGCGTTGTTTTGGTATGTTCGTATTTGTTTTTTTTTTACCGTGTGACAAATTCTTAAGATGCGTCTACACGACGCCTTTTTCTCTTCAACTTTGCACTTGCGCTTGCCTCTTTCTATAATAATGATTGAAAGCGATTGTATTCCCTATCATGCATGCGCTTTTGTCCTATAATGCATAAACTTTTTTCCTATATTGCATACGACTGGGCCCACTTTAAGACGTTCTTACAATTTGTCGAAAAAAAAAATTGAGAAAGAAATGCGAAAAAAATATTATCTTTGCACAGGTTCATAAAATTGAATAGCATAAATAAACTCGAACGGCGGAACGCGCCGAGGCTCTTTAATAAAAGTAAAACTATTGGCACTATATGCCTATATGCTATAATAGTATAGGGTTACTATTCTATATTTAAACGGCGTGTAAACGGGCTCATTTGACCTCTTCTGGGATTTAAATAGGCTTATGCCGGTCCCGAGCGTGGAGTTTGTTTAGGCTATAAAGGAAATCAATAGTTCCGGGATACCTTAATTTACCGCAATTATTTTTAATTTTTCTATAGGCGTCTTTTAGTATTCGTGTCTGTTCTGGATCGCGATAGTAATTATTCCAATTTAGTTAAATTAAAATCAAATGTTATCATTTTTTTTAATTAAATCACTACATCCAAATCATTGCAATACATTCAACAACAAAAATTCACACAAAATATTAGTTACATTGCTTGTTCTACTCTTGTTCTAGATAAATTCTCCAATTGGAGAGATTTACAGAACTAGCATATTGCATATTGCATAAAAACTAAACAATTTTTTTTTTAATACTAAAACACGCCTTATATCGCCTCCGGGATATACGTGGCGATAAGTCATCTTGGGGCAAAGTTTTGTTGAACTATTTTTTTCTAATTCATATATTTCTTTTAAAATATCCCAGCTAACAATACCATCAGGTGTTTCCATTTTTGATTGGATTAGGTTGTTTCTAATTGATTCTATTAGATGAGGGGTATTAAAAATGGCATAAATTTTCTTTTCTTCACCATCTAATGTAAAATAAGGCGTTTCATCAGTCACTCCTAATAATTTGTAAGCCTTTCGATTATTAGACCCTTGATCACAAACCGTAGCTGGTATTTGGAATCCAATTATACCCAAGAATTTAACGTTATCATTATTTAAATTGACCAACTGTTGTCCGGACATACCTTTGTCTGAAGCATAGTAAGTTAAAATATACTTATATTGACAAAATAACCCTCTCATCATAAACACTAATACATATTTCGCCATCTCAGGCTTTCTTTCATTTCCGTCATCCGCGTTACCCTGAATCAAATTTAGTTTTCGATCGCATACTCTAAATCCCATCTAATATTTAACTCGTCAAATAATAGAACTGCGTTTCGATTTTCTAAAGATAAATTCTTTACTTTTCGTTTTAAAATTTCAACAACATTTTCATTTGGACCTGGCCCAAGATTTTTATTCGGCATCTATTTCAAAGTTGAATTTTTAGATGGTAAGTTCAACTCTAAATTATCCCGAAGATATCTATAACAGGCTGGGGATATAAAAAAAATACATTTTGGGCTATGTTTCGTTGTGTTCTTCAGTGTATTTTGATGTTTTTGATTTTCTACAGAATGTCATTTTTGCAAAATCTGTAGCATTTGAACTTAAATTCAATTTGCCAATCTGATTTATCATAAATTCTGGATCAATTTTATTATTTGGAAGAAGTCTTCCCCGAGTCCGAATTTTTAGATTAAGTAATGATTTTCTTTTTGTGAGATATTTGGTTTTTAATATGTCATCTCGTTTTTAAAGCGCTAAATATTTTTTTTTGTAGTTATTGCAAGCCACTTCAATACTACAAGAAGTACTTGTATACGTCTTTGGAGATTTTATATTCTCAAAATCAGAAATATTCATTTCGGGCAATGCTCCACAGTCTGTACCTATGTATATCCGAATGTTTTTATGTTTTCATACTTTGCATAATTACTGATTAATCAACCTCGTCAGGAGTATTTGCGTTTTTTGATGTTGTTACAGAATCAGTCAAATATAATTTTGGAAAGACATTCTTTTTCAATTTGCGCTTTCCTTTATCAGAATCAACAAAATGTTTTTCGCACATAATTAACTTTTTACCAATAATTTCATTTGTGAATGAACATTGTTTAATCCAAATATGGAGAGTATGATTTATATTGCCACTCCCTGTGTCTCTTTTATACAATAATGCTACTATATTTTGTTGGATTTATAATAAATAATATTTCAAAGCATAATTGAATTTTCTATTTTACTGAAATATTCGATTTTAGACACGTGTAATATTCAAAGCATCATTTTCAGCGATTTTATGTTTCTATTTATTGATAATTTCCTGTTGAATATTTCTTAAAGTTCTCCCGTACTCAACGCCATAAATCGGCTTGCAATGTTTTAAGTACCACAAATACTCGCGGGATTTCTTCAATTTTCCAAATTCGTAAGATTAATAACTAATATTTCATAAAGAAATTCAATGAGTTAGTCTCTCTTCCTTCAAGAAATAAACAGTATGAAACCTGTAAATTCTTTAGTTTCTGAAGAAAAATTAAAAATTTTAAATCCCTTAATCACTTTAAATTCTATAAATTGGAAATGTTAAAAAATTGATTCAATTTTATAAATTTTTCAACTTCTTTAAATCCTAAAAACTCAATAATCCCTTTAAATTTAATGTATTTTGAAAATTCCATAAATTATAAATAATTCAACAAACTGGAATTTTGTAAATTTTTATAAATCCAATATCATTTCAAAATATTTTCATACTCTATAGCTTATACAAATTAGTCGAGTTTTATTCTATATTCTATAAACTGTCTGAATTCTATGTTCTGTGAATTTTATGAATATTCTAAATTTTAAAAGTTCCTTCAATTTCACAAGCTCTGTAAACAATGTAATTCCTAACAATTTACAACTTTTTTAAATTTTGTAAAATTTCGTTTCGGTAAATTTAAAAAATTTTATAAATTCTAAAAATTCTACAAATTATGAAAATTCAATAACCTGTATCAATTTTGTAAGTTTTCTAAGTCCTAAATTTAACATATTCTGAAAGTTCTGGTCTTATATTAATTTGAAATTATACTAACTAAATTATAAATTAATTTTCTAACATCTATGAAGTTTATAAATCTTAAAAACAATTAAATCCTATTTAGTACATTCATTAAATTTTGTAAGCTCTGTAAATGCTATATTTTCTCCGAATTCTGCAAATAACATAAATTCTATATAAATTATAATTATTCTACAAAATTCTATGAATTTCTGTAGTTTTTACAAATTTTATAAATTCTAATAAATTTTTAAATTCTACAAATTCAATAAATTCAGAAAATTTTCAGAATTCCCTTTGGGATAAAGTTGAACAGGTTGCAAAACCTCGGTTTCATTCGATTAGCACCAAATTCTGGAAAATATCAAATATCCAGGTACGCTTTTAGCACTTAGAGAGAACTAGTGAATTGGTTTTTACGGTTATTTAATTTTCTTATACAGGGTTTTCCAATAAGATTTTTCATTTTGAATAGCCTGCTATTTGGGCAGCTGTCAATTTTGAAGCTGTCATCTTTTGACATTTGACAAGTAAAAACTACGCCATTACTAAAAATGGTACGATACCTTGGGTATATTGGGCCCTTCAACTGCATCAAAATGATCTAGATTTTCATCGAAAAATCATCTTCAGTGATGAGGCCCATTTTCACCTCGGAGACTATGTTAATAAGCAGAATTATCGCATTTGGGGCTAAGAAAATCCAAGAATGATTGTTGAAAAGCCTCTCCATTCTCAACGTGTCACTGTTTGGTGCGGTTTTTGGGCTGGCGATGTGATTCAACCTTACGTTTTCGAAAATGAGGCTAGTGTAAATGTTACGGTGAATGGATTGCGCTACCGAGCTATGATTAATGATTTTATGACCGGAAGTGGAAGGTATTGATGTGGACGGCGTTTATTTTCAGCTAGACGGCGCTACGTGCCACACAAGCAACGAAACAATCGCAATTTTGCAAAATGAATATCAAAATGAAACTTCTTATTGGAAAACGCTTTACTTTATATGATTTTAATACGAGTATGTTCCGAAGATTGTAAGAGAATTCAATCCAGTTTCGAACTGATGAACTTATGATTATGAAAAAATCAATCTTCTCATCAGGCCGCGGCGACTGGACTGATTATACCACAATTTACATTCTATATATACAGAATGTGCTGTGATTTAAGTACTAGCGAATCGTACTAATACAGACGAATTCTCTTACAATTTTTTTTTTCTTCACGATATTCACACTGCTCTGTGTGTAAGCTAATTTTTACTTTTTATTAATTTTTTGTTGAATGTTAATTAATTCATGTAATTTCTAATATGCTACCGGAACATACTCGTATTAAAATCATATAATTAAATAAATAGAATTATGTCTATTAGTCGGTTTCGTTGAATTACTGTTCGTAAATACTTATATACTTCTCGTGTTAATCGAAACACAATTAAAATGGTCTAACCACCGGTAGCCTTTACTTTACTTCTAAGTGTTAATTAAAATTTTGATTTAAATTTTGGTCTAATTTTGAACTTGTTCCTTCATGTTTGTTAGTGGTTTGAAACATGAAGGAAAAAATGTTTTTGTTTTTCTACTATAGCGTTTCTTATCTTTTCTTCTGCTTCTAGCTTGGTATATAATCTGTTCTTCCATTTGTATCCATTTTTTTTTTGTCATGCTGAATTTTAGGAATGGCGGATCTACTAGACTTCCTTTGTCTTTTTAACTTTTGGCTCTTCTTCAACCTTCTTTCGATCGTTTTGATCCGCTTTTCTCTTCTTTCATCCAGGTCTTGGATTTCTTGTTCAAACGTTCTTTGTTGCCACCCTTCTTGCACTGTACCTACATAAGTATGTATTATAGTATATTTATTCGGTCATTTTCTATCCTGTGCCTATCTGTACGTTTTTTCTCTTTTTCTCTCTTTAAAAAATAAACTACAGTTTGCATTTTTTGTCATATTTATTTATTGTCTGAATTTTTACTCATACACTTCTTCTTTTTCTTCGCCTTCTTGTTGATTTTGCTAATTTCCTTCTTCACTTCCTCCAGTTCCTTCATTAGCTGATCTTTATATCGTCCATTCTTGCGTAATGGAATTAACCTCTCTGTTTCGCGCCTCTTTTTGTTCATTGTCCTAAGTTTGCCTCCTCTCTGCTTCTCGATAGGCTGTCTTTTCTTAGGTTTGTTTGGCGTTACCTGATTTGCCCTACTCCTCTCTTTGCTAATTGTAATTACTTTTCTGCTTTGTTTCATTTTTCTTCTTCTTTTGTCTTTCGATGCTCATCTGTTGACTAAATTGTTGGTTATTGCTTTGTACTTCGTGTTTTTATATTTGTTTTTTTCTTAGTTTGCTTTCTCGTTTTTGTATAAAAAATGATTGTCAGTTTTGTGTCGCAAGGTCTTAAATTCTGTTATTATTACTGTTACTACTTTATAATTATTACTACATTGTCAGTCAGTGTCTGTTGTTTTTCTCATCTTATTCTACTTTATGTTGTTTTCCGCACAACTTTTCTTCTTCTTATGTGATTTTCTTCCGTTTTCTGTTGTAATTACAGTCGTTTCGTGTATGACTCTAATTTGTTCACTGCTATATACGCCGTGTCAATTTTATATACCTTGTGTTCTTTTCTCGTGGTGAAAGGTAGTAAATAGGGTTTGAATAACGTATTTTCTTCTTTATCTTTAACCGGGATTGTAACTTTGATTATTCAAATTTGATTATTCTTTGTCCATCTACTTAAGTATAGTCTGTTTCTACTATCTGTCATAGTATCTCATAACTTTCCAGTTTCGTGTTCACGTCTTTGTACTGAGTGAGTAATATGCCAATTATTTTACTAAGTCGTATAAGTAGTGGGTGTAGTTTTTTCATATTTAGTGTGTTCACTACTTCCGTTGCTTCCTCCTGCATTCTGCTCACGGGCATGCATTGGATTAATACTAATGAGGATAATTCTGCGATTTGATGGGTTAAATTCTGTGCTCTTTCTCTAAAGGTATTCTGGTCGTCTGTCCTTGTGGGAAGTGTGTTTAGTTTTTCTCTTACTTCATCGGTTTCCTCTTATAACTGCTCTACTTGTTTCGACAGTACTTCAAAATTTGATTTAATCATTGCTCTTTTTTCATCTGGTCATTTTTCATTGTTCCGAAAATAAATTTTGAGATTTCCCCACCTATATTTATTAATTCTTTCCTTTGTCTTCCGTACATATCATCTAATTTGCTGCCCTGTCGTTGTATTTGGTTTATGTGCCAGTTTAATTTCTGCGGAAATGTTCTGTATAAGTCATTAGGATTCCTTTATATCAATTCTTCGCATTGGGTTCTTAGGAAAACTTGGCATTATGCTAGTGCTTCTGATTTGTGTTATGTGTGGTATCTTCTTCTTGTCAACTATTATTAACTCCTCTAAGGCTGCGTCCATTTCTGTTATTTTTTCAAAAAATATTCCTGCATTATCTAGTTTTACATTTGTGCCCATAATTATGAAAGTGGTCTAAGTCATATATTTCTTGTTTCGAGATATTTAATGAATTGCGTTTGAACGAATTAAAAAATATTTTTATATTATGCGACACTTTAATTTATAATTTTCTTAGTCTTGATTAATAGAAATTTATTATGAATAACAAAATTATGGTTGTGAAATAAGTGATAAACTTATTTTTTTGAATTTTTACTTAGACCACTTTCATAATTATGGGCACATTTGTGAACAGTTCTTCTGCAATCTTGAGTTTGACCATCTGCTTCTCTTCTGCGTGCGAACCACAAAATAATGTTAGTTGTTGTGCCTATGCTTCTATAAATCGATGTTTTCAGTTGTGGTGTTTGAGTAGTCGGTTGTTGTGTACTCGTATCAATCGTCTATTCACCTGTATAGTCGTGTCTGTCGGTGAGTTCGTCTTTACTACTTTGTAAGGTCCTAACTATAACGGTTCTTGCTTATTCCTTCTCATATCGTATTTCAACTAAACCAAATTATTTGCTTCTAAACGTATGTCATTTTTATTTTTGTCGTACTAGGATTTTGTCGTATGCTTGCAGCGATTGCGTCTTAGTATCCCTTTTAGTTCTGATACGTAGTCGTCATAATTATAATCGGTTTTGGTTCTTGTCGTCCGGCAGGGGATACTAGTGCTGTTCTTCCATATATTAACTCTTGTGGGGTAAATTGTGTAGCGCAATGTGGAGTAGTATTGTAAACAAATATGGCGTAGTGGCACATTTCATTCAATTAAATTATTCTTTTAATGTATTGTGAGATTTTTCGAGCGCCCTGTTGGTCTTTTTTCTGGGATGCCATATTTTGTGGGATGCCAAAGTTTTCACAAGGAGCCTTCACTACCGTATTCGCGATTTGATTTGGTATGGGAATCGCACCGGAAAATTTTATAAGTCGTCTTGAAATGTAAGAATGTAATTGTTTCCCGTTTCTGACCTACAAATGGTTGTAATCTGAAGTGGTACTTTAGTCTTTCTGTGGTTTTTATTTTTCTTGCAATGGTGACATTTCCTTATAAAACAGTTGATGTCTGTCAGCATGTTGGGCCAATGGTAAAATATCTTAATGCGTTTATACGTTCTCCACGTAGCAGCGTGCCCATAATGGTAGGTTTTGGTACTCGTCTAGTATCTGTTGTCGTTTTGTTTGGTCTAACACTACTTCGATTTTCGAGGGAGTTGGTTTATTCATAGGTTTAAGGTTCTTTCTAACTTGCCAAGAGCTCGGCTGGTATAAGCTACTGGCAGCTCATCTACTTTGTATATTTGTACTAATACAGCTTCTAGGCTATAACCAATCACTTACGTCTGTTGTAAGGGTAAAAAGTTTGTTTAGATCAGGATTTGTTAAAACTAGTGGGTTGACCAGAAATGACCTACGGGACCTTCTTACGTGTGACTTTATTTAGAGATTCTGCAATTTCTGAAAATTTTGGGGATAAACCTACGGTAGTATCTCGCTAGGCCTAAAAATGATTGGGTTTCTCTTACGTTTCGGGGTTGAGGAAAGTCTTGTACTAATTGTGTTGTTTTTTGGATTTGGCTTAATACCGTCTGGTGTGATTAAATGATCGAGGGAAGTGATTTCCTTCTTATGAAATTGACATTCTGTACATTGTAATTTAAAATTGTTGTTACGGCATATTTCAAAAATCTCAGTTGTGCTCTCTTAAATTTTTCCCGTAGACGATTACATTGTCCAAGTATATGAATCCTTTAAGCCCTTGAAAACCACAAAGGATGTGATTTATCTCTCTTTAAAATTTGGCTTGAGAACTTGTGAGTCCAAATGGTATTCTTGTTAACTCAAAGTATCCATAATCAGTACTGAAAGCTGTTTTATGGCAGTCGCGTGGATTCATCTCGATTTGGTGATAACCGCTTGCTTTATCTAATATCGAAAAGTATTGTGCATGTTTTTACTTTTTATTAATTTTTTGTTGAATGTTAATTAATTCATGTAATTTCTAATATGCTACCGGTGGTTAGACCATTTTAATTGTGTTTCGATTAACACGAGAAGTATATTAGTATTTACGAACAGTAATTCAACGAAACCGACTAATAGACATAATTCTATTTATTTAATTAAATGATTTTTAATATGTTTCGAAGATTGTAAGAGAATTCAATCCAGTTTCGAACTGATGAACTTATGATTATGAAAAAATCAATCTTCTCATCAGGCCGCGGCGACTGGACTGATTATACCACAATTTACATTCTATATATACAGAATGTGCTGTGATTTAAGTACTAGCGAATCGTACTAATACAGACGAATTCTCTTACAATTTTTTTTTTTTTTTTTACAATTTTTTGTAAAATTTTTTTGGTTCGTTGAATTACTGTTCGTAAATACTAATATACTTCTCGTGTTAATCGAAACACAATTAAAATGGTCTAACCACCGGTAGCATATTAGAAATTACATGAATTAATTATATAATAATTCGAAAGTAAGATAATTGTCTTATTTTGTTTTAAGTCGAATAGGTTTCCGAACATATTTATGTCGTGGTGGTGGTCTTGTTTATATTCTATGTTGTATATGTGTATGTGTAAATTTTGATATTTTTTAGTTTTGGATTTGCTTGTAAACCGGACTCGTAGCGGCGACTGTGTGAAAATTATCTGGGGTCGTTTGTGTGGTAGGGGTGGTTGCGTCTAATTCATGGTTGAGAGTCAGATGGATTTGTAGAGTTGTAGTGCCATTTCGTTTACCGTTAGATGGTTCATAAACCCTAACTATTATTATATGCAGTGTACCACTACTTTATGAAAAGTATTTTATTCTCTGACTCCACTTGGTATTTGCATTCACACTTCATTTTTGATTTAATAAATAAAACAATGAACTTTATTTAATGATTTATAATTTTATTTAACTTTAATTTCATTGATTTTAATTTTTATAAATTTTGGTTTTTATAACTTTGGTTGATGACCGTCTCTTATAATATGCCAAGCCAAAAAAATTTTGTAACCAAAGTTTTTTTTGGCTATAATTGATTTTTTTGAACTTTATACGCGAAAAGGAAAAATAAATTTGTATATGTACATAATCGTATATATAATTACTTGTTTTCAATATTCGAAGAGATAGTACGAGTTACGAAATTTCATCAGTTTAAAAAAATTTAGTAAGCAAGCGAAATACAAATATATGTACATTGTTTAATGTACAATTACATACACATCGATCGCACTACATATAAATGCAATATAACAATTTCTGATTGCGCCAAAATATTTTGAGAGTTAGAAGTTAAGAACACATTTAAGAATAATATTATTATTATTATTGATTGAAGGGCCATGTGGGCGATAAGCCGCCTCGCACCGCGACCTAAAAGATCTATTGTGCTGGACACTACTTAATTATCCGTCCAGTAAATACTCAGGCTCTTAATGAATCTGACAATACCACTGGCCGGTACAAGATACATACTATCCGGGATCATTGTTCTCCCTCCTAGATGTTGCAGTATTTGGTGGAAAATGGCTGGCTGGGAATTGGCACAGAACATGTTCCGCTGATTCCGCTTCCAGATCGCAGAAGCGGCATCCATCTGTCGTACTTAGGCCCATCTTCTTAAGGTGATACCTTAAGGGGACATGACCTGTGAGGAAGCCAGTAAGCAGCCTCAACTCAGGTTTCCTAAGTTCAAGACACTCCTTAATCCTGACAGACGAAGGTGATATTAATTTCTTCGCCTGTCGCAAACCTGGAATTCTGCGCCAGTAGGAGGACTTTTGAACATCCTCCTAGCGTTTTACCGCGGCTCTAAGGTGTCCCTTAGTGACGCCGCAGGGGGGTTCGGGCCCAATAAATGAAGAGACAGAACCCTCACGGGCGAGGCCATAGCTGCCTCGTTTCCTTCGATTTCAATATGACCTGGCACCCACATAAGTGTTACCTTATTTGAGCCTGCCAGATGTTTAATAACCTTCAGACATTCCCATACCAGCCTTGGCTCAACGGTACAAGACCTAAGAGCCTTTAAGGCCGATTGGCTGTCTGATACAATATAAATCTTTGCATCGTTTAGGCCTTTTGCTATGTCTATCCTGCGCAAAGTTCTATAGCATGTACTTCTGCTTGAAAAACGGTAGCATTGATACCCAAGGACTTCGAGAGGGTAATGCCACTCCCGTGAATTCCTATCCCCGCCCCATCTTTCGTTTTTGATCCATCTATAAACCATACCATGGACCCTCGTTCAAAGGATGATCCACCTGTACTCCACCATCCCGGTCAGGTAACCTAACGCAGAATGGTTTGTGGAAGTCCAGTTTAGCTGGCATACAGTCGGAAGGCATTCCTATGGTAGGGTCTGTCTGAAATTCCTTAAGGGTTTCCAGATGACCCACCATATTGCCTGGTTTGATATTTCCTTCCGCCTGCATTTTCAGGGCCATAGTTGCAGCATCTTTTTTAACATGCAGGTGTAACGGTGTCAGTCCTAGAAGTGACTCCATAGCCGCGGTTGGACATGATTTTATTGAGCCCGTAACACCGATGCAGGCTATACGCTGAACCTTATTCAATAAGGTTTGCGTTGCCTTCTGCTCAGTTTTAGGCCACCATACAACCGATGCGTAAGTGACCATAGGCCTAATGATTGTAAGAAATGACCAGTAAATCATTTTTGGTTGTAGTCCCCAAGTACGCCCATAGAGTCTTTGACAGGCCCAGAAAGCCTTTGTGGCTTTATTTTGAACTTTCAACAAATGTTGATTCCAGTGCAGTTTTTGATCTAGGATAACCCCTAGATATTTAACCTCGCTAGAAAAAGGAAGAGTAGTACCGTTTAACGAGGGAGCTGAAAGCGCGAGCTTTTTCCTCCTCGTAAAAGGAACAATGACAGTCTTGTTTGGATTGACACTGAGTCCTTCCTGGTAACACCACTACCATATTGTATTGAGTGCATTTTGCATGCGATTAGAAATAACCTCATCAAACTTGCCTCTGATTATGATAGCCACATCATCCGCATAGACCTGGACATCAAACCCATGGCTACTCAGAAGGACCAGTAGTCTGTCAATAACCAATGACCACAAAAGAGGAGATAGTACGCCTCCTTGGGGACAGCCCTTTAAGGCCCTGATGGTTACTGACTCGCCACCTAGTCTGGCAGTAATCTCACAATGTTCCAGCATGGAGCGGATCCACCTAATTGTAGAAAGCGGAACCCTTTTTTCCATTGCTGCCCTCTCTATAGATCCATAGGAGGTATTATCAAACGCCCCCTCAATGTCCACAAAGGCACAAAGGGCAATTTCTTTATAAGTCACTGCTTTTTCAATCCTCGTGACTAGACTGCTAAGGGCAATCACAGTGGATCTACCAGTTTGATACGCAAACTGGTTCCGATGCAGCGGACTTTTGCCAAGGACCTCACTTCTTATTTGATAGTCCAGGATTTTTTCCATCGTCTTTAATAAAAACGATGTGAGTCTAATTGGCCGATATGCCCTAGCCTGGGTGTCTGGACGACCCCATCCCCCCTTTGGTATAAAGACCACATTTACCTTCCTCCAGAGTTTCGGAATATAGTTAAAAGCATAACTTACCCGAAACATCTGGGTCAAGCTAGGGAGTATTTCCTCAATACCTTTTTGAAGTAAAACTGGAAAGATACCATCCCCTCCAGCGGATTTGAAAGGTTTGAAAGGCCCAATAGCCCATCGCACCTTGCTGGGTGTGAATATTTTCCCAGAGGGACTCCAGATCCTACTGCGAGGCGCATAGGCCACCTCACTTGAGAGATCATGCGGGTCCTCTTGGGCTCCATAAGAATAATAAATAATGTTAATCAGTCTCAAAACAATTCCATCCATCGATTACGTCATGATTACAGTTGTATTAAAATTATACAATAACATAGGGCGCAGATGGGTAGGTTGAGTTTCTTTTGTCGTTCTGAAATTTATTTAGGGCTAGTTTATTAAAAAACACTATAGAGTGTCGGGGCTCGTTTGTGCATCCGTGCTTTCGTTTAGTAGTTTGATTCCAGTTTGCTCTAGCGCCTTGTTTGTAACGACGGTTTGTTTTGGATTAGGATTAGGGTTATGTGTCAAGCTGGCGACGGATTGTGTTTTGTTATGTCTGCGGATTGTTTGTATAGTGATTTTTATTTTTGTGTCTTTGAGCTTTTGTAGATATCGTGTAACTTTAGAAACCTTTGTTTTACAGTTTAAGACTGCGTTCTGTGATAGTATTCTCAAATAGATGATTATTAATTGTATTGAGAAGAGTATGTCGTATGTCGATTCTTCCATGTCCGCTAGAACTGTGGTTCGTGTATTTGTGTTTTCTGCTTCTATTTTTCGTTTTTTCCTGTTGGCTTGAACCTGTCTTACTTTCTGTTGGCCAACTTGGAAATTTTGATTGTCTGTTTCTGTTGGATGAGGCGACTGTGCTCGTTAGGTGGGTATATATTTCGGGGACGATCCCAATTGGGAGAAAATAGTCGTTTCCGTGTTCATTTTGTGTTTGTGCCTTATTGTAGCTTTCGGGAACCAACTGCGGCGGCTCTCCTACAGCTGGTTGGATCCGTCGGAGTTTTCCTGATACTGCAATTGCTCCTGTGCGTTATTTACATGGCACTTGTCTGGTGGTTGCATGACCATCCTGCTGATGTTGTCGAGCTCCTTGGTTGATATGGTATTTTTGTATTTGGTTCCCATTTATCTAAAGTTTGTTTCTACACTCCTCGAATGTATTCGAGTTACATTGTCTTACTGTGGTTTTGCAGTGCGAACAGTATTTCGTTGGTCTGTCCGTGCCGTATTTTTGATTCATCGGTTGCCTATAATTAATAAGACGATATCTTCCTTAAAGTTTTTGATCCTGACCAACTTAATTCATTGTTTGTGAATATGTTTTCCAGACCTAATACTTTACAGAACAGTAATATTTTATTGAGCAGAAGACCGAACATCATCAATCACAAAATATATTTAATGAGTTCAGGTTCTCTGATCTGATTTTATGTTCCAGTAATTCTTCCAATTCATATTCATTTATTTAATTACATACTACTTAAGAGTAGTTTTCCAGATCTCTGAAAAATTTGTTAAATCATTGCTATTCCTTAGTTGGCATCAGACATGCGCCCTTTCGCACCTTTATCCGTAGTTTCCAAGGTTCTTGAGAGAGTGCTAGCTAAACAAATCAAATTAATCAGATTAGCATTAGTAGCATTACCTATCACAACCTTCAAATCAACCCTTAAATAATTCCTCAACCGAGCAACTCACTCACTCAACCCCAATGCAGGCTAACTAAACCCTAGACACTTAATGGTCAACCCAACCCAAAAATCAACTTGATTCGCAAGCTGCATGCGTGTAAGAACTCAACTCAATCTAACCTCTCACTTAACCCTAAACTCGACTTTAAATTAATCCCTATCCGAACATCTCATTTAAATCAACCTCAAATTTAATTGAAACCCTAATCACCATCTTACCATAATAGCAGTGTACAATCATAACTTTAACAATCACTCCATCATATCTTCATAATAACGTACCATAGTAACGTCGAACCATCATACCATCATAACATAGTTAGGTAGTATACCTTACCATTAATCCACCAAACCTTCATACCATCGTAACATCGTACAATCATATAATCATAGCACCATATAATCAAACCATCATACTGTCAGGCCAGGATATCATCATACCATTCAACCATCATACCTTAATACCGTCATACCATCGTACTACCACACCATCATTCTAGAGTAAATACGATCATACCATCAAACGTACTGTCATATATACAATTATACCATCACACCACTATACAAAAATACCAAACCATCATACCATTATATCATCATAATGTCACACAATTATGCCATAATATATAGCATCTTACCAAGATACCATCATACCATCGTACCGTCATAGCATCCTACCATTATACCATCGTACAATCATACCATCATAGCATCGTACCACTATACCATCATATCATGATACCGTCTTGCATCATACCATCCTACCGTCATACCATCATACCAGTGCACCATCATACCAGCATACAAGTTTTACACTTCAAATTGAACCCTTTACATTGCAAAATGAACCTTTCGAATTTCAAATTAGACCTTTCATGTTCCAAATTGAGCTTTTTACATTTCAAACTGAACCTTTAGCAAATTATATGGATGGCCAACTAGGATGGAGCTTGGCTATTGCTTGACTGATTATTATGAAATTTGACCTGTGCGTTGGAAATAGGATTCTAGAATGATTCTTAGATAAAGTTCTGGAATATAGACAATAAGAATATAACTTAGCTATGTTTAACCGATTATGATGAATTTTGATATTTCCAACGAACCGAACGAAATGTGACCCAACAATTATTTTTAGACGAGGCTGTGAGAAATATTTCAATATGGCTTCTATAAAGTTGTCTGTTTAAATTTCTGTGAATTGAGGTTCCTTTGAGACAGCGTAAACGTACTACTTCAATTGCTAAACAATCAATATTATCTCTGTAATAAAGTTTCGGTTAGAAATTTTTCTTGCCAATCCTTTGCTTTAAACTTTGGGTTACCTTTTCTGAGTATTTGCTGATAGAGCGGTAAGTTTAGAAAAATATAGTGTAAGGCGGACACGCGCCACAGTATTGAAGCTACTAACGGTATTTTAGAGTTTCGGAATTAGAAACATTATTTTAAATCCTCATTCCCAATCTCGAATTTCATTATAATCGGTTAAGGAATATATAAGATCGAACCTACTGGGCCATATTCCAGAACTTCATCCAAAAATCATTTAAAATCCCATTTCTAGGAAGTGGCCCTAGTATATCTATATGGATATGTTCAGAATGGGATGATTTGGTATGTCGTTGGACTTTGGCACGCTGGCGGGATAAACCGGACTGAGCCCAATGGCTTACGTCTTACGAGTAGCACGGACACCAGGATGCGAAATGTTATGTAAAGTGTCAAAGATGGTACGACGCAGTTATTCTACATTAAATGGGCGATTGTACCCAGTTGATGTTTCGCAGATGATTTCGAAAATAAATTCTGAAGTTCTAGGTAGGCTTTTTGTGTAATTGCGATTTTGTTTAAGCCGAATTGCGTTTCGACTGTGGCCGTTGCGCGGTCCGTTGTCGTGTCCGTGAACATGCTGAATGTCCATAGTAAACTGACTAATATAATCCGAGATTGCCTCGAATTACGTCAGTTTTAGACTGAATTGTTCTAGTCAGAGGTTTATGGTCGGTATAAATGGTGAAGTTCGACAAAATATCTGAAGTGTTTCGCTGTCAGATATATATTGTGAGTAATTTCCGATCGAATGCAGAATATTTCTTTTCTGCATCCGAAAGTTTGTTTGAGAAAAGTCCCAATGGCTCCCAACACTCGTTATTATACTGTTGCAGTACTGCCCCGACGGCAGTGTTTGATGCATCAGTAATAATTAAACTAAGCTTTGAATCGCTTTTTGGATGTGCAAGCGTGTTATTTTCGAAAGTTCAGCTTGAAGCGACGTGAATGCTGGTTGACATTCGTCGGTCTAAGAGAAATTTTTAGATGTTTTGGGTTTATGTAAAAGTGCGGCCAGATGGCTGTGAACTGGGGCGAGTATTTCAGCGAGCTTTGGTATAAATCGGTGATAGTAGTTTACCATACCGATGAACCGCTGAATGTGCTTAATTGAGCTTGGAGCTGGGAATTCCCAAATGGAGTTATTTCGTTCTTCAGATGGCAGAATACCATTAGGGATTATTTTCCCTAGATTATTTTCCCTGCCTGAGGAAGTTAAGAGTGGATGCGCCAAAGACGCATTTCGAACTACTGATATGAACATCAAACTCAGTTAACCTATTGAAGCGTTCTTCCAGGTGGAGCTTGTGCCGTTCGTCAGTTTGCGATGCCACAAGAATATCGTTAATGTAGGCGAAAACAAAATCTAAGTTTCGAACGACTTCGTTCATAATACGCTCAAACGTTTGGGAGGCATTGCGAAGACCGAATGGCATTCGGGTGAATTCGAAAAGGCCAAACGGGAACGTCTTCAGGCGAAACGGAAATCAAATGATGCGCTCTGAAGAGATCGATATTTGAGGAAATGTTCCATCCATGTAAGTGCATGGAGAAATTTTGAATGTGCAATATTGGATAACGATCAGGTGTTTTCACCGTGTTCAATCGTCGATAATCCCCATGTCGCCAATCGAAATCTTTTTTCTTAACCATGTGTAATGGACAAGAGACGTAAGATGCAGATGGCCTCTAAATCCCTAATTCCACCATATGTTGAAACTCCGTAAGCGCGGATTTAAGCCGGACTTGGTCTAGTCTGCATGGTCTGGACAAAGGCAGGTGGGCTGCTGTGGCAATATGATGTACCACATTGTGTCGGATTGGCAATTTATAGTTTGGCTCCGCTGTAATTTGAGGACATTTTCTAAACAGATGGTCGTTTGATTGACAGCTTAGTCACCATCAAAAAGTCGGCGCCAATGATCTGACGATTCACAGCAGCTAGAATACAAGCATGCGTGAAAGTTCAGCAAGCAATTTTGTGCCGTAAGTGTGGATGTTAGTGCCAATAACGGCCGATAGAACTAGATTTGAATTTCGCTTTAAAATATTAAATTCAGTTTTATAATTATAGACTGAAATAACCGAAAGGTCAGCGCCAGTGTTGACTAAGTATGTTATTCTATTTATTCATTGTTTCTTATTTGGATTTCGCCCCTGTGTTCCGATAGTATTTTGAATCGCCATCATTAACATCAATCTTATTAATACGCGACATAGTGAAATTGCATGGCGGCACACATTTTTTCGCAGCTGGGCCGAACTTTCTACTAGCATCTGCCGTGTCGGCGCTAGTAGTTGGCGGAATTGCGGGATCTTGACCACGAGCGAGACGATTCGCGTTGTTCCCTTGATCTATCGCGAAACAAGCCATCTAATTTGGCTTTAAGCCGTGCAAGTCGATTTTCGAACGAGCCAGAATTTTGGCTAGTCGATGGATCACTGCGCACAGTGGAACGAGATTGCCTTTGATGTAGTTGTGCAATATTGGGTTGTTCTTATTTTCCGATATTGATTACTTCGTACATACGACCATGCGGCTATTGAATCTGGTTGTGCAACTAGAGCAATCTTAATGATATCCGGAATTTGTCTAATCCAGAGTGATTTAATTGCTTGTGTGAGAGTTTCCAATTGCCTCTCGGATATGATGGCGTTAATCGATCCAACAAAGTTTTATTTAAATGTGTATATTGTTCTGTGTTTGGTTGGTTTGTTAAGAAATCTGAGATGCTATCGCATGTTTCTGGTGCTAATGACGACAGAGTATGCAAGTATTTCGCTTTTTCAGATTTTACCCCTTGAAGGTCAAATTGAATTTCAGCCAGTAGAAACCAATTATGTACCTTTCGTGGCCAGAATGATTATAGTTTCACCATACTACTAGTGACTGATACCTCCAAGGTTGCTTGATCCCCTGAATCTATCTGTTGGGGTTTTTGGGGAATTGATCTCGGTTTTTTCCTCACCGTTGCCCATTTTAGCAATTATTGAGATAAATTTGTTTAACGAAATTTTATACAACGGACGAGTAACGAAATCAAGTACTCCTGAACTGAAGCGCACACAAAATATACAAATAATAAATAAAATGGCGTCAGATGAAGAATGGACCTTGGAGATATTTGAATTTCTGTAAATCCTGTAATTCTGTAAACTTCTTAATTTCTATAAATTAAATTGAATTATTAAATTTCGAAAACCTAATCAGAATTTATTTTTATTTTTCTATTTTTAGGACATTTCCCGCGATATGCGCGAAACAAAAATGCACTATTCACCATCGGAAAAGGACGGTGTATTTGTGGTCGAATGTTCTCGTGGCGCCGATACTGGCATGAATAAAACAGCATCACCACATCTTCCAAATTCAAAAATGAATCAAACCTCAAAGAACGCTATGCAGAAAACCGAACAGAACCCAGATAAGTCGATCACATCGAATTCAATGTCCGCCCAATTTAAATTGAACAATCCGGATGAGAATGGTAATCATCAAGAAGTACAAATCCATCAACCACCAGAAGGTTCAAGTGATGATGATGGGCGGGGGGTAAATGGTGATCGGCAGGCATCATCGAGCACGGGGAATTCAAATAGGGCAAATTCGATGCAAACCAATACAGGATTGTCACAAAGTGATTTAAGTATTTCATCATCAAGCGGATCGAATCAAGGATACACATATGGACAGCAAGCACCATATGAGTTAGATACAAAAGAGTATATGTCACCAGCGGTTCCGCGGACAAGTCATTCAATAAGCCATTGCCAACACTTCAATGGTGACGAAGAAACAAATGGTAATGGTGATCACGATGCGGGAGATAATGGTGGCGCTGCTCAAACCAACGGTAAAGATAGTGAGGAACCAACCATGAATTGTACTGAAAATCATGATAGCAATAATACTACCACAGATCCAAATCGTCCTGTTATAACAGCCGCGATTTTTAAACAGCCTGACGAAGAGAAAAAAAGTGAAAACCCTATAGCTGTAACACAATTAAATGGAACAGTGTCCGATGAGGATAACGGACAACCATGCCGACTAATGTCTGATATACAAGCTGAAGAAACAAGACATGAGGAAAAATTACTTGAAGAACAACGACAATTAGGAAATGGTATGACTGATGAAACACCCACGGTCATAACTAATGGCACAGTGGATAATAATGAACCTGAACAATTTGATAGTTTAGCGTATCTGCCTGATCCACCAGCATGCGATGATATTAAAACAATCATTGATGAATCGGAAACAAATATGGATTCATTACCACCACCGCCACCACTGTCCGAAATTATATGCGTTGTCGATGTGCAAACGGCCGTCGAAAGTTAATGAGATTAACGTTTTTTGTATTGAACTAAAAGACAAAACATCAAAATCTAAATTCCCATAAATATTCTCTCATCTAGAACTTCCGAATTACGAAAAATGTCTAAAACCACCAAAGCAAACTTTTATTTTAACATCCTGTAAAATCTATTCTAAAGTCTCAAATTTATCTCTACACACACAAACATTGGTAATCAATAATCATTTCAAATTTAAAGAGGACCAAACACAAAAAAATAAATAAATTATTTAAGATAAAAAAATACAAGAAATTTCATTAAAGCTCTGAAATTAAGCTTTTACAGTGTTTTATAATTAATTTAGTACATAAATATTAAGTGCATGGATTATTCGTAAACATGTACACGTGCACATAATGTGCGAATAGCAGATTAGCCCGTCCTCTTACATAACTGATGTAATTTAATTATTATTTTTAATGACTTAATGTAATTAGGAAATTTTTTTGTAATGAGTTTTGCTTGTTTTCTTGTTTATTTAATTTTTATTTTAGATACTTAAATGTAATTAAAAGATAACGTTATGTTTTTGATAGTTGGTGAATGGTACTTGTAATATTTTTTGACAGCAGTTTAATGATAATTTTACTTTCAACGGTTAATTGTAATTTGACGTTTTTACTTCTTAAAATAAATCAGAGGTGCAAGTTTAAGTGGTATCTGCTACTTGCATCGTAATATCCATTCCGACTACCAGGAATCATTTGGTCTGGTCAAAATAAGCGAAAAGTTGTAGCACTAAAAATTTACGTAAAATTTGTCCTAAGTTGCTTTATGTTGTCTCAGGTTGTCCTAAATATGGTCTAAGTTATTTTTTATATGTGTCAGTGTAAAATGGTCACTGTCACGAATTTATTTAATTCATATTGAAATAATAAAAATCATTTGTAAGTTTGCTTCTCTTACAGAACAAATTTAGATTTTTCTATGGCAGAATGTATTCTGATGAAAACTTTTAAAGACTCAGGAGCTGGTACAAACCCCGTATTTACGCTCTAGCTAAATGGAACGATGAACAACAGCAATACGATTTGACACATTAGAGGAATTGATGGCTTTTCTAAATAAACGGTGTCATTCATTAGATAGTGCTACACTTTGCCTGCTAACCAGTCATCCAACTGCTTCAACTCGCCATCAAAATAATCCACAGCGATCAACAAAAATGTTTGCTCATTCTAGTACAGGTTCTACGTTTGAACAGAATACCAAGAAATATCAATGTACATTCTGCAAAAAGAAGGGCAAAAAGAAGGGGATGATCATGTTGTCAATGTTTGTACGAATTCACATCCACAATTCACATATCATCTAATCGTGCCAGCATATCATTAGAAGCTTCTACATCGCATTCTTGATCTTACATCATCCTATCTACAGCTGTGCAGGGCGCTTTTGGATTTTGGTTGCCAGATTTACTTCATACAAAACTACTTTTGCAATTTGTCAATTATGAATGATCAAGTCAGTGACTAAATTAGTGATAATATCCTCGAAAAGTTTTCGAAACTAGAAAATTCTTCCTGAGGAAAGATGTGAAGCCCATAAGACAAATACAACATACGACGATCAAGGACGATTCATTGTTAAGCTGCCGTTCAAATCCGGCAACCTTCTTTCTCTATACACCCTATCCTTCTTCCACCACAACATCTTTTTACAAAACATTGATTTTCAGAGTATCACATTAAATTAATGCAAGCTGGACTACAAGCCATGTTAGCAGCCATTCGAGTGGCGAGTAACACGTATAAATCCTCTATAAGATGCAATAGGCTGCAGCCTCGAACTACAAGTCAATTGATGGGTAACCTACCAGCTCATAGAATCAACTTTGCCGCAAGTTCAGCTTTGAACAAACCTGTTTTGCTACCCTGCACGTGAGAGTGTTAGTCCATCTCTCATTTGCCTAGGCGATTGCCTTTCTACTGAGCGGCAATTTGAGCGCTGCTATAACCCTCCCCAGACCTGCCCTTTCCGTCTGCATCTGGAAAGTCGTACCGTACCAAGCTAGTTCGTCTGCCTTGCAGTTTCTCGTGATGTCCGAGTGACCAGGGACCCAGATTATCTGGATACTGAAATACTCGCTCATCTCATTAAGAGATGATCGGCAATCCAGCGCCACCCGTGACCTCAGGCAAACCGCCTCTAGTGACCTGACCGCCGCCTGACTGTCCACATAAATTGCGATATCCCTTACTGATACCACATTATGGTTCAAACATGTCACGACTTCCCCGATCGCCATCACTTCAGCTTGGTACACGCTGCAGTAGTCAGGAAGACGACCAGAAATATTAACATTAAGCTTCTCACAGAAGACTCCGGCTCCTACCTTACCATCTAGCTCAGAGCCGTCCGTGAAAAATGGCACTGCCACGTTTTCCAGTATTCATTCGTCCCTTCAGGATTCCCTTGAAGGACAGACAGTCCGGAATCCTTTCTGGAACTAGATCCACCAGTTCATCCCTTAGTGATCCAACTATCGTCGAGTGCCCCACCTGCAGACACTTCCACTGAGAGACAGCCGTAAGTTGCATAGCCACCTCGGGTGCCTTCTGCTTACCAAAAACCTTTATTGGAATAAGGTGGAACCGGTGTCGTCCTAAGCGCCCCGCTTATAAGCATGCAGGCCGGTATTTGCACCCTTTCCATTCTACTCCTGTATGTTACCTTGTCCAGAGTTTGCCACCACACGCCCACTCCGTACATAAGTTCAGGTCTCACTACAGCAGTGTACAGCCAGTGTACCAGCACCGGTTTCAAACCCCATCTCTTATCTATGGCGTTACTGGACGAGTAAATGGCTACAGTGACCTTATTTACCCTCTCTAACGTGTTAGGCATCTAGCTGAGTTTACTGTCCAAGATTATGCTCAAGAATCTCACTCTATCAGAAAAAGTCAGCCTAGTGCCGTTTATCGTAGGCGGGCAAACTACCGGAGTTTTATACTTCCTGGTAAAAAGTACCAGCTCTGCCTTGGACGGGTTGATCCTTAATCCACATTTGCTGGCCCATTTGGTAACGATCAATGGTGCATTCTGCATAACATCTCTAATCGTGTCCAAATATTTACCTGATACCGCTATCGCTACATCATCTGCATACCCTACAACCCCAATACCCCCTCTCTCTCCAGTTCCAACAGCAATTCGTTAATCACTATATTCCAGAGAGAAGGGGACATTACACCTGTGGACTCCCCCAGTTCAATTGTGGACTCCCCCAGTTCTGAGGTAATAACCCTGCCTAACAGCATATGATTATTCAACTACTTATAGAGTAATCCACCTTCAAAGCTAACAATCCCTCTATAGTCGCATATATTGTGATAACGGCACCAATTTTACAGACGCCAATTCCGAACTTTAACAAAAGCACAACCTATTCCTCTCACAATATCACCAACAGGAAGTTACAAAAACTGGCCAAGACCACAGTATTTCTTGGCACTTTCAACCGGTTGTCTGTACGAAGCGACAGTACAATTAGAAAAGCATCACCTTCGTAGAATAAACAAGCCGAAGCTATGTTAAACTCTCGTCCATTAACACCTTTGTCTTCCGGCCCATATGACCTAGAGGCTTTGATCCCAGATCATTTTTTGGAGGGTCGCCCCCTTATCAGTCTACAGATCAGATATAATTAAAAAAAAAAATTCTTCTATTCGCCGTTGGAGATTGGTTCAGCAACTACTTCCACAATTTTGGTCCCGGTGGTTGTCCAAAGAATATTGATGGAAACGCTACTAAATCTTTATCTGTTGGTGAGTTGGTAATAAGCAAGGATGAGAATCTTCCACCATCAAAATAAAAATTGGGAAGATTCATTGAGATATTTCCTGGCGATGATGGACAAACAAGAGTCAGGACCACCGAAAAAGTCAATATCAAAACTATGTCCTCTTCAGATATATGATGGTACTTTGAAAAATGCCATCCTTCAAGGCGGAGAGAAATTAGCTAATAAATTAAAATCAAAATAATTTGTATTGTCAATTAAATATTTTTAGTCGACTCTCCGCTTTAAACTTGTATAGTTATCGTTTTTCCATTACTGTTAAGCCGGTTCAAAAGCTCGTAAAATCTATCAATATTTTCTATATTGTATATTTGCTGCATTCCATTTAACGTGGCAAAGTACACACAAGAACTTCTGACTGCACGCAGCTACTCTTGCTAAATTTTATGAGTATGTAGTTTGCTTTTCGAATTTATGGCGACTTCGTTACCAGAATATTTAGTACAACTAATCCGTATTATTTTAATGCAATAATAATGTTACGTAATTAATTAATTATTTAAAAAATCGAGCCTCAGACATTTTTACAAAAGTAAAACACACGCCCTCTTTTAAGCAAAACAAAACATTTCAGCACTTAGCAGAAACACTGTGTAGTAAATGTAGTAAATATGCCCTAACGGAGATGTCACCATATCGACATATTATAGACACATTTGTTTTGATTTCATAAAACAAACAAATGTATATTAACATGTATATGATGTGATAACCGAGGTAGTAAGTTGACGGAGTGGAGTGAAGAAGGTCTAGGCGAATCTAAGCAAAGCGA
Source organism: Tipula vernalis (assembly GCA_958295665.1). Lineage (NCBI taxonomy): Eukaryota > Metazoa > Arthropoda > Insecta > Diptera > Tipulidae > Tipula > Tipula vernalis. The sequence goes on from OY282560.1 coordinate 288,988,207, forward strand.
ACGAAAAAATTTGTTTTTAGATGACAAATTTTGAATTGGGGATAATCCGAGAAGATTAATCGGTATCTCGAGATCGCTACAAAAAGAAATTTGGTAAAATTCGTGGTAATAAAAAAAAAATTTTTGCTTAAAAAAAAAATAAAGTCGGAAGTTTCAAGAATCCAACTCCAAACCTTTCGCACACCACTCCTTCATCTCACCACCCAACCACTTATCTCTATATTTCTATTCAGTTTTTCGTTTAAATACTGATGAATTCGGACTTGGCGAAAAATCGCATACAAATTTTTGTTATTTTATCAGGCGAACAGAATTTAAAAAACAACATAATTATCAGCAACGTGACATTATTTTGTATCAAAGCGTGCCACTTCAAGTTATGTGACACTTGAACATACAAAATAAAGTCATATTGCTAACAATTCTGCCTTCTTGTAATTTCCTGTTAAAATGACAAAATTTTTTTTCTGCAAGTAAGCAGAAATTTAATTTTTTTTTTTTTTTTTCATCAATAATCGCAAAAATTTTTTGAAATTTTAACAGGCGAACAGAAATTACTGGAAGGTAGAATTGTCAGCAATATGACTTTATTTTGTATGTTCAAGTGTCACTTAACTTGAAGTGGCAAGCTTTGTTTCAAAATAATGTCACGTTGCTGATAATTATGTTGTTTTTTAAATTCTGTTCGCCTGGTCAAATAACAAACATTTTTATGGGATTTTTCACATCAGTGTTTTAACGAAAAATTGAGTATAAATTATATAGAGATGAGTGGTTGGGTGGTAAGAAATGTAATCGGTAAGAAATGGTTGATCAGTTTTCAAATTAATAATTAATTTTTCAACTTTCCACGTTGCATGTAAATTTTTTTTAATTAAATTTTATTTTCGCAACTAATTTTCTGCGTTCCATTTACCATCTACTCCCAAGTACTTATTTGTACTTTGCCACGTCAATGTAATTGTAATGGTAAAGTAGTTAAAAAAAAAGATTTCCTGGGATTTGGTTGTTCTTTTGATCATTGACTATTGAACCTTTGGCCCTTTTTTCATCTGCTGCTACAACGAACATTCTACAACATTCTACAAATTTCTTCAAACTCAAAAACGCTTGAGTTTTCAGCAGTTGTCCTAGTAGACACCATAATCCTCCACTTTTTTCAAAAGTGAAATATTTCTACATTAGCTAAGTACTTGTGATAGCATAGAATTTAGATTATTTACGTGGCCGCATCCTAAGATTCGAAAGAGCATCAAATATAGGTTTTTTGCCAGTTCTTCAATCTTTAGAATATAATCCGGTTGCCATAGAAAAAATCTAAAATTGTTCTGTAAGATTAAAAAAACTTAATATGAATTAAATAAATACGTAATAACGAAACGCGAGATTTCCAAACGCAATATGGTACCAAAACCCGATATTTTAAAATTATTAATCTTTCTTCATTTCAGATTTAAAATTTTCCTGCACCTTTATGATGAAATTGAACATGTACGAAGGAACAAGGATGTGCGTTTTGGACTATCGCGTTTTGAATTAGCGCGTTTTGTACTATATCGCGTTTTGTATCATATCGTGTTATGTACCTATCGCGTTTTGAAATATCGCATTTTGAAATATCGCAATTTGAAATATCGCATTTTGTACCATATCGCGCAAAAAAACTTACGACATATTTAGGCTGGCAATTTAGGACAAATCTCATTTACGTAAATTGTTTATCTTGATACGATACATGACAAAATCTCAGCTATTCATAGCAATGTAGTTGGAACTTTTTGGCATCTACTAAAAAACTACTTAATTTTAATTCTTCCATGCTATATACGAAATAAAGAAAACGACTTTCAAGTTCCAAATTTACTTTAAATGAATTTCCTTTAACTTCCTAACCCTGTAGACGTAATTCTATTTGGTATATAAAATACCTTTAACTATAAACTACTTAGTCAAATATTTTAATTTATTTTTAAACGAAAGCAAATAGTTTTTACTGCACTATAAAGTTATAAACTATAGTAATTAATGTAGAATTTATTTATTATCTGTAATAAATTTTGTTTAAAAACAACACACACACACAAAAAAAATCAAACTAATATTTTTAAATATACAACTTTTAGAATAATTAATAATAATTTAAAAAAATTATTAAACAAATAAATTAAAATACTTTTTGGAAGTGTTGTACCAATGACTAATAAATAAGAGAACGGTAAAATAAATTTTAAATGCAAATAATTGTGATGAAAATAAAATATAAATTTTAATTTATAAAATTTTAATTTTAATAAATAATATTTTCAAAAAAAAAAAAACTAAACTAAATTAAACTTAGATGTTTAATTAAATGTGAAAAAAAACAAAAAATATTTCTACATATTATATACTAAATAAAATAGTTTTAAACTATGAAATCTAATTTAAATATTAAATAGCAATTTTTGTAGTTTTCATAAAAAAAAATAAAAACGAAAAACTTTTTTGTTTTATTTATTATTACCTAATGTTAAATTTAACAAAATAATTAAAAATTAAAATATGGAATTAATTATAGATGTAAAATTTTTAAGTACACAATAATAATAATAAATAGATAATAAACTAAAATTAAAATTTAAATAATTTATTAAGAGATTTAATTTCATTAGAAATGAAAATTAATTTTTATTCGATTAATTTTAAGCAAAAAAATATTTATTACGGACTTTTTATAATTTCATATGTTTAATATATTATTAAATTAAATTGTAGTTTTCCAATATATAAAATTTAAATTCGTGCCAAATAAGAATTTTCTAAAATTTGATCTAATGCGAGATTTATCTTCGTGCCCATTCTAAAACAAAACAAAAAAAAAATGAAGAAAATAAATGTAGCGAGCGACTCACATCCATTTTATTTTATTAAACCTGAAAAAGATATTTCGTCACAATTTATCTTGAGCCAGAATTCACAATAGAATGTCCATAGCATTAAGAATATTGAATGAATAAAAAGATAAAAAAAATGTACATCCAGAAAAACAACACAACCATTCAGCCAGTCTGTATCGAGAATTCTCGAAACTTCATGTTTCATTAAACAAGGACAGGATTAGAATAACAAATAATAAAGCTGTTTCTTATCGTTACGTAAAATCCGTTAAAGTAATAAAATCGCTTTTTATTTTTTTATTGACATTTAAACAACTAGAATCATGATTTGAGATCGTTCGATTTAAAAATAATTTTTCTTTTAAAATTCATGTTTAGTCAATACTAAAAAAGGATTTGAAAAATCCAAATATGTAATTTAAAACAAATATTTTATTAGGGAAATAAATTCAGTCGACTGATGGCTGGTCTCCACTTACGAATTTTTTGCTGGACAAAAAATCAGAGTTTAAATTTTTCGCTCTTTTAGAGTCTTTATACAAATTTTCGCTCTTGCTCCCAATAAATTTTTTTTCAGTTTGCTTTTACGCTCTTGCTAAAAAAAATTATTTGGCTCTTTCAAAGTGATTTAAATGTTTATTTTTAATTTTGCTCTTAAAACAGGGAGCGTAAAAGTTAAAAATATCGCTCCCAACCCATTCTACAGAGATATTGAAGAAAATACATTAGGGAGCGAAATTTTTTGTAACACGCGAATTGCTCTTTGAATATCAATAAATAAAGAAAGTTCGATAAACGATATTTGATATGCGCGATACAAATGGGATCCTAAAATGATTTTTGGATCAAGTCCTGGAATATGGCCAATTGTAATGAAACTTGGCTATTTCTTAACCGATCTTAGAGACATTTGACATGTGCGTTGGAAATGGGATTCTAAAATGATTTTTGAATAAAATTCTGGAATATGGCTACCTAGGATGGAACTTGGATATTCCTTAATCGATTTTAATGAAATTTGACATGTGAGTTGAAAATGGAATTCTAAAATGATTTTTGGATCAAGTTCTGGAATATGGCCAATTGTGATGGAACTTGGCTATTCCTTAACGGATTTTAGAGAAATTTGACATGTGCGTTGGAAATGGGGTTCGAAAATGATTTTTAGATAAAGTTCTGGAATATGGCCAATTGTAATGGAACTTGGCTATTCCTTAACCGATTTGGAAATGGGATTCTACAATAATTATTAGATGAAGTTCTGGAATATGGGCAATTGTGATGGCTATTCCTCAACCGATTTTAGAGAAACTTGACATGCTCGTCAAGTTTTCCATAACTTCCAACTCCCGTGCATCTGTTCGCTAACAAAACAATCAGGCTTTCTAAAGAATAAATTTTAGAAGGTTTTGAATGTACATATCCGTTTGCCTTAATAACAAGAGCAATATAATAATGACGTTTTTATTCATCAGATCAGAGCGTATTTATTTTCTCAATGTAGCTCAATAACAAAGAGCGAAAATATGATAACACAAACGCAACAGTGGAAGAGTAAAAGCCTTATATTAAACATTAATGCTCCTGTTCTTCAGAGCGATATGTTTTTTTTTACAATATCGCTCTTTATAAAGAGCTTTTTAATAGTTTTTATTATCGCTGTTGAAAAAAAATGAAGAGCAAAGAGCGAAATGAAATCCCATTTCAAACTCTGCAAAAATAAATGACAAACGGCTCGTGACATTTTTTGTACAACTACTAACATAAAGAATATAACATTTCTCTCTTTGAGAATAAGAAGAGAATTTGAATTTGATTCGTTTTTCGATTAATACAATTTTTGGCAGATTATTTTTGTATTCCACAATTTATTATTTATGTTTTATTTTAATAACACAAATTTTGTTATATTTTCACCTAAAATTTATTAAAAGGACAAAATTTCATCAATAAAGAATGAAAATTTCATTGTCAAAATATTCAACATGAAATGACATGAAATTGAGCGTAAAATACAATTTTCTACGCTCCAGGGGATGGGCTTGGTTTTATCCATAGCTGCTTGACTATCAGGTGGCCAAATAAAATTTTTCTTCTTGCCTTGTTGAAGTATCGCTAATTGAGAGTGTATTGGAGCGAGCAGTTCAGCTTAGTGAGAAATGAATCGGTGATAGTAGTTAACCATTCCGATAAAACGCTGCACTTGCCTTATAGATGTGGGTTTGGGAAAAATGTTTATAGCCACGATTCTCTCTGAAGATGGTCGTATTCCATCTTTAGAGATATCGTGACTAAGGAAATTTAGCGAGGCAGCACCGAACACCCACTTCAAGGGTTTTAGAATAATGCCGAAATCTGTAAGGCGTTGGAAGAGGATGCGAAGGTGTTTTAAGTGTTCGGACTCTGACCGGCTAGCCACTAAAATATCGTCGATATAAGTGTATACGAAATTCAACCCTTCTGTGACTTTATCCATGAAACGCTGAAAAGTCTGCGCAGCATTGCACAGGCCATACGGCATTCTCATGAACTCAAAAAGTCCAAAAGGAGTCGTGATAGCTGTCTTGTATCCATCTTCCATCGCTACTGGTATCTGGTGGTAAGCCCGAATCAGGTCTATCTTTGAAAAAAATAGTACAACCTTGCAAGTTCAGTGAAAAATTCTGAATATGGGGAAGGAGATACCTGTCTGGTACTGTCACCTCAGACCACCAGGCCTAGTGAATTCATATACATACTCGAATTCGCACTTCGCTATTCTGTGTTTTTCGGTGTCTAAACGACGTGCGCGTGAAAACGGGAGTCGTCTTACCGTTATGATTCTATGCACAACATCATGTTTAATCGGCAAATCGTATCTGGGTTCTTGTGTTAGGTTAGGAAATGATCGAAGTAGATCTCCGAATGGCTCGTTGACCATGAACAGTCGAATTGTTGGTAATGGATCGCATACGTTCATGGTATTAACTGATAACGACGTGTTCGAGTCAAGTAGCCGTTTATTCCCTAAGTCCACCACGATTCCAAACTTAGTCAAGAAATCAGCACCTATAATAGGCTTAGTCACTGACGCAAGTAAACTAATTACTTCATAGACTAAGTAGCAAATCTGCAGAATACGGAAGAACAAAGCTAGATTAACCACGATTTAATGTCGATATTGATTGCCCCTCCCCCTTCCCCCAACACATATTTTTAATGTCGATATTGACTGCATTTAACTTTACACCAATTATTTGATCAGTACAATTTCTTTTGATTTCAATTAATAAAATAGTTCCCTTATTAGTAAGCCTCTCCCCCCCCCCCCTAGGCCGCAAAAATCGCGGGGCGCTTCTGCCGGCCATGGTTGTGCCAATTGTAATTTAAACCATTTGGTCAATAAGCCTGTGAGAAGAAGAGCAAACTGAACTAAACTATTTTCGGTGACCAATTAATCACATCTTAATACAATATATGAAATATAAATTTACCCGGGATTACGGAGTAAGACTGCTGTCAGAGTAATTGGCAAAGTGAAGCGGTAAGGAACTAAACAAAACTAAACGTGTACAGTTTAATAAAAAGACGAGCAATCATGTTGAACTGAAAGCAAAACAAATTCAATGAAAGAAGTCTCACATCTTTCACATTGACAGCACTCTTGCTAAAATAAAACGAGTTTCCAACACATTCAACGTAAAAATCTGTAAAATTAAACAAATCTAAGTAAGCTAGCCGGCGTTAGTAATTTTATGGCAACGCAATGTAATTCTAATTCTTGTTAGAAATTCTGATACTCAGCAACGTCATATTGAAAACCACACAAAGCCACGTCAAACAAAATTTATAACTAAATTACTGACCTCTTCCGCAAATACTGTAGACAACTAAAATGTCCTTTAGACTACTAAATATTAAACACGAAAAAAATCAATGAAAAAAATGTTCGTTAGCTCCTTTATAGGGTACCTACACTCAAAAAAATTTATTCGTTACCACAAACAATTTTTACAGCTAACACTTAAATCTTCCATATCGGGTTTGGGTGAAATTCTAAAATATATTTGGAATAAACAATTTGTTTACTGGCAACAAATACTTTTATGTTTGTACCAAACCGCATGTGTTTTTGACAAACAAGAGATTATTTGATCGAATCACGAAATCTGTTTGCATCAAGCATTTTCAGTTTAAACCAAATAATAATAATGGTATGACCAAACAAGAATCGTTTAACTCAAATTTTTCAATTATTTACTACAAACAATTGACGTGTTATTTACAAACAAAACATATGTTTATATCAAATAACTGTGCGTGTTTCGGAAAATGATATTTATTTGTGGAATTAATTGGGAAAAAACCTGTGGGAAAATCAATACTTTTACAATCAGAAAAAATATTCTAACACTTTCGAGAAACCTTGCTCTTACAATTTTTTTTTCTGACTGTAAGGATTATTCATATTCCATATAATTCTTATACTAATCAACACAATTTTCCGGATAGGCGCGCCAATAATGAAATTTAACAGAAGCTTTGAATATTTTTCGAATAAAAATAAAATTTTAATTTTCGTAACTCAATTTTTATTTTATATATTGTTTAGAGATAAATTATTATTAAAATTAATTAAATTATAAACTTTTTTATTTATAAGTTCTTTGAAAAACAAAGATTCAAATTCATTGCTTTTCCTCACCAAAAACATTTGTAAATGTGGGTCATATGTAACGGTATGGTACATTTGTACATTTGTAAATGTGTACATTTGTACATGTGTAAATGTGGGTCATATGTAACGGGTCATATGTAACGGGCTTGTCAACAGAAAATAAACTCTGTTTCAATTTGGACAATATATTCAATGAGCAAAAAAAAGGGAATCTCATCTTCATAATACTGATTAGCTATAACTAATCCACATTTGTATGTAAGTTACACCTTTAAATTCCATACTACTAATAATTTTAAAAGAATTATCTGGCAGTTTATATTTATCTTTAAAATTGGAATCAGTATTTGCAAACTTCGTTGGTTTTGCGATTGGCTTACTGTATTTATCACTAATTTCATTGTAATTGAAAAGTCAATAACTAAATTTGAGTTGGTTTTTGAGACAAAGTGTGTATAGCAATTTTTTTCTAGATTTTGTCGATCTACCAATTTCTTTGAATTGCTGATGTTTGGCTTCAAACCTCATTGAACTAATATTTTGCAAAGGACCAATTTTATTTATAATGTATGGATAATGTACTGTGAAATGGAACTTCGGTCTTAAATCTTCGGCAAACAACTTTATAAATTGATCATGGTGATCTGAAATCATATTTTCTAAAAGTTTACTTGTACTTTCATCTGCTTTTCTTGTAACCAGGATTAGCAGAATTTCTCTTAGGATCAAATATAAATTCCAGTGTTTATTTGCTCGTGGTATCATATCTCCAATCAAACAATTGAGATTATATACCAAAACGCTCATTCCAGGATTCCAGGCTTACGGCAGGCGAAGAAATTTATATCACCTTCGTCTGTCAGGGTTAAGGAGTGTCTTGAACTTAGGAAACCTGAGTTGAGGCTGCTTACTGGCTTCCTCACAGGTCATGTCCCCTTAAGGTATCACCTTAAGAAGATGGGCCTAAGTACGACAGAGGGATGCCGCTTCTGCGGTCTGGAAGCGGAATCAGCGGAACATGTTCTGTGCCATTGCCCAGCCATTTTCCAGCAAAGACTGCAACATCTAGGAGGGAGAACAATGAGCCCCGATAGTACGTATGTATCTTGTACCGGCCAGTAGTATTGTCAGATTCATTAAGAGCCTGAATATTGACTGGACGGATAATTAAGTAGGGTCCAGCACAATAGATCTTTCAGGTCGCGGTGCGAGGTGGCTTATCGCCCACATGGCCCTCCAGTAAAAAAAAAAAAAAAAAAAAAAAGCCCACAAAAATAATGAAAGCAATATTCCAATGCTTTAATTGGGTCGTCAAAATAAATTTTTTTATCAGCAACGGTAATAAAAACTTTTGCACGGCATATATCTCCGACTAATATGGTTCTCGGCTGCTTAAAATTTGGAATGGTTATATCAGCTTCTGCTTCAGTCTGAAAAAAGGAAAGGCGGTGATAAACTCTATAGAAACCATTATTTAATTTTATATCTACCTGAAAATGATCCAGAAAGCTCTCCTGGACTTCAAGTTTACTCGGCTTTACCTTTCCGGTAATGAAAGTGGTTGGTAGAATATGCGGCAACAGCAATAAACCTACGATATTTTTTGTTTCCTGGCATGAATCTGAATCATATAAAAAAGAGTTGTTTGTTTTAAATTTACACAAGTTGCTGTAGGTTTGTGCTGTTGATAAACCTAACCATTGTCTGACGCAATCTTAAGAAATTTAAGTACTGTTGAGCTTTTAAATTGTTTGGCCCTCTGGATAAGCGTATTGCACACTGTAACTACTTCCTCTGGCGATATATTTTGTATGGATGGATATCGATATTTTGTGTCTATAGCGACCTAAATTCAAATGTAAATTTTACTTAGCTAACAGATTCCTTATATAATATGATTCCTTGTATGAAATTGTACATAATATGTATACAAGTTCAAAACTGTTGGGCTCAGTTAAACAAGCAAATTTTTCCAAATAATCTTTCGTGCTGATATCTGTTTCCAAGATCTGCTTTCGCTTATGGAAGGTTTTTTCCCAGCTTTCGACGACTTTTTCCCAAGGTACTATATATTTGGTTAAAAAATCTATATGTGACTGAATATCTAAATCATGTTCATCCGGCAATTGCTTGTTAGCTACGTGGATTTTTGTAATGTTACTCGACAGTTTTCGTCGTGTGATAACACCAGCCTGTGATAAACTAGTTTTTTTATTGAAGTATGCGTTAAATAGTTTGCCTTTCGCTGGGTGGCCGAACTCTACTGGAGAGTAGTAGACACTGGCAGATTCGGTATCTTTATTGAAAATTGTTATGATTATTTCAGATAATTTTATGAAATCAGCTCTTTTCAATCTGCAATAAGAAAATACAAAGGGAACATAAACAAACTTGCGATTTAGTTTTAATATAACAAATACTTACACCAATTCAGGACATCTATCCAAGATTCCATTAATTATGGTTTTCGAAATATTGATTCTATCTGTATTTGTTAAAGACGCCGGATTCGTTTGATATTTTGATAGAATTTTTTTGGTAGACTTACAAAGAAGTTTTCGAATGTTCTATAAATAATACAAAAAAATAATTAACTATAATAAACATTTAAAGATGTTCACTGATACAGTAAGATAGATATGTGAAAGGCCATTCATATAAAATCAAAATTTACGACCATTGATAATTTAAATAATAATAATAATAATATTAAACGGTCTTACAGGCCATTGCTGGCCTATAACGTTTGAAAATACACTATTTTAAAAAGGATAAAATTTAGTTGAATACTCGTACATTAATATTGATTTGAAAAATGGAATGATGGTTTTCGTTTCGCTGATCAAAATGTTGAAATTCTTCTTCACCTAAGCACGATATTGTTCGTCTCAGTTTACTCGAACGAGGATGAGATTCGTCGTCTAAACCATTACTACTATTATTTTGAGCTGTTTGATTATTCAGATCGATGATATTTCCATCAGTTTGATTTTGGTGATCAATTATTTCGAACTGAAAAATGTTAGGAGTAATATTTTGTGGGATATCTGTATTGTCGATATTACATGACATAACATTCTCATTCCCAGCTCCACTAGTGCAGATCATATTTTTATTATGCGTTGGTGTTACTGATTTCACAGATTCATTAAAATCGGCCTCTTGATCAAGAGTTTCAGAAACAATATTTATATAATTGAGCGCTTCAAACAACTCTTCGACAACTAAAATCAAATTGTGGCCGTATGTTTCTACATACGGTAAAAAAAAATCCTTTTTAATTTCAGCTCCACTTTGCTCATGAAGAAACTTAAAATTATTTTTTATAGAAAAATGTGATGCCACTAAGGAAAAATATTTAGGAGAAGATTGTTGAAAATATATTGAAATTTAACAAATTAATAAAATAAATACTGTAACAGCTTGATGAAATATTTCATATGTGAAAATTCCCGCACCCATCACTGGAACAATTTCGGTTAAATTCATATATTTAACAGGTAGGGCTTTAAAATACTTATTTATTTTGCTAATAGTATGACTGTAACAAATTGTACTTAAATAATTTAAACTTCACTTAAAACTTTATTCACTGGAAGCATTAGAAAAATCACATGTTAAGTACGTATCAACAATAACTTTAATCTCTTATATGTACAATCGTCGAGATTTTGTATGAATTCATAACACAAATATAACCGTTTTAAAATATTAATAACTTACCAAAACTATATTTTATGTAAAACACTTTAAACACTTTAAAATTAATCTTTTCTGAACAAAAAGTAATTTTATTTGAAATTTTCACTACAACACACAATACCGCTTTAATATAAATGATGCTAGAAATGTGTTCTAACGGAATTTTTATTTCACAAGCATTAATTCTTTTTACCAAACATTCATTCTTTTCCACAAACACAAATTGTTTGAGAGAAAGAATTTTCGTGTTTAGATAAAATACTTAAATGAGAAACAATAAATGTTTCTCACTAACATTTATAGTATGTAACTAAAATAATTAAACGTTTCTTGTAAATACTAAAATTTTGAATTATTTATTATAAATGCTTATTTATGACAAATATTTCAGCGAATTTCTTAATAGTTGCATTAAAAATTGATAGTTTGAAATAAATTAAAATTGTTTATTACAAATACAAGAATTGTAAAACGTCTTTTTTTTCAGTGTAGTACTATCTGAATTTGGTGTTGCTTAATCTTTTCACCAATAAATTTAATTTGGAAAGCACAACTTCATAAAACCACTTTTAGTTACGTACTGCTACCGTATAACCATGCAACCCATAGCTTAAAGACATAAGATCCCGGACCGTTTTATCAATCCCAGGATTACGGTATTGAAAAATTTCAAATCCTGAAATCTTGGGTTTAAGGGTGTACAAACAAATCAAAATAAAAACATTAAATATTTTAAATAATTTATAGAATAAGAAAAAATTTCATCAAACTATTTTGAAGTAGAGTTTCAAAAAAAAAAAAAGGACATCGACTGAGTGGCCCTTTATCGCTTCTCATAATTTGGAAGAATGCCCTCTCTGATTCTACACTTGTTGGAAGAATTGCAAGAATATCTTTATAAAAGCGCTTCAAATGTCGCCCCCGAAGTTCGCTTTCCTCAAACATTTTCGTCTGCTTACCAATTGCGGTTGAAACTACCGACAGAACCTATTGGGACCAGAAATTTATTTTGATGTTCTAGTTCTTCTTTCTTCAATTCGAATTTTCAATGCATTCGATTTCCCGTGAGTTAATGGATTGTCTTGATTTTGTTACTTTGATGGGCCGCAGAATTAAAAGTTAACTTGATGCTTGCTGAAACTCAGAATCGGTTACAATCAATTTCGATTTAATGTCGACTTAAAGTTTTTCTTTCTGTTCAATAAATCGTTAAATCATTCAGTGAGTTGAATGCAATGAGCTTCTGGTAGTTAGAAATCAGTCAGCCCTCTCTATCTGTTTTTATGCACAGAACATCTTTTTCCAAAGAAAGACCAAACTACTGCAATTTTGGTTTGATAATTGCTATAGATTTTCCTGCCGGCATGGTTCCGCAATTCCTTACTATTCGAAAACTCCAAAATTCAGATTTAGTTTCACTTTTAGAATAATGAACCTTAATATTCATAAAGCACCGGTTAAGCTTCGACGCCCATTCATCAAAAGTGTACGATATACTGATTGGACTGATTTTAGTTCGAATTTTAATTTATTTTATTTCGCCTTAGTAAGCAAGAACCAAACTACGCAAACTGTTTGGTGAATTAGAATTTTTGGAAATCTTCTTGCTTCAAGGGATTCCCTTAAATCGTTTCGATTGTAGAACACTTTGAAGGGAATTCCATCAACAGCGGTCATTCGCGCAAGAACATCAGGTAATGTGTTTGGCAAATTTAGGTTCCACAGTTTTCACCTGTTTTTTAGTACTTCTTTGTTCTGGTTGCGAAATTCTTTTTTTGGCACATAGTTAGTTGTTTGGTGTTTAAATGCATATGTAGTCCTTTGGTGGATCACCGCTATATTAAAATTTTTGAGCATAATTCACACAAAAAATCACTCCTTATTGCCGATTTGCTTCCGGTTCTCCGTTCAATAAAGTTGTTTGTTAAATCACCCCTGAAAATATTTACACTCAAGTACGAAACACCCTGTCCATACAAGCTTCGTCTATTTGATGATGTTTTTCTATTTCAATTATATTTTGGTTGGTGAATTCAACCAGATTAACAGATATAAACCTGCCAGTGTCGCTTTAAAAGCATTACACGCAACAAGTTCAAATGATTTAGGAATTGATGATAAAGTTGATATTCCTCTGCAACACGTGATGTCGTCCCGTTTGCCTGAGATTTTCCATTTTTCGGGAAATACAGCGGTGGTTAAGGTACGATTGAACAGTTTGCACAACGGATTTACTAAAATATTCGCCATTTTTTTTAATATAGATGAAGGTATATCGTCCGGCCAATATCCACCTCCAAAACCCTTCAAAACTTTCTTCATCATTTTTAAACCTAAAGTATTTACAGAATTGCCAAATAAGACGTGCCCTTAAATTTAAACTAGACAGCAAATTCCTCACTTAGTAACTAACTGTTATAAAAAGGACAGCTTATCTGTTTCCAAACTTGATTTCATTATTTTAGAATAGGCCTTACGTTTTAGACGTTTTAGATTTATAAGCAGGTTATCGAACCATTCATTCAAATTCTTTGCAGATCAGGAGTGTCAAATACAATCAAAAATTTATCAAATCTTTATCAAATTTATAAAATCAAAAGATTTATGGTTGATATCATTTACGACAAATGGATTGAGTGACTCAGTGACTTTAAACGCATCTATTTCATTGGTGATGACAAGATCTAAAAACCTCTCCAGATTAGTAGCAATGGAGTTAATTATGTTTAAATCATAACCAAGTATTGCATCAATGAATAATGATTATGTATCCGACTTTATATTGGTTGGAAGAATGCAATTAAATTCAATGTCAAAATTCTAGATGATATTTGGAAGATTAAAGTCATCAAGTAAAAGAACTAAATCGAATAAATTTGATGTATTGGCGACTTCATCAATTAAATCGACGTATGCCGAGGTGGTATGTATGCTGTGTGGATAAAATATAAATATATATCGTTTGTTGGTTTTAATCTGCACACGAATCTACTCTTGGTAGGACTAATATTACTGGAAGTACAGTATAGATTGCACGGCTATGATAACGGTCACATAATTATTTCAAAAATATTCAGAATTGTGAATTCCCGGAATGAATTTACTTTCGCTGACTACATAAATCAGGTAGTTTGTTTGTAGAACAAAAAGGTAAAATTTGGATCTCTTTGAAGATATTTTCTTAATATTCTGATTACGGGTTACTTCCTGACTTTTCCGATGGCTTAGTTTTATTTGTAGGCAATCCAGGTGCAATATTAGTACAGATGAAATGGTGCCCTTTCATTCATAGCGAGTGTAGTAGATATTTAAAATATTTAAATAAACCCGTGTGTCTCGATGTCGAACGATTACATGTGGTAATCTACTAAATAGTTCATTCGGATGTTATTTGGTTCTTACACATATAACTTTTGGTGATGTTAGTCCTTCCACCTCGTGAATCGTTAATAATTTACTTGCTGGTAGTAAGATACCAGATATTTATGAAGGATATCAAAATGTGGCTTCCACGTTATATTGGAATTCACAGTTAATTGAGGATATCTCAACAAATCGACTAAATCTATTCCGCATGTTAGGGTGAACAATAGTAAAATCATTATGTTTAAAGAGCATTCCTTTTGCTTTTGTAGTCAAGTACCTCGTTCTGGTCGGATTATAAAGGACCAGGAATTCCGTGAATGTCATTATTTATGAATTAACATCAATGGAAAAAATCGAGTGTAAATTGGTCAAGAAAAAGCAATAGAAACAAGATAGAACATTGCGGAACTCCATCAATAGCTACTTCGGATCTCTCAAAAAGGTGTCTAAGGTTTAACAGCACAGCACGATTAACTGTATCAAATGCCTTTCTGAAATTCACAAAAATAGCAGCAATAGAGTTTCTTCGATCCAAATAATTAGTGAATTTATGTGAAGCCTTTTCTGTAGTTTTGGACTTCCTGAAGCCAAACTGATCGTAGGGTAGCAAATTTGTATAATTCAAGAAACACGAATTAAGTTTTACAATTTTAATTAGTAATTTGAACCGGTTTTTCAAGTTCACATCATACGAGTGACGTTTTCCTGGCACCTTATTTTAAACTTAATTTTGTTAAGATGTAGGTATCGCTATAGTTTTAACCCATTAAGTTTTTAACTCTATCAACATGAAATTTGAAAATTGCAATAAAACTATCATATCTGATTATAGACTTAAGTAGTTAATGTTTCTGCTTCTTCCTGATTAAAGCTAAAATCCACCTGTGTGATACAACAATATTCACCATTATGGCAGAAGACATGATAAATCGAAATAGAAAAAAATTTGTGTTGTATATGTCGACTTCGACAAACATTTGACGATCGATTGTTCCATTTTTTTCGCAATATGGGAGAATATTAACGCGTAGCTACAGATGAACAACAACACCACCAGCTATAACCCGAAATTTTGTAATTATCGCGTTCATGGTACTCAAATGTAGGCATAAGAATTAGAAATGAGTGCGCTAATTGACTAGGTTACAGCTAGATTAAATTTGCATTCCGGCTGAAACTTTAACCAAAAAGTCTTTAATTAAAGCTCCTTGTTGCCAAGCCTCTCCAGACATACCTTTTTACGTACAATGAGGCAGAAGTATTGGTTTTAAAAGATGAATAATTCGTGGTATGTTTTGTAGCATTTTTCGACTTTCCAATGGATAACATCCGTTATATTTAGCTGGTTTTTTAAAAAAAGAAAAATAATTGGGAATAAAAATCCAGCTTCAAAAATCTTCCTTCACCCAACAAAATATTACTTCTTATCGATTGACGGAATTTTAAATTGCGATGGTTGTTAGTATCCGAAGGTGAATCACTTGATGATGAAAACTCCTCCCTGATTTGGACCGTCATTTGTTAAATTTACATTTGTTATACCTTTTCCGCAGTATTGTATTTTTTTAAACGGATCTTTGGCACAATTCAAATTTTGTTACAATCAATCCAATAATTATCACCCTAAACAAATTACACAAAATGACATTTCCTAACGTGTTTATATAAGATTTTCTTTAATTTAGATAAAAAAACAGTAAAATATTGGATATCGACAAAAAAAATTTTTAAAATGTTAGATTTCAAATTAATTTCAATTTTTATTGTCAATCAAGTAGACATACTATAAACTAGTGTTGAATTGGATATTTCGTCACCTGGGCCCTATTGCACCAACTACTTATCACTTATTACTTATCAACTTATCATAATTTTTGATAATTTTCTGTTGTACCAAATTGAAATTTGATAAGTATTTAATTGAGTTATAATAAGTGATAAGCACTCACTTATCAAAATTAAGTTGCACCAATTTGCGAAATGATAAATGATAAGTAATATTTTGATAAGCGATAAGTTTGAGGTTTTTGATAATTTTTTCGTAGTTCTGTTGCACCAAAAGTTTTAACTTATCAATAATCGGCTACTTTAATGATAACTTATCCAAAATATCAATAAGAAAAATTTCACTACTCAAAAAAATTGATAAGAGCTACAAATTGTAGTGTATTTTTTTTTTCTGTTATTGTAAGATGAGAACTTTTGTTCAATTTTAAAAGAGTACAAACACATTTTTCAATAAAATTATTTACTATTCAAATGAATATAAATGATAATAACAATACATGTAACAGTGTGTTTTCAAGTGTATAATAACTTTAATTTCAATATTTATACCGCTAAATCGGACACGTCCTTATAAGTTACAGTTGTTTTGCGATATTTAAAAATTAATAAAAAACTATCAAATATAGGTATTATATCAACTTTAGTGAACAAAAACTGAAATTTATTAAACGAAAAAATATTTTTTATAAATAAATGCGTCGGTTCGAATGATTATTCGAGGATGAAAACGAAAGAATAAGATAAAACATTTTCGTTTGTCACATGAACAAATTGAGCACGTATACGGTCAATGAAGAACACTTTGCGAATCGACATGGAAAACATTCACGGAATGCAACGACGGTTGGTGTGTGGCCCAGACCGCAGCTTTTAGGCAGTAAATTCAAATTGACCAGGTAGTCTCCATGACTCCAGAGTATTGCCATATACAAGGCTATTTAGCAATTTTGAGTCTTGTTTTCGCCCGTTCCCCGGTGCTGTGATTTTGGGCGACAGTGTTGTCCCTTAAAGATTGGCTTATCCCACCAATGCGAAGAAATCCGGATGATGTCATAGAGCAAAAATTTAATCGTGCTCATAAGCGGACGAGACGAATAGTGGAAAATCATTTTGGTTTGTGTGTGACGATTATAATTGTTGTATAATGTAGTTAAATTCAATATATTTGTTAATAGGAATTCTCTTAATTCATTTGTTATGAAAATAAATTGTTTACGTTTAAGTACTGCTGAAAAATTATGTACAGTTAGAAAAGAGAATTTATTTTAAAAGCAATAAAAGGAAAGTTGTACAATTGATTCTAAACACTGAAATAAGAACTCTCAATTGAGAAAGGTTTCTCATCATGTATTATTATATACATGCAAAATTGTTGTTGTTATTAAATTACAGAATAACAATTTTTTAATTGTTTTGGTATATGGGTACAAAACCATTGTTTAACATATAAAATGTGCACTATCACATTTATAGTATTTTTGTATAGATCGTTACAACTTATCATAAAAATTTGATAATTTATCAATTGATAAGTTATATACAATCTGATGTGCAACGCTTATCACTTATCATTATCAAAATTTCATAAGTTTTCAAAATGATGAGTGAGTGAGATTTTGTTATTTTTGGTGAAACACTTATCACTTATCATTATCAAAAAAACAAACTTATGATAAGTTGATAAGTAATAAGTGATAAGTAGTTGGTGCAATAGGGCTCAGTTGTGAAATTTTCTTCATTTCCTAACGCATTCATTCACATCTTCATTTATTAACATAAAGTTGTATTATCGCCCTATTCGACATCGTAGATTTTATACCGCCAAAAAGTTATAGCATGACCGACATTTTCGTTTTATACTTTTCTCTTTTTATCGCATGTAAATATTTTCTATTGCGTGTAGCTCTAAGTCTCAACAAAAAAAGTTGGAAAAACATTGTTGTAACGTGTAAATCACGCATAAATGTGAAAATTATTAAAAAGCAAAGCTTACTTTTTTCTTTTTATTTCCAATTTTTTGTTATTACTTTAGCAACAATCAAATCGAAAAATTACAAACCACCAATAAAAGTAAGCTTTGCTTTTTACAAGTTTTCCCGTTTACACATTATCTTATGTTTTAGAGAATTGCACCCTGATTCTCTAAAAAATAAGATAATATGTAGACGTGTAAACTGGCAAAAAGCAAAGCTTGCTTCTATGAGTTTGAAATTTTTCAAATTATGTTAGTAGTAAGACAAATCGAGAAATTGCAAACTCATAAAAGTAAGCCTTGCGTGCGGATCATTATTTTTCCTTCTCAGCTTTAGCCGTTTTCTCTTGTAGAAACATAGAGAATTTTTACGCTACACTGCTCTGTGTGAATAAAAAATAGGCCCATGGTAAATAACAAAATAGAGAAAATTATTGACATATTTTGCTTCAACAAGGCCTACTTTGATGTTTTTCTCAAAATAAGATTATTTTAGACATAATTTAATTTGAAGAAACGTAGGAACCTTTTAAATGGAAGTTTTATAAGGTTGGATCCCTTAAAAGGAAAGGATAAAAGGACCAACCAATATAGGAAATTTTGTGTAAACAAAAACAAACTATGACATCTTGAAAAGTTACACTGTTATTGACTGGCAACGTCGATGTACTCGTATTGAAATGAAATTCTTGTAGCATTTAAATTTTTTTTTAGATCTATTCACATTGGAATATTTTTATTTCTAATAACGATGACTTATTAACTTTATTATTGGTGTATCAAAAAACGTTCTTTTGGATAGATGTTGTTACGAGGCACGTAATTTATTTCGCCAAACGATTTTCTATTTTGTTGCATTAAATTGTTTAATTTTATCCTGCGATATAAATCAAACGAGTAATTTTCAATTAGAATCACTTAGGAGTACTGTGAAAACAGTTTCTTTTGCCGTTAGTATTCTGTTGGAAAACTAATTTTATTTTGGCAACCAAATTTTAAAATAAATTATTAACAATTAACATCTAATTTTCTCTTTACAAAACATACAATTCTCCCAACTGCTACCAAATATTTATGGCCATTTTTAAAAAAGGCAAAAAAGGAACTACTAGGAACTAGTATTTATATATAATAATTTTATTTAAATTAAAAACTAATTATTATAGTAAAAATTAAAAATATATTTTTTATTTTGTTTTTGTACATAAAAATATTTTTACAATGTTGAATATAAATATTAGATAAGATCAAACAGATAAATTGTAGAATACATTCGGAATTTAAATACATACAACTGCATAATTACATCTGTACTACTAAAGTAAATAAATAATAATTCATAAAATAATTTTAATATTACATACAGATAAATTACAATAAAATAATATTATTAATAATTTTAAAATATTGAATTACAAATAAAAATAAATTAAATTTATGTAAATTAATTAAAAACTAATAAATACAAATTTTTTATTTTATTTTAATTAAATTTATTAAAATACTATAAAATAATATTATTAGAAAATAATAAGCAAAATTAAAAATGATAATAGATTTAAAAATATGAACAAGTTCATTTATAATTTATATAAATAATTGCTATTATTATTAATTATATTCCTAATAGGTATGAATACATTAAATAATTTTAAGAAACAGAAAAATACAAAAAATATTTAAAACATGCAAATGTGAATATGCTAAATTAATTGTAATAATTGCAAAATATTTTAATTATGTATTAAAAAAATAAAAATAAAAAGGAAAAAATGAATGACGTCGATTAATGTGATTGTTTAAAAATAAATAATATTCGGATGGTTTCATTTTTTATTTGCAGCTATGTGATCTGGTGGTTTACACTTTTAACCTCAGAAGGTAAGCATGATTGATTGGTATTGTTCTGAATTCACAGGTTCACTTTTGTGTTTAATAAATAAAACTCTTAAATTTCAAATACATAAAATCCCCAACTTCAAAATTCACAAATCACTTATAATAGATTACGCCTTCGTGGATTTCGTTTTCGTAGTTTACTGCGCGTTACGTCAACTGAGACTTGCAGGAATTGTATGAAAAATAAGGAATTTGTCTAATAAATGTATAATATATGTAAATAAAAAACTATTTTTTGGATAAATATTATATTTTATATTAAAAACACATTCAAGTTATAATTTTTTTATATTTTCTTTTTCTTGATTTTGTTTCAGAAATTTCTTTATTTAGTTTCCTAATTCTGAAAAACATTCTTGCCCTAAAGAATAATTTTTTTACTCTTTTATCACAGTCGATGTCTTTTGCTAATAACAACAGATGCTGCTGATAGTCCCTTGTTATTAATAATTCATCCCCATTTGCATCATTGAAAATAGATTCCAACGAGGACATGTGTATCATCATACTCTGAGTGGGTTTTGACAGGCCCCCTTCATTTAATTGATCAACCCAAGTATAAGAAATATGGGGGTTCACCGAATGGAATGTGGAATCTACTCGAATATTGGGGACTTCTTTATGCAATTTATGACATATATATCCAGCAAGATTTTCAAGTCCGTCATATTCCATCAATGAAAAATAATTATCTTCCTGAAAATCTTCGGGATTTTCGTTTAACCCAGAAACATTTCTAAAAATTTGTCCTAAAAATTGTTGAAAGAAAATTTTAATAATTTATTAAGACGAAAGCTAATTTTGTTACCTGTTAGCGTTGTTTCTGATGTTACCAAATCAGGGGTATCGTCAATTGCCACATTTGCATTTTCAGATATTGCCCCTTCATTATGCCCCGAAATGTAGGATCTCAAACGGTATTTGAATTCCTGCCTATCAGGGTGATCGTGCAGACCACCCTTTGCACGGATAGTACCAAAAAAATTTTCTAAAACACGTGGTTTAAACGATACGACAAAACGTATTTAAAATTGAAACGCTGTTTCATATCTTCGTACAACAATTTTAATGCGGTATTTGATTGAATAATTCCTATAAAAAATTATAATAATTTTTAATAATAATACATTAACATAAAATAGTTTACCTTTTTGAAACGGTAGTAATGTATTCTTTCCCAATACTAGCATCTCATTCATCATTTTGGTCATCCTATCTAAGATGTCATTCTGCACTTTAATAGCTAGTCCGTAGGCCTGAACTCGCTCTTTCATTTTTGTCTTTCTGCTTGAGCAACACTTAAATGGTTACTGGAAATTTTGTGAGTAATGGTCAGTTCTGTTGATGTACACGATAGAAGTTTCAAAATTATTTGTTTCTTTACGCATTTACCGTTTATAAAAAAACCATTATCAATAAAATGATTCCTTATAAGCTTAATAAGGTGAGGTACGTCCGCAAATACGTATATTTTATTGTTTCCAAAGATAAACCTAATAAAAAAAATTAATAAATTTTACATTAGAAATATAATTTAATAATCATACCATGGTTTTTGTGTTTCTATGTTAAGTTCCTTGTATAGCCCTCGATTACCTCCTCCGAGATCACTAGTTATAGCCACCACAGTGTAACCACAATCTTCCGCTTTTGTTTCGTCATTTTAGGATCGAAATCGTAATAAAATGGTTGTTTCCATTTGGAGATTAACCCTGAAATTGATAAGAATTCATTTTATTAAAATAAAATGTACAATAGTAATAATAATTCACGTATACCTCTCAACATTCCAACTTGACAATATTTTGCAGGTTTATACGTGGAATCCGATGACCGGTCGTAGCAATAAGTTTCCCTAATCTTCATTTCGTCAAAACTCAAGATACAAACTTTCTTGGATTCACTTAGTTCAGTTGCTGCTTTCATAATTTTCATAACCGGTTCAAGAATCCCTGGAGAAATATCAATTTGTTGTGCCCATTTCTGGAGAGTGCGGACAGCAGGAAGAGGAAATTGCTTTTGTTTTAATAATTTATAAGCTCTAGGGCTGGCCGAATACAGTGTAATAGATCTGGCGATGTCAGCTTCTGCCCATTGCATACGTTTATTAATGCCGTTTTTTAATTTTTGTATCTGGCCTGGTGTAAATAGTTCTCTCAATTTACTTTCTAAATTCTGTAGTTCAAAATCTTTTCTCTCTAAATTCATTTTAAGCAAGTCTGCATGGTTTTTTAAATTTTGAATTTCGGCTTTTAACTTTTGAATTTCGGTAAGCTTTTTCTGTTTAAAATTGTCCCTAAAATTATGATAACATTATAGCGGTTAATTCTCATGTTTTATAACAAACTAAATACATACATCTCGTCCTTTAAGGCATCAAATTCCGATTTATTTATTTGTTTTTCTGGCTCTTCCCGATCATTGTTATTATCATATACCATTTCTTCTAAATCATTTGATTCGCAATACACAAGCTCGGGTAAACTGAAATTTGATTCACCAAGTAATGATTTAATCATTTTTTTGTCTTCTCGTCTTTGGATTCGACACAATCGATTTTGATTCCTTAACAAAACTCTTTCGTTCACTTCACAAACTGGTCGCAAAGTTGGCATCGCACCCGATTTTAATTTTAGAGTTTTTGAAAATCCTTGATATAATATTAGAATTACAACTCAACTAACAAAATTTTTTATAATAATTCTTACCCATTTTATGCTCTAACTTGTTTGCAAAATCATTGTCAGTAAAATGGGCGCTACAAATTCTGGATGTATTATGGTTGAATATTTCTTTCCTCCTACAAAACAGGATCCATGCTTTCAACAATGTCTTATTTTTATTTGTTGGAAAAGAATGAAAACTATATGAACAATTATTTATATTGTTATTACAACAATTAAATATGGCGCACCGCATTATTTTTTTAATTTAATTTAATTTTTAGATTCAATTACATACAACGATATTGTGAAACAAAACTATTCAGTCTCAATTGACGTCATTTGACTGCCGTTTATTTTATAATCCAAATAGGCAAAGTGCGCAAGGCGTAATCTATTATAAGTGATTTGTGTTCAAAATTAATATCTTTAGCACTTTTGTCATAATATTCGTTTGATTTTTGTTTACTTATATTGCGTTTCGCGAGTTCATGACAATTCAATTAAATAATCATCGTCGTTATAAATCCGTTGACCGTTTATGGGTAGTCGTTTTAGAGAGGATGGCAAATTAGCTTTAAAACCTAGAATCATTTCAAATGGGATGATTCTGGTAGTGGAATGTGGAGTTGAGTTATATGAGAACATCGCGAATGGAACCAATGATTCCCAATTTTGAAAGTCACTATCTACGTAACTTCCAAGATATTCTACCAATCCAAGATGCAATCGCAATTTGTGAATATTTCGCTTATGAAATTCGAACCATTGTCAGTCAATATGCTAACTGTAGTTCCAAAGCTGTAAATAAGATTTTCAACGAAAGAATTGGCTATGGTTTTTGCTTCTTAATTTTGCATTGGAAGGCTACGGAAAACTTACTTAGTCAATATATATTTTTTATTACTGTGAGAAACGGGTAATGGATCAACCACATCTAAGAATATATTCTATCGAAAGGCTTAGTGGAAGTAGAGGTCAATACCATTGGTAACTTTGTAAGTGGAGCAATTTTATTTTGTTGACATTCTGGAAAGTTTCGAATAAAGTTATTAATACGGGACAACATCTTAGGAAATGAATAATAGCTTTTAATTCTATGATAAGTTCGCATAATTCCTTGATGAATGATTTGAGTTTCGTTCGTTATATTTGGAACAGAGTTATTTGGCAAAATTATTGGAAATTTATTTTCAGATTTTGGTACATTTTCTATCTCACCTGTTTCGGAAATTGCATTTGAATTACTATCATCTAGGCCTACAACATTTTTATGTTGTGTTTCAGATCGTGTTGTAACTTTCATTACCTCCTTGTAACTTTTTGAATTTAACGGTTGAACTGTGCAACATTTATCGACTGAATTATCGGGAATTTCGATACGGCTAAGAGAGTCGGCAGTATGATTTGTTTTTCCGCGTAAATATTTGATCGTAATGATCGTAATGTTTGATCACCCAAACTATGGCAAGTAATGGAGGTTTTCTAAACGTATACCTTTGATAGCACAACTCAGGTTGGGATAGCAATCAGTTTTTCCAACAACATTCGACCTTTTGGCAATGCTGATATTAGCTCCGGTATCTAGTAAAAAGTATCAAGTAGCATCATATTCAAACCAACTCACACGCACCAGACCGAAAGAAAATACGAACCGTGTTATGCAAACAAGGAGCGGCGTAACAATTGGTTTGTTATACGAGTACCGTTGAATATATTAATGTTTTCATAACTGAACCCCTCCTTTATGATGGGCTTGCTGACTTTCGGTATAGGTCTTACTTCTTGAATGTTTTCAATGAGAATTAGTTATACTTAAATCCAAGAAATGAATATCTTAATTATTTTCAATTTCCAATGTAAACTTAATATTTTGATGTAAGTGGCTTAAATAATTTAAAAATTCATTTAGTTATTTGATTGTACTCGTAAGTAGGATCAGGATATCGTCTATGTAAGTATATATGCGCCAGTAAACGATATATTTGTAAAATTTTATTTACGTTGTTCATAATACATTTATTTTCGAAATAATCTAAATAAATGTTAGCCAAAGTGATGGATAGTGGGCAGCCGATCAGAAGTCTATCGGTTTCTTTGTAAAACCTTTCGTATTTAAAATAATTTTCGAAATCGATTCGATTAATAAATTACTTCTAATCTCCGATGATTATTTTATGGTTATATTTGAGTAAAGCATCGGACGATGCTAATTTTCCATTATTTGGTACATTGATACCTTCTATTTTATTAAATAGCTCGAGGTCGTTTTTTATGGAATGGTCATTTTCTAACCTAACGGTTTTGTTTATCCAATTATTAATAAATTTAGCAATTTTGTCAAATGGAGCCTAACCAAAATTAAGTATAGGCCTTATTGATACTAAAGGTTTATGAATTTTAGGTAATCCTACCATTACCGGTGCTGTTGGATTATTTGTCTCATCTCTTTGCTATTTAGTTAGTATTTTGGTTTGTTAATTACATTTTTTATAGATTTATTAACTTGATTAGTTGGATTACCTTGTAAGATTTGAATACTATGTTCATTATACAATAAATTTGTCGATTTTTGTGATATAAATGTTCTGTTCATATTGACGATTGTATTCCGTTTATCCGCCTTTGTAACTATCGCATTCATGTCCATTATTTTATGCTTCTTAATGTTTTGCTTTCATTTCCATTTTGGTTCTGCCCTATTTCATGAAAATCACTCATTTTGTCAGCTATCATTGCTTTTATATCCGATTAATGTTTATTGCTGGTTTTCGTAATGGAGTTTTCAATATTCAAAAGGTGTCTGTTTCTGTTTTTTCCATCGTTGTGAGGAGTTATATTATACTTTAATCCTTTTGACAGTATATATCTGTTTCATTGCTGTGAATTTGGATGTTGGTTTTATTTTCAATTCGATGGTAAAATGTGTGTGTGTGTGTGTGTGAGTGTATGTGTTTTTTTTTTTAAGGAAGGTGGAAATCCATCATGGACGATGTAGGCGATAACGTAGCTATCCACCACGACGGTGTGAGACTCCTACTCACTAAAACCACCTCCTGCATCCTTTCCCCCCAGAACGACCGCTAGGTATTACTTCGAAAGGGAAGGAGTCTGTACTAACTGTACGATCACATCTCCCACGCAACTGAATGGTGCGAGTTACCTTGCTTGGCGACGTTGGCGTTTCAACCGTCGCAACTCCTTAATCGTTGTTGTTGCAAAATTTGCTACAGCGCTCCATCCTTCTGGGGATGATAGCATCACTTCAACTATGTTCTCTGGGGTAATATCAAATTGATCGATTGCTCCAGCAAGCACTTCTCTATTTCCCTGGAACCGTGCGCATACAAAAAACACGTGTTCAGCATCTTCTGCGGAATATCTGCAGGATGGACAATACGGTAAATCATCATGCCCAAAACGATTAAGGTATGATCGAAAGCATCCGTGAACTGTTAAGAGCTGTTTAAGGTAAAAATAACCTCGCCATGCGTACGATTTATCCACGGGCCTATTTCAGGAATTAGTCGTCGAGTCCAATAGCCCTTTTCGAACGGTCCCAATGCTGTTGCCAGTCGATAAGAATATCCCCCCTGTACATTCTTGTGTTGTTCCACCATTGGTCTATCCGGTGTTAATCCATGGCTGTTATTGTATGACTTTTGCCATTCCGCTGCCAGCAGATCCCCTGCGACATACGGAGTTATAACTACGACAATAGGATGGCACTTGCAGTGCTTGCACCCATATAGGGGACGCATAGAGCATTATAGATGTTATTACACCGACTAATAATCTTCGTCGTCCTGGGCTTGGTCCGCCGACATTCGGCATTATAAGAGAGAGAGAGCCTTGCTAGCTCTGGCTGATTTCTCACTGACATACTTTATATGCTCCTTGAATGACAACCTTGCATATATTTGTACCCCTAGATACCTTATCGAGGGTTGCGAGAAAATCGTATGTGCTCCAATTCTAATGGAAATTGTTTCCAGAACCTTTCTGCTGGTTATAAGCACCGCTTCTGTTTTTTGTTCCGCCATTTGCAACCCAACTGAGTCAAGCCATTGTTGGATTATATCCACCGTACTCCTACAAATGTTTTCCAGCTCTTCCTTGTACTTTGTAACTGCTACGATAGCGATATCATCGGCAAACCCAACTACCGTCGCCTCCTCGGGGACCTGGAGTGTGAACACATCGTCATACATAATATTCCAAAGCATTGGACCGAGTACAGATCCCTGGAGGACCCCGCATGTAACTGTGTACTCCTTGCACCCTTCATTCATGCGGTACTGCAAAGTGCGATTTTTAAAATAGCTTGAGATTACACGCTTGATGTAACAAGGCAAATTCCTGATATTGAGGGCGTTCATAATATGTTCCCCAGCCAGCATGGTAACGAGCCAAATAGCATCGCTTGCTTTGTTTAATGGCCACCTTCAGCGCAACATGCACTGGTAATGCTGCCTATTAACTGGGATGCCTTGGTGTTAGCGGTAGCAGCATAACTTCAAGATGTCTTCACTGAAAGCGTTTGTCTTCCAACCCGCAATTTGTATACTATTACTTGGGTGTATTCCATGGAGTTCACACAGGATGGCCTGGTGGTCACTGTGCGTGTAAAAGTCACAAGCCCCCCAAGTTATTCCTCTCCTCCAGAGAGATTCACTAACAAACGTTAGGCCTATAATGGAACCAGCATTACCCCTGCTGAAAGTATATTCGGAGCCGGTGTTGCACAGGACAACATTCAGAACTGAAAAAGCCTCCAGAAGGGCTTGACCTCTTCTATTTGTTTGAGCGCTACCCCACTCAGTAGCCCACGCGTTGAAGTCTCCTGAAATTACTGTGGGACATTACGCTGCTATTTACGATTGGCCCCAGTAATTACATTATTTGTACTAGTATTAGCATTAATATTGTTGCTTTACTTAGCTACTGAACTTGGATTATTATTTGGTAACTTTTAAGCAGTTGTTAGACAGTTGCCGCTAGCATACGATGCGTTTGCAGTAAAATTAGTTATACTTAGATTTTTAAATAAATCGTTTCAGAACGATTGGATTGGTTTATTGACTATTTTATTCGCAGATTTCATAAAATAGTTGATTTGCTTATTGCCAAAAGGTGGCGCACCATCTGACTTAATATTAATAGTAAGCCTCTGATTTGGCGGCATGAGATTAAAAATTTATATTATGATAACCAATTGTGTTATTGGGGAAGGGGTCTCAAAATTTAAGAAAAGACGTCCCATGTTTTAAGAACCTTGCCTGCCCAAAATCTAATCCTGCCCCGTGATCTATATCAGACGCTTTGTGGGAACAGTGCCGTCCGAGAAGGCTCATAGACCTATATTTTTTATACGAATGAATTAAATGAATGAATAAGTCTACTTTTATAATAAAATAACCGTAGATTTTTATAAATATGAATATGGCGCATTAGGAAATAGGTTAATTTTTACTTATTACATCAAATTTAAACCATTTACTAAATCTTAATATTTGAAAATTAAGCTCCAGCCCAACAAGATAACTCCATATTGAATAGATGCATCAAGAGCAAAATAAATATTACGTAATAGGGATGACACACCCACACCTTTTATCAAATATAATTTCTTAATGAACAACCATTAATTTGCTAGCTCAGCTTAAAAACAAAGCGGAGAACACGACGAATGATTACCCATGGAATAATAAATGGCGGCCACAGGGAGCTTGTACCTAATAAATGTGGACATTACAAAGTTAACATGGTATTATCACAGCAACACTGATTATATAAAGCTAATGTCTAAAAGACGAACCTTTTATAAGGGAATTAGAAACGGGGGAAAAAACAAACTTTCCATAGCAAAAACACATAAAACATAAATGGGAAATCCCTTTTTTCCTAAGACAAGTTTTTAAATGAAAACAACATCATTCTGGTCAAATTGAAGTAAAAGCTTACTACAAATCGTGTGGTCATTAAATCAATATACACTACATAGATGTCAGTGATTTTGCTGTAAACATTTTAGACATCTGACGTACACTAGTAAAACTAAAGGTACGAAAAATATTGTGACGGTGACATCTAGGGTGTGATAGAATAAGTTAAATTAATAGCTCAATGTTTTGCTGTTTTAAATGTTTTCTAAACAATTCTAAATATTTCTACGCTGTTAGTACTGGAAAAGTCATGAGCTTTCTAGAAGTTTCGTTTGTGTATATAAAAAGGCGAACGAAATTTAATTGGATTATTAGAATTTGAAACGCGATAGTGTAAACTTGTAAGATTATTAGTAGTATTGGGTAAGCGATAGTGTGAAGATTAAAAAGGAATTAAAAAGTGATTTAAAAAGTGTTTTAGTGGAAATAAAAATTATAAGTGTATGGTAAAATTTGAGACAAATTTATATAAAATGATTTTGTGAATTTTTATTAATGAACTGTGTTGTAATAATTCTTGTGTTAACTAAATAAATTCGTTGGTGATAAATTAAATTGATTTTGTATTATTCACAATCCAGTGATACGAACCTTAATTGACAAGGCAAAAACGTAACAATACATTGTGACGGTGACACCTAGTGTGTAATGGAATAAGTGAAATTAATAGCTCAATGTTTAACTGTACTAAAATGGAATTTTCCATGATAAAAGTGTTCTAAATGTTTCTACGCTATTCTAACTGGAAAAGTCATGAGCTATCAAGAAGTTTGGTTTGTGTATATAAAAAAGCGAAAAAAGTCGAATTGGATTATTAGTGTTGGGTAAGCGATAGTGTGAAGATTAAAAAAGAATTAAAAAGTTATTTAAAAAGTGTTTTAGTGCGAAATAAAAATTATAAGTGTACAGTAACATTGTGTCAAAATTAAATAAAGTGATTTCTTGTCTTAACTAAATAAATTCATTGGTGATAAATTGAATTGATTTTGTTTTATTCACAATCCAGTGATTCGAACCTTGATTGACAAGGCAAGAACGTAACAATATTTTAGAAATAATTTAATTTTAATATTTCTGCAATTAATATTTATTAAATACCAACATAGCCTTTTTGAATGTTGTTATTAAAGTTATGTAGTAAACATTTATTTAAACGTTTTATAAAATTTTTACTTTTTTCATTAAAAAACTTGAAGCTAAAAAACACCATTTTTATTTACTATGACTCCTATCTAAATCAGTGAAAAGTTATACCACTTAAAAATTTATAAAAAATACGTCATGATAATTAAAGCTCCATACTCCAGTACTCTAGAAGGCTCCGGATATTATAAGTAGCAAAATAGTAGAAGTTTGTATCAAAGCACTTTTGACTGAACCCTCAATTGTTATGATTATGCGACATTTATTATTTAGTAGTGCTGGTAACAGATGTGCACAATTCTGCAAGCATCGAAATTAGAATACTCTTGTTTATATGGAATGAAACTACATAGATTCTGCTTGCCACGCAGAATTCGACAAGTTGTCTCTATTTATAATTTTGTTGCGAATCTGTAGGTTTCATTACGTAAAAGAAAACAAATCTAGTACCATTTGTATACTTTTTATTTTTTCAACCAAGTTTTTAATTTATTGACAGAAAATAAGTTTTGTGTGACAAGTACCAAAATGGAGTATAAAAATTGATTAATTTCTGACAGAATAAGGTACCATCCATTTTAAAAAAATGTACATTAAAGTTAAATATGTATCAAATGAATGCCACAACAAAAACTTCTAAGCTGCCAGCAGAAATTCTGCTCATGTGTTTCTAGCATAAGCTTTGCGATTTCCTAATGGAACATTACATTTTATTTGAAAGCACAAGTGTACGCCAATAACCCAGTAGCAATTAAATAGTTCAAAAATACCATTAACACCCATGGTGGAAAATGTTGCCAAAAATTGGGTCTAAGGAGTTAGTACAATTATTTTTCATCGTTAGCTGTCGAAACGAAAGGTGGTTTTATTAAAAACGTTAATTACAATGAGGCAAGCTTGAAAATAGCAAATCGGTGGAATGATATGTAAATACAATCATGACAAAGTAAAAAAGTAAATTCTTCCAAATTAAAGACGAGGGGACCACCGGTGCTATCGATGCAATGAGTTTGGTCATATTGCGGAATGCTGTAACAACAAGAATATTGGAAAGTTACCTGAAAAAGAAAATAAATCAAGCCAACTGGAAAATCTGCTTTCATTACCGCCTGTGCTGTTGGTTATGTGAAAGTCAATGATTGTATATTGACTCTAGTGCCCCTGCACACATGTGTGAGCACGGTGATTCGATGCGTGACGTTAACGAGTCGTCAAGCAAAGAAATTGTGTTAGCAAATAATTCAAAACATGAAATACAAAAAATTGGAATTGTGGATTTGCATGCTAAAGCTTGTTCCAAAATTGTCAGCAAATTTACTTTCTGTTAGTCAAATAGCCAACCATAATAATAAAGTTATTTTTGACAAAACTAGCGTAAAAATAATTGATCAAAATGGATCATTATAGGCAACGGGTAGCCGAGTAAACAATATGTACGTATCAGTTGGATAAACAGGCGGTATCTAAACCAATTGATTTGTGGCACCGTCGATTGGTTCACCTTAATCTAAATAGCATGGAGCTTTTACGTGACAAATATGAACGAAACTTGCATAGACTGCACCAAAGGCAAACATCAACGGCAACCAGAGCCTAGATTTTTGAAAATGGACTTGAATTGAGTACGAAAGGTCAAGCAATAAAATAAAAAATAAATAAATCGAGCCTAAAGCCAATAAAAAAAATTTTTGAGGACGAATTTACTGGTTCTTTGAAGCATTTCAAATCGTATGCAGAAATGCAAACCGATGATGGTTCGGAGTATGTTAATAAATGCATGATTACTTTTATGCAAAAAGAAGGTATACGATATCAGACGACAGTATCATATTCTCCTGGTGGAGAAAGCACTGATTCAATTCTGTGTGTTGTCTGATTCAAAGCTACAAAAGTTATTCTAGTAGGAACAGCTGCTTATCTCGTCAACCGTTCACCGACGAAAGCTCTTGACAAGATACCCGAAGAAATTTGGCCTAGAGTAAAACCGGATCAGCGTTATTTGAGAGTTTTTGGAGCAAAAGCGGTATCACACATACCGAAACAAAAACGTAAAAAACGGAATTTCAAATCTGAGGAATACATTTTTGTTGGCTACTGTGAGAATTCGAAAGCTTATACTGAGGATAGAAGCTGCTGCAACCAATAAATTGTGTTCCAATGACGAATTATGTTCCAAAATATAGAAAACAATGTAGAAGTCATCGAAGAAAGTAACAAGCACATCAGGAAATAGCCAGCAAAATTGATGGATTATGAACTCAGTTACAATGCCAAATTATCTGAAGAACGCTCAGATCCTTTAACATATGAAGAGGCTCTAAGTAGTCCTGAATGCGATTTGTGGAAAAAAGTTAAGTTAGATCTAGAAATTGATCAAATGGATGCAGTTGCGGCGTCCTTGCAGGGTGATTTGCAGGAAGCCATCTATATGTGCCAACCGGAGGATATCAGAATGGGAACCAATTGTCGAAAGTTTGTTGTATTAAAAAGCCATTGTACGACTAGATTTCGGCATGTAGTCTTCGTTAGTGGATCCCTGCATCTATCACAAAATTCAGAATGGACATATTTTGTTAGTAGCCGTGTACGTTGATGATTTGTTGTTATTCTCGAATAACAAACTTTTGAAAGATTCATTAAAAAGAAAATTATTGAATACCTTTCAAATGAAGGACTTGGGAGTAGTTCAAGAGTGTCTAGGTAAGCGAATCAGTCGGGATCGTGAAGCTGGAAAAATATCGATTGACCAACAATTATACATCGACGAGATGTTAAAGAAGTATGGTATGACCGATTGTAATCCAGCGTTGACACCGATTGATGCAAATCAAAAATTAACGAAAAGCATGTCACCTAATCTGATAATGAAGCCGTTCAAATGAAAAATGTTCCTTATCAGAAAGTAGTTAAGAGTTTCATATTCGCTGCTCATGTTACTCGTGTGGATATATGCTATGAAATCAGTACCGTTAGCAAATTTAATAATAACCCTGGTCTGCCGCACCTTCATGGCACTGCATCAGCCAAACTGGAATTTTCAAAAAACGGTAATTCAAAGGTAATTGGTTATTCTGAATACATGGCGCTCTCCGCCGCAGCTCAAGAAGCCTTATGGTTGCAAAATTTTGAAATCGATTTAAAGTTGAGCTTAATTCTAGATGGTACTACTATTTGTTGCGACAACAGGAGTGCTATAAGTTTAGCATCAACTGATGCTTATCACGCCAGGACAAAGCATATCGAGAGATTCAATTGACATCCGTTAGCACAGATCAGTTTTTGGAACGTTGTACGAATAACACTGTGTTTTGATTAATATATATTACGTAATACTACAGCAAGTTAATCTTCGACAGGTGAATTCAAAAGCACTTAGAAATGCTGATGAAATTCTATTATATTCATTCTCCTGTTACAATGTAAAATAAAAGTAAACAACAGGCAAACAATAAGTACTAAACATTCTGTAGGTTCTTTGTCTGGTAGCAAAATGGCGGTAGCTAAACTATTATGGCAGAAAATTGCATATCTTTGTACTTCGGGCGAAAAAATATTTCATTCAAAAATGCGATCGAAATAATAACAAAACTGTTGTCAGACAAACAATTTGAAACAGAAACATATATGTACATTAAAATATTATCGTCAACGATAAAAATGAATGAGGGTGGCACTGTTTTTGTTCATTTACACTTAACGCATAGTAACGCCACCAGACAAAACTGTATCGTAACTACTTTGCGGAAAATAATTTAATTTTAGTACTACCTGTTGAATATAAACACAGGGAAAATTCAAAAAATATTTCCCCTTTTTGTTAGCACAAGAAAATTATTTTCGGCAGATGACTCTTTTTACGTTAAAATTCCAGAATATTTTTTTTTTCTTTCGGACAAAGGAAAAAAGTTTAAGCAAAGACAATATTTGGAAACAGAAAAATTTGTAAGGTTCATACCATTTCTCGCCTGATGGAACTATTTGTTCATTGTAACCAGATTTAATAGTTTCATAATAATAAATTATTAATAATAATTTTATTTTTATGATTTAATTTAAAATAACACTAATTTTTTTTTTAGGCCATAAAAGAGTTTAGTCATAAATTCAACAATTTAATATAGTACAAAACAAATTGCGGCAATAACAATTCATTCTGCACATACAAAAATTAAAAATTCGGTTATTACGTCCCATATGAAAAATAAATTCTGTCTTTATAGGCGCTTTTGTTCTGTAAGAAATTAATCAACGAATAAGACACCAACAAAAATAAAATTGAAAGTCGTTAAAAAATTATTTTTTTATGCTTATACTCCTTCAATATTCTAAGAAGCTACTCGTATTCGATTGGGATTAATCTTAATGATTTTTTTTTTTTAATAGTGTTAAAACTTTTAAGATGGCAAAGTTGTGTCTGTATCAAAAATGCCAAATCATGCCAATGAAGTTTCTACTATTTTTGACTAAAATGTTTTTAGTTCTTGTTTAATAAAAATTTCACTGTCCTATACAGCAATATGAAATTTTTACTAATCTAAAACTAATCAGAAATATGTAGCTACTCAAATAATGATATTTAGGGGAATACGAGTTTTAATATAATCGCTAAAATAATTTTATACTAATTTTAACAAAATATTTAGCCTTCGATTTTACAATCCCTGGGATACTTGAACTGAAAATTACTAACTCTAGTTGAAAATCATATAACTTCAAGAAAACAATAAATTAAATTTTGCCTGTTGGGTATCAAACTTCGTTTTAATAAATTCAGATGATGATTCTAAGTTACCAAATTGTGTTGAACCATTTCCAAAATCTCTATGGATTTATTCGTTTTGTGTCCAACCATTTCCTAAATCTCTTTGAATTTATTCGTTTTAATAAATTCAAATGTAGAGAATTTTCTAAACATTTCCAGAAATACCGCTAAACCCATTGACTAACGGTAAATCATAATAAGGTTGATTTCTAACTGGCAAAATTTAATTTAATGTTTTCTTGAAGTTATAAGATTGTCAACCAAAGTTAGTAATTTTCAGTTCAAGTATCCCATAGGTTGTAAAATCCAAGAGAATTTTCTTAAAATTGCCAGAAATAATGTTGAACCCATTGACTAACGGAAAATCATAATAAGATTGATGCATAACATATAATTTTTTATTTCGAGCCTACCAGTAAATTAAGATTTCCAGTTTTATACGAAGGTTTAAAAAGTCCAATAGAATTTCCTAAGTTTTTGCAGAGATATAACTGAATCTAAACTTCTAATTTTATAATTGCGATGTACCAATTTATTTTTCAGTTTATACTAAATAGTCCATTTATTTCTATTGAAACAAATAAATTGAATATTCTAGGACGTGATTATTTGGGAAAAAGTAAAATAGAAGTTTTAAAAACTGATCAATATTATAATGTTTAAATTTGCTGCGTTTTTTTATTCTCTCCGGATAGCTGCTATCGAGAGCCGTCATATAAAAAGTGGCTCCCGATAGCGCTCCGTATAAATAGGTAGAGCCAAATATTTTTTATATCAAGTTTTCGTTAAACGGTTGAATTAAAAATGATAGTTTGATGTTAAATAAATTTAGTTTACCAGTAAATAGCGCATCAAATTTAAATTTAGGCGTAGAATAATGACGGCTCTCGATAGCAGCTATCGAGAGCGAATAAAAAAACACAGCTAATATGTAACTAAAAGTGACGCTAAAAATTAAAATATGTGTTTCTATAATAAGAAAGGCTCAGGACACTCATTCACTGATTCTGTAATGCTCAATACATGCTATGATTTTAAAATAAACAAAAAAAATTAAAAAAATATTTAAAAGAAGAACGGTAAAATTAAAAATGAGCATAGCAATCATGATTCAGAATAAAAAAATTCAATCAAAACAAAGCTTAATTATTTATAATAACCCAGAGTTTGTAAATTGTAACATAACGCTAATTTTTATTAGAGTATTCATTGAAATTTCGGCGTTTCTTTATTTTAGTTGTTTTACACATTGAAAAACGAAAAGTGTTTTCTATTTTGAATAACAATGAAAATTTAATTCGATTTTTAATATGGATTGTGGTTTAGTGGCAACGCAATGAAATAGAGCAGTAAAAGTCTTCGGTGCGATCCAAGTGCACTTTTTTTTTATATTTTTTTTTAATATTCATGTAATGACCAAATGTTTTACTTTAAATGAAATATTGCGCTTTATTTTTATTACACTAATTACACAAAAAATACGTGGTACGCGTTTATGATGAGCCTAAATGTATGCGTACACTACTAAAAACCAACAAAAATGTTTATACAAGCCGTCTCATTCGCTCCTTACACAGATCCTATCAAGAAAATGTATACTATTTTATTGATTTTGTCATATAATATTTAAACCACATCAAAAACAGATTTGTTCGGATGTGTATACATATATACAAATATAGTGTACATTTTTATATCTTAATGCCCGGTTTCACAAAATAATAGCAATCTCTAGTTAAATAATATTCCCTTCCTTTCTTCTTTTATTAAATTGCGATTTATTTCATAATACAAATTCAGCGCTTGCTAATTTTATTTCTTTTTTTACATCAACATTTTAACTAGAGAGTTAAATATTTAACGGCCCAATTTCATCGAGCTCAATATTTAGCTGAATGCTAAATACTTCTATGTAAAAAAAAAATATTATCAACTTGCATAGAATTTGTATTATGAAACAAAACGTAATTTTATAAAAGAAGAAAGGGAGAAAATACTATTTAACTAGGGATTGAATATTTTTTTGTGAAACCGGGCATAAGTGTTTGTACTGTTTGGCTTGTATAGACATTTTTGTTGGTTTTGGTTGTAGTAAGCCATGAGAATTTTTGAGTAAAAATTTTTTTCCTGTCGTAAACTTCATAGCATGCTGTTTGAACAAATAAAACAATAAGTGTATTGATGAATGGAAAAGATTAAAAAGCGCCTTAAGCGGACAAAAGTAAAATATGTGATAGGCTGTAACAAAAATTTGCTATATGAAATTATATGAAAATAGTGTCTATTTAAATTACATTTTCATTTGTGAAAATTGTAATGATTGGAAAATTGAAGTAATAAAGCAAGTATAAAAACGCTTACTTATTAATAAATAAAGAAATTAAATAATAATAAAGAATTAATCGAGTTTTATTAATTAAATAATTAAAATTTTCGGTAAAAATATTTTCACCTGTTGCGAAAATAATCCACCGAAGCCTAACGATTATATTATAAAGACTTAAAATTACAATTGTTTCGAACATTTTAAAATCAAGAAAAGTGAATTAGTAGTGCGCATATAATAAAAGTTCATAATAGTGAGATAAATCAGTGATACTTAAAACAAAATGGCAGACCTTGCATCATTGAGAAACGACGTGCATATATTAAAGGCAGCATGACGAAATTGCTAAATTTTATCAAATCCATCAGCGAAACCACCAATGCCGAAGAAATTAAAGTGCGATTAACAAACGTTGAGCGATACCAAAACGAGTTCATTGAGGTGGAAAACAGCATAGTTGCCCTAGATAACAAAGAAGAATTAGATTTAGACTTTGAAGAAAACTACTACACAGTAGTAGCAGGTTTAATTCTCGCGTTAAGGAAGAGGATGGAACGTACAATGTCACTCAACGATACATTGATTGATGTTTCTACAGCGGGAAACCACATTGAAGTGAAATTACCGAAAATTTCTATACGGGTTTCCTCTGGGGACTACACCGAATGGCAGTCATTCCATGACTTGTATTGCTCAACTATCCACGATAATAATAAACTGACACCATCACAGAAACTGCAATACTTGAAGAGATCTTTGAAAGGCGAAGCGGCAGGTATGTTAAAACATTTCAGCGTCACAGATGCGAACTACATCGAAGCGCTGGGGAAATTAAGAGAAAGATACGATCGCAGAAAGCACACCATCTATGCCTTTATAAAAAGCTTCATGTTTCAACCAGCAGTAATCACTCCAAATAGCTCAAACGTTAGAGTTTTATTAGACACGTCAGATGAAATGAAAAACCAGAAAGAAGCAGAAACCAGGGACCATTGGTTAATCCACATTTTAGTGAGCAAATTAGATTACGAGACCAATAGCTTATGGGCACAAACCTCCGCTGAATATGACTTACCAACCTTAAAGCAGTTCTTTGACTTTCTTTCAAAAAGAATCGACGCATTAGAATCACTAAACTCACAAAATAAACGCTTTCAATCCCAGTCAGCTCAATTCAGATCTAATGTAAGAAGCCATGTCGTTGCAAGTGAAAACAAAGTTCAAATATGCTAAGCATGTAGCGAAGAGCATAAGTTATTTGAGTGCGCCAAATTTAAGAATATGCCGGTAGCTGAGAGAAGATCCTTTTTAATTCAAGAAAATCGGTGCTTCAATTGCTTAAATAATAATCACAGCGTGATTAATTGCAAATCCAAATTTCGTTGCAAGCTTTGCAATAGGAAACACCACAGCTTGTTACACGAAAATTCCACCACAACAACGCAAGCAACCGCTGCTCAATTCGAAACTCTGCTAAATCAAACCAATGTTTCAAGTCTTACTACCAACACCAAAATAGGAAGTACTCTATTACCCACAGCTTTGGTACGTGTAACTAATGCTCTAAACCAGAACCATTTATTTAAAGCACTGCTAGATTCCGGATCGCAAGTTTCATTTACTAGTGAAAATTGTGCACAGAGACTGCAATTCCCTAGATACAATGCCAAAATTGCTATTACGGGTATAGGAGCAAAATCAAGTGGATTCACCAAGGATCGGTATCGCTGAAAATAACACCGTGGAACAAAGAGAACCCAAGCCTACAAATTGAAGCATTTGTTTTACCAAAATTAACTGCAAGACAATCAAGCTCACGATACATCAATACCGAGTTTATTAAGAAGTACGAGCTAGCAGATCCTCATTTCTATAAAGGCAAAGAGATTGACAGTATTATTGGAGCAGATACATTTTTTGAATTGCTAGAAGAAGGGAAAATCACCACCCCAAATGAACTTACCATGCAAAAAACCCTTCTGGGATGGATTGTTGTCGGCAAATCAAACGAAACACAGACGAGACAGGTAATCACAGCCAATTTGAACGATCCAGAAGACCAGTTAGATAACCTGTTGAGGCAATAGACGACGAAAGTATCAAGTTATCAGGAGAGAAGAAACTATGTGAAAACCATTTCCAGAAACAGATCACACTGGCCGATTTACAGTACACCTTCCATTCAAGCGTTCTCTATCAATTTTAGGGAATTCTTTCCGCACAGCAGCCAAGCGCATGTATTCTATGGAGAAAAGATTCAGCAGGGAAGACGAATTTGCCGTAATGTACAAAACGTTCATGTCAGAATACATAAGTTTAGGACACATGAAAGCTGTTAATGATACCGAGAAAAACTCCAATGGATACTACCTGCCACATCACGGTGTCATTAACGACTCAAGTACTACAACAAAGCTCCGAGTTGTGTTCGACTGTTCCGTAAAAACTACCACGGGAACTTCGTTAAACGATTGCCTTGCGGTTGGACCAACAGTCCAATCACAGCAGATGTCGAGAAGTTTTTTCGACAAGTATTAGTTGCAGAAGAAGATACCAAATACCAGCGGATACTATAGCGGGACTCACCAGACAAACCATTCATCATGTATGAACTAAAAACCGTTGTTTACGTACGTATTTCACTACTTCCTGTAATTTTAAAATTATTTGAAAAATTTCTGCTCAAGAGACTCAAGCCAATAATAGAAGAGAGAAATTTGATTCCACCACACCAATTTGGATTTAGAGAAAATCACTCTACGATAGAACAAGTTCACAGAATAACGGATAGAATCGAAGACTCACTTGAGAATAAGAAGATATGCTCCAGCATCTTCTTAGATGTAGCACAAGCTTTCGACAAAGTTTGGCACAAAGGACTTGAATTTAAATTGCATCGAGATCTACCAAAGCAATTCTATCAAATTCTTAAATCTTATATCGCAGACCGACATTTCCGTGTAAAATATAACCGAGAGTACTCTGAACTATAAAGAATATCAGCAGGCATACCACAGGGTAGCGTACTGGGTCCTATATTGTACATCATGTACACCATAGATATGCCAAATACAGAAGGTGCCACCATAGCAACATTTGCAGACGATACAGCTATTCTGGCGACTGGAAAGTGTATATCAGAAGCAACGACCAAACTTCAAAAAGCAACCGATACAGTGAGTAGTTGGACAAAGAAATGGCGCATTAGCCTAAACGAAGCAAAATCGGTTCACGTAAACTTCACAAACCAGAAAGTTAACTGGATTCCAGTGAAACTTAATTCAAGGCCGGTTCCAAATGCAAATACAGCCAAATACATCGGCATGACTCTCGATTGCAAGCTTAGATGGAAAGAGCATGTTAAAAAGAAAAAAGAAGAATTGAACATTAAATATAGGAAAATGTATTGGCTAATAGGTAGAAACTCTGAGCTTACGATACTTAACAAATTGCTATTATATCAGCAAATACTTAAACCAGTATGGACCTACGGTATTCAACTTTGGGGTTGTACCAAGAAGACAAATGTACAAATGATTCAATGTTTTCAAAACAAAGTGCTGCGTGGCATTGTAAACGCACCATGGTACATTAGAAATGATAACCTCCATAGGGACTTAAACATGGAATATGTAAGTGAAGAAATACAAAATCATGCGAAGAAACACATTCAGCGGATATCTCGGCACCAAAATGCAGACATACGAAGTTTGTTGGATACCACCAATGCAGTAAGAACACTTCAAAGGCAGAAACCTTAGGAATTAGGCAGTTGTATTTCATTAGGATAGAGAAAAATAATTACTATGTAAATTCAAACGGGAGTAACCATTGGGCTACTGCCCGTCAAATGTGAATCTTCATTTAAGAAAGATAAATTACTAAATGATTTGTAAATCAGTTGTAATATTAAATAAAGGAAAAAAAAAAAAATGTGCATCTTACCTAGCCACCCGCGCACTTAACGAGGCAGCAGTTAAATATATAAAATCATATTCATAAGCAGCAAACCACATTATAAATAACTTTTACGTAGATGACCTCATGACAGGAGCAGATTCATTGGAGGAAGCCATTACACTAAAGCATGATATAAACGCAATACTTGCACGATCTGCGTTCCAGCTAAGGAAATGGTTAGCCAACGATGAAACTATCCTGAGGAACACTGTTCAAGCAAGCGAAGAAATTAACAATCTAGAAATAGACAAATCGACCTCTGTTAAAGTGTTAGGATTACACTGGAATCCAGTGAAAGACTGCTTTCAATTTAAAGTCAATCTCGAAGAAAAACCCATAA
Organism: Tipula vernalis; assembly: GCA_958295665.1. NCBI lineage: Eukaryota > Metazoa > Arthropoda > Insecta > Diptera > Tipulidae > Tipula > Tipula vernalis. The sequence goes on from OY282560.1 coordinate 289,029,606, forward strand.
TGACCAAACGAGGAATATTGTCACAATAAAGCCGCTTACTCGATCCATTGCGATGGCTTGCTCCAGTCACCATCAGAATAAAAATATTCTTTCAAACTTTGTGGGCAAAGAATCTAAAATGGAATGACGAATTACCTGTAGGCGTGCAAAATCAATGGCAAAACTTACGCAAAGATCTACCAAAAATAGAGTTGGTCGAAGTAGAAAGGTATATATAAACAAATGCCGACACTAAATTTACTTTGCATATACGCTCATATAATAAAGGTAAATCGAGACTCGATCATCATGTTATTGTCAGCAAAAACCAGAGTGGCACCGGTGAAACCAATCTCCATTCCACGATTGGAACTGTGTGGTGCACTTCTCTTCAATAGATTGCTCTTAGCTATAAAGCAAAGTCTAAAAATCGAAATCGCTGAAATCAACGCTGGGACTGACTCCACCATTGTGTTGGATTGGTTATCGGCGCATCCTGCAAAATGGAACACGTTTGTGGGAAATAGGACGGGTGAAATTTTGACCAGCATGAGCAGATCACAATGGAGGCACGTAGATTCAAAAGATCACCCAGCTGACTGCGCTTCAAGAGGAATCGAGGCCGAAAAGTTACTAAACTTTAGTTTATGGTGGAATGGTCCAAAATGGATAACAAATTGTGCAACTTGGCCAAAAAATCGAGAAAGTCGCCCAGATACAATCGAAGAAATGCGCAGTTATGCAATACACGTTCAACTTCGTCAGCCAAATGTAATAGACGATTTAATAAAAAGAAATTCAAGCTTCAGCAAAATTACCAGAGTTTTAGCCAACGTGTTACGATTTATTAACATAAAACTAAAGCTTATTCCCAACAGCTTAGTTTCACCACATTTACTTAGTCGAGAATTGCAGAAAGCACAACGTCTTATTTTAACACAAATACAATCAAAACATTTTGAACTAGAGATTAGACTAATATCATAATTAAAACACCTCAATCCGTTTCTTGTCGAATCAGGCCTACTACGAGTCGGTGGCAGGATCACAAATGCGTCAATAAACTATGCAGTAAAACATCCAATTATATTGCCAGCGAGAGATGAACTTACCAATCTGATCGTAACTGAGCACCACTTGCGATATCTTCATGCTGACCAAAGTCTAAAGATCGCCACACTACGCCAGAAATATTGGATCCTGTGCTGCAAACAATTAGTTAGAAAGGTCGTCCATAGTTGCGTGAAGTGCGTGAAATATAAAGGGCAGAACATGAATCAATTTATGGGAAATCTTCCAAATCCTAGGTTTGAGCTGGTAAGGCCATTCTTTAAGGTCGGCTTAGATTATGCAGGTCCCTTTCAAACCCGCTTAGTCAAAGGAAGAGGCCAAAAAACGTACAAACGCTATGTAAGTATTTTCGTTTGCTTGGCCACCAAGGCTGTCCACATTGAATTGGTCTCTGAGTTAACCACCGAATCCTACATTGCAGCACTCCGACGATTCATAGCTCGCAGAGGCGTTTGTAAGGAGATCCATAGTGACAACGGAACGAGAACGATAGTACACGATAGTTGTACTTAAAACCAAGGGTTTTTTTTTTAACGACCAACCAACCACACCTGCAAGTTTTATTGAACCTTCATTTTCTGTACCAAGTTTTGAGAAGAATTTGGAACCTGACCTATTGATACAGAAACAGATTGATTTGGGACATTCTTTTCATTTTAAATACTAGAAACGTGTACATAAATATTGCAGGAATTTCAAAATAAGCTAGTGTTACTAAAAACATAAATGTTTTAAAAATATTAAATTTTAGATTGTATTAATAAATCAAAGCGTGGTAGCTGTGCTCTAATAAAGCTCCAAAATCGTTTATTGACCTACATATATATTAGTAGTGAGCTTAACAATAAATTTCTGCAATTTTTAGGCATAATTTTCTGATATTTAAAATGATAAGAATGTTAAAAATGAATCAGATTTACAAAAATCACACTTTAAACTACATGTTGGATTAATAGTCAACTGTGCAATCATTACTATTTTCATAAATAAAAATGTAATTTAAATAGACACTATTTCCATATAACTTCATATAGCAAATTTTTGTTACAGTTACAGCCTATCACCAAATGTTGGTCTAATTTTTTTGCGTGTACATATTTTCTTGTCGATTCGACTGTTGTGGCAGGTATTAAAACTAAAAATATGGTTAAGATTTGTTTAACCACTAATTCATTTTAGGGTTAGCCAAACTATTTTTTGGTCTATCTAGTACGATTGTTGTTGGGATTTTCTTTTTTTGGTCAAAGCTAACTAATATAACAATGAAAATTAAATTAAATTTCGTACGTTGGATATGGCTTACTAGTAGCATATTCTTCGATTGTGCTCAAGGCATTTTAGTTTTTTTAGTTTTTTTTTTGAAGAAAAGCACAGCCCCCGCTGTTTGTCGGTCTGTAAGTTTCTTTGTGTGAAAAAGCCTTTTCACACAAAGAAAGCATAAGAACACATTGAGAATAAGAAAATTGATTTCCGTTATTACAGTTGTTGGGGTGTAGCCGTGAGGAATCGAAAAATGTGTTCGAAATTTGATTGGTTCAAATTAAACAGGTTGCACTTGAATCCCAAGTTGAATTTTTGCTTTCGTAAGCTCTTACGAATTTGTCGAGGTGATTGTGAATAAAGGAGAATACGTTTCCCGAACCTTGTATTCCAATTTACAATTTTATTAAATTTATAATTTGTTTTTCTAATATCTTAATTTTTATGTTAACACTTTGAAATTTACTAAAAGATTGAATTCAGAAGGAAATTACATTATTCTTGATAATTATCAATTCCGAAAAAACCATTAAATCTGACTTGCCGCATTAAAAAGTTCGTTGGCTTAATTGGTTTTTCGTTCATGATTATTTTATCATGTAAACTTAACTTAAGTTGATACATTTTACTTTAAAGTACTAAAAATTAAAGTAGAATGTATTAATTATTATCTAATTATATGTATGTGTATGTACGAGTATTTGATTTTGTATCTATTCTGAGTGGAATACACCAACTGTACTGAAATACAGTAAATCAAATTGACATTTACAAAAATGTTTACATATAATCAGTGAACGAAATTGATTTATAGTTTAAAATTAATAAAGAATTGATTTGAGCCTAACAATAATTAGATATCAACCAGGTAAGAGTGCCAAACAAAACTATTACACTGCATATACTGTATATATTCTAAATAGCTTAAATATTTCAGCTTACATTAAATTTACATGATTTATTCGTTTGTTTTGGTTTTGGCATTCCAAGCTGGCCGATGGATTCTTGAATTTAGATTAAGTATAACTATACTAGTTTATTTTAATTGCTAATTGTTTATTTTATTTTTCAGCTACTAAACAACAGTTTCAATTTCACTTCACTTGCAGTTTTATTATCAGATGAAAACCCTTAATCAAGAAAACGACGTTTGGCTAAGGAACGGCAGGATAGATGGCGTCGCACAGGAAACGTTTAAAAACAATGCCTCCACAACAACTTCAAGCTCACCAGTACTCGCATGCCGCTTCTCAACAGCAGTATATTAATAGAATGTCGGAAGCTCAATTGCAAGCCTACTGTGCGGCCAACGCTGTCTCATAGCAACAACGTATCCAAGCAATGTGTACCGAACGATTGCAGACTCATCGAACGTACAACGCGGCCTTTAAACAGCAGAGTTTTGCACTTATGTCTGTCGAGCAATTGCGAGTCCACAGAGCGGCGAACGCAGTATCTCAGCAGTTACTTCGAGAGCATCAGAGTGAGGCTATTCGTCGGGAATCAATCAATTTCAATGGGAACAACACTCTTCAACACGATTGTGGACAATTCGGTGGTCAATCTCTGAATTGTCAATTCTGTGGGCGAAGCATTTTTAGCGTGAGCGTCCATCAGATTTGGCCTATTTACGTCGTGGTGCCGCAACGGGAAAGTAATGCTACGAGACGTCGTGGAGTATCCTGAGTTTTTGAGAAATCTTTAATCAGACCCAAATCATCCTAACTATGTTTCCCTACAGAGTGTGACCAAGAATCCCTTCCGCAACAAGGTTAGCATGCTTCGGTTTAAAGCAGCTATGGCACCAATCCGGGATGATTTCAATCCAATCATGAGTTCCGAGAAGCCTACGCAGCAATAGCTGGTGGACTTATATCTTCAAATAGAAGCCAACAATCTGAATAACATTCATCAGTCTCGCAGATCATCAGGTGTATCGGTTATACTTCCCTGAACTTTCGAAGGCTCTCCACGTATCTTCGCTAAGTTTGGTGCTCCGGACTTATTTATCATTTTTACCGCAAACTCAAGCTGGCCTGAGATCACCGATAGCTTGAGACCCGGAGAGCAGACCTCTGATCAAACTCGAATCACTCGAATTACTCAGTAGCAGGAATATTTGGAGAGTAGAAGGGTTTCGTTTATAGCATCGAGTTTCGGAAGTGAGGCCTTTCCCATGCGGACATTTTGGTAACGTTAAAGGATGAGTACAATTTTTCAACTGCTGAGAGGATCGATTAATTTATCTGCGCTGAGTTACCACCGGAGGAGAGTCTAAAACTGCGAGAAATTATGTCATTGGCACAAGGATTGCCATTGCTTCAAGCAGTTCGAAACGTAATAAGTGGATACCATTTATACCGGCGACGTCGTGGAACGCAAGTTATAGTGCGAGGAGTTCTAATCGGCAATCTATATGTGGTGCCATACAATCCGTATCTCACATACAAGTACAACGCCCACATCAAGATGGAAGCATGCAGTTCATTGATATTCGTGAACATATACAAGTAGATCTCTAAGGGATTTGACTGTGCCAACATGGTTATAGTCATAGTAGGTCAGAATAAACTGCAACACACTGAAAGATCAATAACTACATCGACTGCAGATGTGTGAGTGCACCAGAGGCAATTTGGCGTCTGCGTGGGTCTAAAATGGACGATCGATCACACGCTGTTATGCAACTACCTGTACACGTGCCTAATCAACAACGCACCATTTTCGAAGAAGGTTATGCGGAACAGGTGTTACTGGCTGCAGAAATGGGAAGACTAAGCTGAGACTAACATCAACACCCAAGCAGCTGGACAATTCATTTACACCGACATCCCCTATCACTTTGTTTACAAGTAAGGACAGTGGAAGGAGCGTTCAAGGAGCGTGTCTACCTCTGTATACATACTCCTACTACACGACCCAGCGTCGGCTACCAGCTTCGAATCCCTACGCACGGTAGACGGCACTTTATGTGCGACCTTCAAGGCAACTGCTAGCGCACGAGGATTGCTAGAAATTGACGACGAATGGGATCGATGCCTAACGAATCTATCTTATGCCAAAGCATAATTGCAGATTGCAAGCTCTTCTACCTCGATGGGCCTGGAGGTTCGGGCAAGACTTTCTTATATAACACGCTTATGCATTACTTCCGACGGAAGGGTCAAATCGTCTTGCTATTTGCTGCAATTGGTATTTGTGGTATATTATTGAAAGGTGGAAGAATAGTCCATAGAGGTTCCAAATTGCCGGTCCCTTTGCATGACACATCAATTTCGTCTATGTGCTTGAATTCCCCTGAATCAGCTGCCTTTCGTGAAACCGCACTAGTCGTTATTGATGAAATCACTTGCTTCCGAAGAACGGTTGGAAATGTTTCGAAAAGCTTCTCCGCGAAATCATGGGCAACAAAGAAAGTTTTGGTGGCAAGGTGCTAGTTCTGGCCGGCGACTTTCGACAAACCTTGCCAGTACCTCGAAAAATTCAGGTACACGAACGAAAATAATCGAGTGTTGCATCAAATCAAACAGACTTTGGAGCGAGTTTCAGCATCTAATTCTTACAACAAATATGCCTAGCGAAGGGCAGAGTGAGCACAATAATTGGGTATTAGATGTCGGTTCCGGAATATTGCCTTCCATACATAGAATTTAAGAGGAGGATACAATTCAGGGGCAGCTTTATATCGCACTATTTACTCGCAATGTTGTATATAGAGAAATTTTCTAATTAGTAAATCATACTCCTGTACCAAATAGTTTTCATTGAACTCATTCAAAAGACATTTTACAGCAAATTTCAAAATATCTTAGAGCCACGAGGCAATTTGACCTATTTGGTAGTTGGACAATTTTATCGCGTTAAGGTGCTGCAGTGTAGGATCTATTTTGGCATAGTATACCATATTGTTTTAAGCAAAATTTACGTGACAGACTAAGACCATTACATTATAGAAGAGAGATTTTCGAACAAAGAAAACGGGCGCCGCAGTGCCCCAGAAAAACCTTGTTCACTATATAATATAATACTAAAATAAAATTAATTAGTATTTTAAATAAATAAATAAACTATAAATTGTGTAAATAAAATATCACAGTTTTGTTCTCGAAATTCACAGAAAGAAATCACAGTGTTTTTATATTCACAGCTGTTTAGTGTAGCTTAAGATCATATGATCATATTTATCAACGTTTTCTTTTCCTGATAAAACGAAATAAATGTTTCGAGATGATGTGGAAACTTTTCCCACTATAGCGAAGTTATATTGGTTAAGTATTGTAATCGCGAAAAAAAATTTGTTCCAGATTTTCACATTTCTCGACGAATTAGGTTACCAAGACCCTGAAACACCGATTTGTTTGCCATTCTCACAAATATTGATATTTCTGGTCGAAATTTTTTAGAATGAAAGATTTTAGTAATAAGCAGTTTGTGTTAACTTTAAGGTCCATTCGTGTCTAGAATATAGAGGGTTGCAGTGGAAAGATAACTTCCTAACATATTTTCTCAAAAATGGAACTTACGATTTTTTTTTATTTTTTTTTTTTATTTAATATTACAGCTGATTTACAAATCATTTAGTAATTTATCTTTCTTAAATGGAGATTCACATTTGACGGGCAGTAACTCAATGGTTTCTCCCATTTGAATTTACGTAGTAATTATTTTTCTCTAACCTAATTAAATACTACTGCCCAATTCCAAAGGTTTCCGCCTTTGAAGTGTTCTTACTGCATTGGTGGTATCCAAAAAACTTCGTATGTCTGCATTTTGGTGCCGAGATATCCGCTGAATGTGTTTCTTCGCATGATTTTGTATTTCTTCACTTACATATTCCATGTTTAAGTCCCTATGGAGGTTATCATTTCTAATGTACCATGGTGCGTTTACAATGCCATGCAGCACTTTGTTTTGAAAACATTGAATCATTTGTACATTTGTCTTCTTGGTACAACCCCAAAGTTGAATACCGTAGGTCCATACTGGTTTAAGTATTTGCTGATATAATAGCAATTTGTTATGTATTATAAGCTCAGAGTTTCTACCTATTAGCCAATACGTTTTCCTATATTTGATGTTCAATTCTTCTTTATTTCTTTTAACATGCTATTTCCATCTAAGCTTGCAATCGAGAGTCATGCCGAGGTATTTGGCTGTATTTGCATTTGGAACCGGCCTTGAATTAAGTTTCACTGGAATCCAATTAACTTTCTGGTTTGTGAAGTTTACGTGAACCGACTTTGCTTCGTTTAGGCTAATGCGCCATTTCCTTTTCCAACTACTCACTGTGTCGGTTGCTTTTTGAAGTTTGGTCGTTGCTTCTGATATACACTTTCCAGTCGCCAGAATAGCTGTATCGTCTGCAAATGTTGCTATGGTGGCACCTTCTGTATTTGGCATATCTCTGGTGTACAGGATGTACAATATAGGACCCAGTACGCTACCCTGTGGTATACTTGCTGATATTCTCTTTAGTTCAGAGTACTCTCCGTTATATTTTACACGGAAATGTCGGTCTGCGATATAAGATTTAAGAATTTGATAGAATTGCTTAGGTAGATCTCGATGCAATTTAAATTCAAGTCCTTGGTGCCATACTTTGTCGAAAGCTTGTGCTATAATCTAAGAAGATACTGGAGCATATCTTCTTATTCTCAAGTGAGTCTTCGATTCTATCCGTTATTCTGTGAACTTGTTCTATCGTAGAGTGATTTTCTCTAAATCCAAATTGGTGTGGTGGAATCAAATTTCTCTCTTCTATTATTGGCTTGAGTCTCTTGAGCAGTAATTTTTCGAATAATTTTGAAATTACAGGAAGTAGTGAAATCGGTCTGTACGACTTTTTATCGTTTGCTGGTTTGCCTGGTTTGGGGATCATAATTACTTCAGCAACCTTCCATTGTCGTGGGACATATTTTAGTCTTAAGACAGCATTGATAATTTGAAACAATTTTCGTAGTCCCTTCTCGGGAATGGCTTTGACGATTTGTCCAGTAATTAAATCATATCCTGGAGCTTTTTTTGTGTTTAAATTACATTTGATCTCATCTTTTAATTCCTGTAATGTTACACATCGAATATTATATTCATCAATTTTGCTAACTGTTATTATGTTTTCATCTGCTGTTTGCCTAGGTAACGGTTGAAAGGTGTCTTCCAAGTGAGCCGCAAATAAAATAGCTTTTTGCTTGTCGCTTTTGGTCCAGGTTCCTTCCCCATTTTTAATAGGTGGCACATGCATTTTGGTTCTTTTTAATCCCTTTATTGCTTTTTCAAAAGAGTAATCAGTATCTTTATGTTCTGTGAGACCATTTAAGTACTTGTTAATAGTCTCGTTCTTAATTTCTTTTATAAATTGTTTTAGTTTATATGTGTTTTTGCATTAAAGTCGCCACAAATAATAAAATTGGATCCTCGTAATCTAAAGAGTCTATTATAATCTTCTTTGTTTAGATTATAGCGTGGAGGGCAGTAGATAGAGGAAATACTGTATTCATTATTATTGTTAGTTTCAACTTTCATGGTTTTAACTTGCATACTTTCTTCTTCGATACTAGGTTCTTCATAGTGTTTGAGATTCTTTTTCACTATTACTGTTGATCCTCCTCTGGGTTTTCCTCCTGTGTGAACAGCATATTAACATTCATAATCACGTATTTTAATAAATGGCCGTATTTGTCAAATGGCTCTCCGATATAAGGCATATATCTATTTTTTCTAAATTTAGAAAAATTTCTAACTCTGAAACATGTTGCGCTAGTCCGTTCGCGTTCCAGATGACAATTCTTAATGTACTGCTCATTTTAGTATATGAGGGCTGTTGCCTCGTTCAAGGTTTGATGTATATCTACACGCTTATATAAAGCTTCTAGACCACGTTCTTGCTTTGCCAGCCGTATATTTATGGCTTCTATGCTTCGACAAATCCTTTCAAGGGGGTTATCATTCATAGCATTAGATGATTGTGGTACAATTCTTGAATAACTTTTCCGCTATGTACCTATACCTGGTGGTTTTGGCTCCGCTTGGATTTTAGTTGGTTTCTCTCTGGTAACCTTAGGATTTTGAGGAAACAGACACATTTTGTTTCTTAGCCTTTGAAGTTCTTTGGCTACTTCACAGCCTCTATAATTTGCAGGATGATGCCCCCTACAGTTTATACACTTTTCAGGGGTGTTTCTACTTTCTGTACACTCTTTCGCGTTGTGTTTTCCAGCACATTTTACGCATCTTGGCTCCCGTCTGCAATATTTTTGCGTGTGGTTGAAACCTTGGCATTTTTTGCATTGAGGTATTAGCCTCGTGTTTTTCTTTAGCGGTTCTATTTTAACCCTCAAGATGTTTTCAACTTTCTCCTTTTTGTTAAAATTAAGCATAAAGAGTGGAAGCCCCCTTTTTTTGACTTGATTGTTTTCATCTCTCTCTCTCGTTTTAGGATGTTTATTGCATCTTCTATTTGCAGATCTTTTGCCTTTCGGTCCTCCAATATGTCCTCCTTCTTACACATTGGATAAAGGCCTCTGGCCATAACCTTAATTGCGCATTCGTTTTTATCTTTGTTTGTGAACCATTCTTTACCTTCCGCATTGAGCTTTGTTGCCAGAGCTCTATATGTATCGGAACCTGCTGTATTGATTTTCCACACGTTATTGTTTAGTGACACTACTCTATATTCCTTAGCTGTCACTGATTTCATTATAGATTGGATACTAGCAAATTCTGTTATGCCGATTACATTAATTGGCGAAGAAGCCTTTTCTTTTGGTACAACCTTTTGTTGCCGATTTTGTTACTGTTGCTGGTGAGCTGGTTTGGTATTAGTATCACCAGATACTAATATATTAGTTTGCGAATGATCTCCAATTTCAGGCGATAGTTCTGCTTTTCGTTTTTTGGTAGGTATTTTCTTCCTTTTCAGTACCCAATCTGTTTCTCTCATGAGATCCTCTTCATCAGTATGGAATTCGTTGTTTTAACTGGTGTGAGTACTAGCTTCATTATAACAAGCTAGTGGGGTTTCAGAAATCTCCATTGGTTTGTGCTTCTTCAATTCTTCATTTTCTTTTTTTAGTTTTTCAATTTGGCTTCTTAGTTATGTTAAAAGTACATCTACTTCACTGAGTTTTCGACAGAGTTCAGCGTTTTCGTCTTTCTGCTGATTTGCAGAGTTAGTATGTTTGTTTGGTGATCTTGACAACGACTAAATTTGACAAGTCATCATCTACCTGGTCACAAAATTTGAAGTCGATTGAAGACTAATATAAATTTGTTGATCGGTTTTCCCAGATAATGTCGAACGTTTCGTTAGCAGCTCAAAATAGTTTCAGTGAGTTGAAGGATAAATAATTAAATTGTGGTATGGCTACGGACCATTTTGTGTCTATGCCTCGTCTTAGTGGATCGCCACCTAAACCTAACTTAACCTAGGTTATAAATCAAAAATAGTTGTTTTTGATAGTATTATCAAGTATAATATTTGCTTACTTTCGCATCACTGTTGTAGTCATAATCACAATTATTAGAATTATTTGTGAAATTTTCCATTGTGAGATTTAGTAGATATGTTTTTTTACTGTTTGTTTTTCACTCCTCTGAAAACGCGAAAAATTATCAAACAAATAATAAATGTCATAACATTAGCAGAGGCTCAAACCAAAATGTAAATATGTAGACTATCTACAATTTTTTTATTGAAATTTGTATCCAGCGGGTGAGGACTACATTTTTTAGTGAGGCCTAAGCCCGCCGGATACGCCCAATGATTCCCATCTAGTTAGGCCAAAGAGTTACTGGATGGAAAATAAAAGAAAAATATTATTGCTTTGCTCTTAATTTACTCGTATGAATTGCATACATGGATCAGCCTGTGGTAATAAGTTAAAATGCAGCCAAATAATACCGTATGAAAAAAACTGTTTTGAAGCACTCATATTCATTTTTAAAATCGCGAGGTTTTATTAATAAGTGATGGTCAAGGTTTGTTTAGGTGTTTATGAACGTGTCCAATCTTCGAAGACAATTTATTTAATTAATTTTTAGTAATTATCTCTTTGTAATATTTAATTTCGTGTAAATCAGAATTTCATTTTAACAGTCAACCTCACCACAGCAAGCACAAAAATCTTAATTAATAATTGATCTCTCGAATTACAATTGTATTGTAAAAAACATTATTTCTGTTGTCGTTTCGTAGTTATCATTGCATCAATAAAACAACTGGAACAATAACAATCAAATAATTTTTTTTGTGATATGACACACTGCATTCGCAAAAAAAACTGCAAGCATTTTTATTCCTCTTAATTTAATAATGATAGTTTAAAACAACATCGCGACTATTCACTGTGATTGTATTGTACAAATTAATACGTATACATATATGATATTCCATCATAATAGTCTATGAGGATTTTTATATTTGGTGCGCGCGGAGATTCTTTATGTCAGGGTTTAATATAATAAAATAAAAAAAGTTTGTGTGTGTATTTTCGACATCAACAACTCAGCATCATCAATGTTCGAGGTACAGAGAAAAACGGTTTTTTTTTTTTACTGTGAGTAGTTTAATGGTTGAAAATTTTGGTTGCGTTTTATTTCGAATTTTTGTTTTAATATTTTTTGATCATATGTGTGAATTGGTAAGGTGGGGTTGAAAAACAACCCACTTTTTTTGGGGATTGATGAGCTTTTTTTTCTCATTTAATATTCCTACCACATTTTAATTTATAATAATCATATTCATGAAAAATAATAAAAATAACATGCATATAATTTTTTTTTATGAAAAACTTTTTTGTTTTGTTTTTTTTTATTAAATATATTTTTTTATTTTATGATCCGAACCGAAACAAAAAAATATTGCACACACCAAAATCAACTAAAATAAAAAATATCGCGATTTATGAGGCCTTTATAATATTATTACAGTTGTACTTTATGCGCGATTTTTTTTTTTCTTTTACATAATGAGTACCTGTAGGAAGGGAATATTTATTTTAATAGCAGGTTCAAATCCACCACATTTCAGTGCAACATATTAAGGTGGAGCAAATAAGTACCACACTCTAGGCGAAAAATGCTACCTGGTTTATGTATTTTTATTACAGTGTAGTTAAATATATCGATCGTCATAATCTTACAACTATAGGATTCCCATTTGGCCTTTTCCTACTCTATTTGCTTGTTTTCACCAAATTTATCTTCATTTCACTCGTAACAGACACAAAATGTAATCTGTTGCATACTACTGATATCTTAACCCACCTTTGGCTGTTCTGTTCATAATTTTTGTGTATTCATCTGTAAAAATACAAACTACAAAGAATTCAATAATATGTTGACGGAAAATCTTCTAGTTTAGCTATAATTGGCGTGCCAAAAATCTGTTTTTCGATGACCTGAAATTGTCAACTAAATGGCAAATGAGGTTTCAGTAAAGGAAATATTACGATTCTGAATTTTAGATCTTCATACGAATTTCCCGTTCCAAATTTTTTCGCGTGAGTTACCGTATGATTTTTTTAACCTGATACTCTCAAATAAATTAATTATTCCGTGGGAGAAATACATTAGTGTTAAAATTAGTACCTCCCCCCCCCTCCTTCTTGTGGGTGGGGCGGGGTAACATAGAAACTAAAATATGAACCACTATTTTTTTGTTGCAGATTCGGATTCTACGGCAAAAAATACGTACGATTTGACTGAAACATTTTTTTTCGATTAATGATAGATGGCTCTGTAATTGACGATATTCAATTTGTTTCGATTTCTCCTACTGAGGACCTACGCAAACGATTTTGCAATACGACTGCATTAAAAATACCACGGTTTCATTGTAAATAGGTACTCGAAATTGGTCGTCAACAAATTTATTCATTTTGTAAATTTCGAATAACTGGGAAAAGGGTGCTTGATTTACATGAGTCCCGCCGCCTCGTCATCTTTCAATTAAATTAAGTGCTCAAAATGATGGCCCTCGACTTTCCTTTTTGTACACAACTTAGAAGTGTGTCTGCTTAAATTTCAGCACAAGCATTTCTGATTCGCTCAATCATATTCTCACGTGTTGTTGGTTTTTGTTTGTAAACTTTGTCTTTGAGATAGCCCTACAAAAAGAAATCTGGCGAAGTAAGATCTGGTGATCTGGCAAGCCAATTCATCGAACCTTCTCTACCGATCCAGCGATCATTGGAATCACGATCAAGTACTGCACGTGCTACCAACGAATAGTGTGCGGGACAACCAACATGTTCCGTCGCAGTTCTAAGCTCAAGTCTTCAAATAATGTTGACAGTTCATTTTCCAAAATATCTCGGTATATTTGACCATTCAAGTTGCCTTCAATATTGTGGGGGCCGATGAGTTTGTTGACAGTCCAAGGACGCTGATGTTCAACTTGGTGAAGCCAGTGCGGATTTTCAACACTCCAGTAATGCATGTTGTAGCGATTAACCGTTCCATGGTTTGTAAAAGACGACTTGTCGGAGAACAATACGTAACGAAAAAAAATTTGGGTTTTGCTGTATTTGTTCACGTGCCCACTGAAAAAAAGTTACCCGATTTTGGAAATCAACGCCATGATGATGTTCCTTTTTTTCGGTTGAACACTTCCACCAGTAATAAATTGTTTGACATTACGCTGAAATGACGCACGTGACCGAATCCTATCCTGAAAATGTGAAACGTAGAGAGTGACAGCATTACCAAGACTCCAGTCAGCTTCTCCATAAACCAGAATAATTTCAATTTTCTTTTATACAGTTAAATACACCATTCTTAAGTAGTATTGACAGCATTACACAGGTATTGTTGTTTTCGAAATAATCTTCGGACTGAATCGGTATTTTTAAAACAAAATACAAACAATTTCATTAATTTGAAAGCCGATTTAATCGCATGTTCCTGGATTACGATAATGAGAAGCCATTTTCAGTAATTGAAAATTTAAGAAATACAACGTTTCATTTAAAATGAAACCGTGGTATTTTTATTGCAGAGCAATTACAGAATCGTTTGCGTAGGTTCTCAGTAGGAGAAATCGAAAAAAATTGAATATCGTCAATTACAGCGCCATCTATCATGAATCGACAAAAATGTTACAGTCAAATCCTACGTATTTTTGGCCGTAGAATCCGAATCCGCAATAAAAAATAGAGGTTCATATTTTAGTTTCACCTCCGCACCACCTTCAAGGAGGAGGAGGCGGATACTAATTTTAACACTAATATATTTCTCCCACAGAATAATTATATTTTGATCTTCCCATTTTTTTCGTAGAGTGCTTATTTTTTGAGATATTTAAGTGTATCAGGTTAAAAAATCACCCGGTATACGTAAAAAGTCAATTTGTAAGAATTTCAAAGACTCCAAAACTATTTGGCATCCAGATATGATACTTGCCGTTAAAAACCGTGCCGATATTCACAAAAAGACAATTTTAAGGAAATAGTATATCCAAGAAAAAACTGAATTCTACCATCCCGACTTTATAATATTTTGTTTAAAGGAATATTTTTTATATTTACCATTTAGAGTTCCTGTTTCCCAAATTTATCAGGTTTTCTAGAACGATTATCTAATTCCAATGTAGAAAATTAGTTCAAAATAGTTAAAAAAAACGGTATACTGGATTGTAAAACAATAATTCACGAAGAAATGTGGCGTAAAATAGTTTACCAATATAACTCTTCAAAATACATTGGGCATAGAGTATTACAAAGATTCGCTACGAAAGAATTGTTCGCTAATGGGACATCGAGCAACTTAAAGAAAAGGAAGCCTGCAATTTCAAACATTATAAAACTTTAGTTGTGAATCATAGTAGTTGTAATTAGTTTAGTTAGGTTTAGTTACAACGCCGTTGATATGCAAACAGTAAGCGTTTCAGAAACTTATGCATTCTCTTCACTTAAATTTTAGTATCTAACAGATATAAAAAAAATGTCGAGTCTTCTAACCGAAATATATACTTAAGGCTCATCTCAAATTTAGTTAGTGACGGGATCTAACGGATTTCCTACATTGGGCGGTCCGAACTACTAATGGATCGTTTTTCTACTTTCTTTGGTATTAAATTCAAATTCTGGGTCTTCGCTTTCAATGGTTTCTAATATTCTTGAAATTTTTAAGCAACTTGTTAAAAGAAGATTAAATAGTATATCTGCTGCAATAAAAAAGTTAACTTTGAGGGGAAGGGACACTCAACCATGCATAAATTTCCTATAATTTTAAAATATACGGGAAAGTGATGTACTGCCTATTTGCCTAACATTGGTTGCATAGTGGGTTTAGATATGTCCCACCCTGTTTAATAAAGGATTTATTGAAATCTTATTATTTTTTTTTATTATTTTGAGTAATATTTAATGTTATGTAAATAATTAAAATGACCGTTTTTCCATTTTTTTATATTAAAAAAATCTGTGGAATAGTTGAGTTTTTAATTTCTTTAAAGTCGTGTGCCTCAAAGAGTTAACACGCAACTGGCTAAAAGCAAATGTAAATAAGCTATGTGAGTTATGATTGTCTTACCTAGCTTTCGAACACTAAATTTCATTTGGTTATATAACCCATTGGTCGTGTTTGGGATCGACAAAAGCTGCACCGGAACCTTAAAATTGATAAACTACAAACAACACTAATTCTATTTCTTTAATTCAAGTACTAATTATAATTGTATGTTGGTAGAATCTATGTTTTCTTGATGATATTCAAACTAAAATTAAAGTAAATCAGTAATTAAATAGTAAATTTGTTATAAAATGTTAACTTAGCTTAGATTTTAGCTATTATTATTATTTGTTGACGTCTCGCGCAAATCACTCTGACAGTAAATGTCAATATATAGTCGAAATCTAAAATAATAAATTTGTCTTCGAATTTGATTCACAACGAAAACGCTTTTGTGTTCGAGCACAAATTAAAAGGTAAAAATGTATTTCTGTGCCCTAAAGCTTAGTTCATGAGATTTGTCAATTGAGCTGAAAGCAAGATGACAACTTAACGGAGTTAAAAATATGTTATCTCATTGGTCACAAAATTGCAGTCATACCAACTTTTTTTTTTACTTTTGCTTATTTTGATTTAGGTTTTGCTCATTTTTGACATTTTTCAAAAATTTACATTGTTTTGTTATCATCATATGTGTTTACTTGTGTTTATTTTGATTTTTATGCTATTTTGTGAGGTTTGTTTCAACTTCGTTAAGCCTCAATTGCCAAATCTCATGAACTAAGCTTAAAAGTTGATTCACCAGATTTGTCCATTGAGCTCGTCAAGAAAATGACAACTTGACGGAGTTAAAAACCGAGTAAAAAATATGTTATATCGCTGGACACAAAAGCGAGATAACATACTATATTTTTAACTCGGTTTTTAACTTCGTCAAATTGTCATTTTCTTGACGAGTTCAATAGACAAATCTGGTGAATCAACCTTTATCTTCGAAATCACAGCGGCGTCAACAACTAATACAGCAAAAATTATATTTAAAGAAAAATTAAATAAAGAATAAATTGTTGGTGTATTTGAAATTAAAGAACTCATTTTTTCTGAACGAAACATCGTAAGCAACCATATCAGGACGAGAAACATATCGGTTGAAATTTCCTGCGAGTTTATTGCTCACCAAGTGGTACTGTCTAGTACATTGGTCCTTCGAGCCGGATAGCGAGTTCTTTCCAAGGCAAATACAAAACCGTGAGTACCTTTTGGAGACAGGTACAAACAGCAACACGTGTTGACCGTCGGGAGTACAAAATTGGTGATGTATAAATTGTGTCATTAAATTTAACAGTGTTAGTTTTAAGCGGCGTCATTTATAAAATCGAAAATTATTCGCGAGTGCTTGTTAAAACTTGAAGTAACTTTCTGTAAGCGTGTGTTAGAACATTCCAGAATAAACGTAACTAGTGAGAAAAGTTTTGTTGAAATTGGTTACGATGGACTCGTCAGTGAAACAAAAGCCGTGTTTTCCATGAGAACTGCACTAGAACTCGATAAACTTTAAATTCCTTTTATTCCATGTAAACCGAAATAAAATAAATTCATAAAGCGCGAATATGTAGTGTATTTGACATAAATACACATTTTAAGTTTAAAAATTTCCTCCTTCAGTTATTTCATCCACATTTTCTAATTTATTGCTGACGTCATTACACGCAACTACACTCGATAAATTCATGGGTTTATCAAGTGTAACTAAAAAATAAGATATAATTGTAATTATTTATTGCTGTAACAACTTAAAATGTGTATTTATGTTAAATGCACTACACATTAGCACTTTATGGATTTATTAATTTTTCTCTTGACATAGAATAAAAGAGATTTAAAATTTATCGAGTTCTAGTGCAGTTCTCATGGAAAACACGACTAAAGAAGTGCGTGTAAAGGTAGTATGCCATAGATTTTGAACTTTGCAAATACTTTAACAGCCAAATCTGAGGAAACCATAGACGAGATAAAATAACGTTTGTCATATGCCCACAAATTGCTTGATCGTTTTTATTCAATTGAGGATAAACTTTTGGGATATCCAGAGAAGGAATCGCAGAAATTAGCTGAGAAAAAGACAATTTGGTATAGAAAGTGCAAATTTTAATGATCAAATTTTAATCAAAGTGTGTCACAAAACATTTTGAATATAGTGGAATATTGTAAAATCAAAATTCCGGTATTTTCTGCTGACTACACGGAATGGACCAGTTTTATAGATTTGTTTAATTGGGGGGTGAATAATAATGAAGCATAGACACCATCGCAAAAATTTCAGTTGTTAAAATCACAGATGCTAATTATATTGAAGCGATGAAAAAACTGAGTGAAAGATGTGATCGGAAAAAATATAATTAATTAATTTATTCGTGATTTTTTGAATATGTCAAATATTTCTAGTGCAAACGCCAATAACATTCGGAAGACTCATGACATCGCAGATACAGTGGTGCGAGGACTACATGCACTCGGGAATGAAAGTGAATCCAGACATCCATGGCTGATTTATCTTCTTCTGGAGAGTTTGAATGATAGAGTCCGCTGATGTTGATTTCCCAACCATTGATGAATTTCTCAAGTTTCTTGATAAACGGGCAGATACTTTTGAGTCAACGAGAACATTTTTATCATCTGGCCCTTCAAAAAGAAAGAAGTAACTGCCAAAGCCAAAAGCTTTTTGTCGAGGTCTGAGTTTGGTTTATGGTTGCTTTGCAAGACTGGAAGTCATTGGTTGTCGGAGTGCCCTAAATTTAAAGAGATGCCCATCGAAGAGCAAAGCACTACGTCAGCAAAACCAATCGCTGTTTCAACTTCAGGCATCAATTACGCGAATGCAGATTGAATATTAGGTGTCAAAACTGTCATCGCCGTCATCATACAGTGATTCACGAAATCGAGAGTCAGACAACGAAACAAACGGAGAACAGTGACGTTACAGTGACATCTGCACTAAGCCAATCAAGGATCAATAGCAGCGCAGCATTATCCAATAATACTAGTACACGAATCTTATGGACAGGCATAGTTAGAGTCACGGATGAAGATGGGGTAGAACGGGAACTTAGAGCGATATTGAACTCATGCTCACAGACCTCATTAATAACCAATGACTGTGTACAAAGGTTAGGGCTCAAAAGAAGAAATAGCCGCGTCGTAATAAACGGAATAGGTGCTATCAGTGCAGGAAGTTTGAAGGGAGTAGTCACCGTACGTATTAGACCTCGTCATGCCACATATCCACAAATCGATAAACTCACAATAGAGGCTTTGATATATCCAATAATTTCATCAAGTTTGCCAGATTTAACTATCAAGCGTGGGGATCGACAATGGTTAGAAGATATTCCACTGGCAGATCCGCATTTTAATGAAGTCTCCTGATGGTCATCTCGCAGCTCAGAAAACCAAATTTGGATGGGTCGTTGGAGGAGGCGCACTAATAGGGTCGAGTGAAACGGTCTCAACATACACAACAACAATCGATATTGACGCAGCCGTGAGAAAATTTTGGGAGATAGAGAGAGTCACTGGCGCATCAGAAACTTCACAACAAGGAAGGCAGATTCGTCACTCGGCTTCCGTTCAAAGAAAGCACTAAAGACTTATCAAACACATTCAATTTGGTGTTATGATATCTGAAGAGCAAGGAAAGGAGCTTTGAACGAGACCCAAACCTACGCCGCCTGTATATTCATTTCTTGGACGAATATGAGTTATTGGTCCACAAGAGCAAAGCATACGGAAAAATAGATCAAGATGCGTATTTCATGCCTCACCGTGGTGTCCTGAAATAAACGAGTTCAACCACAAAGCTGCGAGTCTTTTACAATTTTTTATATGAAGAAAATAAAATTTTTAAATAATGGCGGCTGCAAAATTTGAAACAGTGTTTTTCGCAGTGGATGATTCCCAATTACGCCAGAATACACTTTTGGGAATTGGTGAATAAGAAATTGGGAACTATTGAAGTTTGGAAATATAGACATTTTTCCCAATTCCCAATTCCCAGGGAATAGCCAGAATTGGGCCACAGAAAGCGCTTTGTCAAGAAAATCAGCTGTGTAAGATTACATCTTTAAGTGAATTAAATAAAAGGTGAGAGCCAGTAATAGGCAATTAGGGCTTAACAAGAATCAAAAATCCGCTTGTCGCTTGTTTCGCCAAATACCAGTCAAGTTTTCATATTCCTTCTATAAACTCTGTATGGCTGCTATGGAAAACATCATATTGCACCGACTTTTTACGAAAATAGTCATTACAAATGACTACTAGCAGACTGCAGACCTAGTCATCACTTGAAAACATATCATGACAAGGAAAGTCATAATGACTATAGACGTAAAAAGTCAGTGCAATATGGCTTTTCATTGCAGCCTACAAAGTTTATAGAGGTAATATGAAAACTTGACTGTTATTTAGCGTGACAAGCGACACGACTAAGAGAATCGGACCCTTAAAGTTAAGTTTGCTTAATATTTGCTGACTGCAGAAGATCCAAAAAAGAGGTCCTTTTAAAAAGTTGTACACCTTCGATCCAGTTTCTATTATCGTTTAACTGACGTAAAATATTAAGATAAATTCTTTAATATTTTCTTTGATATTCTGCAACATTTACACCAAATAAAGAAGTTGACAAAATAACACCGTTGCGAAATGGCATATAGTTCATATGTTCACAAGGCATAAGCTACATTATTTTTGGAGCTTAGGCAGGAATAGTTGGAACTTCATTAAGAATTTTAATTCAAGCAGAACTATGGCATCCGGAAGCACTAGTGAATAGTTTCAACTCCTGAGATATTCTTGCTTTTAGCCGGAATATAAATTACTTAAACGTGTAAAAATCGGCGTGGCGTCACATCAAAAAAAAACTGTATTGAAGTTATTTATAATGGGTAAGTATTGTAATCGGGGAAAAAATTTTGTTCCAGACGAATTAGGTTACCAGAACTCCAAAACATCGTTTGAAAAAATGTTGTGTCCATCCTTCCCTCTATCCGTCTTTCTAGCGATAAATTTTTATTATTCTTGTTTTGCCTTCCATTCTCACAAATATTGATAGTTTTGGTTGAAATTTTATACAATGATAGATTTTACTAATAAGCAGATTGTGTTAACTTTTGGGTCTATTCAAGTGTAGAATAGAAGGGGTTGCGGTGGAGGAAAAAACTCCCAAACAGAATTTCTCATTATAGAGACCGACGATTTTTTTTTTATGTTGCGGATAAACGTGACAATCCATCATCTACCTGTTCGCAAAATTTGAAGTGAATTGAATCATTGCCTGGGGTCATTTTAATAACAAGGAATAAAAAAATTTGTTGATCTGTTTCCCGAGGTAATGTCGAACTTTTGGAAGAAATATTTATCTACGGTTAATACATATTCCAAATTCCAAAAATGGTTCCCTAGGTGACTTAAAGATAAAATGAATAGATCGCCGCGTAATATGGAATTTATATTTCTAAATTTACCTAAAATACTTTGCTGGTGGCATCATCATCATCATCATCATTTTAAAATGTTTATAAATAAAGCAAGATATTCTCATTTCTGTGACATTTGACCTTTAGTGACGTTTTACTGACATTTTAATGACTTAAATTTCAACGACCTATTGAACGGTAAATTATTTGCGAATTGCTTTAAGAAAATCGTATTTAAATGTATTATTCCTGAGTAGTTTCTCTTGAAATTAAAACTCGTACATCAATCTAAATAGCAAATTACTATGGAACGCCTTTAAAATAGTATCACGCCATTAGTGTGGAAAAGGTTTAGGAGAAAGGGACTGGGAGGCATGGAAAATGAAATGCTATGTGACAAGGAGGTAGGATTTGGTGATAAATGATAACTAACGATAGTTCTGATTTTGTATTGTTTGTATTTTATTATGTTGTGTTCTCAAATGGTCCACAGCGATGCCCCGTCCAGACTGAAATACACCCTGTTAAAGTTAGCCGAAAGTAAAAAGTCGATAGTGCAGATTACGTTATTAACATTCCAGCCGAAAATAAACAATTTGATGATTATCAGGAGAACGTAAATAGGATACATGGATTGAAATAAATTTTTTTGTGAATACGTGGAATAATTTGGTTTAACCTAGTCGTGAAAAATATCGGAATATCAGAAGAATCCACCAAATCGGAATAAAATCAGCCTCTAGAGTGTATGTCTGAAGTTGAATAGTTTTTATGTGATTTGTCAATAGCTATCGCAGGAAAAAAATTCAGTTCAAGTTTCCTGTGGGAAATCTCGGAAAATTCGATTTTCCAAAACTAAGTAGAAAATTTGCATAAAATCAGCCACTAGGGTGTTATATCTGGAGACGTATTTGATACTGATTTTATACAAATTTTCTAATTATTTTTGGAAAATCGAATTTTCGAAGATTTCCCACAGGAAACTTGAACTGATTTTTTTTCCTGCAATAGCTAATGACAAGTCACATCATTGCATTTAATCTCCAGACTTAACACTCTAGAAGCTGATTTTATACATTCATTTGTAAGTTTCGGCTGGAAAATTTTCCAGATTTTCCGAGATTTCCCACGGGAAAATTGAAAAGAATTTCTTCCTGCGATAACTATTGACAAATCACGTAAAAACGATTCTACTTCAGATATACACTCTAGAGGCTGATTTTCGATATTTTCCCAGACTAGGTTAAACAAAGTTTTCCACGTAAGACTATTTACAAAATATTTTATTTCAATCCACATAGATCCCATTTTATTTCATCAGACTTTCGTCTGATAACTACTAAATTTTTTATTTTCGGCTGAAATATTAATAAAACCATCTGCATTATCGACTAATTACTTTCACTGAAACTTTCGGCTTACTTTATCAGGGTCCGATTGATAACGACTCCATTTTTATTTTCGGCTTGCATAACACAATCTGCATTACCGATTTGTTTTTACTTTCGGGTGGGAACACACAATCTGCATTACCATTTTTTTACTTTCAGATGGGTTACCACAATCTGCATTCGGGTTCGAACTTTCAGCTAACTTTAACAGTATCTGAAATACTGAGTAATGTTGTGATCTGAACCAATGGCACAAATTATGAGAAAAGAAATATTGAAAGTTTTGGATGTTCTCTGAACGGAGTAACTTAAATTCTTAAGGATTTTCAACAGTTTACTTGATATGTATAACTCTGGATCTAATTATTAAAGTTGGAAGATGCAAAATGGCGAATGCGACTTGGATTGCTGTTCAACAATTGTAAGTTATAAATACCACTGGTCGACAAAAAAAAGGAGCAATTAACAAGGATAGTCATTTCCGTTTCATTACGTCAGGATTTTGGGATATCCTTACCTAAAAGTGCAAAAAACTCATTTTCAATTTTAAACGTCCAAATATCTTTATCTTGTGTTCACTAATAAATTCGCATATCGTGGTTATGCTGTGTAACATAAGTTCATACAAAAGTCTTAATACTTTAATTTACGATATTTCGGATTCAGCATCGAAAAATACGTCGGAAATGACCATCCTCGTTTCTGACCCTTTTTTATTTTTTGTGTCGACCAGTGTAAACTAACATGACTGGTGAATCTGTGATTTGGCGGCATGAGAGTAGAAGATTTCTATTGCCATGACCAATTTTAATATTGAGGTAGGTTTCTCAACTAATTACATATCAGTTAGTTTGGTAATCTATAACGGATTCTTTGTGGGAAAAGTGTCATTCGAGGAGTCGGATAGAACCAATTTTTTCTCAATCTCATCTGGTTGACTTTCCATTAAGATTCTTGTTCAAAGTAGTATTCTCTTTTGTAATTAGACTGACTCAGATTACCACACTGCTGAGACATCGGCACATCGGTAATTTAGTTTTGTAGATTTGCAAGGACCATGCAATTGTATGAATTTAAATTATATAGCATTTATAGATTTATAAAAATTTTATGAGAAACTACGAACAGTTTTGTAATATAATTTGTTTAAGTTACTTTTATTCTATTGATTTTTGTTGATATTTTAAAACAATGTTTAATTCTTGATTTTTGGATCATTATACTGTGACATCCGTGGTTAAAATGCCAAAGATTACCAGCAGTTATACATAAACAAATTCATATAACAGTTATATTACACAATATACTATCGAAAGAATTGCAAAACAGAAATGTCAAAGGGCGTTTGTATCCCAAGCGAAATCTTTTTTATTTGCCTAAAAAAAAAAGGATTTTAATTGATTTAAACAAAATACTTTTTGTTTTATAATTAAATAGTAATTATACATTATTGTTTTATTGGTTTTCTAATTTTAATTAAATATATTTTGTAACCTATTTTACCTCTAAATGAATTGAATTTTAATTAAACCGAATTAAAATGTAATTTAGGCACCCTAAAAAATATTTATTTAAATATGAATATTTGTGTGTCATTCCTGGTTTAATAGCGTAATAAATTTGCTAAAACCAAAATTGTTTTAGTTAAATGTGATTTTATTCACTTATATGTCGTTTTTCTAATCAATTTTGGATAATTTTTGAATATAAGCTGATGGACGTTTTATTCAAAGTATTTAACTGTTTGAAAACTCGTATTGTAGGTCGTATACCCCAAAACGGAATAGCTACTAGTCACCCCTCCCGTGTGTATTTTACCAAGTTATAACGTGCCAATTACTTTTAATATTGAAAACAGAATTTAAAAAATATTTACGCTTAGGATTAAATGTGTAGCCTAGCAGTATGAACATTTTTATAATCGTAACAAAAAGCCAACTTTAATACCCAATAAAAGTATTAAAACAAGATACTTTGAAGACGTTTGGAGAAAAATATATTTTGGAACAAACGTAAAAGAGAGCTGTATTTCAGTTTTGGTTGTAGCAAAATAGCCGGCTATTTCTCTTTTCTTTATTTGGCGAATAAAATATTGGCATGTGGGTTAGTTTGCTACTAATCTATGTATTAACTATTTTGTTTTATACTAAAAGGTGGTTTTTATTTCAATTTATTTTAAAAATTTAAAAATTTATTCAGTATAAATAAAAAAAATAAAATAGTGACTGTTACATAGCACCACAATTCAAACAACATTACCAATATCACTCACAAATCACAAAACTTGAATCAAAACAATTTCATAATCATAAATTAACTTTATTTGAATGATCATTGTACGCTGTTCCCAAATAGCTAAAATAGAAAACACATTAATAGTATTTAATTAAGTTCAATTCAAAAATAGATCACACCTTTGTTTGAATCCTTAATTATCACATATTTATAAATGGTCACAATAGTTTATTCAAATATACGCTAATATCAATAATTAATTAATTTCTTGCACTTCCATTTAATCTAATTATAATTTCGTCACTTTGGCTTCTTTGTTGAGCAGTATATCACAGTATACATATACTCCAAAAATAAATCTTTTGTCATAACCACGGTAAGTTAACAAATAATTTGAACAATATAATTTGGGTACACAATCAATCTATCAAAGAGATCGTATATGTGAAGTGAACTGTGGAAAAAAAATTAAAAATCAATTAAAACCTTTAAATTAATTGGTTATATAAAAAACTAAAGTGCAAATTCATTTTAACGTAAGTGCAAAATGGCTGCCAACTCTCTCATACTAAAACGTGGTTGCATCCTAGAAATCTCACAAAAGCTGCCACGTTTATTGGAAATATCGATGAACGTGTAACACAAGAAGAACTCGAATTAAGGTTTGAAAAATTAACTTCATTATGGGATGAGTTTAGCAGCATAGAAGACGATTTGTTGTTATTACCAGATCAAACATCCAAATCTGATGAGATTGAGACGAAATATTTCAGTGTTCAAGCCGCCCTGTCAAAGGAATTAAAAAAACAAAAACCAGTTGGAACTCCGATTAATGATGACCTGAATGCTACTATTAATAACCTGGGTTCACAACCAAGGGCATATTTTGACTCATTTCATTACAAATCTAATCTGGCTCATAACGAAGTAAAGCAATCGAGAATCAACATTCCTTCCTTCGACGGTGAATATACGCAATGACCATCATTTTAGGATTTATTTGAGGCTACTGTGCACAGTAACGAGTCTATGTCCCAAGTTCCAACTACTCAACATTTTTTAATAGGAAACGTAACCCAACTCATAAAATATTTTTTGATCACTGACGCAAAAACTGAAAAAAAGATACAATAAGAAACGAACTATAGTAAATACGATGATTACAACATTTTTTGGTCAACCAGCCATACAACATGCATCATCAAGTTCACTTAGAAATCTAACCGAAACATCAGACGAATTACAGCAAGCCAGTTGGAAAAGCCCGAACACATCTGATACGCTACTATAAAGTTTACTATGGGGCAGAATAAGCAATCAATATTACCAACTGTGACCAAGTCAACAGTTGATATTTAAGGTAAAATTCTACATTCATTACTGAAACCTTGCAAGGCAGTAAGGGTTAAAACGTAAACATACATGTATAGCATTAAATGGCTTGGGTTCAGTCGGAACAGGTAGGAACAGAGGGTCAATAAACATTAAACTATCATCCAGAAACGATCCTTGCTTGTCTGTAGTAGTCAATGCTTTGATTCTTAATAAATTAGCAATTTTTCTGCCATCTCAGCCAATACAATTAGCTAAAGATGATGTCAACGAGTTTTATCTTAAAGACCTAAGGTTTCATGAACCGTTTGCCATTGACATGATTTTTGGCATCGATGTATTCTATGTAGTAGTCAAGGAAAGACGTATAATGCTTAAGCCATACATTTGTTGGACAGTTTAATCGGTTGGGTTGTTGCTGGTTTAAGAAAAAATTGAAACAATTGGGAAGCAGTTTTAAGGAATCGAAATCGCGTATGGTTGCTATGGAACGGAAATTTATGAGAGATACAACTCTGCAGACAGAATACATACAATTTATGCGAGAATACCAAGAGCTTGGGCATATGTCGCAGATTCCTGTAATCATATAAGATTATTTAATTTTATCAAATCTGATTTCTACGTGGACGATTTATTGACAGGTTGCGATTCCATCGTGCAAGCGTTTAAATTTTACAATGATATTACTATGACGTTGTCCCGTTCTGGTTTCCCATTACGGCAATGGAGTTCGAACAGTGTTGAACTTTTAAACAACATACTAAAAGAGAAGCAAGGTAGGGATTCTATTTTATTTACAGATCCTTAAGTATTCATCAAAACGTCGGGCTCACACACGAAGACACATTCACGTTTAATGTACGAGAACTATGCTGAAATCCACTAACAAAAGCAAAACTAATATCAGAATGTGATAAGATATTCGATCCTCTCGGCTGGCTTTTACCGGTAACCATATCTTTTAAAATGCTGTTGCAATCACTACGGTTAACCAAACTAGACTGGAATGACTGCTCTGCCAGAAATGAATTTTCTCACTTTACAAGTATACGAATTCCATGGTTTCTGTATATGCGGTCCATTCATGATATCCAATATCACGGGTTTTGTGATGCACCCGAGAAGACATACTCAGCGGTAGTGCACACACGATCTACCAACATAAACGGAGATAACATTCTTAGTTAAGTAGCCGCCAAAACAAAGGTTGCTCCCTTAAAGCAATTGTCCATTTTTCGCCTGGAGCTATAGAGAGCGTTGCTCTTAACCAATTGCTACACAAAGTCGCTTGAATTTTTAAAGCACCATCAGTTGCATTGTACGCTTGGACGGATTCAAATATCGTATTATCCCGTCTCTCTGACGTTCCGTGCAAATGGAATTGCTTTATAGCCAAACGCTCTAGCCTCATCATTGATAAACTACCGAACAATCATTGGCAACACGTACCTACAAAATTAAATCCAACCGATTGCGCCAATCGCGGCTTGTCGCTAAGAGAACTAATGAATCACGAAATTTGGTGGAATGGTCCAAATTATCTACAAAACTCTGCAACGCATTTGCCGAATTATAATTTTACGGCAATACAACCAACCACAGTTGAAAGAAAACAGAGTATCTTATTTGCAACAAATAATCTTGTCACCACCAACCTAGTGCACCCGACGAAAATACAATTAACGAAATAGACCAGTTGCAGTCTAACACAATGACAAACAGAAGCAATAAGCTAAGTTCATTATATCCATTTGATGAAGATGGAATACTACGTATAGGTGGCCACCTACAGAATTCACAAGTTGGTTACTCGAGATCCAGTGATTTTACCGAAGCAACATAAACTGACAGACAAAATCGTGGAATACCTGCATACGAAACATGTACATTCAAATCCCGCAACGCTGCTTTCGATTATCAGGGCAAAATATTGGATTATCTGGTCCAAAGATGTGATTAAAAAAATTTCAAATAGTTGCGTTTACTGCACATGAACTCGTCCAAAATTGGGGGGAGAACTCTACCTGAACCGGGAGTAACTTTAACACGTCCATTTATGAATGTCGGGGTTGGCTACGCAGGTCCTCTACTCGTGAGTTCTAAAAATTTTAGAGGGTCCAAAAGAATAAAGGTGAACACTGTTTATTCGTTTGTATGGCGACCAAATAATTGTACATGGAAGTTGTTGGTGACTTATCCACATACTCGTTCTTAGCAGCCCTAAAGCCGCTCACCGGTAGAAAAAAAAATGCCACCAACTTTGTCGGCGCAAGAAGACGGTTTGATGAATTCTTTGCAATAATTGCATTCAGAAATCATAATAAACAGATATCTGCATATCTAGGCACCCATCGAATAGAATGTCATTCGATCCTTTGAGTCGGCATCAACGTTCGACAAACTCCAAACACCGCTAATACAAATAGAAGTAATCTGCAATTCAAGCCCACTAATACCGATTAATGATGATCCAGACGATTCAAGAATTTTAACACCGGGTCACTAAATATGCTACAAAAAAGGTTCAAATGGCAACATAAACAGTTTAGCTTTAAGCCAGGTGACCTCTCGTTTGGGCTAGGGGAAGAGTCATCATGCTCCATCCTGGTAAAGATGGAAGCGTACGAGTGGTTTCATTGAAGACAAGTAGCGGAGAATTGAAGTGTCCGATCACAAAACTTATGCCAAGTTGCAGCTTGATTAGTTAAGCCATTAATGACTTAACCGGGGGAGTATTTTACATAGCACCACAATGCAACACCTTCTACATCCAACTTATACGCTATTTTACCGCGAATATTAACGGACCTATTTTGTCAAAATAGGATAAACCTTTTGGCATCATTAAATTTTAAATGCCACTGGCCAGGTGGCTTAAATATAACAGTTGAAGCTTTTTTATAGTCTATAACACGACAATCTAACCTTCCTAAATTAATAGTACCACCGTGGTTCGCCTATATTTCCTGAAATTTCTCGGGTTTGATAATTGTTTCAACCCTTTTAACATTTTTGTCTAGTTGCGCAAAGACGCGATCGGGAGGAATAAATGAGTGACCCGGCACATGGACTATTATTTCAATTTGTCCGATTTGCTTAGGGGCTTTCATACTCAACTAGTGTGCGCACATTACCATCATTGAGCTATTTTTGTTTTGTGCTTCGCAACCATCGTGTGTAAGCCTAACTGTGCGATATTCACTGCTAAACTCCGTATTTTGCAATCGATGATAAACAGCGGATGCGATCTCGTTTGATCTCTTAGGGCGGCAATTCTTTGTCCATAAGTATAGGAAAAGACTACCTTTTTCTAATTTTGATGTTGCCGTAACTCCAACTATTCCCAGATTATAGAAATTAAATTGCCTGCTATAATACGCTGCT
Source organism: Tipula vernalis (assembly GCA_958295665.1). Lineage (NCBI taxonomy): Eukaryota > Metazoa > Arthropoda > Insecta > Diptera > Tipulidae > Tipula > Tipula vernalis. The sequence goes on from OY282560.1 coordinate 289,059,181, forward strand.
TAGCAACATATATTTTTGGCAATCAAACGAAAAAGTAGCAATCTCTTCATTTTCATCCCTTGCAAATGGGTAAAATTATTTGGCTGGTAGCTTGCTTGTGAACAATATTCATTGCTATTAAAACTGAGCGCTTTTGTAAGTCCATTTCCAGTGATATTTGCTCTTTTAGAGACTGACACGTACTACGCGTAACCGGATAAATATGTCTACACCTTTCTGTTGACTCGTCATTTCCCACGTTAAGTTGTAATCATAGCTCTTCCCTCCTTAAAGATCCACGTCCCGTGGGTCAAGACTTTAATCTAATTGGTTTGATTCCTTGCTGGTTGCTGGAAATTTCTTCTTATGGTGGGTTAGTTTGTTTATAAACAGCATTCCTTCTTGGCTTCCTTCTCGTGCTTTTCTGACAAAGAACATGATGACTAGGGATATAACGATAGTTTTGATACCAAAGTCGATGACGGCAGCTTCCTTGAATTCGTTGAAGAGTTGTTGTAGTTTTTCAATATTTTCTAAATACAAATTATCGCTAATGTTTGTTTGTAGTACTGGTGGTAGAATTTGGGACGTTTTCACCTTTCTATTTGTAAATGTTGAATCGTTGATTTTAATCGTTTCAATCTGGTATTGTATCAAAAAGCTTCCCTCTAAATATTTGGTTGAGTTCTTATTATAAAGGATGCCTCCATAAATAAAGTTGGTCAGAAATATGGTGTTATCGTTAAGGGATTCTATATTGAATTTGGTTTCTATATTGAACTGATTGTCACATCTGGCATTTGACCCTCTTTAAAGTTGATTGTTACAGTGGTCCTCATTTAGTTCTTTCTGTTTACTTGTTTCGTAGATTGTGATGTCTCGCAAAACGTTGCATTCTTGGGTAATTCCATATAGCTCGTTTTGATTTTTTAAAATTGGGTTGAATTCCAGCTGTATTTGTTTGCTTTGGTTAATTGTTGAACTTATGGGGATGTGATTGTAGTTCTGCTTATTTGTCTTAGGCATCGATATAACATATATGATTGTAGAATTTTTAACCATCATCATTGGTTCTACATATTCCATTGCCTCTATTTTGTTGGAGTATGGCAAGGTTTCTATTCCTGTAATTATTCTGCCTATTTCGGTCTAATTGCGCAGCTCTAACAATTTCCTTTATCTCCTCTTTGATAATTATAAGCCTGTTGAACAGTACTTGTTGCATTTGGTAGTCTCCATCTTCATGTAAATGTTCAACAATACTATTGTATTCATTAAGCATTTGTTGTCATGTGTCGATTAAGATCTTATTAATCTTGTATTGTTGGTTATTATTGTTGATTACATGGTTTTAGGCTTTTTACTACCCCATCCCAGTCCGTAGCGTCAGGTGAATCTGCGATCCATTTCCATGCGCTACAGATCCAATATATTGTAATGGGAAATTTTCGTTGCAATTTGGTAGCGGACCACGTTCCGGTAAAATTTAAACTTTTTTGTTGCATCAGTTCTCCAAAATTTGGAATAGTGTATTACCCCTCCGTCTGAACAGGGCAATGCTGTAAAAACTTTTGTAGTTGTAATATAATGATCCTGAATTAGGAGGCTTTTTAATGGCAATATGTTTTCGATCTATTGCCCTTAACGTATTATAAAATTAAGTTAAATCGCGAAAATCGTCGGAAATTTCAACCCATTTTTCGGGTGTATTCGGAAACTGAAAATAAAAAAGAATATTATAAAATGAAATATACAACTTTCAACACCGAGAATAATATAAATATTTATTTTTACGCTCCTAATAGAGATGTTGAGAAACAAAGAGAGCCGCACACACGATCACCAGCTTCTTCTGCATCACGGTCATCAATTTTAGTACCACCAAAACCAAAAAAATGCTGAAGAAATTTGGAACCAAACGCAAAGCAAAATGAGCTTTTAGAGAAGGCTTGCATGTATTTGAAATAGCCGGAAGAAAAGGACAATATTCCTGTTATTGCCAAAGCTTGGGGAGAAAGACTAACAACTTCGGAACAAATCGAGCGTAATTTTGCGTAGAAAGCTATAAGCGACCACCTTTTTGAAGCAAGTTAAGGTACATTGCACAGAAATTTGGTAAAAATAAATGAAGATTCCCGGTACTACACGAGTTTTTCTCCAATCGAAATTATTAACAGTATCACAGCATCTCTCCAATCTGAAACAGCGGCGATTTTGTATGCAATAAATTGAGGAGACCTAACAAAACGTGTTTAAATTATTATTCCAAAATAATCTATTGTAAGTTTACCTTTAAGTCTTGCAAATCGTGTATAAGTACCTCACATTTTTCAATAATCGCTTGCAAGATATCTTAGCATTACTGCTAACCTATCGCTAACAGGTAAGTTCAATCTCATGTTAGTATCCTGTCGTTTTAAACAGGGTGTAACCATTTCCAGCAACCGATCGAATTTTTCTTCACCCATTCGGAAATAATTTGTATAATCCCTTGCTTCTGTTATTTGAATTTCCTTGAGCAGGGCTGAATAATTCCGCTTCTTAAGCCAATCTTTCATTCGGCGTCGATGCTTGACTTGTTTTTTTGAACATAATGCTAAAATTATATTGTAGCAACGCTCGCTTTTTTCTTATTATTCATTATAAAATAACACGCTTCTAATAAAATTTTACGCAACACAAAAATTTACTCTTCTGTCGGTAATGACGCAAATAATGACATTAAAAAAAATCGTGTAATGTTGAAAATTAATGAAGAAGTAATGAAATAAGATTTAATAAATAATGACGTTACTGTGGTAATGACCTCTATAGAGCTACATATTTCTACAAAATATGAAAGTCAAAAGATTGATCGAACAACAAGTTCGAAGGAAAGTTATATCGTGTATGAGGCTTAGTAAAACCTGCAGTATGATATCGGTTATATCAGTCAGTAGTACGGCAACCTAAAAATCTGTTTTACAACTTGCCGTAAATGTATATTAATTATATTAATCATTAACTTAACTTGTTGATACGATTTGCGTAGCGCAAACTTTTAACAATATCACCAGTAACAAGTAAAGCTATTAGTGCAAAACTTATTACTTCCTATTGTCTGGTCTCACATTAATTAAAAGTATCTGATTTCGAAAGTAGATGACACGAGATATCTTGCAATTCAAAGCTCTAACGATTTCCAAATATATCGATAAAAGCATGAATTTTGAAATAATCTTAAAAATGTCGAATTTTAAAAGTAACTTAAATATTTTTGAAAATTTTCAAATAAAGTATTATCTGTAAGTTTTGTTGAAAAATTAATTATAAGCATAAAATAGGTATTTACAAAAATTGTAAATAAGTTTTAAGTTTTATAATTGATTTAAACAAGTTTGGGTTTTAACATAACTTTTAAAGTTGAGCCATTTTCATACGTTTAGGTTTTTGCTAAAATGTTTTACGTATTTGTAAAAAATCAAGAAGCTTTTTTAATCACACCATTTTACTCAGAAATATGATTTTACAAAGGGTGATGGAATTTTGTCTAAAATTTAGAATATATATTTTTAAAGTTAATCATCAAAAGCTTTCAATTTTAAGAGATTTTCAAACCAAACTATTTTACTACGAAACATCATTTTATAAATTTAGAGCATTTGTTTTTATTGAGCTTTAACCATTATAATTAATTTATACTTTTTGGGTTTGAACTTAACATTTGTTAGGCTTTCATAATTTAAGGTTTTTGTTAAAATGTTTTATGAACATAAATTATGTATTTGGAAAAAATATTGAACTTTTAGTTTTAGAAGCTTTCACAACACATGCTTTTTAACCCAAATCATTTACTTTTTATTCTGAAATAGGAGAGTTTAAATAAAGGTGGGATTTTATAATAAATTTAGAATATTTCTTTTCAATAAGCTTTAAGCCTGACAGTTAATTTATACTTTTTGGGTATGACCAGAGCCTTCTAGAGTATAGAGCCATAATCTTAATGACGTATTTTTTAGAAGCTTTTTTAGTGGTATACCTTTTCACTGATTTCCTTAGGAATCCATAGTAAAAATGGTGTTTTTTAGGTTCAAGTTTTTCAATGAAAAAAGCAAAAATATTATAAAATGTTTATATAAAAGTATTTTACATATCTTTAAGAACAATATACAAGAAGGCTGTATTGGTATTAAGTAAATATTAATTGCAGAAATATTAAAATTAAATTATTTCTAAAATATATTTTTTCGAACTTTCATTTTGAAAAATACATCAAAGTTGGCTCTGACAAATTAAAATAATACTTGCTAAATTTATCTTTAGTTTTACTAGTGTACGTAAGATGTCTAAAATGGTAAAAGAAAAATACGAAAAAAAATTATTTAATCGCAAAATTATCACACGTTCCTATACTCGTATTTTGTGAATTTGTTTTGCTTTTCCTACAATTTTTGAACTTGAAATTTCCCCAGGTGGTATTTTTTGGTACGATTTTTCCAAATTTTTACGGCCATCACTGCCATCTATGTAATGTATATTGACTTAATGACCAAACGAATCGCAGTAAGCTTTTATTTCAATTTGACCAGAATTCTGTTGTTATGATTTTTTTTAAATATTTTGTATTAAATAAATCAATTATTACAAGAAAATAAAAATGATTTACTTAAACGATATTCATATATGTTGAAATTCAAACATTTATGAAAGTATTTCAGAAATCATAATTAAGAATTTGTAACGTTTTCATTTAAAAATTTGTCTTAGGAAAAAAAGTAATTTCCGATATGTTTTGTGTGTTTGACTATGAAAAGTTTCGTTTTTTCCTCGTTTCTAATTCCCTTATAAAAGCTCAGATTTTTTGATTGTGGCTCTATAAAATACAGGGTGCTCTGGTATGACCCAAAACATTTTTGAGCTTTTTAATATTTTCAGGTTTTTATTAAAAATTTTTATGAGCATATACAAAGCACCCTGTATTTTATAGAGCCATAATCTAAAAATCTGAGCTTTTATAAGGGAATTAGAAACGAGGAAAAACGAAACTTTTCATAGTAAAACACACAAAACATATGGGAAATCACTTTTTTTCCTAAGACAAATTTTTAAATGAAAACGTTACAAATTCTTAATTATGATTTCAGAAATACTTTCATAAATGTTTGAATTTCAACATATATAAATATCGTTTAAGTAAATCAATTTCATTTTCTTGTAATAATTGATTTATTTAAACCAAAACATTAAAAAAAATTCATAACAACAGCATTCTGGTCAATTTAAAATAAAAGCTTACTACGATTCGTATGGCCATTTAAGTCAATACACATTACATAGATGGCAGTGATGGCCGTAAAAATTTGGAAAAATCGTACCAAAAATTACCATCTGGGGAAATTTCCAGCTCAAAAATTTTAGGAAAAGCAAAACAAATTCACAAAATATAGGAACGTGTGATAATTGTGCCATTAAATAAATTTTTTTCGTATTTTTCTGTAACCATTTTAGACATCTTACTTACACTAGTAAAACTAAAGATAAATTTAGCAAGTATTATTTTAATTTGTCAGAGCCAACTTTGATGTATTTTTCAAAATAAAAGTTCGAAAAAATATATTATAGAAATAATTTAATTTTAATATTTCTGCAATTAATATTTACTTAATACCAATATGGTCTTCTTGTATATTGTTCTTAAAGATATGTAGAACACTTTTATACAAAAATTTTATAATATTTTTGCTGTTTTCATTGAAAAACTTGAAGCTAAAAAACACCATTTTGACTATGGATTCCTATGGAAATCAGTGAAAAGTTATACCACTAAAAAAGCTTCTGAAAAATACGTCATTAAGATTATGGCTCTATACTCTAGAAGGCTCTGGCATATATTAGGCATTTGAAAAAATTGTCAAGAGGTTTAGTTTTAAAAGCTTACACTTATCTAAGCTTTTTAAACCAATCATTTTACTTGGAAATTTGATATGACAAGAGATGACGAAATTTTGGGTAGGATTTAGAATATTTGTGTTCAATGTAAACAATTAAGAGCTTTTAGTTTTAAAAGCTTCTCAAACCAAACCATTTGACGTATCGAAGCTTTTCAACTCCAATCATTTTACTAAGAAATTTCATATTACAAAAGGTATTTTTTGGAAAAAATTCAAAATATTTGTTCTCAATGTAAATATCCTTTATCCAAAATGTGTTCCTATCGGTCATCGTTCAAGTAGACGAAACAGAATGTGATTTAGTAGATAAAACAGAATGTGATTCACCAAACGAAACATCTTGCCACTTTATGCTATGACGAGTTCTAAATACATATACAAAGCATCACAAATTTCGAATATAATTTGAAAAATATCAAGAATTTCGGAATAATCTCAAAAATGTCGAATTTTCTATGCGTGCTAATCACCGTCATGTACAACGTAAATAACCTGAACATTCTTGAATAATTTCAAACAACCTACAGGAAATCGGAGAAATATCGAAAGTTTGGCATAAGGTTAAAAAATCTTTTAAATATCACCATTTAGATTTATATGTGTACCTCTACAAGTTCTTACAACTCTAAGCTAAGCGCAGAAAATTACCTTGCAAAATTCGGATAAATTGGACAATATTCAAAAATCTCGAATAATCATAGGGATGTCGAAAAACTTAAAAAACCTAGAATAAACCGCGGAACAATCTCGATTACTCGACAATATCGGAGAGACTATAAAAATCTAGAAAACCCACGAAAATATTGAAAAATTCCGAAAATTCATGTAAATCTGGAATTATTGATCAAGTAACTTAATGTTACTAATACTGTCAAGCAAGTTAAGGCTGAGCTTAACCCCTAATCGTATTTTTCGAATAGGCTTCAAAATTCCTGAAAGACTGAATAGACTGACTGGTGGAGCCAACTCAAGTGAGGAAAACAAGAATTTTAGCACCAGCAGATTATTAAAAGCTCCCTTTATCAAATCAAATTTAATCTTTTGCAAAAGAAATTTTACATGTTGGCAAATCAAATTTAACCTTTTCTAATCAAAACTTGATTTGTAAAAGTTGAATTTGTTTGGTTAAAGGCTCAATTTGATTTGTAAAAGGTTGAATTTAAAATGCCAAAGAGTTAATAGCAAACACTCAAATCGTTGTCGTTTGATGTCGAAAGCTTTTATTTCAAACTGGTTTAGCAAAGTTTCTTTCAAATCTAAATATCTGTCAGAACCAGAAGCCATTTTTATTTCTATGGAGTCAGAACCTAAAAGAAATAGTTCAGCTTGCCTTAAGAAAATATTTAATAGCATCAGGAACGATTTCTTCTTTTTCTTAAAAATTTCCTAGAAATGGGTCGTTATGCAAATTTGCAGATTAAGCTTAATCTGAGCTATTTAATCTTAAATTTGAACTAGTTACGCCCCTAAATATCACACCTACTTCAAGTTACAAAACTGATCGTACGGATAATTGAATAGACAAACCGTTCCCGTTTGTGGATTTAACAATTTGTAATAGGATCAATCGTATCATGTAAGGGACGTTTTAGACGTAATTTTTTTTTAGTTCAGCAAGATTTATTTGTTTTTCCAGTAGGAATTTGATGTAACCAAAATTAATCTGTCTATTGTCGCAATCTTATATTTTATTCATTCATGATCATAAACCATAATAATTCTGTTAACTGTGTCGATTAAGCAATTCCAATTAAGCAAGATCGTGAGCTATAGGGTTCAAACCTCACAGTCGCACATTATGAAAAATGATGTAGTATAAAATGAAATATTCAAATTAATTTGAGAAACTCGTTTAGTAGTATAATGCTATTTTCAACTGAGCATATACAATTTATCTGCATGGTTTAGTGCCTCGTTATTTCGTAGTGCTTTTAAAATCATACGCAAAATTTTATTTAAAACGCGATAAACTAAGCAATTCTATACTCATATCTAAACATTTGGAAAATACATCCAGATTTTTATATTTACAAATATCTACATTTATAACCATACGTTGTGAGCAATAGTGGAGTAGAACTTTTATTTATAATAAAAAAAAATGTAATGAATTTTTAATAAAAAATATGTGCTTTTGAAATAAAATAAAAATTCTATATACATATAATCAAAAAGCATCTTTACAGATTCCCGCCCATCCGCAACCATGTACACCCTATATACACAGTACACACATAACGATATCTTTATGTTCGTTCATGTTTCATAACGTTAGTATTAAAAAAAAAAAATGTAAATACTCGGGATTGTTTCGTCTAAATATATATTTAATATATTATATAGAGCAACAGAAGCAGGAGCTGTAACAACGAAAGCTCACACAGAACTTTTATTTTTCTATATTCGCGCACACAACGCAATATTACATTGCTTCTCTAAACACCTCATTCTTAGAGTTTATTTGATATTTTAAAAAATAAAAATAACGAAAAACGTAAAATTTATTTTTATGGTTTTTTACATTCATATTTTATGTATTTTTTTATGTGCTGAATTTGAAGTTTTTTTTTTTGTGCTTTTTGATGTTTAGTTTTTTATGTTTTAGATGGAATTTTTATTTTTTTTTATCTTTTTCGAAGCACAGAGAGCAAAAACAAAGTTTAACTGGAAAATCAACAAACCTTCAGTGTATAATGTGTAATGTATAAAACATAAAAAGTTCCATTATTTAGGCTGGTTTAGCTCAAATTTCATTGTATTCTGAACTTTTGGAAATTAACATTATTGGGGATTAAACAATGATAAGAGCAGAGCCTACCAAAACGGATTTATGACAGCTCCAGAAAAAACTGTCTGATGGTTGGATCTGCCGCGAAAGCAAGCACTTCCAGTTTTGTGAAATAACTTTAATAACTTGAAGAAACTACTTCAGAAGTTGGGGCACAATGCGAGCCAGAAGTTTTAGATAAATGTATCCAATCGAAAATAACATTTGTAAATATAGCTTCGCTTTGGAAGAGATTTGTAAATATAGCTTCGCTTTTTTCCGAGATTTTTGTAATGTTAGAATGATCCTGGATTGTACAGAAATAAGAACGGTTGCATTTCGCTGTTTGACGTGCAGAACTTGTACGTATTTGAACTGATTGGCGTTTCACCTTCGGGATGCATCAACTTTCTTAGTAAAGTAAAGGAAATTTTTAATAAAGACTCCGAGTTATTGAAATTGCTGAAGCCTGGAGACGCTGTAATGGTCGATAAAGGCTTTATAATAGCTGATGAAGTATCAAATAGCGGAATTGAGATGATAAGGCCTACATTATTCTTTGAGACATTTTCTAAAGAAGACGTAGAACGAAACACGAAAATCGCCGTAGCTCGCGTGTATTTAGAGAGAAGAATTGCACGGTTGAAGATTAAGAATAGGAGTTTCTGTAATACCTTAAATATGAGGACGATATTATGACAGTGATTTGTGCCCTGTCTAATATTTTGCCATCGATAAATTTGTTTAACAATGAACAATTGCACAATAAATAATAGTTATAAATAAAACCGCTCAATAAAACAAATTCAAATAACATAACAAATAAATAATTTAAATAAAAATTAATTCTAGAATTCATTTAATTCTTAATTACTTATTAAGAAAAAAAAATAAAAATAATAAATGTCGTTAATATTAAACATAATATAAATTAATTATTCGAAATATTCGTTAATGTGTCATAGGAACTGTATAACATCAGATCACAACGGAGCACTTAACTTCAACTAGCTTCCACTCATCGCCGTTGAAAGCAATACCATCACGACTCACTGCAATAAATGGTAAATCTGGTGAAATTATTAAGCCACAGTTAAAAAATAAGCACTGCTGACTATAGATTTCTTTACCCGTTTTTTCAGAAGATAGGCCATATCTGGTTGCAGTATTTCCCTTAAAATTACTATTAGAAGCGAATTTTTGTTCCCAATTTGGTGATTTATTTTCAAATTGGGGGGAAGCTACAAGAAAACATTTCGGTTATTTAATGTTACTAAAAATTGAATTAAAAAAATCAACCATTCTTTATTTTTTTTTTGTAAAATAACAGTTGCTATATTCAAGCCAATATTGGTTTACCTTCGATCAACTTTGCAAAGGCTACGTCCATTTCTTCTTCCGGAATATCATTATCACGCTTACAAATTTGTTTCCTGCGGTGACACATTTCTGTGGTAGAAACCGGACTGTACTGTTTAGAAATTTCTCTTTCAGTTTTGTCCCATTTCTGCTTCAAATCCGTGGTACTCATGGCTTGAAAATTCGGATATCTAGAACATTGTAAATTAGTTCAAGAAACAAAACTAAACAATTTTAAATAAGTAAAGAAGCAGCAATGTGCTTACATTTTGCCCCTGATCCGACTTTACAAGAGCATACACATCGGCAGTAATTCCATTTTTTTTTTTTAATTTCATGGGTGTTGGGTGCGTCTCAATAGGATAGGGGTGGACCGTCTATAGCCATGTATCTTGTGGTCTATATTCTAACGCTGCAACTATGTAGAGACCAAAATTTGTCTAGTATACGTCCACGTGGTAACACCCGGGACACGATGTGAAGCATCGGCGAAATACTAGAGGCAAGTGCATTACACTATAATTAAGCAATGAGCGGAACAAATAAGGAAACTAATACCCCAGGTGGTCCACCTGTTGCTCAGGTAAATCCATCCTCTTCGGAGGTCGGCCTCATGGATTCTGAGGGAGACCAGCCATTGCTATACTACAATTATTTTAACCAATCCCAGGACATGTTGGTGCATAACAAGCTCAATTGAGTGAAACAGAAAAGTATCGTATTCTCCGATAAGAGGCGGTAGTCCCTCCATTGGGGCCAGCAGCCACAACACTCGTTCTACAAACGAAGAAAAACTTCGCAATTAATTGTGTAAAGCTAATAATGCATTAGTTGAAGCCAACAATTTAAACAAGCAACTGAATCTTACAATTGCATGAATGCAGGAGCATATAAAGACGCTTGAATAGTGGAATTTAAATACGCTCTGCTACCACACAACCTAAAAGAAGCAAAATAAAAGGTTTTTTTAAATAAAAATTAATCTGGAATCATCCGTGTTTTATTTTCAAGTTTTCAGCTCTGCTTAGTTAAATTCCATTAGGTTATTGGCCCAGTGGATAAAGAATACGGATATTTCGAAAAATTAAGGTAGATGTTGGTGGGGCAATTAACTTGATGATTGACGGAAAGTTGATTGACGGAAAGCTCCACAGAGAATCCCCTTTTTTTTACTCACAAATTTAATTTGATTTTCAATGATAAAACTATTAATTTTAATGGTTTTTACAATTTTTAATTCTTAATGATTTTTCCAATTTTTATTTCTTAATGATTTTTTTGATTTATTTACTTTTTAATGTGCGTACATGAGCAAAACTAGCACACCCAATCAGAACTAAATTTTTTGTAAATTCTCATAATTGCAGCAGGGAATATGACAGATTCAAAGACTATGTTTAACAAGTTCGACACATATATCGCGTCAATCATAATCTTTGTTATCGATCATTGCACTGAACGCAAAATAATATACTAGAATCCATCTATTATTTGACGTTTTGAGATGACATTTGGATTGTTTTGGAAACCATTTAGGGGGTAAGTGCATTATGTTATTTTTTACATTTAGACTATATGAATTATTAATTATTAGTTATATTTTCAGGGTGATCATGATTTATATAATAGCAAAGGGTAAATATTTAGCCAATTTATATATATGATAATTAACATTTTCTTTTTGTATTTTTGTATTTTAGGTTAATATTTGATGTGTTTCAGACTGAGACTCAATGTCTAGGTGGCTACCTCCTCCTCGGTTGGATCAATCGCTCCGACATACCGCCGCCCTTGAACCACCTGGTTCAATGGTGGTTTTACCTGCTGGATTATTTGATGACTTATCAAGATTAATGGTGTCTGTATTAGGATAAACTGGCAGCAAACATAACTTTTGGATTGGTCTTTTTAACTCGCCGGACTTGGTTTTGAGTGTTACGACTCGAACTACGCCGACGGCTCCGGGGTGAAGATGGGTTACCTTCCCAAGTAACCACTGATTACTCGGCATATTGTCGTTTATAATTACCACATCATTGACTTTCAACGACTCCTTTGAATATTTCCATTTAGTTCTGGCTTGTAATGACGTAAGATATTCATTTCGCCACCTGTTCCAGAAATGTTGCTGAATCTGTTTTACCATTTTCCATCTACTAAGATAATTAATGTTCAAATGAGTGATGTCTAACTCTGGAATTTTCGCCAATGGATGTCCAACAAGAAAATGCCCTGGTGTTAAGGTATCGATCTGGTCGGCGGCCAAGACACAGATGGGTCTGGAATTTAGACAACTCTCGATCTCAGCCAATAATGTAGTCATCTCTTCCATGGTGAGAATAGTTTTGCCTATGACTCTCTTGAGATGGAATTTGGTAGATTTTACCGCGGCCTCCCAGATACCTCCGAAATGAGGAGCATTCGGTGGTATGAACTGCCAGGAAATCGTGTTGCTCGAAAGAAACTCAGAAAAATTAATACAATTTTTTATTATTTTTTCGATTTCTTCTCGAATTTGGTTGTTGGCACCAACGAAATTTGTCCCGTTATCTGAATGAATTTCAGAGGGTACTCCTCTTCGTGCCACGAATCTTTTGAGTGCTGCGATGAACGATTCACTCGTTAGGTCTCCTACTAGTTCTAAATGCACAGCTTTGATACTTAAGCATACAAATACACAAATGTACGCCTTATACGTTCGTTGCCCTCTTCTTTGGTCAAGTGGATCGATACCGGTCCAGCAAAATCAATCCCTGTCTTTAAAAAGGGGCGTACTAATTCTACCCGAGCAGGTGGTAAATTTCCCATCATTTGAGTTTGCAATGTAGCTTGGTAACGTTTACACATGACACAATTTCTGACGATTTCTCGTACTTTCGCCCGTCCACCGGTTGACCAATATCGTTGACGAAATATTGACAACAACAATGATGGTCCTGCATGGCGGTACTTGTCATGTAACTCTTCCAGTATCAAGCGCGTCAGAATGGACTTTGGAGGCAGTATGACAGGATGCTTAGTACTGTACGGTGCTGCGCTGTTTTCAAGTCGCCAACTCGAAGTAACCCGCTTTCGTCTAGAAATGGATTTAATGAGGCCATACTGCTAGATCTGTTGATGCTTCCTTCTCGGGTAAGGGCGGCGATTTCTTCAGTGTGCGATTTAGTCTGCTCAAATTTACAAATTGTATGGAACGCCTGTGCCAATTCTTGTGGTTTTAAAATAATTCCATGGGTTGGTTGTACCTTGTTCAGCATAGACTTGAGATTAGTGACAAACCGGATTACAAATGCGAGTACCCGTTGAAATTTAAAATATGACGAATACTTGATTAACATGTTGTCAAGCATATCATTTGGTAATAATCCAATGAAGGTAGCCAGCTTCGTTGGTCGTTCTTCGTGTATGTACCCATAGTTGCCCTTTTGAAATGGCCAATGCTCCTCATTAAGTTTCAACCATTGCGGTCCCTTCCACCATAGATCAAGTTCTCGTAATTCTGAGGCAAACACGCCATGGCTCGCAGGATCTGCGGGGTTTTGAGATGACGGCACGTGTCTCCAATGGCTGCGTGGTAAAGTATCCAAAATAGTGGAGGTTCGGTTGGCTATAAAAGTTGTCCATCGACGAGGTTCATTAGCTAGCCAATCGAGTACGATTTTTGAATCCGTCCATATATAAATATTGCTGATTTGGAGGCTAGTTTCGTGTTTGACTGTCTCAATTAACTTGGTCAAAAGAACGGCCCCACATAACTCCAATCTCGGTAACGATACTTGTTTAATTGGCGCTACTTTCGTTTTTGCTGTCATTATTTCTACGATTATGTCCTTTCCTGGTGTAGTAATTCTATAATACACCACCGCTGCATATGCACTTTCGCTGGCGTCGCAGAATCCGTGGATGTCAACCTTGGACTGAATACTAAATTGGATAAACCTGGGTATTGAGAGATGCTCGACGTCATTTAGTTCAAATTGGATTTTGCCCCAATGCTGTTTCTGGTCAATTGGCAGTACTTCATCCCATCCTAAATTTTGGATCCAGAGTGTCTGCATGAAGATTTTTATCTTCACCACGATAGGCGCCAACCAACCAAGCGGGTCGAATAGTTTACTGGCGTTAGATAAAATGGTTCTTTTAGTAATTTGTGCATGACTCTGAAGTGATGCCTTGAACGTGAATTCGTCAGTTCGTGGATTCCAATTAGCGCCTAATAATTTAACGTATGGTGAAGACTCATCCGACGTGTCGTGTATTTCCTTGACAGTGCCTGGTTCTCGCAGATCTTGGGCGGATGTTAAGATTTCTCTGCAATTTGATGACCATTTTCTCAAAAGAAACCCGTATTCCTTTAAAGTTGAACTAATGTCTTTCTGTAATTGTAGCCCTTCTACTTTGGTATCGACCGCAGTCATCAAGTCATCAACATATATATTTTTGGCGATTTCTTGACAAGCTGTTGGGTTTAGTTTCTTCTGCTCCTCGGTTATCTGCTTTAGACTACTGATAGCGAGAAACGGTGCGCTGGCGAGACCGTAGGTCACTGTCAATAGCCGATAATGGCCAATTGGATCAGAAGGATGCTTACGCCACAATATCTTCTGGAATTTGGTGTCGTCGTTATTGATTGCAACTTGTCGGTACATTTTTTCCACATCTGCAGATATGGCGATCTTATGCTCCCGGAACCGAAGGATTATGGCGTAAAGGCTCGATTGGATGGTAGGCCCCACTGTTAAATATTGATTAATCGAATGTCCGGTATTACCTTTAGCAGAGCCATCGAACACAACACGAAGCTTTGTAGTTGTGCTCGTGTTCTTTAGCACACCGTGATGCGGTAGATAATACCCTTCGTTGGATATTTCGGTTTCAGGAATTCGCTCCATATGCTGAAGTTGCTCATACTCGTGTATAAATTGGCGGTATAGAGTTTTAAATTCTTGATCCCGCTCGAATCGCCGTTCCATGTTTCTGAGTCTTAGGATGGCGATATTTAATAGGTTGCTCAGGTCATCAGGTGATTCTATGAACGGCAACCTTGTGACAAATCTGCCATTCTCATTCCGAATGGTATTTTCTTTAAAATGTTGCTCGCAATATTCTTCTTCTGGTGAGCGTATGCTACTGCCTACACCAACCGATTCGATTTCCCAAAATCTTTTTAATATGACATCTAAATTGGTTTCAGACTCATTGTTTGTAACTAAAAGTGTCGATGAAGAGTTGCGTCCCTCTTGGCATGTACCGGATACTACCCACCAATAATTTAAAAAAGTGATCTGCTCCTATCAATAAATCAACTGTGTTTGGCTGGTTAAACGCAGGATCAGCTAACTGTTCCATCGTCCACACCTCGTTAGGAACTCCCATAATTTCTTGCGGTGGTACATTAGAAGTTATTTTTGATAAAACCAGTGCATTGATCTCAAATCTTGGATGGCCTATTGGCTGTACAGGCACCGACACTAGGCCTCTCGTATACCCAGCTTTGGTCGATCCCAGCCCATTTACTAATATTCTTGAATTGATTCGTTTCAAATTTAATCGTTGTACGCATGCTTCGGTGATAAAGCTTGCTTGGGAACCGGAGTCTAGCAGCGCTCGGCATATATGCGGTGTATGCGGTTTCGGCATATATGCGGTAAAATTGACTGGAACCTTTTTGATTCAGGATCACTACATTTGGCTATTGATGAGTTTAGTTTGTTAGTTGCTTCATTTGTCATTGAGCTTGAAGCTGGAACCTCGGCCTCGTTCACATGAAGAAGTGTGTTGTGTTTTCGTGAGCAAATTTGACATCTACGATTGGATATACATCTAAATATTGGATGTCTAGTGCTAAAGCAATTAAAACACCTTCGTGCTTGTTTGATCCACTCCTTTCGCTTGGTTACATCTAAGCTATTGAATACAGCACAATCAAATATTGAATGGTTGTCTTCCTTGCAGAATACACAGGTATAAACGGCTGTTTCATTTGAAACTACGTGGCTTTTAATTGGAGTTTTGACGTTTCCCGATTTTGACGAGGCGTTTATAGACTCTAATGCGTCGATTCGAAGTTGCAGGAAATTAAAGAATTCCCCTAGCGTTGGATTCTCTTTAGCCGCTGATATTTCTGCCCATGAACATTTACTCTTATCATCCAATTTGCTGACCAAAATATAGATCAGCCAAGGATCACGCGATTCCGCAGTTGGGCCGAGAGCTTTAAGACCTCGCACTATTTCATCTGCTGAATCCAATAAATATTTCATTTTTGTGGCATTTGCGTTATGAAGTGTTGGATGATCCATGAATGTTCGTATGAACGATGTGATGATATGCTTCTTTCGATCATATCTCTCTTTCAATTTATTCAGTGCTTCTAAATAATTGGATTCAGTGACACTAATGTGACGAAGTAACGCCGCTGCTTCTCCCGTTAATGATCCTTTCAGGTACTAAAATTTTTGAACGGGGTTCAGCATCATTGATTCGTGAATCGTGGTTGAAAACAGATCAAAGAATGATTGCCATTCTGTATAATCCCCGGAGAATTGGGGAATGTTAATTTTTGGAAGTTTTACCTCGGCTTGGCCGACATGAGAGGTGTTAAGAGTGGTATCCAACACTTGGATATCTGATCCAGGAATCATTGATCTTTTCCTAATGAATGCATTGAGTTGCGTTTTCGCTGTATAATATTTTTCTTCAAATTCAAGATCGGAATCTTCTTCGTGATTTATATCGAATATCTTACTTCCCACAGCAGTGAACTCAACCAGTAGAGACTCAACTCTATTTAGCCTTGTTCTTACATCCTCGAGATCCGTTTTGTTATCCAATGTAGCGATGGTCTTTAAAATGTTGGTTAGCTTACCCTTCATCGTCGAACGCTGTTACTTCAGACTCGCTAACTCACTCATGATGCAAAATCTCAAAATTTAAATGCTTAATTTACTGTATTGAATGCCGACTCCTTAACTTGATGACTTCGTTTTCCGATAGAGACCTTTTAAATTCTTCTGGCGTCCAGCGTTGATTTATGATATAGTACAATCTATTTAATTAATGATAACTGTTGGTAGCTACTGGCTCGGATGCACGTGTTATAAATAACTTATCAATCGAATTTTATACGTATTTTGCACTGTTCCTCGAACTGCCGAAATAGGGCACCGTATGGACAGTTTCGTAGCACTGTATGAGGTATGATTTCACTACCTTTAAATAACGTAACTGGACGATAAGTTATGTAGCACTATAATATTATAGATTGATTAATAGATAAATATTATAAGATTTCGTAGCACTATACGCAATATGATACCAATATGTATTAAATAACGTTAACTGAATTAGAAATGATTAGAAATTCACTGACCACGTTTTTCTATTCGACCTTCAATTTTTTTTGTAGCACTATACGCGGTATGATTTCACTGCTTTATTTAAATAACGTTAACTGGACAATAAGTTCCGAGCACTATAAAGTTATAAATTTGTTCCACTATATGCGGTATGATTTCATTATCCTTTAACTAACATTAACTGGACAATAAATTCCGTAGCACTGAATGTTATTTCTCAAAATGGTGAGAACTGTATGTTATTTCTCGAAATGGCAAGAACACAATCGATGTATGGGATCAAATTCTTGATCCGGCTCGAAGGACCATGTTGGCGGGGCAATTAACAATTGCGTAAATTCCCGCGTTGAATTGAGTTGATTGACGAAAAGCTCCACAGAGAATCCCCTTTTTTTTACTCACAAATTTAATTTGATTTTCAATGATAAAACTATTAATTTTAATGGTTTTTACAATTTTTAATTCTTAATGATTTTTTTGATTTATTTACTTTTTAATGTGCGTACATGAGCAAAACTAGCACACCCAATCAGTAGATTAATTGGATAAAGTGAAATTGATTTTTCGGTGTTGTGAAATTCACATAAGGAAAAGGATGGCGTCAGCTGAATCAAGATACAGCATTTCAAAGCTAAACGCAACAAATTATCTTGTATGGAAATACAAAATGGAAATGCTTCTTAAGGAAAAAGGTTTATGGACAGTTATCAATGAGGTACAACCATCACCAGTTACATCAGCGTGGACAGCAAATGATGAAAAGGCACATTCAACAATTGCATTGAATGTAGAAATACATGGAGAATTCTTAAGGAAGAATCAAACACATCAAGCAATCGTGTGCACATTTTGAAGTTAATCATGCAACAGCGGCTTGATGAATGCGGAGATGCGGAAAAACACGTGAATTCCATGAACGAGCTGTTTCGAAAATTATTGGCGCTTGGTGCAGATTTTGATCCGGAATTTTTTATGAGTGCTACGTTGTTGGCTTCTTTGCCACTAAGCTACGATGGTTTGGTAACGGCGCTCGAAGGTAAAGAAGAGAGTGAATTGACACTCACGTTGGTTAAATCAAATGTTCTCGCGGAATTCAAAAGAAGAATGGATCGAGGTCAAAAAGGTGAAAATAGTTGCTAGTGTGAGCTATTTTTGCAAAAGAAGCGGTCACATCTATAAGGATTGTCGAAAATACAAAGCCTGGCTCAACAAAAAGGAAGGAAGTAATCAGAAGGCGAATCTAGCGAAAAATGAAACAGAAAAACTATTTGTGACACATCAAGTAGGTGATGGCTGGATTGTCGATTCAGGTGCCACATTTCACATTGCCAGTTCTAAGGATATTTTTGTCAATATCGACATGAATTGTAGTGATAAAGTAAGCGTTGCAAGTGGTCAAGAATTAACAGCTGCGGGTAAAGGCACAAATAAAGTTGATTTTCTGAATGAGAAAAATCAAAGTGTTCCAGTAAGAATCACAGACGTGTTGCTAATGCCAGATATCAAGGGAAATTTATTTTTATTTTTTTTTTTTTTTAAGTAAATTTCAAGGGCAACAAGTGTGAAATAAGGGAAAACAGTCGGCAAATTGCAGTTGGCGAAATCAGCGGTAAACTTTACAGACTAAATGGCTGCATACATTATTGGCATAAGGTTCTAGGCCATAGAGACATCAAAGTTGTGAAATCATTGGCGAAACGAAATTTGGTTAAAGGCATCAACTTTAGCGAGTGTACAGCGGATTGCGAAATCAACTCCAAGTGCAGAGTTTGTCTCGAAGGAAAAATTACTCGAATTAAGTTTCCGGTCAAGTCGAGTAATAAAGCAGTTGCAGTCATGGATCTGATTCATTCGGATGTTCGTGGTCCGATGCAAACGACCACACCATCAGGTAATCGTTACATTGTGACATTCATAGATGATTACTCAAAATTTACCGTCAGCTACCTAATCGCAAATAAATCATCAGTTTACAGCAAATTCAAGGAATATATTGCGATGATTAAGGTTCAATTCGGAAAGAAACCTAAATGCATCCGTACAGATCGAGGAGGAGAGTACATCAGTAATGAATTCGTGAATTATTTAAGGTCGAGCGGAATTCAAATCCAGAGAACTACTGCGTACACACCTCAACAAAACGGAACAGCGGAACGCAAAAACAGAACGTTGGTAGAAATGGCTCACTTCATGCTAATTGACGCAGGTCTAGAGAAAAAGTTTTGGGGCGAAGCTGTAATGATGGCTAACTATGTCCAGAATCATTTGCCAACTTTAAAGATGCAGAAAACGATCAGGTGCAAAAGGAATTAGTCGATGAGGAAGTTCAGGAAGAGAATCCAATACAAGATCACGTTCAGAATGAAGATGAAGAGCAAACTGTTAGACGATCACAACGTGCTAACAAAGGAATTCCACCAAAGAAACTTATTGAAGAAATGAACGTGGTGAGTTCAGTCATTCAAGAACCAAAGTGCTACGTAGAAGCTATCAAGGGTGATCAAAAGAGACTGTGGATTCAAGCAATGACAGATGAGATGAAGTCATTGATGGAGAATCAAACATGGAAGCTTGTGAAAATTCCAGAAGGTGCAAATCTAGTTGGCTGCAAGTGGATTTACAAGCTAAAGTGTAATTCAGATGGAATAGTAGTCAGACACAAGGCAAGGCTTGTTGATCAAGGTTTTTCGCAAAAATACGGTACTTACTATGTATGATCAAGTGTTTGCTCCAGTTGTTCGTCAAACTACGTTTCGAACATTGCTTACAGTGGCAGCAAACAAGGACATAAAGGTTTATCATCTAGATGCGAAAACGGCTTTTCTCAACAGTAAATTGTCTGAAACAATTCACATGAGACAGCCTCCAGGATTCAAAGTTGAAGGCGGCGAAGATTTAGTGTGTCTACTAAAATGGAGTTTATATGGTCTAAAGCAATCAGCGCGCAATTGGAACAAAACAATTCATCAAATTCTCATCGATTTCGGTTTTGTTCAAAGCAAGAATGATCCATGCTTGTACACCTACAAACATGATGGAAAAATATGCTACGTATTAATCTACGTTGACGATGTGGTCATTGCTGGTGAAAACAACGAGATAATCTCCAAGTGCGAAACGTTTTTAAGTTCGAAATTCAAGATTAAGAACTTGGGAGAGATTAATGATTTCTTGAGTCTTCAAGTCAAGAAGAAAGCAGATGGCTATTACACGTTGAATCAAACTGCTTACATTGGAAAATTACTAAAGGATTTCCAAATGTCTGATGCAAAGAAGTCCTCAGTTCCATTATCAGTTGGATATGGTATAGGAGGAGATATGGATTTGTTGTTAGGCAACGGCAAATATCAAAAGTTGCTCGGTTGCTTACTGTATTTATCAGTCAACACGAGACCTGACATATCGACAGCAGTTTCAATTCTAGCACAAAAGATGTCCAGTCCAAACCAGGAGGATTGGAACGAATTGAAACGAGTATTAAAGTATCTCAAGGGTACTGCCGGTTTGCAATTGTCACTTGGCAAGAGTGATGGTACGGATCAGTTAATCGGATATGCAGATGCAAGTTGGGCTGATGATCGTGCAAGCAGAAAGTCACAATCTGGTTACATATTCAAGTATTGTAACGGTATTCTCAGTTAGTGCAGTCGAAGACAGGATTGCATTGCGTTATCATCAACGGAAGCAGAATTTATTGCGTTGTGTGAAGCATGTCAAGAGGCGAATTGTCGTTTACTCAATGATTTCGATCAACGCATTGAAAAACCGACAACAGTTTTCAAAGACAATCAAAGTTGTTTGAAATTCATTAAGGAGGAGAAATTGCCGTCACGTACCAAACATATTGATGTTCGAGAGGTTTGTCAAGGATTAAATCGAAAAAACGAACGCATTCGAATCATTTCATATGTTTCACTGTATTTAACTATTGTAGCTAACTTCACTTGAGTCAGTAATATCTTCTTCAAGTGACACAACCTAAAAGAAGCAAAATAAAAGGTTTTTTAAAATAAAAATTAATCTGGAATCATCCGTGTTTTATTTTCAAGTTTCCAGCTCTGCTTAGTTAAATTCCATTATTGAAAACGAAGTTAAAGCTCTTAAGCCAAAGGAGGACATCGGTTCTACTCCTAATCAGAATACAACTGAACAAGAGTACCATACGGATGAAGAAGAACTAGCACGAGAAACTAAGTAGATAAGAGTTAAAGGTGGCAGAAAAAAAAGGAAACGGAACAATACGCCCTCCCCACTTCAATTAAAGGATGATGTTCCAAATATTATCCAGAAACAACCAAACAAATACCGCCACCACCACCAATAGTAACCCCACTATCAATATAAATTTGGAAGATGCTGAATCTTACAGAAAAATGACTAAAGCATCGACTAAGCTAAATCGGAGAGGCAAACTACCTCTCAACATGTTTATGTTGACCTTCGATACTAATGAAGATATCGAAAAAATTTATCAAATTAAGTACATCTTGGGGTGCAACGTGGTTATTCAACCTCTAAGAAGATCTAAGCTTATACCACAATGTAAACAATGTCAAACCGATGGACATACACAAAAATATTGCAACAGGGAACCCAGGTGTGTCAAATGTTTAGGTAAACATCATAACAAAGATTGTGTAAAAGCCCACAATGTTCAATCATGTACTGTAGAGAAAACCAATCGGCTAACTACAGAGGATGCAGCATTGCTATTGAACTGCAAAACATCAAAAATAAGAACGTGATTGCTAAAAATCCAAGTTTATTCAGGAAGCAAGCGGTTAAGATGAACCTACCCGAAGTAAATCGTAGAGTGTCGGGAACTACTCAAGGACAATTTGGTAAAATGACTTATGCTCAAGTAATGATGAGCAACGGAAATCCAGGAAAAACTGCTCAAAATGACGGTATAAGTCAAACACCTAAATTAATTTTAAGCAGACTAAATACATTTGATGAGCGATTACAGAAACTAGAGTACAGCACTAAGGGAGCCATCCCTAAACAGAAAAATGGCCAATGATCTTAGAATCTTATGTTGGAATGCCAATGGACTGATGCAACATCAACAAGAACTGCAAGTGGTCCTGGACACAGAAAAAATCGATGTATGTCTCATTACGGAAACACACTTCACTAGACAATCAATCATTAAATTTAAAAATTATCAAATATGTCACACTATTCACCCTGGAAACACTGTTAAAGGAGGTAGTGCTTTTATAATTAGAAATAGTATTCATCACTATGAGGAGTTCAAATATGAAACGGAAGAAATACAAGCAACTGCTGTTATTGTCAAAACCAAAAGTAGTTCTATTTTTATTGCTAGTATTTACTGTCCACCGAAGCACTCAATGAAAGAAAAAGATTATCTCGAGTTCCTCAGTAAATTAGGAAAACGATTTGTACTTGGAGGAGACTTTAATGCAAAAAATGTCCGCCGGTGATCCAGATTAACAACGACTAAGCGTAAAGAACTCCTAAAACTGGCCAACTGATCGAAACAAAGTACCAGATCTGATTGATTTCTTCATAATAAAGAACATATCTGTAAATGATGTACAGGTAGATGAACCCACCAATACTTCTAACATTAAGTGAAAAAATCATTCAGAAAGAAAGAAACCCATTCCTAGTAAATAATCACACTAATTGGGCAAGCTTTAGACTATCGCTAGAAGAACATATTAATTTAATGGTTCCATTAAAGACTGAAGAACAATTAGACAAAGAAGTTCACAAATTTGCAAACGATATACAGCAATAAGCTTGGGGAAATACTCCTGAAATTTAAACAAAAATCAAGGGAAACAACTACCCTATGGAAATTAGGGAACTCCTCGCAGAAAAAAGAAGAGCGAGAAGAGTATGGCAATAAACAACGGCCCGCCAAGATAAAACTCATTTGAACAATCTCACTCAACAATTAAGAAGAGAGATTAAAGAATTGAAAGATGAATCAATCAGCAACTATTTAAGAAAATTGACTAATGATAACAGTACTGATTATTCTCTTTGGAAAGCAACCAAAAGAATCAAAAGAACAATAATGCAGATTCCCCCAATAAAAATAGCAGGTGAGAAATGGGCTAGAAATAATGAAGACAAAGCTCGAGAATTTGCCGAACACCTCGAAAAATATTCCAGCCACATGAAGACCAAACGTTGGAAGCCGAGATAATAACTGAACAAGCTGTGCAAGAAAGTAAAGAAATCCTACCCACAACACCAAAAGAAGTCATGCGTGAGATAAAAGCTAATATGAATACGAAAAAGCTCCTGGGTACGACAGTATTACTGCAGAAATCTTAAAAGAACTGCCAAAGGACAGCTCTGGTGAAAATCACCAATCTTATAAATGCAGCATTTAGAATCAAATGTGTACCAAGCTTATGGAAAATTGCAGAATTATGATCCCAAAACCTGAGAAACCACCACACATAACATCGTCTTATAGGCCAATTTCGATATTGCCAGTCATGTCCAAACTCTTTGAGAAGCTTCTGGTAAAAAGATTAAATCCGATAATCGAGAGAAAAAACTTGATCCTAAATTATCAGTTCGGTTTTCGCAACCAACACTGTGTTTGATAGAGTGTGGCATGAAGGACTTAACCACAAGTTAAGAAATCTTCTACCAATGCAATTTGCTAAGATATTGGAATCTTACTTGAAACATAGGTTCTTCAGGATTAAGTTAGGTGTTACATTTTCTGAATTGAAAGAAATCAATGCAGATGTTTCACAGAGCAATGTGTTAGGGCCGGTTTTATACCTACTATACTCTTATGATCTTCCTACATTAGAAAACAATACTGTGGCGACTTTTGCAGATGACACGGCGATCTTAGCTGTTGGAAAAAGCAAAGAAGAATCAACACACAAGTTACAATCAGCTATAACTCAAATATGTAAATGGATAAAAAGATGGAGAATAAAACTAAATGAAGCTAAATCAGTTCACATCAACTTTACAAATATGTAGACGATTCGAACATATTCCGATTACCATAAATCGGGAAATAATACCGCATGCGAACACAGCCAAGTATCTCAGCATAATTCTGGATGCTAAACAACGATGGAAAGCACACGTCAAGAAGAAACTTGAAGAATCAAAACTTAAATACATTGGCTGATGGGAAGGAACTCTTATTTATCAACATACAATAAGTTTCTATTTTATGAGCAAATATTGAAACCGATTTGGACTTACGGTATTCAGCTTTGGGGTTGTACCAAACAGAGCAACGTAAATATCATCCAAAGATTTCAGAATATGATATTAAGGAACATCATTGATGCACCTTGGTATGTCAGGAAGAATGACCTTCATAGGGACTTAAAATGAACATCATCTTAAACGAAATCCGGTAAAAAGCACGGAGACATGAAGAAAGGCTCTGCCAACATGTGAACATTGAGGCAACTCAGCTCCTAATTATCACGAATTTAGTACACAGACTTAAGAGTACCAAACATTTTGAGCTTGTAATTGTCAGTTTAAAGAGCATTGTGCTGATCTAAAATCCACTACAAATATGTGGTTTACTTCAATTTACCAAACATTATGGAACGCCAATGGGAAGAAGCCAAAGATTAATTTAAGTTAGTAAATAAAGTCAGAAACAAATTGCTCATTAGTCCAGAAGACTAGATTGTAATTACATAAAATAAATCAATAAAATTTATTTTAAATAAAAAAATAAAAAAAATAAAAAAAAAATTTTGTTGGTCTTCCACGTTATTCGTTTCTCACATCAAAATCACCTTTTTTAAATTTATTAAACCACTCATAGCATTGTGATTTACCAAGAGCGTGCTCACCGTACTTCGATGTGATTCTGCAGCAGTTTTCTTGAAATGAAAATCAATGTTGTCCGCAAATCGTAATATGTAGGCACAAAACTCGAGATTTTTAACACATAAAAAACATGCGTTAGTGTATGAACCTTATATGGTTATGTATTGGATGTTGTTGAACAATGGCGCCGAGACGCGGTTTGTCGAAAGGTACATTGAGAGGTGGTGCCATTTATTGGTAAATTTCGGTTTCATATAAAAAGACCTGGTAAGTGAGATTTAATCAATGAATAAAATTCTCCGATCATGTCAAAGTAAAATGACAAAAAATATACTGAATATCTCGTAGTGAGATCGATTGTAAAATAAAGGAAAACCAAAAAAAATCCATACAAATAGATTTAACACTATTACTAAAGATACATGTTAAACCGAAAGTGGTCTGACTGAAAACGTCCGAGATAAATTCAACATGTACACGGCGGCTTGACTGAAAGCAAAGATTATTAACAAGAAGATCTTCTTGTTAATAATCTTTGCTTTCAGTCAAGCCGCCGTTTTAAAGTTGAATTTATCTCGGACATTTTCAGTCAGACCACTTTCGGTTTAACATGTATCTTTAGTATATATGGATAAATGCACACGCTTGAATTATGGTTTTAAAATTTGTGTTGCTGCAATTTGTGACCACTAGATGTAAGATTGCGTTAGTACTCATCTTGGCAACGTTTCGAATATCGATTAATTCATCGTCTAGTTCATGGTTTAAATTGCTAAATCTATTGCTGGTTGGTATATTGAATGTCACCGAAATGAAGTTCTTAGCAAATAACAAAAAAAATGTGGTATAGTGGGTAAACTAACTACACTGAAAAAAAGATTTGCGATATTTAGAAAAAAGCTTGCTAAATATTAATAAGAAAACGGTAAGTTTTGCGCCACCTAAGCGCTTTTCAAATAATGAAGAAAAAGTTTATCAAATATTACATTGCGCTTGGTAAGTTCAAAATGTTTTTACTCTTTTTATGTTTGCTAAATTTGTTAAATTTAAAAGATATTTAATTTGCATTTTGAAATCGTTTAGAAAATTTTACAAAGCGCAAACCAAATACTAAAGGTAACGAAAGCAAGTATAGAAATTTAATAATCGAATAGTGCTAAGCGTTAGAAAATACAATATTGAGCTCAATAAAATTTCAATGTAACATTTGTACTGCTTAGTAAATTTTACAAATGAGCTTTTCGTAAACTACCATTATTTTACTAAGAGCTTGTTGATAATGATAAAAATTCATCAGAACCATTTGAATTTATGATAACTAACTTACTATGTTTGTCAGTCGTTACTCAGTAACTGTTATATTTTGCTAATCAATAGTAGCATTAGCTATATATATATGTAAGGTTCTTAAATAATTAAACACGAGATGTTTGTTACTTGAATATTTATTTTAGACTACCTTCTATTTTTATTTTCACATTATTATTCGATAGACAGTCATGAAGCCTAACAGTAGTACAATACAAAGAAAATTTTAAATCATATTTGAATCTATGAATCAGTTACAATTAACAGAGATGTATTTCAGTCACGAATCCCACACGGTCATCCTGTACTTCCATCCGGCCCGGATGGATTTTCGGATTCTTCTAGTCCCTCAGCCAAATCGTCATCATCATCTTCGTCTGACACCCCGACATAATATGGCTTCATGTATGCAGCACAGGTAGATGTATTCAACGGACCTTCTGATTGCGACACCTTGCGAACGTCGTAGCGATCACAGTCTTTCACCTTGACCACTTCATATGGCCCTATGTACTTTTGATCCAATTTTGCGCCACTATTAAACTGTGTACGCTTGATGAGCACATAATCTCCAACTGTGTAAATGTTTGCTTTCTTCCGCTTGCGATTATAGCCCCGTTTGTTCTCTTTTTTGGATATCTGCGATGTTCTCTTTCGCCTGTTCACGGAGTTGTTCTCGTTCACTGATAAACGCCTTAGTTAATTCATCCAACACGATTTCCTTTAAATTAACATCCTCAGCTGTACGCATTCTAACGCCAAATAGAAGTTCGAATGGTGACATCCCAATTGCACGTTGTAGAGAATTGTTCAAATATCGCTGAAAATCATCGGTTTTCTTATACCATTCATCAACGTTGTTAGAAGACAATTTCGCCAGAACAGGTATAATAATTCTATAAATCCTTTCGACTTGACCATTCCCAGTCGCCACACCAGCCGTAACCAAATGTAATTCAATTCCCTCTTTGTCGCAGTAGTCGCCAAACTCTTGTGACCGAAAAGCACCACCTCTGTCCGCGATGATTCTCTTTGGGTTTCCGAAAATGGTTTTCTGCGCATCCAGTCGTAGGATTACTTCACTGATGCCCATAGTCTTCGTCGGATAGATCCAGGTAAATTTGGAGAAACCGTCAATGACACAAAGCACGTACCGATATAACTTGCGGGTCGGTGACAAACTTCCCAAATGATCAATATGATACGTCATCAATGGACTATCTCCTTTCGGGATAAGATTTAGTAAACCCTCTTGTTTCCCCATCTTTCTGTCTGTAACAATACATCGAACGCAGTTTTGGATACACAGTTTGATCTTTTCGGTTAGCTTCGGAATGTAGAATTGACGTTCAATAAGATCCTCCGTTTTTCGAACTGCAAAATGCCCTTGATCGTGATAGATTTTAATAATTTCACGCTCCAACTTTCTCGGCACCACCAGCAATGGCGTTCCCCCTTTCATCTTGAATAAAATATCATTATTAATAAAATAATCACGATACTTACCGATTCTCAGAAGTTCAGAAGTTGAACTCTTGTAGTGCAAGTGCCCATCCTGCGATTCTAGAATTGATTTCTTTCCGCTACATCGTACCTTTAAACGCTGCGCAGTCGGTAATGATTTTAAAATTAAGTCCGAGCAGATACACTCGTAATTTCTTTAATGCAGCTATAATTGCCAGAACTTCTAGCTCGTAGCTGCTGTAATTTTCTTGGCACTTAGAAGTCTTCTTAGAATAATAAAATACTGGATGCATCTTCTGATCGTCGTCTGACTTCTGCAACAGTATAGCACCTAACCCCAGCTTACACGCGTCCGTGTGTAGTTCGGTTTCCGCCTTTTGAAAATAGATTTTCAACACTGGATGACCAATTAAACATTTCTTTAAATTTTCGAATGCTGCTTTCTGTTCTACGCCAAATTTAAACTCTACCCCATTGCGTAGTATGTCGCTTAAAAGCCTAGCCAATACCGCATAATTTTCGACGAATCTCCTAAAATATCCTGAAAGTCTCAAAAACCTCTGAACTTTTTTCACTGAATCTGGTTCTGGAAATTTCGAAATTGCCATAGTTTTCTGTGCTGAAGGTTGCACTTCTCCGTTCTCGACCTCGTACCCTAAATAATTTATTTTGTGACACAGAAACTGGCACTTGCTCCACTTGATCTGCAATCCGTTTTGCTCCGCTACTTGAAGCACCTGTTCCAATCTCGCCACACCGTCTGATAAAATTGAAGCTGGAATGATGACGTCATCGATGTAAACGCAAATAATCCCTTCACGACACAGATCATCAAATACGGCATTAATGAAACGCATAAAAACTAACGGACTGTTACACAGACCAAACGGTGTTTTCAAGAACTCGTAGTGTCCGAACGGAGTAACAAATGCAGTGTACTTTACGGAAGATTCGGCAACGGGCACATGGAAAAATCCATTACGAAGATCCAGTGTTGAAAAGAGTCTTGCATCCACTAATTTGTCGATTTGGTCATCGATTAAAGGCAGTGGATATCGGTCTTTAACGACAATTGTATTTAATTTCCAATAGTCGATGCAAAGCCTCTTTGAACCGTCTTTTTTACTGGCCAACACTATGGGGCTTGCATATTCTGAAGTGTTGTGACGAATAACCTTCTCATCTAGCCACTCGTCGATTTGGTTTTTCACCAGCTCCATCTCCAATGGTGACAATCGTCTTGGCTTGAAAGCAATAGGTTTCTGATCCATTACCTCAATATGCATTTTGATATTGGTTTGCGTTTTGTACTTCTCAGGATTGTAGTTGACGACTAATTTTCTAATAGTATCGGCTGCTGCTGGATCATTTACGTGTTCAAAGTCAATTGGAACATCTCCATGTTCGACTACCATTGAATATGTCTCAGGAATAATCTTCTTCATAGTGATACTATCTGGAGTTAAAACAGTGACAGTTTGGTCGATAAGTTCTCTACCGAGCAGGAAATCGACAGGCAACACGTCATCAGGTACCACATGAATTTTAGTTTCGTACTCATCACCATCAATTACTAACCTTGTTTCGAAACTTCCTAACGTACGTAGACCTCTCGCCCCGGCACCATGAAAAACTGTCGGTTCGCCATGAAAACTCGATACTCCAGTGACCAAAAACTTTTTATGTGACATCAGATTAATGTCACTTCCTGTATCCACCAAAGCACAAAACTCCTTACCATTCAACGAAATTTCTTTGATTGTTTTTGATGGCAGCATGTTCTGCTTTTCTATAACTGCAACTTTAGAAGACTCCGATTTGCTTTCACAATTTGTTGATATATGTCCAAATTCCTGGCATTTGAAGCATTTTGGACCTCTTGATTTATTCTTGCAATCTCTTCCAACATGCCCGGCACTTCCGCAATTGTAACACTCATAACCCCCATTAAACTTTTTAACTGGTTTAGACTCACCTGCTGACTTGGGTATTGCAGCTTCACTTTTTGGAGTACATTTCGTTTTGCGCTTGATTTCTTCGTAAATAATTAGTTTCTCCTTGAAACTTTCGATTGTGTTAGCTCCGTACAACACGGCTTTATTTGGCTCGTAATCAATTATGCCATCAATACAGTATTGTATTATCGCAGCCTCTTCCAAATTACCGTTTTTCCCCAGTTCTCTCATCACCAGTACATAATTCCTGAACGATTCATCTGGTAGTTTTTTCCGACCGGCCATCCGTTTGTGTATCAGTGCACTATTTTCCATAACAGGAAACTCTGTCATTAGTAGACCAATCAATTTTTCCCACGTATTAACATCGTCCGCTACTCTCAAGGAATTTTTCGCTGTACCGCACAGTAAGCGCTTGGCATAAACAAATTTTTGCTGGATTGTCCATCCAGTACACACAGCTGCTTCATCAACGTCCTTTATCCACTTATCCAGTAAATATTCGTCATCGCCACTGAATTTAGATAGGGATTCTTCAATATCCTTGAAGGTAAAAATTGAACTTGGATTCGCGTTTGTTGATGTCACTGTGCCCATCTTTATAATTTCATTCTCCTTTCTCAAGAGTTCGATTTCCTTGTCCTTTAATTCTGTCTCCTTCTTACGAATAAACTCCAACTGCTCCCTTTCCTCCCGTCCGTCCTTGAACTCATCTCTGGACTCAAACATCGTACTGTTTCCCAAACGTTGTTTATTTTCCCGATCATTGTTGGTGGATTCGTTATTAATTGCGCGTCTACAAAATTCATACATCTTGCGCGTAAACAAGTCATCATAATCATCATCCGCATTATTTTTTGTACTCCGACGTTTATTTTTCGACATCGATAAATTAAATAAAATTAATTTTCAAACCACCAATTATAGTACACACACAATAGATTGTAGAAATATTTTCTCGTTTGATTTCACCTTGTTATGTACACAGAAATGTGCGCAAACGCATACGGTATTCCAAATACAAAATTTACTGTACTATTACGATTGCATTGAACTACTATACTAATGCAATTTACGACGTCCTCGACAAACATTTTGCGTTCCACGTGTTGTATAATAAGTTAGTAGAATCCGGCGAATATTCAATTAATTATTTAATTAATTCTCACTCCACTATTAATAGTTAATTATAGGTATAGCACAATATTACACCAAAATTGCTCACAAAAGTTTAATACACGCCGTATTTTACACTTACAAAAATTCCGGTTCAAACTCCCTAAACCCGTTAAGAAGAAAATTTGCAACGCGCCGTCTTATGCGTTCCAAATGTTACACCAAATTTTCACGGGGATTTTTGAAAGTGTTCTCCTAAACAACTTAGCGCTATAGGTATTCGCCACTTTATTAAAATTTAATTAATTGGTTTAACTATTAAATATAATCTCGCCGGATCCCGGTTGAGCCCCCAAATGTAAGGTTCTTAAATAATTAAACACGAGATGTTTGTTACTTGAATATTTATTTTAGACTACCTTCTATTTTTATTTTCACATTATTATTCGATAGACAGTCATGAAGCCTAACAGTAGTACAATACAAAGACAATTTTAAATTATATTTGAATCTATGAATCAGTTACAATTAACAGAGATGTATTTCAGTCACGAATCCCACATAATATGTTTATATATATATATATATATATATATATATATATATATATATATATATATATATATATATATATATATATATAAATATATATATATATATATATATATATATATATATATAAATATATATATATATATATATATATATATATATATATATATATATATATATATATATCCCCACTTCTCTGGGGCTTCGAAGGTGTTTCAATAAATTTTTTATCGTTACATATTCCTCTTCGGTGAGCATATCTATAAATATTAAATACAAAAACAATTTTAAAGATATTATATGACAGCAAACTAACTAAGCTAATCTTACCGTTAATTTGGTTAGTATAGGTTGAAAGCGAACGATTTCACATTCCATAGGTCTATACAGTTTTTCCTGCTGGTCATATTTCCTATTTAGGTAATTAAACTTGTTACAGAGTTTACCAATCGGACTTTCGTGACCTCTGTGGACGAAGTAAGTTTTCTGAAAATAATATAAAATGGTTCAAATGAATGTACAAATTGGGAACGTAAATAATTATAATAATGTACCACAGTTTCTTTTGGGAAGCACTCTACAATTTCGTCAGCAAGCGTTTTGATTTGCCAAGCTGGTGGTTTGAAATTTAAGTGCAGTAAGTAATATTCTACGATAAGGGCCGTCAAATTATTACGTTGTTTTGGATCTAGTCGGTCAAGTTTGGCGTAGAATAATTTTAAATTACTGCCGCTTTAATCATTCATATTCAAAAAATCTTAGAATGACTGAAATATCAAAATAAATACACGAAATTTAACTCAATGAATATTTTAATAAAAATCATCCATACCACATATTTCGTTTCACCAGATTCTAGCAATTTTGGTAAACTAGCTGGAGTTTGCAGATCTTCTTTATTAATACAATTGTAACAACGCGTCGCAGAAAATTCCTCGTTAAAATTAGTTTTTTTTGCCAAGCAAATAAAAAATGTTCAAATTTTATTCGGATATCTATTTCATGTTGTGAAAAAAAATTTTCTATGTGCCGATATCTGAGATATTTTAACGTTACGGCGTTCGCATCTAAATCTAGCAATACAAAAATATTATTATAATAATTATTTTATTATTAGCACCAATTAGCACCAATGAAATACGAAAGATTTATTGCCTACCCTTAAATCGCTTATAAAGACTTTCTAGCCCCCCAAGAAATCAATAGAAGCTTTAGTTCGTCCGTTACCGGCTCATTAAATTTATTTTGTAAGTTATTGAAAATCAGCTCTGTTGCTTCGCTGAATGGGGAAATGAGCATGAAGGCAAACTTTAGTTGCGATTTAATTGCAAGACTTAGAGTAATATTTCTTCTGCTACATATGTAGTTATGTTTTTCGCGTAAGATTTGAGTTCAAAGTGTTTTGACTCGTAACGGAAACAATATATATTTTTTAATGGACCGGAATATTTTATCACCATAGGATAATGAATCAGAAAGTGAAACTTTGGTTTCAAAGGTTCGTTAAATAATTTTATGTATTTTTCGTTATATTTCGATATTTTCAATTTAAAATTATTTAGCATACGGTTGTTAAACTTTGTCTGTAATGTTAAATCAACTCCACAAACTTCCAAAAGAATATCTCAACTTCATCATCAGGTGGTATTAGATCATCTAATATAAGAGGTAAGAAATGTGTAAAAGTCCATATTTTTCTAGCGGAAAACTGCAATTTTTGCCTCGTTAAATGTATTTCCTTAATATCTTTTGCTAAGTTTCCAACTTCAGTATTTCCATAAGGGAACGATGATTTTAACTTATTTAAGAACTTATTTAACTTATGCAATAACTAAGTATTTTTGCAATGTTGTAATGGCACATGCCTTCGAAAAGGTCATGCATTACGTCACAGGCAAAGTTTGTAACTACGTGAAACGATGGAATCGTATTTAAAATTGAAATAGCTTTAACACCATTTACGGGAAAACTGTTACTCTCTATATCAGCTTTTTAGTTTACTATTGAGCGAAGAAGACTAATATTCTCTTCATTTAGTGTGTGTGTGATTCTGTTTTCGTACATGTACAAAACCTACAGAAATAACCCGAAGAAAATGACATGGAAAAGCCTAGCAAACTATTCAATCCCAAATTATCTCCTAATACGATCCCCAAAATAAAATAAATATGAAACGAGCCTTCTTTGGTATTAATAATTGTACCATTTATCTCCAGATATTTATTTCTTAAACCATATTCTTTAACGAATATGGATCGTATTAGAACAGCGATTTGAATATCACGTAATTGTGATGAATGCAGTGTTGGAAAAGTATAATATATTCCTAAAATCGAATGCGTTCCTGAGTGCGATTCCAATGGATTGTTCACTTCGAAATCATCCGCAAATAAACAGAAATGGAATCAATAATTTGCCAGGGTAAAATTTTCGTTTTTCTTTCCAAAGCTTCCCTTGAACAAAATGTGACAACGTTTCCTTTTCATTTTCAAGGTTCTGCATTAATTTTAATGACCAGCTTAACGTATCGTCTTTCTCAAAAAAATTTTTAAACTGAAATTCGAATGGAAACAAAACTCCAGTTTGTTGAACTTCGTCCAAACAAGGTATACCATTATGATAAATTTCTGTAATTTTGGCATCTATTGTGAATTGAACAAAATTTTCAATATATTTCGAATCCCTCAAGTACTTTAAAAATTTGTATTCCGTATTTATAGATTGGAATTCAACCAGTAAATGTGTTAGCGCCCCTACATTTTTTTCATAATTTCACTATTAATTTCTTTATTAAGGTTATTCGTAAGGCTATCTAAATAATACTTAATTGGGGTTAAAATATAATTATTTACTAGATCTGTAACGTCTACTACATCTTTTCTGGTAAAATTATTCTTGTTGTGAAGCGTTAAAAGAAAATGAATAAATGAATTAGTAAATCCCAAATCTAAATTTAAAGGCGCGGTATTTTTAATTACTGAATGATGGTTTGAATAATGATTCAGAGCAGAAATTGCTAAAACAGGCATTGGCTCATTTTGCGATTTTTGGTGAGGAATAAGACCACAATTTGTATTGTCAGTTATATTATTTTTTGTGGTTACAGGTCTAGATCCTATAACATCATTTGATGGATTCTCTGCAACAGAACGTTTCAAATGACGCATTAGATATCTTTTAAATGAACTTATATGACTAAAACCCATCCAAACTGACCGTTTCTGGAAAATGTGGAAAGGATTATGAAATTTCGGATTTTACATGTTATATTATGTGGAGACATGCACCTCCTATTTTGGTATTAATTTATTTTTTCTCTTATTTCAATCTATTCATATAAACGAACTCTTGTATAAGAAAGACGGATGGGTGTTGTCATCAATAGAAAACAGCTTATTTTTTTATTTGGATTTGAATCATCTACCGGTCAAAAC
This sequence comes from Tipula vernalis, assembly GCA_958295665.1. Classification (NCBI taxonomy): domain Eukaryota; kingdom Metazoa; phylum Arthropoda; class Insecta; order Diptera; family Tipulidae; genus Tipula; species Tipula vernalis. Next base: position 289,094,209 of record OY282560.1, read on the forward strand.
AAACAATATACTTTGAAGATTAATTCAATATCTATCAAAAACTATCCCCAATAGTTTTATATTTTGCAAAATTTTCTAATTTTACGCGTATTTTAGATAGAAATAAAGGTAAAACTAAATTTTTTTTAACTTCCGGTCATGTAAATAACAAGCAATATTTTCATAAGTCCATACAACGGACATTCGACAAAAATTATTTCACTTTAGGACTTTTGATTTTTGTTCAACAAATTTCGTCGGCGGAAAATCGTTCAACATTTTATAAAAATATTAGCTTGTTATTTATATGGCCGACCAGCCATTTGATAAATTTTACAAGAAGTGCATACTTCAGACATTCGAGAAAAATCATTTGACTGTGGGACTTTTGATTTTTGTTCAACAAATTTCGTCGGCAGAAAATCGTACAACATTTGATGCAAATATTTGTTGTTATCTTTGTGGCTGACCTCAGGGACCAGCCATTTGATAATTTTTACATCAAGTCCATACAACGGACATTCGAGGAAAATCTTGATTCGTTTCTTTATTGAATACCAGCTGCTTGTGGCTGCTACGCGTTTCCAGTCTACATATCAGTAACTGTATAAAAAAAAGAATTATTTTGATAGACAGCCAGAACAAATATTCAGACCAACTTAAATATACATCTATTTGATTGCATGTAGTTAATTATAATAAATTATTTTTGGTTTAAAAGTTATTACATTACATATTATAATTATTTATTTACCTATCTATTTTACTAAAACTTCCGAGTAAACTACATTTTTAGTTTCGTTTGTGTCTGGAATTAAAATAAATTGGTTTTTTACACTTCCCGACCTGGGCCCCTATTTGTGAATCCGTTTCGAACAGATATTCGATTCGAATGATAGATACGTTTCGAACTTGGATTGGTATTTGTGAATTCGATCGAATATAAAAATGTACACTGCGAAAAAATGAAAAGGGAAATTTTTTTTTAATGGTTATACCTATAAGAAAAAAACAAATCTTGTTAAATTTTGACGTTTAATGTTTTGTTTTTGTGATTCGAGCGTATTTAGAGATTTCTTAAATTGATTTTAAAAGTAAATTAAATTTTAATTCCTTATGGATTCGAAAGCCGTTTATTTTTCGGATGACAGTGATCGTGAAGACAATGATGTCTCACCGCAATTATGTTTACGAATAATACGTCACAAATCAAATATATTTGTTATCTGGTATAACAAATATATTTGATTTCCAGTAAGTCAAATCATTTATCGTGATCATATTTAAAGTGTTTTTACTATTTTATGTGATTAAATTTCAGGTTTATAAAGTTATTCAGGCTGTCAAAGGATGCGGTCAAATACCTAATCAACGAATTTAATGACCATCTACCAATGCGGGCTCGATCATCGAGTACCCCAAACATTTTAAAGTTGGCGGGAGCTCTTAGGTTCTGTGCACAAGGAAGCTATCAGCAAAGCATTGGGCAAGATTATTTGGTGGGGTTGTCGCAATCATCGATATCGGTGGTTTTAAGTGAAGTGCTGACGGTTTTGGAAGAGAAAGTTTGCCCTAAATGGGTTTCATTCCGACAGACAAATAGTGATAAGGAAGCGGCAGCCAATTATTTTTATAGTCGAACCGGGTTCCCTGGCGTAATCGGTTGTGTTGATGGGACACACATCAACATCCTACGCCCAGTATAAAATGAACACCTTTATTTTAATAGAAAAGGGCACCACAGCTTGAATACTATGCTGGTAATGTATATTTACATATACATACATACTTATGTAATATAATATCCATCAACATTTACCTACTAATACTTAATTTTTTAAGGTGTGCGAACACAATACTCGTATTATGGCAGTAGACCCACGATATGGAGGTGCTTCGCATGATTCCCTTGTCTGGAATTTAAGTACATATCGGCAATATTTACAAGAGATTCATTTTCAACCTTAAATTTTCTTTCTTCTAGCCGTTCCTTTGCCTCCGTGGCTAATTTGTTTTTATTGAATTCTAAATTCATCTCTATTACTTTAATTTCTCTCTCCTTTAACAATAATTTTTTCTTTTTCAAATCATAATTTTTTTCCTTTATTCGTAAAATACGCTTCAATGTTAGGTTAGTGCCAATTAATTCTTCGCTGATTCCTGTTAATTTGGATGTAATTGTTTCATGGAATTTTTTATGATGCATTATTTGTTCTTCTAAAAGTTTATTTTTTAATTTATTTTGGTTCGCTCTATTATTTGGTATATTATTTGGAGATGGTGGCTGAATTATTTGGCGGGTGTAGTCATCCGAATCAATCATATCGTCCAACACTATGTTGGTATTATGGTGTACCGTGTTGGTTGGTGTTGTTAGTGGGATGGTCGGTACATTTAAAACAGTGTCTCCAAGTGAAATGGTGCCCGTTGTACCTATCACTGATGCTTTTAAATTTATTGTTTGTATGACAGATTCTTCAACTGTAGAGAAGGTATGTATTTTTGAAGGACCACCCCCGGTACCTCTGATGCTTTGTTGATTTTCTTTTAATTTTTTTTTTAATATTATATTTAAAATCGGCCCAAATTTTTTTCCAACCATCAGATGATCTAATAGGTGGTCCGTGGCTATTTAGATGATTTCCAATTTCATTCCATAATCTTTTAGCAGATTCCCGAGCTTCTGCTGTCGAATTGTATCCTCTTGCGAAATCGACATGTTCCTCCATAAATGACGCTAATATATCAAATTGCTGAAGTGTTGTTGTACTTTTTGTTGCCCTAAAATTTTAATGTTTAACGTGAAAATTAATGTTATATACCATATGTTATGTTATTTAATGTTTTTAAGTGAAATAATGGCAACTTTTTTAATCGCGGTCGAAAGTATACTATATAAAATGTATATGTAATTTTTTACATAAAATGTATATATATATATATATATATATATATATATATATATATATATATATATATATGTATATATATATATATATATATATATATATATATATATATATATATATACATATATATATATATGTATATATATATATATATATATATATATATATATATATATATATATATATATATATATATATATATATATATATATATATTTATTTATATATAAATGTTATATAGGTAATAACAATCGTATAATTATTCGTTGGTATCAATTTTTTTTACTTACATTTTAAAATTTTGTTTGCTTTTTCTATGGATTCGACAACAAATTTAACAACGTACAGAAATTCGTTCATGATCGTACAATTTGTCGTCGAAAACGAATTGCCAGATAAGGGAAATTTTCGTTCGTTTCATCATTATTCGTATTCGTTGTTTTTTTATACGTTTTCGAATTCACAAATACCAATCGTTCGAAAACGTCGTTCGTTTCTTCGTATTCGAATTCACAAATAGGGGCCCTGGACATTCCGACATATAATTGGCCGTGAGAAAACATTCTTTCCTCAAATCTACTCCTACATATTTGTATGTTTGTCCTTGTTACTTATTAATTGTAATTGCAAATGAAATTTTTACAGGAAATTGTAACCGTTTAAAGGAAAATGTAAATCTGTGGATATCATGGGAATGCGAGGTATGTGAGCCAATTGTCCAGATGCTGGGCCCGTGATGATGGTAGCTTCGATGTCGTTATTTCTCAACGATTTGACTTGCAGTCTTGTCCCATTACATAGATTTGGAGGATTCAGATTCCGCAATAAAATAATTGGTATTCCAACTTTCATTTTAAGGCAATGTGGTGGAAACCCTGAAGGATTTAGACTGTTCAAAAACTCTTGTGGATAGTGAACCGTGTCTTCTGTATTTATAATAGTGTCTATCGCGGAATATATTTTGAAGTCACCAAATACTTTTTTTAAAATTTCATCGTTAATTTCGTCAACAGAAGAATTTCTTGCAGATACGATAGCCCTTTCCCACATCCAAGTGTAATCTTTTTCGAATATATTGTCTGTGCCAGGATAAATGTTTAATATCAACTCACTAAGAGTTGTTACAGTCTTTCCTAACTCGCTGCCAATTTTAATTAGTCCATTTTGTTCAGGTAATTTGCCGTCGCCAAATTTTAATAATTGACCCGAAAAATTATAGCCATACCACCTCCCAAATGAGCTCTCATATTTGTCTTTAATGTAACGGTTTGAATTGAACTCCACAGAGGTGAGGATTTTAAACACGCTTTAATAATGTCCGCTCGCGTTCCTTTGGGGATTACAGGTAATGTTTGGCGAAAGTCTCCAGCAAAGACCAAGGTGACACTTCCACTGCTTTTTCTGAATTCCTAATGTCCTTCAGACTTCTGTTTACAGCTTCATTGTACACTTCCGTTGAACTTCCGTACCGGCCGTTCAAATAATTTTCGATCTCACTATAATTGTTTTCTACTGAAACAGTGGCTTGGTCCGATCCTTTGATTATATATTTATTTACATATATATTTTATTGCCTGAACCGAATGACAATACTCCACATTGATATGGGCATTAAAGCTCCTACACAATACAGGAGAATAAGGAACAATCCACCTGCTATCTATTACGGTTTGATGACCTCGGATAGTCAAAGTTAGCAGTCACTCCACCATTATTAGGGTTTCTACGACGGTATGCTGGATAACCATCGTATCCAGTTTGTGTTTCTGCAATTAAATTGCGAGGATACTTTTTACAGCAAACGCCGTTGACCATGCAAGGAGCAGCCATGTTATATGTTCTCCACACGGACCGTGTACCATGGAGAACAGGATCCATATCTCGGTTTGGTAGCTCAGCTGATATTAGAGAGTCTACTTCTTCTGGTTGTATTTTCGTTTGCAACCATAGGAGAATATGTGCATAACGTAACCCTCTTTTTTGCCACTCAATGCTGTATATAAAAGCCTTTGTGTCACCGAATATAGCATTTTGGGTTAACAATTTCATTAACTTTTTCATTTTTAAATTGAACGCTCGTGCTATGATGTCATGCCTATCAAAAGATCTTTGATTAGGAAATAGCTCCTCCTTGACCTCAGTCCATTAGCTTATTACTAAACGCATAAAACTGCATACAGGTAATTGTTTTATTACGTGGCGAATTTGTGTGTGGCATATTCAGGCTGTACCCATCTTCTCCTCTAGCAAACATTAACGGGTACTGAAAGCGTCATACGACCGATGCAATTCTGATATACGTGATAGTTTTCCGTAATGGTAGTCCAACACAGTATCCCTTGGTCCTTTATCTTCATCAACTAAAAGCACAGCGACTTCATTAGTAGTTGGAGCATTGTAGCGACCTCTAAGTTCATTTGTCGGCCGTCGTTCTGCATGTATTATGAGTTTTTAAGTGATCTGCTCCTGGATTTCTTTCAAGGTTGTACTTGAAACTTTGAACATAACGATTATGTACATGTAGCGTTTTTTTTAGTTGTGCGATCAATTCCACTTTTAGATTAGGCACTATATTTGTCTGAGCAGATAATTGGTCTTCATTCGAAAGAAAATATATTTGTATACATTCAGGACTGTTGCCTATAGGTGGGAGTTAACTTCCGATGATATGGTGTATTTGGCCTTGCACTTTGAACGTAGGCATGAAATTTCCTTCCCTAATCTCATTCGCGCCGAAGGATGTCATTTGGAATAGGGTATTATATTTTCTGATATTATTCAAGAAATGCTTACTTTGGCCGGCAGCACAACACATTCCGTTTGGTTCATTTGCCCATTTTTTTTGCATTGCATTTGTTACACAATTGGTTCATTTTTCCTATTTGGACTGCACTGTGTTGAGAATATACTCAAAGTTTGCGTTATAATGGAATGCCGATCCGACTTCATTTATGATTTCTGGATTCTGTCGGAGCTAGAAAGCCTTTCAGACCGTTAGGAACTCGATTCTCTAACACGAATCTGTGATTTTCGAATATTTTGAATGGCATGTCTTTCAGAGCACTCTGACCTCGATTCTCGAGATAGTCTTGAGGAAGTCGCTGAAGAAATTTGAGAAAAACGTACTACCCGTTCGTCCTGAGTTTCATTAAGACGTCTTAGCAGCTGAGGTATTTCTATTCAACTGAGACTTTCTTTTAGGCATTGTATCGTCCTACGGATAAATAATCTCAGGTAATAAGTATATACAAATAGTTATTGAAAATAGACTTTCTAACATGTAAAAGATTTATACTTACAAGATATACGAACGAACGAAATAAATTTAAAATGATTTCAAAACGAAAAAAATGATTCAAATATGATTTTTACTGAACTGAATGATAAAAACAAAAGAATAAACGTATCAAAAATTTTGAAAATTTAAAAACAATCGAATTGTGCAAAAGATGAATTTACATGTATTTGGCGATATCTGTTTAAGCTTATAAGATTACTGTGAAGGCCCTACTCCCGACATCTGTATTCAAATATCAACAATACAATTTTCTATGTGAAAAGTATTTAGCTTTATTTTAATTTTGTGTTTGATTTTCAGAGAGATAAGAATTGCTTCATTTACATATTTACAATTTACATGAATGTTTTTTTCCTGTTGCTTTTTAATATCGTGAAACAACAACAAAATCTTAATTTTTAATTTATTTTTTGCAAACTGAACGTTTTGTATTTTCATCGTTTTTTGAAATTTATGATTTGATAAATTTTTACATATAAATATCTCTAATAAATTTAATTAAATCAATATATATATATATATAAATATTATATTTGAAACAATTTTATTTGCATGCAACAAATAATTCAAACATACGTTAAATAATTTCTAATGTCAAAATAAATTTCGATGTCGATATAAATCGATAAAGTTTGAATTTACAATAAAAAAACAACCAAAAATACTATCGCAGCCACATTTTGGTTGTTTTTGCACTACAGTGGCTTTAACAATTTGCGAAAATTCATTGCTTTGGTAGAAAACTTGACTAATGTCGATGATAATTTCAAAAGGAGTCAAAAAACAACAACAACTACCGAAAATGAGAAAACAACAGAATTCACAGCGAAAAACTACAAAGTAAATGAAAATAAGTTATTTTTTGTCAATCACATCTAGATTAATTTTTAGCCTTCCAGCTTTATTTTAGGGCAGCTTGGGAAGTAGTCTAAATCAAAAAAACTCTAAAAATTAAAAATAATTCAAAAAAAAAATTACAAAAAAATTTCTTGTTCAAGATTCGAACTTGAGACCTTCAACGTATGAAGCAAACATCCCACAGTTAAGCTACATACTTCTTCAGAAATCTTGCAATTTTTTGTATATGTATATAATGAAATTTTCGTCAATTTGTATGAGAGGCTCATGATCTCGGGGTCCAATCATTTTAAAAATTAGCCTATAACCATCAGGAGGGAATATAATTTCGATTGGTGAAAGAATAATCCAAATTCATTGAGCAGTTTCTGAGATTACTTCAAACAAATAAACTCACACTCTCTCTTTATAATATTAGTTTAGATTAGATTAGGTAATTGCTTTCTTTATCCACATCCAGGCGTATAATTTGTATTATCAATACATATATGTAAATACGTATGCGTAACCGAGAAATTTGTTATTTTTTTTGCTATGTTCTTGTAGAAATTAGGCTTTGAGTGCAGAGAAAATAAAACGCAGTTGGTTCAAGTTAATACAGAACAAAAGAGAGTGTTTTATTTAATACAAAATGGCGACTATACATACATGCTATATGTAGCACATACAGGGTGCGTTCGTATACACAGTCATGTGTACAACACTACAACGCGACATAAGCGTAAACGTTAATTCAATTTACAACACCCCCTTAATTAATATTTATTAAGCTCTAATCCCAAAGAATTGAAACAAGAAATCATACGTCTGGATGATACAGGCTTCGTCATTGCATCGGCAATCATGGTCTCAGTTGCAATATACTGGAGGTCAACAACTCCTTGATTAACTTGATCTCGAACAAAATGATGCCTAATATCGATGTGTTTTGTTCTTCGGTGATGAGCATTACTGTTGACTAGATCGATGGCTCCCTTATTATCACAATACAATACAGTTTCTTTTGGTGCTCCAGCGAGTAATTCCTTTTCTAGATTTTTGAGCCACAATAACTCTTGAACTGCCAAAGACAAATTTAAGTATTAAGCCTCAGTTGTGGACAAAGCCACAGATTGTTGTTTTCTGGAGTTCCATGTTATTGCTCCTCCTTGCATCTTGAAATCGTATCCAGTAGTCGATTTTCTATCGTCAAAATCTCCTGCGCAATCTGAATCAGTATACCCCATAATCGATGAATCATCACTACTAAACTCCAGCTTAGCATCAGCTGTTCCCTTTATATATCTTAGAACACGTTTTGCTGCTGTCCGGTGCGCCTTCCCCGCATTGCTATTAAATCTGCTGAGCACACCAGCTGCATGACAAATATTGGGCTTCGTTACTTGTGCTGCAAACATCAAGCTTTCAACCGCGAATCGATTCATCTTGTGGCGACATAACTTTTGTCAATTTTTGATGTAGATCCAAGGGTGTAGAGACCGGCTTACAGTCCTGCATGTTGAATCTTTTCATTATCTGATTCACATAGGCCTCCTGGTCTAACCAAAGCTTTCTTTAAGCTCTATCACGTGTTATTCCTATGCCCAAGATATGTTTAGCTTCACCCATATCCTTAACTTTAAGTAACTTTAACAGGCACGATTTCAAATGTATCTTTGAATCCTGATCATTTGACAACATGAATATGTCATCGACATAAATTACAACTACAAGCATCTTATTATTGGTGACTCTGTAATATACGCATGTGTCAGCATCTGATTTTTTAGTCCAGCATCTCTTAAAACTTTATCTAGTTTTGCATTCCAAACACTGCAAGCTTGCTTTAGTCCATATATTGACTTATTTAATTTGCAGACTTTTTTGCTCGACGTTAATATATACCCTTTCGGTTGCAACATGTATATATCTTGTTTTAATTCATCTTGTAGAAAAGCCGTCACAGCATCCATCTGATCTATGTCGAGATCAAATTTCACTGCCAAAGCCATTAGAAAACGTACCGAGCTACATCTCACAACTGGTGAGTACCTTTCCTAATAATCAATGTCCTTCTTCTGCGCGTATCCTTTTATTACTAATCGAACCTTATGGCGGTCATTCGACCTTCATCATCTCTTTTGGTTTTGAAAAACTACTTACAAGCAAAAGGTTTAGTTTGGGAAGGCAGGTCTGTCAATTCCCAAGTTGCATTTTCAACTAAGGTATCATACTCCTCTTTCATTGCTGACTTCTACAATTTTGCATCCGACCTTGATAATGCTTCCTTTACTGTTACAGGCTCATTTGATTCAACTGCTTTTGATAAATACGATACAAACTCATTAAAGACCTTCGGTTTTGGAATTCTGCATGACTTTCTTAATGGCTCCAACGATCCACTCATTTCAGTTTCTGGGACGTATTCATCGTCGTCAACATCCAATACAACATCCTAATTCTCGCTAGCGTTATCACCTTCGTCCCAGTTATCGTTTAATTGTTCGACCCTTTCAGAAATGTTATTGTTGGTAACAATCGAATCCAAGCTCAATTCATGCATCGAAGACTCACTCTTATTCATCGCTTCAGCAGGCTTTGGTTGCATTTCTGCGAATGGATCAAAATAGCCTAGAACATTATTATCTTCAGTCACCTGAATTCGTTGGTTTTCCATAAATACAACATCTCGACTCTTCACGATTGTCTTCTTGACAGGATGATATACATGCGATAAGCTTTAGAGTCGTCATAATATCCAAGCATCACGCATTCTTCCGATTTGGCATGTAGCTTCTTGCGTTTCTCCTTCGGAATATGCACCATACATTTACTTCCAAAAACTTTCATATGGTTAAGACTCTGTTTTCGTCAACTCCATATTTCCTTTGGAATCTGAACTATTACTGCTCGAGATGGTGTCCGATTTGTTAAATATGCTGCTGTTGAAATTGCTTAAGCCCAAAAACTTTTCAGTAAACCAGCCTCTATTAACCTGGAACGAGCATTCTCAACAAGGGTTCTATTCATCCTTTCCTCGATGCCATTTTGTTCCGGAGAATAGGGGGGAGTTGTTTGACATCGTATTCCGCATGTTCTCAAGAAACTAAGAAAATCATTGTTCACATACTCAGTGCCATTGTTGTTTGTTTTCCTTTCAAACAAACTTTACAAGTATTAATTTTACTCGTACAAAAATTCACTTCATTTACCATATGTTTAACTTTCTTTAAAGTTTCATAGTTGAGATGCCCCAAACGTTTGTTTCACAGAACAAACTCATCGTGTTTTGCATTTACAGCCATGGACATGACAGTTTTTGACTGTGTGTTTAATCGATAAATATCACCAACTCGTGTCCCTGTAGCAATACCACTATCAGCAGAATCAATCACCTTGCATTCATCACGATTAAAAATCACTACATTTCCATGACTTTTAATCTTGCTCACCGACAATAGATTGGCACAAATATTTGGTATACCTAAGACATCCTTGACATTTACAGATGATCCTTCCAAAGACAACATCCAACTCAATGTTTCCCATTACACCAACGTTCAACTTTCCATTGTCTGCCGTGACAACTTGTGTAATCGGTGGTGTCGAGATAATTTTTAAATTGTTAGATATGTGCTGATGCACCGAGTCAAAATACCAATCATTCTCACTAACGTGATTCGACTTGTCCTGTTTACAATCCCGTTTTATATGGCCGTATTTACTGCAATTGTAGCACTTCGGTGCTTTCTTATCACTATGCTTCTAGTTTTTCGAATTTTGATGATTTTGACCCGTCTGATGCTACGAAGCATTTTGAATAAACATCGCAGATGATTTGGTGGTTTGTTTCCTTACGTCCTGAAGTAGTTTGGTTTTAATAGAATCAGCTGTTATTTTTACACCACTGCTTTCTATTCCCATTATCATGGGGTTATACTGTTCGGGCAAGCCAGTCAACAACAAAACATCAACCCACTCGTCACTCACTTGCATTCCAATTGACTTCAATTTATGCGCAGTCGTAACTATCACGTTCGCATATTCTTCCACTGAACTGCACTTTGCAAGCATTATAGTCATCAAAACGCGCAACAAATCAACACGTCTGATTAAACCAGTATCCTCAAATACCTTTTTCAAGTTGTCCCACGCCTCTTTTGAAGTTTTTGTCGCCTGCATGTGCACATTATTTATCGGATCCAGTTATCACGGAATCCCATAAATCCTCATGCTCTAAATTACACTGTACAGCAAACTTCCAAGAATCGTAATTTACGCGTCCCTTAAACTTTTCTATAAGCGGCAAAGAACTCGACGCCATGGTTTTATAATTTTTTTTAATTGTTTTATTACTATTTCTGGGCCCATAACCTGTAGAAATTAGGCTTTGTGTGCAGAGAAAATAAAACGCAGTTGGTTCAAGTTAATACAGAACAAAAGAGAGTGTTTTATTTAATACAAAATGGCGACTATACATAATGCTATATATAGCACATACAGGGTGCGTTCGTGTACACAGTCATGTGTACAACACTACAACGCGACATAAGCATAAACGTTAATTCAATTTACAACAGTTCTTCACAGGCATTGAATGTTGGCATTTGCGACATTTCGTTTAATTGGAGATTTCTGCATTTGTTGGATATTTCGGTTCTGTAATTGTATCTGAAAAGCTTGGCTATTATATTTACAATGGTTGGATTACTAACCCCCACATGGTTTCAATTTTCGTGCAATTGTGTACTGATACCTCAAACTGTGTTGTTCACAACAACCCTTATTAATATTTATATTATTTTATTGTACTTTGTTTATCACACAAAAATTGTTTCTGGTTTTATTGCATTGATACTGTAATTAGATGTAGCTTGAACAACTGCACAAATTAGTGAGACAAATTAAAGTGGTGCAGGGCATTTGTGGGTTCCAAACAATTTTTGCTTAATACAAAATTTTTAATATTCTTTAAATGTTTAAGAAACCTCAAGTTACAGGAAAACTAATTTTATAAAATTTTGAGTCCAATTGTCCTTATATTAAGTTAAAGTACTTTCTCAATGTGAACACATTTCAGTCACAAAGCTTTTACACTCCACCAATTTTAGATCATTAAAAATATTTCAGTGTGAGGCAGTATAATATTTTAAAATAATAAACCCCAAGCGTCACCTTCTCTAAAAAAAAAAAAAACATAAACTTTTAAAAAAATTGAAATTCCCAGGACCGTTCAATCAATAAATTCACATTTCTCAGAACCGATCGATTCCCATTTTTTTGTTTTTTTTGCAAAATCCCAAAATAAAAAAATCTATTTGCATCCATTATTAATTAAAACATATAGTAATAATAATAATAATAATAATAATAAAAATAAAATAAAAACAGAATAAACTGTTTCCCACAAATGAAAATTGATAAGAAAAACAAAAAATTGTTAAACAGAATTAACCATTGAACCTCCCATTTTGGAAAATTTCAAAAATTTTTATTGGATGGAACATTTTATATTTTTAAAAAAATTGTGAATATAAATTTTTTTTATTTGAAAAAAAAAAACTTTAACAATTTTTTTAATTACAAAAAAAAATTAAATAAATAAAAATATGTGTGCTATACATACTATACCAGTGTACACATAGTGTATGTAGGTAGGGTGTGATTTTAAAAAAAAAATATATTATATTGTACATTTTTATTATCATTATTAATTTTTATTTTAGAGATGGAGGATTGTTTTATTATAAAAAAAAAAAAAAAAAAATGGAAAATGTGACATCCAAAATTAATATGTACTGAGGGAGTAAGGGGCGACACAGTCCGGTTGCCAACTACAGAAAAAGCCCATGTTATAAACTCTCCCCTAATTTCACACATCGCGCCACACGCGAAAATAATCCGCAAAATTATCCTTGTACTGCTTTAATAATAAAAAATAAAAAAAATCTTAAATATAAAAAAAATAAACGAAAACAACGTTCTTGACCTTCCCGACGATAAAAAGTATAAATGAAAGCGAATTTATTTCATTTTCTCGAGAAAAATGGAAAAGTGGGTTTTACTTTTCTCTCAGCTGTTTGAATTTTTTTGTTTTGTATGTTTGTGTATAATTCTGTCGTTTTCCTTTCACGATCGATATTTATTCCACTGTTGCTGACTTATATTTTACTTGGAAAACAAAACAAAAGGTTTTTATTGTTGTTGTTCTTGTTTCGTTCGGTGTTCAGAAGAGAATAACGCTTTCTGTTCAAATACCATTAAAACCATGCTAAACACTACCAAAACCAAAACAAAAAAAAAAAGGACCAGAAACCATATACAAATATACAATATAATTTGTTTGGAGGCTTTGGCGTTGAGGATAAGCAAGGATAATCCATAATTTAAAATTTTCTAATTTACCGATTTTAATCCTCAACTCTCAAGTATTATACCAAAATGCACTAAAATATATGGCGATGGTATCAAAATTGTGTTGCCGAGGCATTATGTTAGTCCAAACCAACCAAAAATGTATTTTTATATGTAAGTATTGTCTTCGAAAGGTTGATGTCCTTGCCAAAAGTCTGTATACCGAGAAGAAACATAAAGTTGCGATATAATATTTAAGGATTCTAATTTATTTTATTTTGTGCTTCGAGAATTGATTCGAAACTTTTTTCTGTTCACTTTTTCATATTTGTATAAAGATTGTTTGCGAGTGTTTCACGGGAATTGTTTGTGTTTGGGTGTATGCTTGTGTGGGTAAAATTGTTTCCTAAATTAATGAAAATAGAAACTTTTTCTTTTTTGGAACAGGTAAATGAATATGAATTACTTTGAAAATTTTTAATTGAATAAAGCAGATTTGTGAAAATTATTTTGATGGTACAAGTTTTATTGGCACGTTTGAATATAAAAATGAATTTGCTAATTGTGACTTTATGTGAGTTTGTATATGGAATAAGGCTGTTTCCCAAACCGATACTTATTTCGTACTTATTGACTTATTTGCGGCCATCTTAAATAAGTAAGTAAAACCGTTCCAATTGATTTGAGTTACTTATTTTGACAGCGACGTCAAAACAACAGAAATTAACAAAATATTTGTTTGGTATTCAAACAATTATTTATTTAAAAATATGTATTCACACATTAGTTTAACAAAAAATACTTTACATCGCGTATTATATTGTTTCCTTTTTATTATTTTTAAATAATTACAATAGTTTTTATTTTTATTAAAGTGTTATTCACAACTTTAAAATAAAAACAAATAAAATGTTTGACAATGTTGACATATTCAATTTAGATTTTATTGCTAGAAAAGGACAGAAAATAAGTTACCTCGCCAGCTTACTTATTTGAATAAGTTAGGTTCCACAAATAAGTATCAGTTTGGGAAACAGCCTAAGAAATAGAATTTTGAGCCGTAACTATTTCATCAAAAATATGTTTAATCGATTTACTAGTATTGTTTGGTGGTTTACACTTCAAAGATAATTCTATCGATTCATTTTTCTCTATAAATCATATTAATCCTGACCATTCTATAAGGGAGTTTCATTAAAAATAAATTAAAATGTTTCAAACTGGTTGAACTGGAAGAGGTACACAGATTTGGGAACTCTACTACTTGAAGCCGACGGACATTTCATGTATAAATAAAGTATCGCAATCTCCAAATTTTTGTGACTTGAGAAAACTAACCGAACCTTTTTTGGAGGAGGTCGATTTCTAAAGGTCGGTTCTTCACTATAAAATTCACGACCAAACTGTCGCCAAATTTTTCAAAAAATTTCGTGTCCGTGAAATTTATAACTATGAAAATAAGATATGTATACGATTCCTATTTTAATTTTACATTAGTCGTTTGTGTTGGTGAGTTACAACGTTAAAACACATATTAAGTGAGGACGGCAAATTAATATTTTTTCCTTTGGAAAATGTTACCGTTCCTATTTGTTTAAATAGTTAATAGTTTCACTCTAGGTAAATAATAAGAAATCTTAAGTATCCTAGTGTTTGTTGTAAGATGTAACTAAGTTAAATTAGTAGCTTTGAGTTTTGTGTATTTGGATGAATATCAGTTTTAGTTGATGTGCTTCTTACCGCTTCTTAATATTTGAGAAGTTTTACATTCGCGGTGAATAATAAGAAATCTTAAAAATCCCAGAGTATTGTAATTTACGACTCATTTAGTTGCTTAAAACTTTTGCCACGTGTAAGTGGTGTCAAGCGGCATTCCAATCCGCCAGTCTTATCTGCAGTGTTAAAATGTTAAAATCACTAAAATAAATCTTCCCGTAAAATATAGAATTTCATATTTAAGGGGGTATTCTGGTCTAGAATTTAGAAAAAATTCATTTCTTTTTGCATATTCTTAAATTTTAAACCTTAATTAAGAATATATCATCGAGAGAAAATTTTAAAATTCATTTTAGACTTAGACTGCTGCGGCTACCAGGAACGTTTGCTCAAAACTTTAAACGAGTTTTTCTTAAAACTACTATTTTCAACACGGTTGACATAATATGTCAAGTTCTGTTTAGCCGATTTACATGAATGTGAATTTCTTCCTAAACTTTCCTAAAATAACAAAAACAACAAATTGTGCGAATGTATGTGTAAAACTACGCATTAACGAATAAATTACAGATTTTCCATTAGGTAATGGAACATTAAAACTTTTGTATTAAACCGTCTAAATATTAACATGTACTATTTTCTCAATATTCTTTTATTATTTTCATTATGATAATTTATGTTCTTAAAAATATACTAATGTTCAATATCATATGTGGATTTTCCGAACGTTTTCCGATACTTAGAAACACCGGCCCAAAATCCTAAGTATATTTTTGGGTTGATATGGACATAACCTAACAGAAAAAGGTAGTCACTTGAAAAGTTAGAGGGGCCTTGGTCGTTTAGTAATCAAAAAACCCGATATGGTAATGTTCAATATCATATGTGGATTTTCCGAACGTTTTCCGATACTTAGAAACACTGGCCCAAAATCCTAAGTATATTTTTGGGTTGGTATGGACATAACCTAACAGAAAAAGGTAGTCACTTGAAAAGTTAGAGGGGCCTTGGTCGTTTAGTAATCAAAAAACCCGATATGGTAATGTTCAATATCATATGTGGATTTTCCGAACGTTTTCCGATACTTAGAAACACTGGCCCAAAATCCTAAGTATATTTTTGGGTTGATATGGACATAACCTAACAGAAAAAGGTAGTCACTTGAAAAGTTAGAGGAGCCTTGGTCGTTTAGTAATCAAAAAACCCGATATGGTAATGTTCAATATCATATGTGGATTTTCCGAACGTTTTCCGATACTTAGAAACACCGGCCCAAAATCCTAAGTATATTTTTGGGTTGATATGGACATAACCTAACAGAAAAAGGTAGTCACTTGAAAAGTTAGAGGGGCCTTGGTCGTTTAGTAATCAAAAAACCCGATATGGTAATGTTCAATATCATATGTGGATTTTCCGAACGTTTTCCGATACTTAGAAACACTGGCCCAAAATCCTAAGTATATTTTTGGGTTGGTATGGACATAACCTAACAGAAAAAGGTAGTCACTTGAAAAGTTAGAGGGGCCTTGGTCGTTTAGTAATCAATAAACCCGATATGGTAATGTTCAATATCATATGTGGATTTTCCGAACGTTTTCCGATACTTAGAAACACCGGCCCAAAATCCTAAGTATATTTTTGGGTTGATATGGACATAACCTAACAGAAAAAGGTAGTCACTTGAAAAGTTAGAGGGGCCTTGGTCGTTTAGTAATCAAAAAACCCGATATGGTAATGTTCAATATCATATGTGGATTTTCCGAACGTTTTCCGATACTTAGAAACACCGGCCCAAAATCCTAAGTATATTTTTGGGTTGGTATGGACATAACCTAACAGAAAAAGGTAGTCACTTGAAAAGTTAGAGGGGCCTTGGTCGTTTAGTAATCAAAAAACCCGATATGGTAATGTTCAATATCATGTGTGGATTTTCCGAACGTTTTCCGATACTTAGAAACACCGGCCCAATATCCTAAGTATATTTTTGGGTTGGTATGGACATAACCTAACAGAAAAAGGTAGTCACTTGAAAAGTTAGAGGGGCCTTGGTCGTTTAGTAATCAAAAAACCCGATATGGTAATGTTCAATATCATATGTGGATTTTCCGAACGTTTTCCGATACTTAGAAACACCGGCCCAAAATCCTAAGTATATTTTTGGGTTGATATGGACATAACCTAACAGAAAAAGGTAGTCACTTGAAAAGTTAGAGGGGCCTTGGTCGTTTAGTAATCAAAAAACCCGATATGGTAATGTTCAATATCATATGTGGATTTTCCGAACGTTTTCCGATACTTAGAAACACCGGCCCAAAATCCTAAGTATATTTTTGGGTTGATATGGACATAACCTAACAGAAAAAGGTAGTCACTTGAAAAGTTAGAGGGGCCTTGGTCGTTTAGTAATCAAAAAACCCGATATGGTAATGTTCAATATCATATGTGGATTTTCCGAACGTTTTCCGATACTTAGAAACACCGGCCCAAAATCCTAAGTATATTTTTGGGTTGATATGGACATAACCTAACAGAAAAAGGTAGTCACTTGAAAAGTTAGAGGGGCCTTGGTCGTTTAGTAATCAAAAAACCCGATATGGTAATGTTCAATATCATATGTGGATTTTCCGAACGTTTTCCGATACTTAGAAACACCGGCCCAAAATCCTAAGTATATTTTTGGGTTGGTATGGACATAACCTAACAGAAAAAGGTAGTCACTTGAAAAGTTAGAGGGGCCTTGGTCGTTTAGTAATCAAAAAACCCGATATGGTAATGTTCAATATCATATGTGGATTTTCCGAACGTTTTCCGATACTTAGAAACACCGGCCCAAAATCCTAAGTATATTTTTGGGTTGATATGGACATAACCTAACAGAAAAAGGTAGTCACTTGAAAAGTTAGAGGGGCCTTGGTCGTTTAGTAATCAAAAAACCCGATATGGTAATGTTCAATATCATATGTGGATTTTCCGAACGTTTTCCGATACTTAGAAACACCGGCCCAAAATCCTAAGTATATTTTTGGGTTGATATGGACATAACCTAACAGAAAAAGGTAGTCACTTGAAAAGTTAGAGGGGCCTTGGTCGTTTAGTAATCAAAAAACCCGATATGGTAATGTTCAATATCATATGTGGATTTTCCGAACGTTTTCCGATACTTAGAAACACTGGCCCAAAATCCTAAGTATATTTTTGGGTTGGTATGGACATAACCTAACAGAAAAAGGTAGTCACTTGAAAAGTTAGAGGGGCCTTGGTCGTTTAGTAATCAAAAAACCCGATATGGTAATGTTCAATATCATATGTGGATTTTCCGAACGTTTTCCGATACTTAGAAACACTGGCCCAAAATCCTATGTATATTTTTGGGTTGGTATGGACATAACCTAACAGAAAAAGGTAGTCACTTGAAAAGTTAGAGGGGCCTTGGTCGTTTAGTAATCAAAAAACCCGATATACTAATGTTCAATATCATATGTGGATTTTCCGAACGTTTTCCGATACTTAGAAACACCGGCCCAAAATCCTAAGTATATTTTTGGGTTGATATGGACATAACCTAACAGAAAAAGGTAGTCACTTGAAAAGTTAGAGGGGCCTTGGTCGTTTAGTAATCAAAAAACCCGATATGGTAATGTTCAATATCATATGTGGATTTTCCGAACGTTTTCCGATACTTAGAAACACTGGCCCAAAATCCTAAGTATATTTTTGGGTTGGTATGGACATAACCTAACAGAAAAAGGTAGTCACTTGAAAAGTTAGAGGGGCCTTGGTCGTTTAGTAATCAAAAAACCCGATATGGTAATGTTCAATATCATATGTGGATTTTCCGAACGTTTTCCGATACTTAGAAACACTGGCCCAAAATCCTAAGTATATTTTTGGGTTGATATGGACATAACCTAACAGAAAAAGGTAGTCACTTGAAAAGTTAGAGGGGCCTTGGTCGTTTAGTAATCAAAAAACCCGATATGGTAATGTTCAATATCATATGTGGATTTTCCGAACGTTTTCCGATACTTAGAAACACCGGCCCAAAATCCTAAGTATATTTTTGGGTTGATATGGACATAACCTAACAGAAAAAGGTAGTCACTTGAAAAGTTAGAGGGGCCTTGGTCGTTTAGTAATCAAAAAACCCGATATGGTAATGTTCAATATCATATGTGGATTTTCCGAACGTTTTCCGATACTTAGAAACACTGGCCCAAAATCCTAAGTATATTTTTGGGTTGGTATGGACATAACCTAACAGAAAAAGGTAGTCACTTGAAAAGTTAGAGGGGCCTTGGTCGTTTAGTAATCAATAAACCCGATATGGTAATGTTCAATATCATATGTGGATTTTCCGAACGTTTTCCGATACTTAGAAACACCGGCCCAAAATCCTAAGTATATTTTTGGGTTGATATGGACATAACCTAACAGAAAAAGGTAGTCACTTGAAAAGTTAGAGGGGCCTTGGTCGTTTAGTAATCAGAAAACCCGATATGGTAATGTTCAATATCATATGTGGATTTTCCGAACGTTTTCCGATACTTAGAAACACCGGCCCAAAATCCTAAGTATATTTTTGGGTTGGTATGGACATAACCTAACAGAAAAAGGTAGTCACTTGAAAAGTTAGAGGGGCCTTGGTCGTTTAGTAATCAAAAAACCCGATATGGTAATGTTCAATATCATGTGTGGATTTTCCGAACGTTTTCCGATACTTAGAAACACCGGCCCAAAATCCTAAGTATATTTTTGGGTTGGTATGGACATAACCTAACAGAAAAAGGTAGTCACTTGAAAAGTTAGAGGGGCCTTGGTCGTTTAGTAATCAAAAAACCCGATATGGTAATGTTCAATATCATATGTGGATTTTCCGAACGTTTTCCGATACTTAGAAACACCGGCCCAAAATCCTAAGTATATTTTTGGGTTGATATGGACATAACCTAACAGAAAAAGGTAGTCACTTGAAAAGTTAGAGGGGCCTTGGTCGTTTAGTAATCAAAAAACCCGATATGGTAATGTTCAATATCATATGTGGATTTTCCGAACGTTTTCCGATACTTAGAAACACCGGCCCAAAATCCTAAGTATATTTTTGGGTTGATATGGACATAACCTAACAGAAAAAGGTAGTCACTTGAAAAGTTAGAGGGGCCTTGGTCGTTTAGTAATCAAAAAACCCGATATGGTAATGTTCAATATCATATGTGGATTTTCCGAACGTTTTCCGATACTTAGAAACACCGGCCCAAAATCCTAAGTATATTTTTGGGTTGATATGGACATAACCTAACAGAAAAAGGTAGTCACTTGAAAAGTTAGAGGGGCCTTGGTCGTTTAGTAATCAAAAAACCCGATATGGTAATGTTCAATATCATATGTGGATTTTCCGAACGTTTTCCGATACTTAGAAACACCGGCCCAAAATCCTAAGTATATTTTTGGGTTGGTATGGACATAACCTAACAGAAAAAGGTAGTCACTTGAAAAGTTAGAGGGGCCTTGGTCGTTTAGTAATCAAAAAACCCGATATGGTAATGTTCAATATCATATGTGGATTTTCCGAACGTTTTCCGATACTTAGAAACACCGGCCCAAAATCCTAAGTATATTTTTGGGTTGATATGGACATAACCTAACAGAAAAAGGTAGTCACTTGAAAAGTTAGAGGGGCCTTGGTCGTTTAGTAATCAAAAAACCCGATATGGTAATGTTCAATATCATATGTGGATTTTCCGAACGTTTTCCGATACTTAGAAACACCGGCCCAAAATCCTAAGTATATTTTTGGGTTGATATGGACATAACCTAACAGAAAAAGGTAGTCACTTGAAAAGTTAGAGGGGCCTTGGTCGTTTAGTAATCAAAAAACCCGATATGGTAATGTTCAATATCATATGTGGATTTTCCGAACGTTTTCCGATACTTAGAAACACTGGCCCAAAATCCTAAGTATATTTTTGGGTTGGTATGGACATAACCTAACAGAAAAAGGTAGTCACTTGAAAAGTTAGAGGGGCCTTGGTCGTTTAGTAATCAAAAAACCCGATATGGTAATGTTCAATATCATATGTGGATTTTCCGAACGTTTTCCGATACTTAGAAACACCGGCCCAAAATCCTAAGTATATTTTTGGGTTGATATGGACATAACCTAACAGAAAAAGGTAGTCACTTGAAAAGTTAGAGGGGCCTTGGTCGTTTAGTAATCAAAAAACCCGATATGGTAATGTTCAATATCATATGTGGATTTTCCGAACGTTTTCCGATACTTAGAAACACCGGCCCAAAATCCTAAGTATATTTTTGGGTTGGTATGGACATAACCTAACAGAAAAAGGTAGTCACTTGAAAAGTTAGAGGGGCCTTGGTCGTTTAGTAATCAAAAAACCCGATATGGTACTGTTCAATATCATATGTGGATTTTCCGAACGTTTTCCGATACTTAGAAACACTGGCCCAAAATCCTAAGTATATTTTTGGGTTGGTATTGACATAACCTAACAGAAAAAGGTAGTCACTTGAAAAGTTAGAGGGGCCTTGGTCGTTTAGTAATCAAAAAACCCGATATGGTAATGTTCAATATCATATGTGGATTTTCCGAACGTTTTCCGATACTTAGAAACACCGGCCCAAAATCCTAAGTATATTTTTGGGTTGATATGGACATAACCTAACAGAAAAAGGTAGTCACTTGAAAAGTTAGAGGGGCCTTGGTCGTTTAGTAATCAAAAAACCCGATATGGTAATGTTCAATATCATATGTGGATTTTCCGAACGTTTTCCGATACTTAGAAACACCGGCCCAAAATCCTAAGTATATTTTTGGGTTGGTATGGACATAACCTAACAGAAAAAGGTAGTCACTTAAAAAGTTAGAGGGGCCTTGGTCGTTTAGTAATCAAAAAACCCGATATGGTAATGTTCAATATCATATGTGGATTTTCCGAACGTTTTCCGATACTTAGAAACACCGGCCCAAAATCCTAAGTATATTTTTGGGTTGGTATGGACATAACCTAACAGAAAAAGGTAGTCACTTGAAAAGTTAGAGGGGCCTTGGTCGTTTAGTAATCAAAAAACCCGATATGGTAATGTTCAATATCATATGTGGATTTTCCGAACGTTTTCCGATACTTAGAAACACCGGCCCAAAATCCTAAGTATATTTTTGGGTTGATATGGACATAACCTAACAGAAAAAGGTAGTCACTTGAAAAGTTAGAGGGGCCTTGGTCGTTTAGTAATCAAAAAACCCGATATGGTAATGTTCAATATCATATGTGGATTTTCCGAACGTTTTCCGATACTTAGAAACACCGGCCCAAAATCCTAAGTATATTTTTGGGTTGATATGGACATAACCTAACAGAAAAAGGTAGTCACTTGAAAAGTTAGAGGGGCCTTGGTCGTTTAGTAATCAAAAAACCCGATATGGTAATGTTCAATATCATATGTGGATTTTCCGAACGTTTTCCGATACTTAGAAACACCGGCCCAAAATCCTAAGTATATTTTTGGGTTGATATGGACATAACCTAACAGAAAAAGGTAGTCACTTGAAAAGTTAGAGGGGCCTTGGTCGTTTAGTAATCAAAAAACCCGATATGGTAATGTTCAATATCATATGTGGATTTTCCGAACGTTTTCCGATACTTAGAAACACTGGCCCAAAATCCTAAGTATATTTTTGGGTTGGTATGGACATAACCTAACAGAAAAAGGTAGTCACTTGAAAAGTTAGAGGGGCCTTGGTCGTTTAGTAATCAAAAAACCCGATATGGTAATGTTCAATATCATATGTGGATTTTCCGAACGTTTTCCGATACTTAGAAACACCGGCCCAAAATCCTAAGTATATTTTTGGGTTGATATGGACATAACCTAACAGAAAAAGGTAGTCACTTGAAAAGTTAGAGGGGCCTTGGTCGTTTAGTAATCAAAAAACCCGATATGGTAATGTTCAATATCATATGTGGATTTTCCGAACGTTTTCCGATACTTAGAAACACCGGCCCAAAATCCTAAGTATATTTTTGGGTTGGTATGGACATAACCTAACAGAAAAAGGTAGTCACTTGAAAAGTTAGAGGGGCCTTGGTCGTTTAGTAATCAAAAAACCCGATATGGTAATGTTCAATATCATATGTGGATTTTCCGAACGTTTTCCGATACTTAGAAACACCGGCCCAAAATCCTAAGTATATTTTTGGGTTGATATGGACATAACCTAACAGAAAAAGGTAGTCACTTGAAAAGTTAGAGGGGCCTTGGTCGTTTAGTAATCAAAAAACCCGATATGGTAATGTTCAATATCATATGTGGATTTTCCGAACGTTTTCCGATACTTAGAAACACCGGCCCAAAATCCTAAGTATATTTTTGGGTTGATATGGACATAACCTAACAGAAAAAGGTAGTCACTTGAAAAGTTAGAGGGGCCTTGGTCGTTTAGTAATCAAAAAACCCGATATGGTAATGTTCAATATCATATGTGGATTTTCCGAACGTTTTCCGATACTTAGAAACACCGGCCCAAAATCCTAAGTATATTTTTGGGTTGATATGGACATAACCTAACAGAAAAAGGTAGTCACTTGAAAAGTTAGAGGGGCCTTGGTCGTTTAGTAATCAAAAAACCCGATATGGTAATGTTCAATATCATATGTGGATTTTCCGAACGTTTTCCGATACTTAGAAACACTGGCCCAAAATCCTAAGTATATTTTTGGGTTGGTATGGACATAACCTAACAGAAAAAGGTAGTCACTTGAAAAGTTAGAGGGGCCTTGGTCGTTTAGTAATCAAAAAACCCGATATGGTAATGTTCAATATCATATGTGGATTTTCCGAACGTTTTCCGATACTTAGAAACACCGGCCCAAAATCCTAAGTATATTTTTGGGTTGATATGGACATAACCTAACAGAAAAAGGTAGTCACTTGAAAAGTTAGAGGGGCCTTGGTCGTTTAGTAATCAAAAAACCCGATATGGTAATGTTCAATATCATATGTGGATTTTCCGAACGTTTTCCGATACTTAGAAACACCGGCCCAAAATCCTAAGTATATTTTTGGGTTGGTATGGACATAACCTAACAGAAAAAGGTAGTCACTTGAAAAGTTAGAGGGGCCTTGGTCGTTTAGTAATCAAAAAACCCGATATGGTAATGTTCAATATCATATGTGGATTTTCCGAACGTTTTCCGATACTTAGAAACACTGGCCCAAAATCCTAAGTATATTTTTGGGTTGGTATTGACATAACCTAACAGAAAAAGGTAGTCACTTGAAAAGTTAGAGGGGCCTTGGTCGTTTAGTAATCAAAAAACCCGATATGGTAATGTTCAATATCATATGTGGATTTTCCGAACGTTTTCCGATACTTAGAAACACCGGCCCAAAATCCTAAGTATATTTTTGGGTTGGTATGGACATAACCTAACAGAAAAAGGTAGTCACTTGAAAAGTTAGAGGGGCCTTGGTCGTTTAGTAATCAAAAAACCCGATATGGTAATGTTCAATATCATATGTGGATTTTCCGAACGTTTTCCGATACTTAGAAACACCGGCCCAAAATCCTAAGTATATTTTTGGGTTGATATGGACATAACCTAACAGAAAAAGGTAGTCACTTGAAAAGTTAGAGGGGCCTTGGTCGTTTAGTAATCAAAAAACCCGATATGGTAATGTTCAATATCATATGTGGATTTTCCGAACGTTTTCCGATACTTAGAAACACCGGCCCAAAATCCTAAGTATATTTTTGGGTTGATATGGACATAACCTAACAGAAAAAGGTAGTCACTTGAAAAGTTAGAGGGGCCTTGGTCGTTTAGTAATCAAAAAACCCGATATGGTAATGTTCAATATCATATGTGGATTTTCCGAACGTTTTCCGATACTTAGAAACACCGGCCCAAAATCCTAAGTATATTTTTGGGTTGATATGGACATAACCTAACAGAAAAAGGTAGTCACTTGAAAAGTTAGAGGGGCCTTGGTCGTTTAGTAATCAAAAAACCCGATATGGTAATGTTCAATATCATATGTGGATTTTCCGAACGTTTTCCGATACTTAGAAACACCGGCCCAAAATCCTAAGTATATTTTTGGGTTGATATGGACATAACCTAACAGAAAAAGGTAGTCACTTGAAAAGTTAGAGGGGCCTTGGTCGTTTAGTAATCAAAAAACCCGATATGGTAATGTTCAATATCATATGTGGATTTTCCGAACGTTTTCCGATACTTAGAAACACCGGCCCAAAATCCTAAGTATATTTTTGGGTTGATATGGACATAACCTAACAGAAAAAGGTAGTCACTTGAAAAGTTAGAGGGGCCTTGGTCGTTTAGTAATCAAAAAACCCGATATGGTAATGTTCAATATCATATGTGGATTTTCCGAACGTTTTCCGATACTTAGAAACACCGGCCCAAAATCCTAAGTATATTTTTGGGTTGATATGGACATAACCTAACAGAAAAAGGTAGTCACTTGAAAAGTTAGAGGGGCCTTGGTCGTTTAGTAATCAAAAAACCCGATATGGTAATGTTCAATATCATATGAGGATTTTCCGAACGTTTTCCGATACTTAGAAACACCGGCCCAAAATCCTAAGTATATTTTTGGGTTGGTATGGACATAACCCAACAGAAAAAAGTAGTCACTTGAAAAGTTAGAGGGGTTTTGGTCGTTTAGTAAGTAAAATTTTGAGCACGGTCTGTGAACCAGTTTATTGTTTACAGCAATTGGTTCAGTCAGTCGACCTCATTAGTGCAATGTGATTTTTACGATGAACGAAATTATTTAACAAAGAATTTGCCTTAAATTTTGTTTTGCAAACGAAATTTCTTGTGCTGATGCGAAAAAAGTGATCCGAATTATGGGAAAAAAACTGGTGGATTTTTCACGAGGATAACGCGCGATCACACCGAGCTACGATTGTAGAATATAAGGCCAACAACTCAATAAATAGCATCGATCAACCACCACATTCGCCTGATTTAATACCAGGTGACTTTTTTCTGTTTCCCAAACTCAAATTGTTACTCTGTGGTACCCGTTTTGACTTTGTGATTTTTTCGTAATAGCAATCAAATGGTGGATCCAGTACGATTATCGGTTAATCCGAACAAAATATAAAATGGTCACAAATACATTTAAATATATTACGAGTTAGGAAAAACTTCACAAGATTGCGCAAAAACGTGAAGTTTTTCCTAAACTATCCTAATTTTTTTTTTTTTTTTAGGAAAGTTTAGGATAAAGTTCACGTGAATCGATTTACTTAAAATTTTGTACCAACCTTCAATGGAAACTGTCTATCGCCCCTACCACTTTTGGATCAAAATTATTTGTTTTACTATTTTATAAAATTAAAAAAGAAGGAAAACCCATTACAGGATGTAACCGCATTACCGGCATCTCAACAATAAGCGTATTTTGTTGACCAAAATTTAATTCGAATTATTTTGGGTTAATTTTTTTTCCAAGAAAATAGCCAATTTGTTTTAATTGACAAAAGCCAACCTTTCGAAATAAAATATAAATTTACTATGTATTATGGCTCTAGTGGCAGGTATCATAACCAGGAATTAGAATTATGTTTAATTAAACCCAATTTTTTTTTGGGTTAATGTTATTCTTGCGGGGATTTATTATATGCAATTGTTGTTGTAAATTTGTCAAGGAAATACGCTAAATGTCGTCTTTCAATATGCATTTTCATTTACTCAATTTTGAAAGTACATATCTAGTATTCTATGACTTATATTTAACAAATTTTGAAAGTATCTAGTATTCTATGACTTTTATTGTTTTAGTTTTTTACGTGAATGTGTTATGAAGGGAATCTTTACGCCTCTATAACTTTGGAATCCAGCCACCTAGAGATCTTAGCGATATCTTGTTTTTCTTATATGATCAAGGTCTATTGGTCTGTCTTTGTTTCATGAAAATCGAATGAGTACTTTTCGAATTACTATTTGTTAACAGATATCAACAGCGAGGATATAAGGCATCTCTCTCGCTCTAGCGTTTTGCTTGAGTTGAGATGCCTAAAATTATGAAAAAGTCGAGAAATGCGATTTTTTAGACATTTTCCGAGATAAAAATTCCATTTTCTCTTTGGTCCCCCATAGCGATATTCTTTCTTAAGAATCTTTATTTTTTAATTTTGTTTCAGATGACCAGAAGGGTTGAAATCTTGTCAGCCAGCATATTCTTCTTTTACCCTCAAGTTTACCAACTTATAACTGATTTAATTTTAATTTATTTTATTCAAATTTTTTTTTGTATATTTTTAAAATAAATACACATATTGTAAAAGGATGAATGGTAGTGGGTATTGCGAAAAAAATTGTAAACACTGTACAGTTTTGAGAAACAACTAATGCATTATGGATTGGTGTGAAGGATCGATTTAATGCTGCTGGACCTCCAGAAAAATCTGTTGATAGTTGGAAAAAAGTAAGTGTTTATGGTGGTAATTGATTTTATTGATTGATTTCAATGTACGATCAAGCATTAAGCAAGTCTCCCGTATTATAAATGCGAATACCACACCACTATACCCATGTTACAACACGATACCATAGCTCTCCCTCACCAAGGAAATATGTACTATCATACTCAGCTTTTCATGAAGCCAAACACAGCAATATTCACTCCGTAAATAAAGGCGCCACATCGATAACCACATAAGTCTAATAGTGTGATATCCGCCCCTGGCCAGGCAGCCATCGTACACCTTTTTACATATAACAAAATCGAGAAATGAGAAAGGAATGTTAGTCAGTACAGACTCGGCCTGGTTACGGACACCTAATAAAGCCGATAGTTAGTGTTTTATGACAGCACAATGATAACACAATTAAAATATAAATAATAAAACGTTGGAACCTGATCGATCTGAAATAATATCTTAAACTAGAATTTATATTTAAATAATACTCCAAATTTCGATTAACAAAATTGATGATAAAATATGTTTTGATGTTCTTCTGAAACAAAAAAACAAATTAGTTATTTATTTCTACTCTCACTTAGTCCAACCGCTCTATAATATTAGCTTTCAACAATTAAGAGAAATATTAAAACAGCAATAAATATAATCTAATCTAAATTCAAATGTAAAGATGTTCCTATCCCTAAAAATAACATTATCATTTATTAATCATAATTCAATTCTAAGCCTTAAGGCATTAATACAGAACAATTACACTATGGATCAATTATATTAAATTCTTCTTTCTCCAGCATACCCCATCTGAAATAAAATTTTGAACCATAAGTACCCTCCAACTAGTTCTGATAGATGTCTCACTACGTAATGTTGACTATACATAAAATAAAATTATATTAATTAGTACAGACTATTTGTTATTTATAAATTTTCTAATTAGATATGTTACTTACATTAATAGTTTGAAATAAATTGCCAAAATGCAACACCAGAATCAGTATACGTTTCATTGTTACAAGTCTTTCGCGTTTTATTTCGGTTCAGAGTACAATTCTGAATGAGCTCGCCAAACTGAAGCAAATTGATTTTATTGATTTCTGTGTTGTGAATGTATGCCAATTTTCATATAAGTTATGTAATGGGTAATTTAATTGTTGGTTTTAGAACATTTATTGTTTAACCAACGTGATACGACAAAACTTGAAAATTTAGCTAAACTTGATAATTAAACGTTTAAAACATTTATATAAATTGTTAAATGTAATCAGTCAATTGAAATAATTTTACTCGACAAATTGTAGATTTAGATCTATACTGGAACATCAAGTAATAAATAAATGCGGAATTTCAAAACAGCTTTTACCTACATGTGCGTGGCTTGAAATTGGTATGACCTTTTGAAAGCTTATCCCGATTTTATCAGCAGATACATCTGGGCTAATACTAGCAAATTCGTTGGACCATTTTTGAATCCATTTTATCCCATCCTCTTGTTCCGATATTTGGGGATGAGCTTATTGCATTTTTGCTTTTGGTTGGATTAGGCGTCAGTTTATTATTGAATCTAACGAGGTACATATAATCTTTACAGGTTCAAATAAATATTTCATTTTTAAATTTCCATTTTATCGGTTAAAATTTAGAAATACCGTAGCTTTAACCAAATGCTGCTCTAGATTTGGAAAAATCGGTATAATTTTCTTTGTTTTAGTCTTAAATTAATAATTCACGAACCTGAACTACTACAAGTCATTTTGTAGAACTGAAACCTGGTACATCCACCCCCTAACAGGAGATTACATGACTTAGGCCATTCTCCGTGGCTTTTAGAATAAACTTTACTCAGAAATAATAAATAATTTAGCTTTATGATTCCGACCGATGCATTAAAGAAAACATAAGCGCAGACATTTTTTATGCAAATGTCAAAATATTGAATGGAAGAAATAAAAACATTATTTGCTTCCGACATTAAAACATTGTTGAGTGCTCATGTTAGCAATACTCCTAATTCTATAAAAATATTGGAAACTTTTGTCGCTATAATTCGTTATCCCAAATTCATCAATTACCCAAGTATGCTAAAGGTGTGGAGGAAAGGACTTGAATTTCTTTAATGACACGCAATTAGACGTTTCACTCATCTGGCGGCCACACGGCCATAAAGAAAGCAGAAGAATGTATGAAATGATTTTCCACTTTACATAGCATTTTACAAAGTGCGTGCGCATTGAAATTTCGCATCGAAATTGTTAGAACAGTTATAAAAGATGAACGGCTTCCTTCAATGTGAGGCGCACAAGTACATATGATAATAATCATAGGAACAGGAAATTCGAAGTATAAGACTAGTTCTTGAACTCTTGCCAAAATCACCCACCACAAACTATTCTTAGTGTCACGAAAAAAAGAACGAGAAAGTTAATGGAATATTAACTGTAGCAGGTTACTAAACATAGTTACGTAAAATTATTAAAGCGTATACAAATAGTGAAAAATAAATTAAAATAAAAAATAATCACATTTTTCCCCTGAAGTCAGTACTCGAATAGTGAAAAAATAAAATAAAAATCAACCAACAGCTTAATGAACGGAAGAAACCGATACTGCTGTAGCATCAGTAAAAAGCATGAGCGTACTACGATTCAAGAGTCGATCGACAATCGCTGTCCGTAGTGCGTTTTCGTTTTTTCATTTGATAAAAACAATACGAAAAAGGAAAAGGCAACACAGATTCGTGTCGACTGTCGATCGACTCAACAATCACAATAGAGGTGAATATTAAATTGGTGAGTACAATTGATACAATAATAATTCCCCGTTGTATTCCTAGAACATTAGTGTTGGTTTTGATTTAATGAATAAAAATAAAAATTTTACACAATTCATCATCACACACATGTATGTATGTATTCCAATACGTGTGATGATAAAATACCTGTATAACGATAACCGAGAGTACCGTTAATTTTGTGTTTTGAACACGTTTGCTCACGTTTTCCTTGTTCTTAAATACAAAATAGTCCTCCAAATAAACATAAAAAATAATTTTATCACTCACAAAAACAAAACACCGCTCACAATCAAAACTATTTATATACATATATAGTTACATGCACAAGATAAAGCTGACTGCATTCCATTTCCACCATGCAAATGCAACATCAGCAAAAACAATAAAGTTGAAACCTTTGAACAAACGATACCGGATGAAAAATATCGTATGATAATATTTTGATAACATAGCATTAATTGTTGTATAGAATAAAAATTAAATGTTAAAATAGTTAGTTCTAGTTTACTCGTGTTTAGTTTAATATCTTAATAAATAAATTGTAAGAAAATTATTAAATAAATATTTTTTTATTTAAATCACGGTATTCTGACTCGTAATTGGCGCAGCCGTCCGGGCGAAAGTTTTGTTCTAAAATTGTAGTGAAAGTGCAAGTGAACAAACATTCTGTGTAGTGAAAACAGTGCTATAAGTAGCGAATAAAAACTACTTTGCAGTGATTCCGTCTGAATGAATTTTCTCTTGGTTGTGTGGAAATTCTGTAGTTGCTAGAAAGTTTTCTAAACGGAGTAGAATATACTCGCTTGATTGGGAATCGTTGAACACGGAGTACAATATACTCGCTCGATCAAGAATCGTTTTTAAAAAACCCACGTAAGTTACGATAGAAGAGACGCACACTCAGTGAAAATTTTCTTTTGACATCCTGGGCTAAAGGTATTACCACCCAAAGGACTTGTGTATCACGCCGAACACACTACATAGCATACTTTCGGTACCCGCTGTCATCTACACCACGACTACACACAAATAAAAAATTTTCAGGTAAGGCAGGCCACACACGTACAGTTTTAACTGACAGTTTTAACTGTACAGTTAAAACTGTCAGTTTAAACTATACGTGTGTGGGTATTTCAGTTCAGTTAAACTTAACTGTACAGTTTAACTGAGAACTTTAAAATTTTTATATTTTTAACTGAAACGATTAACTGAACTGAACGTGTGTGGTGGTTTAACTGCACAGTTCTCAGTTTTGTGTCGAAATTTTGAGATGAGAGGACATTTCATATAATAATTAAAACAATGAATTATACGAAACTAGTTCGACTATTTATATAATTTTCATGCAAAGGCTAGATGCTATAGAAAGGCCTAAACGATGCAAAGATTTATATTGTATCAGACAGCCAATCGGCCTAAAAGGCTCTTAGGTCTTGTACCGTCGAGTCAAGGCTGGTATGGGATTGTCTGAAGATTATTAAACATCTGGCAGACTCAAATAAGGTAACACTTATGTGGGTGCCAGGGCATACTGGAATCGAAGGAAACGAGGCAACTGATGGCCTCGCCCGTGAGGGTTCTGCCTCTCCATTTATTGGACCAGAACCTTTCTGCGGTGTCACTAAGGGACGCCTTAGAGCAGCGGTAAAACGCTGGAAGGATCTTCAAAAGTCCTCCTACTGGCGCAGAATTCCAGGTTTACGAAAGGCGAAGAAATGTATATCACCTTCGTCTGTCAGGGTTAAGGAGTGTCTTGAACTTAGGAAACCTGAGTTGGGGCTGCTTACTGGCTTCCTCACAGGTCATGTCCCCTTAAGGTATCACCTTAACAAGATGGGCCTAAGTACGACAGATTGATGCCGCTTCTGCGATCTGGAAGCGGAATCAGTGGAACATGTTCTGTGCCAATGTCCAGCCATTTTCCAGCAAAGACTTCAACATCTAGGAAAGAGAACAATGTGGGTGTTTGTTATAGTATGCATCTTGTACCAGTCAGTAGTATTATCAGATTCATTAAGAGCCTGAATCTAGTGATTCTTCTTCACTTAATTCTTTTAATAAATTTGTAGGGGAAGTTAAATTTCATTTTTGAAGCCAATTCTTGCACCACTTTTTAGAATTATTTTTATTTAATTTTTTTAATATTAAAAAAACCACACCGAGAACAGGCAAATCAGACAGCCAATCGGCCTAAAAGGCTCTTAGGTCTTGTACCGTCGAGTCAAGGCTGGTATGGGATTGTCTGAAGATTATTAAACATCTGGCAGACTCAAATAAGGTAACACTTATGTGGGTGCCAGGGCATACTGGAATCGAAGGAAACGAGGCAACTGATGGCCTCGCCCGTGAGGGTTCTGCCTCTCCATTTATTGGACCAGAACCTTTCTGCGGTGTCACTAAGGGACGCCTTAGAGCAGCGGTAAAACGCTGGAAGGATCTTCAAAAGTCCTCCTACTGGCGCAGAATTCCAGGTTTACGAAAGGCGAAGAAATGTATATCACCTTCGTCTGTCAGGGTTAAGGAGTGTCTTGAACTTAGGAAACCTGAGTTGGGGCTGCTTACTGGCTTCCTCACAGGTCATGTCCCCTTAAGGTATCACCTTAACAAGATGGGCCTAAGTACGACAGATTGATGCCGCTTCTGCGATCTGGAAGCGGAATCAGTGGAACATGTTCTGTGCCAATGTCCAGCCATTTTCCAGCAAAGACTTCAACATCTAGGAAAGAGAACAATGTGGGTGTTTGTTATAGTATGCATCTTGTACCAGTCAGTAGTATTATCAGATTCATTAAGAGCCTGAATCTAGTGATTCTTCTTCACTTAATTCTTTTAATAAATTTGTAGGGGAAGTTAAATTTCATTTTTGAAGCCAATTCTTGCACCACTTTTTAGAATTATTTTTATTTAATTTTTTTAATATTAAAAAAACCACACCGAGAACAGGCAAATCGTTCCGCTCATTCAAATCCATGATAATAACTAAAGGATTAGACTGAACGTGTGTGTGCATTTCAGTTCACAGTTAAAACTGACAATTATAACTGCACAGTTAAAACTGTCAGTTAAAACTGTACGTGTGTGGCCTGCCTTAGAATTCTTTAATATTTTTTTTTTGTAAATTTGTATTGTATCATGTACTACTAGATAGGCGTGCACAGAACCCAATTGTCAATTTGCATTTTTTTTTATTATTGTGTTTTGTTTAAAAAAAAACAAACTTCTTACCGCCACGCTATTGCGCACTACTAGATAGACGCAACAGCCGGTGCTACTACCATCGCATACTACAAGATAGGTGCGAAAACAGGCAAAAACTGAATCACATATACCTTTACCCTAAGTGTACTAGATTAATAAATTATTTTTTCACACAAAGTAGTAGTAATTCGCCAAAACGAATTCTATCCGGGAAAAGAAAAAGGCTATCAAGTTAATATTTAACGAAAATAGAGACTTACGGCAAATAGCGGAGGATACACGCCAAGAAATGGAGTGGGATCAAATTAACGCACAATTAGCCGCGATAGCTACTCAATTGACAAACTTAAGTCAAAAACAATCCGAGCAGGATCAAGTATTAACATATCTTGGCCAAAAACTCGAAACACCAGTTAAACCAGTTGTTCCACAAGAACTAACACACGACAACCAAAAGGTTGCCGACATATTTAGGATCCCCGATCCGATCAAGTCCATTCCCTCCTTTGATGGGAATAAAAAACAAGTAACTGCATGGCTGAAAACAGCCGAAGAAACGTTATCCTTGTTTGCAGAACTAGTTCCGCGAGCACAATTCAAGATGTACACACAAGCAGTTAAAAACAAAATTGAGGGTAAGGCAAAGGATATCCTATGCCTCGCCGGAGACCCGGAATCTTTTCCGGAAATCATAGCAATCCTGCTTGAAGCTTTGGGCGGCAAGCAGGAGCTCTCGTACTACAAGTCCCAACTGTGGGCAAATAAACAACAAGACACGATGAACATTCATAGCTTTTACAAAAAAACTAAGGAAATCGTGCAAAACATTAAATCCCTTGCGAAACAAAACGCAACTTATTATGCTTCCTGGAATGCGATTTCCACATTCATCGAGGAAGATGCGCTGGCGGCGTTTATCTCAGGCCTGAAAAAACCTTACTTTGGATACGCGCAAGCCGCCAAACCCAAAAGCATAGAAGAAGCATATGCCTTCCTATGCAAATTTACTAGTAACGAAACAATTTTTGACACTTATAAAAAGAATCAAAGTCAGACTGATCATTCGAAAGTAACCCAGTTGAATACCAATCATTCGAAATATAACCTGGTACAAAATAAACCCAAAGACATTCCGAATTTTCAAACTAAAAGGTTACATAGACCTCCCACAGAGTATATGGACGTAGATCGACCAGAAGGAGGGGACCAGAAACTCCGGTAACAAAAAGTTTACTTATAATACCTACGAAGTCCTCCCAGACGACAATAATGGTGTGGAAATTTCTAACTCAGAAACATTACACGACAATGAAAATTCCGATTTGGGAAATTTTCAGGAGGATCTCGACTCAGATACGGAAAGTTAAATTTCCTGCCGTATCTCAAATGTCATGCTCCCAATAACCAATAAATTACCCTATTATTGGACACAGGTGCCAATAAAAACATAATCAAACCGAATATTATACCTAACCATCTCTTAAAATCCCAAAATACATCGGTGAAGAATATTTTAGGTGTCCACAACCTAACAAAAAAGGTACAGCAAATCTTATAAGTAAAAATTTACCTCCCCAAACCTATTATGAGTTCAACTTCCACAATTTTTTCGATGGTATCCTCGGATCTGAATCAATGGCGAAGATGAACGCTAACATCGATTACAGATCCAATACTATATCTCTTAACAACCACAAGTTTCAATTTTACCGTTACTATCCAGCGGAAAATTTCTATCACCATACGGTCACCTTTCATACTTCAGAAAACGGCGACTGGGCACTACCCCAATATGCAGAACTCAACAGTCAAATTACTGTCCAACCCGGTCTTTATAAGGCCACTAATCTGAAAACGACCGTTAAAATTTTAACTAGTGAACCAATTCCACCGAAACACTTACCAAAACTCACATTCAAGATTAATAAATAAACTCACATTCAAGAAAATACTTCGCACAGACCACCTCAGTACACAAGAATTAACATTTCTCATTGACACAATTTATAGCAACCGCACAGTCCTCTTAAAACCCAATGAAAAATTGTCCGCTACAGTCGGAATCAAACACAACATTATCACACGTGATGAAGCCCCGGTCTACACCAAAACTTATAGATATCCCCACTACTTTAAAGCAGATGTAGAAGAACAGATCCAAGAAATGCTTAATAATGGGATAATTCGACATTCTCATAGCCACTACTCAGCGCCTATTTGGGTGGTCCCCAAAAAAGCAGACGCTTCAGGCAAATGCAAAGTACGGGTTGTGATTGATTATAGGAAATTAAATGAAAAGACAATCGACGACAAGTACCCAATTCCTCAAATAGAGGAGATATTGGATAATCTGGGAAAGTCTACCTACTTTACCACACTAGATTTAAAATCAGGCTTTCACCAAATCCTAATGGATGAAAACTCGCAAGCAAAAACTGCATTTTCCTCAGATAGAGGACACTTTGAGTTCTGCAGGATGCCGTTTGGATTAAAAAATGGTCCGGCGACGTTTCAACGCGTCATGAACAACGTACTCCAGGGACTTGTTGGTAAAATTTGTCACGTTTATCTCGACGACATCGTCGTTGTCGGAGAAAACCTGAAATCACACTTGAATAACTTGAATACCATCTTACATAGGCTCTCAGAATTCAACCTCAAAATCCAACTCGATAAATGTGAATTTATGAAGAGAGAAACCGAGTTTTTTGCCATCTCATAACGCCAGATGGTGTAAAACCTAACAGAGACAAAGTACAAAAGATCTTGGACTGGCCGTTACCAAAAAATCAGAAAGAAATTAAACAATTCCTCGGACTCTCCGGATATTACAGGAGATTCATTAATGATTATTCAAAAATCGCGAGGAACATGACGAAGCACTTAAAGAAGGAAACACTTCTAAATCTGGCAGACCCAGATTATGTCAGATCCTTCGAAACACTCAAAAACACTATTGCAACCGATCAAATACTTACCTATCCGGATTTCGCTAAACCATTTACATATATTAACGACAGACGCTTCGGATTTCGCGCTTGGCGCCGTTCTTTCCCAAATCCAAGATAGTGTCGAGAAACCCATCGCGTTCGCATCCCGTACCCTAAATTCAACAGAAGCGAGATATGCAACCAATGAAAAAGAGGTTCTGGCCATAATTTGGGCGGTCAAAAAATATCAGCCTTACCTTTACGGGAACAAATTCACACTGGTAACTGACCATAAGCCTCTCACATTCCTCAAGTCCTCTGAAAAGAATTCCAAGATCTTACGATGGAGATTGGAACTATAAAATTACGACTACAATGTCGTATACAAGGAAGGCAAAGCCAACGTCGTTGCAGGCGCGCTTAGCCGCATACCAAGCATTAACACTAAAGAAACACATACGAATGAATTACTAGATCGCAACTTTATACGCGAATCCACCGAACCTCCAATATATAACGCACAACTTACTGACGACATCGAACCGATTCACTCGGCAGATACCTCGGATGATTATTTCATCCACTTTTCTGACAGACCTATAAACTACTATAGAAACCAATTAATCTTTAAAATCTCAAATCTTGATACAGTTATCTCAGAAAACATCTTCCCAAACTTCAGAAGAATTATTGTTTCTAAAAAAGTCTTCGGAACGGGCGATGTTATGCGCTTTCTAAAAGAGTACCACAATGGGAAACAGTCGGCAATTATGGCACCCGAGAGTTTATACAATACAATTCAAGAAACCTTTAGACAACATTTTTGTCAACCTGGCCACTTTGTCTTGGTGACAAAAATGGTTGAGGATGTTACCAATGAAGAAAGACAGAACGCACTAATCATCAAAGAACATCAAAGGGCCCACAGGGGCACTACCGAAGTGGAAAAGCAATTAAGGCGAGCATTTTTCTTCCCAAGAATGGGAAACAAAATTAGAATTCACATCAATGCTTGTAATATTTGCAACAAGCACAAATACGACCGCAAGCCCTATAACATCAAAATATCCCCGCGGCCAATCACGACGAAGCCGCTAGAGAGACTGCACATGGACATTTTTATTATAAACAAAAGCAAATTCTTGTCAATAATAGACTCCTTTTCCAAACATTTACAAATGTTACCAATAGAAACGAAAAATATCACCGATGTAACCTGTGCTCTCAATAAATACTTCAGCCTTTTCGGAATACCAAACAGTATTGTGTGCGACCACGAAACTACATTTCAATCCGTGCAAATGAGAGAATTTCTGAATAACCTTCATATCCAATTAGAGTACGCATCGTCTTCAGAATCTAATGGGCAGATCGAAAAGATCCATGCAACGGTTATCGAAATATACAATACTAATAAAAGTAAGTTGCCAAATCATACTACCCCAACTGCCATAGAATTGTCAGTTGCATTGTATAACAACAGCGTGCACTCTGCCACCGGCTTCACGCCGAATGAAGTGATTTTCAATCAAAACAACACCACTAACCCCGCAGAAATTCAAGCACGAGCACACGAAATATTCCAAACAGTTCACGATCATTTGCAAAAAGCATCCACAAGAATGGAAAGATACAACTCTGACAAGGAAAAACCACCCGACCTTACAGAAGGTCAAACGGTGTTTCTCAAACCCAACATCAGAACGAAGTCTCAACCGAGAGGAATTGAGACAAAAATTCAGAATGTTGCGCTGAAAACATTCCACACAAGTAGAAACATTAAGCGGAATCACAGTAAAATAAAAAGATTGAAAAAACAAAATTAATTAAAATCAATTTTTCTTATCATTTCAGATAAATCTTAGTAAAACTTTGCAATTTTTGATAAAATTAGATAGAAATAAAATTATAGTTTAAGAATAATATTGTTAATTTAATATTCAATTGTAAGCTTAAATTTACGCTTTTAATTCAAAAAAATATAAACTAACATTTAAAATGTATTTCATTATGAAACTACTTACAGTAACAATAACTTTACAAACCTGTGTAAGTCAAAAATTAGAAATTAAAAATTTACACGAAGACCCAATTTTATTGCTTAAATTTAAACCATGTAAAATACAAACAGGGGTCATAAAAATTATACATCCTATTAACCTAACAAATTTAGAAATTATCATAAACTCAATCAGCAGAATTGTTAAAAACAAATTAGAAGATAAGTTAGAATTAAACAAGATCATACAACATAAATATACAGAATTAGTTAATAACTTCCATCAAATAGTACCGAAACAGAGGATACGACACAAACGTTGGGACACCTTAGGGTCCGCCTGGAAATGGATGGCAGGCACTCCCGATGCCGAAGATCTCCGGCTAATCAATGGCACGATGAACGAACTCATCAATGCAAATAACCAACAGTTTCACGTCAATGAGCAAATCAATCAAAGAATCGAAATTATCACAAGCACCGTAAACAGAGCAATGCGGAATACTATTATAGCCAATACCGTGATACTCACTGAAATCGATATGATCGCCACGATTATAAACATCGACACAGTAAACACGATACTTGAAGATATCCAAGAGACAATAGCCAGGACAAAGATCGAACTGCCAAGCAATCGGATCCTCACACTGACAGAAATTTTAAAGATTAAGGATCTCCTAGTCAGCCAGGGCATCAATGTAACGCTACCAGACGAAGCGCTTAAATACGTAACACCCAAAATCGCCATTAACAAAGACACGCTTCTATATGTCCTAGAAGTACCTAAAATGGAAGAGGAAGACTCCATCATTTTGACTATAATACCTTTAGTCGTTAACAACACAATTATACCCGATTACCCACGACACTTAATTAAATCTAAACAGAAGGTATTCACGACATTAAATCATAACACCTTCGTCCAAAAACACTCCGACATTAAGGAGTTTCGGGATAGATGCATCAGACCGTTAATAATGGGAGCTAGAAGTCAGTGCAATGTTACGTCAGAAACACAAACTACCGTTCAATATATCGCAGAAGATAAACTTCTCCTCATTAATGCCAAGAATGAAACGCTATACTCGAACTGCGGGCCCAACAATAGAGAATTAACAGGAAATTTTTTGGTAGGCTTTTTCAATTGTACGCTGACTTTCCGTGACAAAAAGTTGCACTCGTATGAAATAGAAACTGAGATGCAGGTAATTCAAGGAGCAATGCATAATGTACAAGCCACACGTCAATTAATCGCCTCCTTGAGCGTTGATGTTCTCAACCAAGAAAACATCGAGAATAGAAAACGGTTGACGCACGTGTATTTAAGACAAGCAGATCATCAAAACTGGATGTTGAGCCTGTCAGAAGGAATCTCTGTCTCATCAATAGGCATAATCATATTGATCGTCTACATTCGTATTGCTCACGGCTCATCCACAATAAACATCAACGATTCGAGTAAAACATCATCGCCCACATCCACCACTTTGCCTAGCACATCCTACTCCGATGTACTCTCCAAATATGGCATCCTACCAAAGGCCGAGGACGCCCTTTCTTCATCCCCCGGAGGAGTTACATGCACAAGATAAAGCTGACTGCATTCCATTCCCACTATGCAAATGCAACATCAGCAAAAACAATAAAGTTGAAACCTTTGAACAAAAGATACCGGATGGAAAATATCGTATGATAATATTTTGATAACATAGCATTAATTGTTGTATAGAATAAAAATTAAATGTTAAAATAGTTAGTTCTAGTTTACTCGTGTTTAGTTTAACATCTTAATAAATAAATTGTAAGAAAATTATTAAATAAATATTTTTTTTATTTAAATCATATATATCCACTTTTACACTATTATACTACACTAATACACTATATAATATAACATAACATATAGTAACACTACTTTAATTTAAATTTAAAAATAAAAATTTAAAACAAATTTCACTTACGGAGACAGACTAAAACACGTCCATCTCCATCGAGCGTTCATCGCGCACTCAGTAAGTGTTTATGGTGGTAATGTAATAAAATAAATTGACTTGGAGTTTTTTAAGGTTTTGAAAGATTTTAAATACAACACTGAAAGCAAACAAAAAAGCTATTTCTGGGACCGGTGGCGGGCCGTGCCGATTAAGCGTCTATGTGACTTTGAAGAAACAGTAATAGTTTTGCTGGATTTTAGAGCTAAAATAGAAGGGATAAAAGCGAAGAGTTTTGGTCGCGGGATGCAGATAAATAGGGAATTTTTAATTCAACACCGTGCAGATACTTCCAGCAGCCAAAACATAAAAACATTCCTCTAACGACAGATCCAGTTCTGCAGAACGTCGAATTGGAATATATGTTTGAAAAGGATAATGAACCAGAAGCAATAATAGAAGAAGAACCGACGACTTTACAACAAAGCAGCGTTAAAAGTAAACCAAAAAGAAGGAAGAAGCAGGCTAAAGAAACTGTAGAAACTATAGATCTACTTTAACTGTGTAATCTATTTGCCAGCTGTAATTAGTTTAAGTAAAATAAAAGGAACTGCTTTATTAGCTGTATTACAAAGAAGTGAAAAAAACAATATGAGTTTTGACGTTTAGATATTAGCATGAGTTGATTCAATATTAAATTGGTCTGATCATTTCCCAATGAGCATTTCAACACTCCTCCTCAATTTAATAGTTGTAATTGCTCGACGAACTTAACGTGTTTTGATGTTGGCAACGGCTTTGTCATGATATCCGCCAGCATTTCGTCTGTTGAACAGTACGTACACCTTATGATTCCCTTTTCGATGTAGTCTTTAACAAAGTTTCGTCGCGTATCGATGTGCTTTGTTCTGTTTGACAACTTTTCCTCTTCAATCAAACTTAGGTAACTTTGATTGTCTTCATGTATCACTACCGCTGACGCTATCGGTTGCTGCATATCCTCCAGCAAATGCCTGAGCCAAAAAACCTCCTGACACGCTTCCGATAATGCTACGAACTCAGATTCTGTCGATGAGAGTGCCACACATTTTTGCTTTCGGCACGCCCAACTGACTGTTGCGCCATTGACGATGAACACATAACCGCTGTTCGATTTTCTGTCGCTCTTGTCTTCGGCCCAACTTGCATCCGCATAGCCATACAACAGTTCACCGTCATGTTTGCTGTTACCAAGTACTAAATTCAAACTTGCTGTAGATTTCAAGTACTTGACAACGCGTTTCAATTCGTTCCAAACGTCTTGTGTTGGTGCGCTCATCTTCTGCGCCAGTATTGAAACACTTGCTGAAATGTCTGGACGAGTGTTTACAGAAACAAATAGCAAACACCCAATTAAGCTTTGATAATTTTTGTTGTCGATCAGCAAATTATCTTTGCTCACTGCTTTTCCGTAACCAACGCCCATTGGCACTTTTGAATCTTTAGCGTTCTTCAAACCGAAATCAGATGTGTTCTTTAGAATGTACCTCGATTGACTTAAACAATAGAAGCCGTCTGCTGTTCTTCCGACTTTTATGACCAAGCATTTCCTTATATCGCCCAGGTCTTCGATGTCAAATTTCGATGATAAAATTTGTACTACCTCATTGATTGCTTCCATTGTTTTTCCGAGAACAATACCGTCATCGACGTAAAGCAACAAAAACCACCATTCACCGTTGATGTTTCTTCGGTACAAACATCGATCTGCTGTGCTGTATTCAAAACTTGCATCGACCAAGACCGCATGGATTGCCTCATTCCATGACCTAGCTGCTTGCTTCAGCCCGTAGAGACTTTTCTTCAACCAACAAACCTTATTTTCGCCCCTTTCAAAGCCTGGAGGTTGCTTCATGTAGATTGAAATTTCCATTTAGAAATGCTGTTTTGGCATCGATGTGACGAACGATGTAATTGTTTCTGGATGCCAATGCCAACAATACACTAAATGTCGTCTGCTTTCCCACTGGAGCGAACACTTGATCGTAGTCGGTGCCGAACTTCTGCGAAAAACCTTGAGCTACCAGTCGTGCTTTGAAAGGAGTAACACGACCGTCAGGCAGCATCTGTTTTCAATTTGAAAACCCATTTGCATCCGACTGCTTCACGACCATCTGGCAATTCGCACAATTGCCACGTGCCATTTTTTTGCAATGACTTCATTTCTTCTTCCATTGCGAGCTTCCATTGTTCGCATTCTCTACTTTTTAGCGCCTGTGATAACATCTTCGGTTCGATGATTGTAAAATCTTAGACTTTTGTATTTAAATTGTAAATTTAATATAGTCTTGATTTACAGTTAACGGGTGGGGTCTATTTAGTTATTGAGAATAAACAACTTGTTGTTAATATTAGAGTTAAATTCATTCTATTTTATTTTATGCAATATTCACCTTTTATATACAATTAAATGCTACTGTCAGCAACTTAGAGAAAAAGAAAATATAAAAATAAGAAATAAAATATGACACCAAACATTCCTATCCAGTAAATTTAAATGTTGTAATGTTGATGAGCCAAGGTTGCTTCAACATTATTATTGTTGTTGTAAGTAGGTTAACTGCTAGTATCAGCAAATTAGATAAAAATATAAAAATTGGACGTTGCACTGTTGATCTCAACATATTCCCGGGCCGCCATTTAGATTGTTATACTGTGAAACTTAACATATGCCGGGGCTTCCGTTGCTGCTTTCATGCTTCCGAACGTTGAA
The DNA here is from genome assembly GCA_958295665.1 of Tipula vernalis. Taxonomy (NCBI): domain Eukaryota; kingdom Metazoa; phylum Arthropoda; class Insecta; order Diptera; family Tipulidae; genus Tipula; species Tipula vernalis. The sequence goes on from OY282560.1 coordinate 289,137,381, forward strand.
GAGGTGAAGGGGGTGGGCGCTTTGTTCGCCTTTGTTTAATATAGTTGATGCCCCAAATAATACATATGCCTACACCAATCCAAAAAATTGTGTGTATCATGGTGTAGTGATGGACATGATGAAAATTCCCCTCATGTAGTCGTCCTTCCTTTTCTCTAACCGCTTGTATTTCTTGTTCCAGTTGCGTGGTATCCTGAAGATTTACGAGCTGAGGCTCATCGTATCCTATCGTTTTATTTCGAACCCGTGTGATGAACGTCCTTAAGTTGTTGGCTCCGTTTAATGTGCTGAGTGGTCTGCGGAACGATTCGCTTATGTTGCTGGAAGCTGAACCGATGGCGACGATGTACAAATTTGTGTCTCGCAGCACGCATCCAGCCTTGATTTCTAATATCTCTGATCCTTGGAGACTGAGTGATGTGATGCTTTGGTCGCATATAACATCGAATGTTGTTTCATTTGGAATGGAGTATATCCACTGATTCGTCGCATGGAGCTTAATCCAATGGTTTGATATGTATCTTAACTGACTTACTGGTACATACCACTTCGAGATTTGCTATTCGTTGTAGGATTGCTAATTCGCATTGATTTTGGTTAGTCATTGCGTTATAAATTGGCGATATTTCACATAAAAATCGGTTATTTTGGAATAGTTGGCATTGTTTCACTTCTTCTCTCGTTAGTAATGAAAAGTGTTCCCGGTGATCATCTACTGCTAAGTATTCCGAATTGGTGGTAATGTACGACTACGTGTTGTTGTGCTCTATATTAGGAACTGGAAATAGGGCCAGTAGGGTATAATCCAGCGCAAAGGATAGAGGAATCGTGATTTTTATTATGATGTTGCCCTGGGTTACTCTACTGCGTAATCTCATGCTGCGATATATGTGAAGGAGATCAGAGATGCCATGCCCAGGTATGGTTATGGTTGTTGGTATGTGTTGTTTGATTAATTCGAGCTCTTGTTGTAATTGAGCGGGGGCGAGTAATGAGGGATGCAATAAATTCTTGTGTGCGTTCTGGACCACATCAAGTAAGGCTTGCTGCGTGTCTTCCAAATTCTTTAGAATTAACATCAGTTCAATTGTTGATGTTAATATCGATCGAATCTTTTCTTCTCTGATGGAGTACTCATTTAATAGTTCCATTTCAGCATTCAGCCTTCTCTGCTGCTCTATCAGGTTGTTTAATGATTCCATGGTGAGCTTTGAATTATGTTTTACCAGGTTGATTGTGTTATCTATTATGGTGGTATGACTCTTTATCAATGATTCTAATTGTTGCTCATCGTTGTTTATGGCTTCAAATTGTGCCTCATAATATCTTGCCTCACGTTCTGTCAAGATGCCGCCTTTAATTCATATTGTGTTTGCTTAAAGGTTTCAATTTCTTCCCAGTAATTGCTCATGTTGTAATAAACCACCAATGTCCATTTCATAGCTACCACTTCGAGTTTACCTATTTCTTCGAAGTAAATCCCTGTGGAATGCTTGAAAGGGGTTATATGTACGTTGGCCTGTACAAGTCCCATAAAACAACAAATGGATAATATGGCTAGCGCTAGATAATTGACGGTTCCCCTGTTCTTTACGCGTCCATGAGGCTGTCGCCTTAAAACTTGATTGTTCTTCTCCGGTGATTGCAATTCTCTAGGTTGACCTCGGTTTGCTTTCATGGGCATAATTTTTTGTAAGCCTTCTTCAATTGGTAACTTACACAATTTCACAATCGGTCGCTTATATGTTGCGTTTTCGCATTTGACTGTCGCTACCCGAACTAAATCATCTTTTCCAGCGTGTGTTTCCACGATTCTCCCTAGCTTCCACCGTGTGGCAGGTTGTTGGTCGTCTTTTAATAATACCAGGTCGTTGATCATTAAGTTTGACTGGCTGCTCTTCCATTTAGTTCGTTGTTGTAGTTGGTGAAGGTATTCGGAGGACCACCGTTTCCAAAAGTCCTGAACCATTCTCTCGACTACATGCCATCTCGTTCTTAACGATATGCGGTCAATTTCTGCGGCTGGTAGCGCCTTGAGAGAATCTCCTATCAAGAAGTGCCCCGGCGTTAGTGCTGACATATCTGCAGGATCACTTGTCAGCGGTGTTAGAGGGCGAGAATTGAGACATGCTTCTATTTGGGTAGTCACGGTACATAGCTCTTCGAAAGTGAGTGTTGTTTCGCCTATGATCCGTTTGAGATGGAATTTCAATGATTTAATTCCTGCCTCCCATATTCCACCGAAATGAGGCGTAAGAGGTGGTATGAAGTGCCAATTGGTTCCATTGTCAGCTATCATAGTGGCAATGTCGCCTGGTAATGTCGTCATTGCGCGACGGTAATCTCTCTGCATTACGTTGTTTGCTCCTATGAAGTATGTTCCATTATCATAGTAAATGTCGGTGCATAATCCTGTCCTGGATATAAATCTTTTGTAAGCGGCAATGAAGGATTCAGTTGTTAAATCGCTTATTATTTCAATATGGATGGCCTTCGTTACCATGCATATAAACAGAGCAATGTATGCCTTATATGTCTTGTGACCCCTGCCTTTGGCTGATCTTAATTGGATGGGCCCCGCATAGTCGATTCCCGTTTTGATAAACGGTCTTCCCGGCCTCACTCTTGCTGATGGTAGGTTTCCCATTAGTTGTTCGGATGAATGTTGTTTGTGACGAAAGCAAATAATACATTTTTGAATTATCTGTCTGACAGCTCGTTTACCATCAATGATCCAGAATTTGTTTCTTAATGTTGCTAATGTCAATTGTGTGCCTCCGTGTAATGTACCAATATGAGCATCTTCTATTATTCTTTTCGTAACTATGTTGTGCCTGCTCAGTATTACTGGGTTTTTGCTTGAACTTGGGAGTATTGAATTTTGTAGCCGTCCGTTTAGCCGTAGCAAGGTGGTTGATTTACCATCTTCTGGTTTTTCTTGTACTTGTTCCATGTGCTTCAAATTTATATATTCTTGCATGAATTGATGATATAATTGTTTGAACGGCGCATCTTTCTTGAATCGTTTTTCTAATTGTATCAATCTGGCAGCGGCCGTCTTCTTGGATTCCCCTAGTTCGGTTTGGTTATCCTTAAAAGGAATTCTTACTGTGTATCTGCCGTCTGGACCTTGTTCTACATTTGACTCAAAATGCTTCTCTATCATGATTTCTTCTTCAGTGGTAGCTCTCTCTTCAGGTATTGAGTCGTTTTCTACCAGCAATTTCAGTTGGTCCTCTATACTTTTAGTTGCAATCATCGTTGTTTTATGCTGACTACCTGTGTTGCTCCTGCTGCCCAATGTAATCCAACCGAATTCCGTTTGTTGTGCCATAGGCTCTAGTTGACCTCCCTTGATGATGTTGTTGATTAGTATTGATGGATAATAATCCGCGCCAAGTATAAGATCAATTGGCTGTGACTGGTTGTAGTGTGGATCAGCCAGTTGTATTTGGTTGAGATGCGTCCAGCTGCTTGTGGCAAAGTCCACCTCGGGTAATTGTTGGTCGAGTTTGTCGAATATCAATGGTTTGATATTCATTTGGAAATCTCCATCAAATCTTGGCGATATTTTTAGATTAATGGTGTGTCTGCAAATGCCGGCTTTTTTCCCACCTACTCCTGAGATGGTGACGTGTACTTTCTCTTTTTTAAAGTTGAATAAATTTACGGCCTTGGAGGATATTAATGTGGCCTGTGATCCTGGATCAATTAGAGCTCTTAGTGTGAAACAAACGCCTGTGTCAGTTGCGGCTCTGACTAATGCAGTTGGTAGTAAAACTTGTCCTAGCTGACTGATCACGAATGTTTTGGCGGCTTTGACACTACTTCCGGTGGTTGATGCTGCATTATTGCAGTGTAGAAGTGTGTGGTGTCCTCCTTTACACACAACACATGTTTCTGCCTGGCAGTTTCTTCCTTGATGCTGGCTTAAACATCGTATGCACAAGTTGGATGAGTTGACGAGCCTTGCTCGTTCTAATGTTGACATCTTTTTGAATTGCTGGCATTGATTTAAACCATGATGCTCCTTACACCCTTCCACCCAACATGTTTTGGTTAACATGGCTGTATTCACTCGTTTCAATGGTGATATGTATTGCATGTGTGGTCGTGGTGCTGTTGCTCTATGATTGCCCATGGCTTCCAAAGATTGAAACCTTCTCTCCAGGAATCCAAAGAAATCTTCCAGTTGTGGAATTTCTCTAGGCTTCTCTATAGTTGTCTCGTATATCTTAATGGATTCTGGGTCTAATTTTTTGTTTAAAATGAAACCCACGAATGCCTCGAAGGGCGAATCCATATTTAGCCGCTTTATGTTGTGTAATATTTGTCGCGCCGTATCGTGCAAATTTCTCACTGTTTGGGCGGATGGTATCTGAATTGTGGCCAATGACAATATTGCATTAAACTGATGGTTTGCCAGTAGCCTCACGTTGTTGTACCTTGCTTGGATTATGTTCCAAGCGGGTTGGTAATTGTCACCTGTTGTTGTTAAGTGACTAATAATTTGGGCTGCTCCCTTCTGCAAGTGTGATTTCAGATACGTCATCTTTACCTTATCTGTTAGTTTGCAGTTTTTGTGGATCAGCTCAGTCAATATATCGTTGAACGTTTCCCACCGTTCATAATCACCATAAAAGATCGGAATTTCTACCTTAGGCAGTTTCACCTGTGCTGCTGATCCTGCTGCGGTTGTTGTCTGGGGCTGAAACTGTTGTAGTTTGATCATTGCATCTTCTACCCTCTCTTGAAGCTTGGCATAATAATCTTCTCTAAAGTAGTTGGATGTTTGTTCGTCTTCTTCCAGCTCTACTAATAATTCTGTGTGTTGGGCTGCGATTTCTCCCATGTCTTTTTCTAATTGTCTCGTTTTGATATTCACATATTCCTTAGATATGTTGTTGGTTTCCAAGGAATAATTTATTGACGCCAATTTCTGATATAACTGCCGCATGAGCACGTCTTGCCTCTTGAACAATTTTGTGTTGTTGTTTCCTTCAAACTTTGCTGCTTGAAGGGCCTCGATTGAACTATTCATCAGTGGTTGTTGTTGTTGTTGATTTGCCGCTGAGTGACCTTGTTTAATTTCCTCATTTTGGGAATCGGTTGATGAGCTTTGTATGGTATCCAACCGAATTGATGGTGTTGTTTTATATGATGCCTCGACAAGTGGGTTTGGTAGTTGTAGGACTTCTTGTGACGTTGTTGGTGTCAATGGCGGTCCGCTATTTAGGCGATACCGCATTTCCTCTATCAGCTTATTGTAAACATCTGTCATGTTTTTTCTTGTTGTGAAATAAGCGTGATTTTGGCCCAGAGGCGGGACCATTCCTAGAATTTTGTCATCGATTCCAACGAATTCGTTATATAGCGTTTTTAGATTCGCTATTCTCTTCTCTAAGTAAGACTTCGTTTTTCTGTCTTCACCGTCTTTTCGATAGTTTCTCTCTAGCTGAACTATCTTTCCACTTGTAACCTCTTGGTATTGAAGTAACTCATCCATCTTGTTGTTGTTTGGTTTGTTGTGGTGGTTTTGATGCTTGTTGTTGCTTAGCTTCTCCTTTTGACGGTAAGTTATGTGCCTGTTGTTGCTTGGCTGCTAGTGTCGTCAGCCTTGACGACGTTACAGACTGTCCGTCTATATTTCTATTTGCCGGTTGTTTTAGTGGTTCGAAGGACCATGTAAAATCTTAGACTTTTGTACTTAAATTGTAAATTTAATATAGTCTTGATTTACAGTTAACTAATAGATTACCACGGGTGGGGTCTATTTAGTTATTGAGAATAAACAACTTGTTGTTAATATTAGAGTTAAATTCATTCTCTTTTATTTTATTTAATATTCACCTTTTATATACAATTAAATGCTACTGTCAGCAACTTAGAGAAAAAGAAAATATAAAAATAAGAAATAAAATATGACACCAAACATTCCTATCCAGTAAATTTAAATGTTGTAATGTTGATGAGCCAAGGTTGCTTCAACATTATTATTGTTGTTGTAAGTAGGTTAACTGCTAGTATCAGCAAATTAGATAAAAATATAAAAATTGGACGTTGCACTGTTGATCTCAACAATGATGTCTTGTTCCACCATGTGAATCTATTCAATTAATCGCTTTGGTGGAACACCTTTATTTGATCGCTGTGAAACGCGCCGTTGCTGTTGTTGTCCCCCAACAGCCAAATTGTCTTCGGACCCTTCTTCGTTTTCGTCGATTGCTGCGTTCTCTTCAATTGCTGGTGTCGATTCATCTTCTGGCCTTTGGACGTCTTCATTGGATTCGTCTTCTCGGATTTCGACTGATACCATCGACGAATCGAACGTCACGGCTTATGACAACCTTTTGCTTTACTGGATCAAAACATCTGTATGCTTTCGAGTTTTCATCATAACCAACAAAAACCATTTGCGCTGCCGTATTGTCCAATTTTCGTCGCTTTTCTGATGGAATATGAACGAAACATTTAGAACCAAACGTAACGCAATGCTTCATACTTGGTTTTTTGTTGTTCCATAGCTTGAATGGTGTAGTTTCGATCGTTCTTCATGGTAAACGATTTTGCAAATAATTAGACGTATTCACCGCCTCAGCCCAAAACATGTTTGGCAAATTAGCATCCACCAACATGCATCGTGCCATTTCAATCAACGTGCGATTCTTACGTTCAGCAACGCCATTTTGAAAACTTGAGTACGGTGCTGTGTATTGCATCTAAATACCGTTGTCCTACGTGTACTGTTGCAGCTTTTCGAAGACTTCCGACTTTTCCTTTAACAGATATACGACTGTATATTTCGAAAAATCTTCGATCATCGTCAACAAGTAGCGTCGTCCACTCGGCGATTCCGTTTGCATTGGCCCACACACGTCCGTGTGAACTAAATCCAATACATTCTTTGATTTGCTTATTGACTGTTTTGGAATCGGCGACCGAGTCTGTTTTGCCTTTAAACAAACTTCGCATTTTTCCTTGATGCCGCAATCAACGATTTCGATACCATCAACCATTTGCTTCGAACACATTTCCCTGATTGCTTCTGGATAACGATGACCAAAAATTCGATGCAAATTGTGAATACAATTCGTTTTGTGCTCAAGCCTTTGAGCAACTGCGTTGACTTTATTCGGTTGACGTAACACATACAAATCGTTGATTTCGTCTGCGATTGCGATTTGCACGTTGTTATATATATATATATAATATATATTTATTTGTATTTTCTTAAATCTAATTCTAACTCGCTTAAATGTTATTGTCCTAATACCTATTTCCACTAGCTGGTTATATATTTTTTTTGTAGAGAAACGAAATTGGTTCAATAATTCCGAGCTTACCACTGGTGGGGGCTATTACCGGAATTATGCAACTTTTCGTTATGAATTGAGAAATGCCGTTTTAGGCACGGTGTTAATAGAGCTAATCGGATACCTTGGACAATAACTAACAAACGAAACTTGTGCGTAGCACTTATATGTTCTTTTGTCAGCTTTGTATCAAGGCCTGGGCGTGAAGGTTAGTGGCTGGAATACTTACAATTTTTCTGGATCTTGTGGTATGCTTTCTGGATCGAATTGACGAATAAACGGAAATTATATTTTATTTTACCTATTTATTATTCTTTCTTTTTCTTAATAAGTGTTTACTTGGTGAAGTTTTTAGATACAATTTCCTTATTTTGTTAAAATATGCTGTTCTTATATACTAAAAAAGTGTGTAATGTTTTACACTAACAATAACATTGACACATACAATTTTTGTTGTAACCTACTAAAGTCGTTTACCCTTAATTATTTATTAAATTCGGGCAAATTGCATTTTTCATAAAATAATTATTTAATTATTTGGGTCGTTTGATACAATGTAGTGTTGAATTGATTTTTTTGTGTATTCATCGATAAGATTATCGTTACATTCTTTTTATTGCTACCAGACAATTTTATGTGTTACAATTGTTTTCTTGTTTTCAAATATAATTGTTGTTTTTGTTATGTTTCTTATTTACTCTTATTACTATATGTTATCGTAATTTCAAGTTCGACCACCTGATTATTTTGTGTATACAATGTTTCTAACGCCTAAAAGTATGCTCGTTATACCATAAATATTTCGATACGAGCTAACGCCTATAGTTTTCAATTATTAAGAATGGTTTACAATATTGGAATGTTAAGAATGGAATGTATGTGGTGAATGATTCACAATGATTCACAACAACGTTTCCCTTGATGATTTCGCACATTTTGTCGTAGAAGATTACCTTAAAACATTTTGCTGCTAATTTCTTGATCGAAATTAGATTTCCCTTAATTCTTGGCACATACAAAACGTCCGTAAGTGTAGCTGCATTGATTTGCCCATCGCTGTTGACAAATTCGATTTTGCATGCACCTTTTCCTTCGACGTGAACCCTTTCACCGTTTGCAACAGTCAAGCTGCTGCCGTCCGCGCCCAACTCAACAAAGAAACCTTAATTGCCACTCACGTGACTTGTTGCAGCGCTGTCGACCACTCAAGTGTTGATGTCACTGGTCGATGTAGTGAACAAGAATTCGTCGCCATTTTGCTTTACTGTATTCGCTTTATGTTTTGAACCCTTTTCTGGATTGTTCTTTTTCCACTGTGCGTATTTTCTGCAGTCTCGCTTTAGATGACCTTTAGATTTACAAAAATAGCACTCCAAATGGCTGGTAGTCGTCTTTAAAATAGATTCCTTAGTTTCGCCTGAATTTTCGATGCGTCGATGATATTCGGCAATCAACTTGGCTTTGACAAATATCATCGTCAAATCAGCTTTGTCCCTTGATTCAAGCGCTGTAACCAATGCATCATATCTGGTTGGCAAACTGCTCACCATGCTCAACCGTCTCACCATGCTCGACCAATTGTTGTAACCAATCGTTCATATCATTTATGAGCGTTTCAACATTGCCGCCGTCAGCCATCCTTTTCTTGCAAATGCGCCGTATAATTGTAATTCGATTTTCGAGTGTCCTACCTTGGAAATGGTCTCCCAATACTTTCCAAGCTTCAGCTGCCGTTTTCGCCGATCGAGTGATACTGTGAAGTGGCCGCGTGTTCAAAACGATTTTTGCATGAGCCTTTTGATCGTTTTCTTCCCATTCCTTGATATCAGCCTCTTTTGCACTGGTTTCAGTAGCGACCGGTTTTGCTTCCGTCAAAATCGACCAACATTTGATTCCTTTCAAGAAATGCTCCATTTCATACTTCCAGTCGAAGTAATTTTCACCGTTCAATGGATGCACATCGTAGCTTCGTTTTATTTCTGGATTTGTCATTTTTTTTTCTTTTTTTTAAACTTTAACTTTATTTGGTTTCTTTATCCTTTCGGCAAACGATATTTACTGGGCCTATAACCTGTAGAAACTATAGATCTACTTTAACTGCGTAATCTATTTGCCAGCTGTAATTAGTTTAAGTAAAATAAAAGGAAACCAAAATGCTTTAATATAAATGTATAACTGCTTTTTTAGCTGTATTACAAAGAAGTGAAAAAAACAATATGAGTTTTGACGTTTAGATATTAGCATGAGTTGATTTAATATTAAATTGGTCTGATCATTTCCCAATGAGCATTTCAACAGAAACCACCAAAAGTCTTTTAAAAAATCAATTACTGTTACAAGAATCCTTTTATGTTACCTTTATGTTTGTACTATGCGCCAACGGTCTGAGCTATCGCTTTGTGAACTCGCTATATGAACACTCGCTTTGTGAACTCGCCATAATCGTCACAATATTAACAATTTTTAAAGGTTTTTCGCTCTAAAATTGCTAGCTTCGCTTTGCGATAAGCTTCTGTATTATCAATTTCTATTTCTCATAGTCTATCAGTTGGCCTAGCGGAAGCAATTTCTTTTCTAATGGTCGTTTGGTTATCGGTGGGGTGTCCTATTTAAGATACATTTAAATTAGTTCGTTAATTTTTGTATGTTTTTGGGCTTACCGTATTATTTAACAGCGCACGTTTTTTTTTTTTTTTTAAGGCAGCGGGATTTGACACTTCTTCATCGGTGGTGAGCAAGTAATCTGCTGTAGTAACCTTTACTGCATGTTTTGGCGTTATTATATCGACAATGTTAACCTGCAACACAAAAGTTATTATTTTTTTGTTTTTTATTCATTAATTAATTAACTTACGTATTAATTAACAGTATTCGTATTCGTTTTGGCTTCTCGGTATTGTAATCAAAAAAAGTGTGAAAAAATATAAAAATAAATTAAAAACGCGCTGTTTATTGAAAGTACGTAAATGGTTTTATTTAATTAACGGAAATTTTATGTAATATTTTATTAACATATCGTAAGACAATACTTCCGGCAACCGGGAAATCGCCCTCAATGATCGCATTTAACAGACAAATACGTTCTAGGATAGACCTTATGGTATCTTCAGAAGAATTTATGAGTGATGAAAAGACATACGATAAAATACAAAGTTTTGATGTAGATTCTAATGTGGCTGTTCGGGATTATATTTCCAAAGAAAAATGGAAATTTGGTAAAGTGACAGAAAAATTAGGCAAGTTACATTATTTAGTGAGCTAAACGATTGGAGAATTTGGAAAAGACACGTTAACCAAATGCACAAAATAGGTAACTTAGCGAATGACGAGAATTTACCTTAAACAGATAACCAATGTATGGTAGATACAAATTCTGATAGTGTTTCTGACGTACTTATTGAAATTCAGAGTGAAAGTTGTGGTTTAATTGAATTGCCGGCAGGTGATGAAGGTAACCTTAGTAGTCAAAACGCACATCGTGATGGTAGACATCAAAACGTCGCTTTCAATGATTTCTAATATTATTGAGGTTTTAAAGCACCTAATGGATCCCACAATTTATGTTCAATATAAATGCACTGATACTTGCGAAATTCTAATCGAATCGACAATTTAGACTTTACTAATAATTGCAACAAAAGAATAACCAACAAGAATTTAAAATCACAATCCGAGATTGTATTAATCGATGTAGAACCTTTAAAGCAATGATACTGTCTATAAAGTTAAATTAGAAGTTATTCGGCCGGAAATAAATGCTGTGGATGAAACAGTTTTTCTGAAAGAAGTCACATACTATATTACAATAAACTCTAGGATTTTTTCAGATTTCTTGTTATTCACCGTGAATTCAAAACTACATACTCAAGGAATTGGTGACAAACAATAAAATTTCGTAACACATATTTCACTCAAAATTTAAATAAGAAATTATGTAACGCGTGTAACTATTGCTTGTTTATATTTTGTTATTTGGCATAATCTTCACTACAATAAAATTTAAATAATCTTACTTTCCTTTTATCAAGGATGCATCTAATATTTCCCAAGCTGTAATTGGTGCTGAATATTTTATAGCCTCTGAACTGTCCAGTCAGAACTTGACTATTATTACCTGAGATCTTTGTTGCTTCAGCTTAAAAAAAAAACAAATTAATTAATTTTGGAAATTGCTTGAATCTTTTCTATTTATTTTTTTTTTTATTTTTTTTATAAACTTATAAATAAATAATTTATTATTAATTTGTATACAATTCTTATGTGATAACAAAATTGATATAATATTACTTAAGTCTGCTACAAACACATATAAATCTTAATGAGTGATTTGGGTTTTGTTCGGATTTAGCGAACAAGGACATAAGCCCTAAGTTCTTAGTTGGACTACCGCGCCGACTCCGTTTTCAGGATACAGGAACTGGCATGAATTGTAGCAGAACCAAAAAAACATTATAACTATAAATAAATTTTAATATATATGAAATACAATTTTACTAGTATTTATTTAACATATGTTTATGTACTTCTTTAATAATCTTAGTTTCTAAATTTATAATCATAGCTATTTGGCGATGAATACCGGAATAGCTGAAATCAAAGAAGATGCGAATTAAACCATGTAACTGGTGTTTACATAACCAGTATAATACTAATCTTAATTGTTATTCCATTGAAATTCTACCATTCAAATCACAATTAAAACCAAACAACTATGAATTATTATTAAAGTATTCCGTATCAATTTATTTACCAAATGTAATTAATTGTTATTATGTCAATTTCTGAAATCTTATTGTCAAATCAGAATAGTATACACGTACATATAATTTTTGATTGTTAATGTAATTTTTAAGTGTACATACATATTTGTAAAATGGTTCAATTATGTTCCACAGTATTTTAGTGTGGCTAGTTATTCGTAGGTGGCAGTAAAAAAAAATGTACGTTAGAACAATTATAGTATATAGAGGTCTCTTTGATCGATTGTTGTAATTATAATAATGACAAAATTCGCAAACGCATAAAACCAACAGAATTTTACAAAGCGTCATAGAGTGAACAGCATAAAAGAACCAAACTATAAAAGTTAATGTAAAAATAAATAAGAATTTTGTTAAAGATTGAATTAATTAAAGTTTTGATTATTTTCTGATTCAATCAACAACTTATTTTATTGTTGAACCAGCGAAGCTATTCATCTTGGGAAAATCAGCGAAAGCAACAACCGCAGAGTTATTGAAAAGTTAAAGCACGCGGATTTGGTGACGATTTGCCTTTGCCCCAAACATTGGTCCTTCGAGCCGGATTGGCTAAGTATAATTTAATATTTTTATATACTTATCTTAAAAGATCAGTATACAAATCATTAAAAAAAAGGGGATATTTGTATTTGTATAAAGTAGTTGTATGCATTGTATTGCTGAAGTTACAGTTTGTCAGTATTGCGTGCTGCAATACAACGTCTTAGAGGACGAATTGCAAGAACTGGGAACCGTTAGTGTAGTAAATCATTAAAGAACGATTAGTGAATTTGTTAATTGGTTGATATTAATTACTGTAAAATTGTTCAACCACGTGCAAGTGAAAATTTTCCATTCGCACCGTTAAACCTCGTGAACTTTCCAACCACGTTATATATTTTTTTTTCTCGTTCATACCAATTTTATAAAAACGATTTGAATTAAACGATTCGGTACGCCCTTTATACAAACTTTCAAAGACCTTTAATTAAAATTTTTATAAAATATTGTGATAAGTGATAAAGTGTTGTGCGCGAAAATATAAGAAAATAACCATTTTAACTATTGCTGAGTGTATTATCACAATTATTCAAAATGGCTGATTTAAATGCGCTTAAAAAACAAAGATCATTAAATAAAGGAAAGCTGACGTTCATCATAAATAGTATCAAGAAGACTCTCGGCGATGTTACACTAGAGGAATGTAGAACAATATTGGCACGTGCAGAAAAGTTGATGGACGAGTTCACTTTGATCGAAAATCAAATTTTTCAACTGGATCAAAATCAAGAACCCGACATGGAATACGAAGAAAATTACTACAAGGTAGTAACGGAATTGTCGACGTTAATGCGAAAATTGGGTTTAGACGCTGCAAAATCAAGTGGAAGTTTTGATCTCTCGGCGAATCTCACGCAGACTACAAACGTACAAGTCCGCCTACCAAAGCTCAACATACCACCATTTGATGGAGATTATAAGGAGTGGCAATCGTTCTACGATTTGTTCTCAACTACTATACACGATTCAACTTCATAATCGTCAGTACAAAAATTTCAGTACTTGAAAGGGTTACTTAGAGGAGAAGCTGCTAGTTTATTGAGACATCTATCCATTACCGAGTCGAATTACATTGAAGCACTGCAGAAGCTAAGACAACGGTATGATAGAAAGAAGCATACGATCACCTCCTTCATCCGAACATTCATCGAGCAACCAACAATCATCACACCAACTAGCTTTAATATCAAAAGGTTACTTGATACATCAGACGAGGTGTTACGAGGATTGAAGGCTGTGGGACCGATGGGTGACTTAAAGGATCCATGGCAAATATACATATTAGTAAACAAATTGGATGACGAAAGTAAAGCGCTATGGGCACAAGAAACCGCAGAAAAGGAGTTTCCAATGGTCGAGGAATTATTTGAGTTCTTATTGCGCAGAGGCGATGCCTTGGAGTCATTGAAAGGTTTATCTAAACGAAATTCTTTAACTAAGGAACAACACGTTAAATGTCATGTGGTTTCAAATGGCTTTAAATGCGGTATATGTAACGACACCGAACATATGACTTACCAGTGTCCAAAATTTAATGCTATGGAGCTAGAAGAGAGAAGAAAGTGGGTTAAGGATTTCAATCGCTGTTTCAATTGTTTGAGTGGTGATCATGGAGTTTTTCGATGCAGATCAAAACGAAGATGTAGTTTATGCAACAAAAAACATAACACTTTATTGCACGCTGAACAATCGGCACCAATCAACACAGCAAGTCACACAACGATAAAAATTGAAGAAGTGAAATACAGTGATTCAAGCGCTTTAAATTGTGGACATGCCTCAAACCGTATCTTACACTATATTGCCGACAGCGATAGTAAACGTGATCGGCTCTAACGGTAAAACCTATCCATGTCGAGCACTTTTAGATTCAGGGTCACAGGCTTCTTTTATTACAGAATCTTGTTTATAGATGTTAAACATAAAACGGAGAAATGCACGGATCTCTGTATCAGGATTAGGAAACGCGGTAGCGGAAATTACCAGGGGAGTAGCGGATATTCATATCCAAACCATGGATAGCGTTCAACCACATATTAATCTGGAGGCATTGGTTCTGCCAAGGATAACGGCAAATCTACCATCATACACCATAGATCGAAGTGAGGTCGAAGAATTCAATCTACAGGGAATAATTCTTGCAGATCCTCAGTATTTTACGCCAAACAAAATCGACATACTCATTGGAGTCGAACACTTTTTCCAAATTCTTCAAAATGAACAATTAAAAAATCAGGCAAACAAGATTATCCTACAGAAGACTGTGTTCGGATGGGTAGTAGCAGGTCAAATTTCAAAACAGAACCAAATTGCTGACGTTCAAGCTTATTGGTCCAGAACATCAGATGACGAACTAGACAATATTGATAAAACCTTAAGAAGATTTTGGGAGGGTGAGGAAGTTGAGTCGAATAAAGGTTTATCAAACGAAGAGGAATTTTGTGAGAATCACTTTAAGGCAAATACAAATTATGCGGAAGATGGCAAATATATAGTGAGATTGCCCTTCAAGGATAACAAAAGCAAGCTAGGAGAGTCATTATCAATCGCAGTTTGTAACCGATGGATTTGGGTCACACTGACACACCGTTGCACACTGTAAAATTTTGGGATAGGTTTCAGTGACGGGACAGGTTCTTTAGTTCCGATGCGTCAGTATTCCATCTTACAAAAAAAAAATATTTTGATTCAGAATATAGTGTGCAAAAAAAAACGCTTAATCATAATAAAAAAAATAGTGACGGTATTACACTGCATTATACAATGCAAACATCCCCTTAATGGAGTTACTAATTACTCCATTTTTATTTTCTAACTACTAATTTAAAATCTTCATTAATATAAACAATAACAAAAAAAAATTGTGCATGTCTTTTTTTTTTTTTTTTTTTTTAACTTGGCGAACTGGCGATAAGCAAAGAAACAAAATTATTCGACAACACTGAACTCTGCTTCAAGTTTTAGCAATAAACAAAAATAAAAAAAATTTGAGAAGCAAATAAAAGTGAAATTAGTTTACAATATTCCTCTGAAATAAAACAATGAATTATTATTATTATTTTTTTTTTTTGTTCTACATCACCATAATGCTTGTTGTTTGTGTTGGTTGCTTTCATCCATCACGTGATCTTCACCAAAACCACGTCTCACGGTTATGTTGAGTACCCGTTCTTCAATGATCATCCGTTAATTTAGTGCCCAACTGTAACTACTGCTTCCTTTACTGTAGATCCGGAACGAATTGGGTATCGGAAATGTCGATAACCAATTAATATTTAAAAAAAATTACTTCCCTCACTCTATGTATTGTAATTTCTTTTCTATTTGTTTTTAGTTCATTTCCTTAACATCATGACACCCAGTATGATTCTCAAACGTTGTTTTATTTATTTATTGTCTTCTTATATGAAACCACCACTTTGATAAAGCACTAACACGTTTCACAAAAAAAAAAAAAAAAATCAAATTGTTAATTTTCGTATTTTTCTAACTATTTATTGGCCAGAACCATGAATCATGCATATAGCATATTATGCACCATGCTTGTAAATTAAAACACAACAATAATGGCGACAACTTCCAAGTTTTTCTTGAGATTTTATTTATATTTATTTATTTTTTCTTTTTCTCGGTTAGACATTTAAAACATATTTTTATATTTCTTTCTTATTTTTAAGTTTTATTTTATTGAAAGACAATATCACACCAAGTGTTAATAATTTTTTTATAATCACAATAACATTAACTAATGTCTAAAACATTTATTTTTTTATTTTTTTTATTTTTTTTTACTTTGAAAATATTAAACAAAATTCACACAGTGAACGCAAATTTCCTAATTAATATAATTGATATACATTTGATTGTCATTGATATACATTAAACTTTTGATAAATTCTTAATTTTTTTATTTTTAATTTCAATCTAATTATTTTACAATTTATTTATTTATTTTCTTGTTTTTATATACACATTTCACATTTTACTTTCTTTTCCAATATTCCTTCTCAATCTACTCGAATCAATTTTCTTCTTTTTTTTTTTTTTTTTTTTTTTTTTTGGTTTCTACTTATTTCACCAATATCGTTTTATCCAAAACCGTCCCTTGCACATTTATTCTTGCCTTTTTATACTTTTTTTAAACGTCCTTAGCGGCAACCCGTTTGACCGTCACCCGATGTTATTATTTTTATTATGTTATTATCAGTATTATTATCGTTGCCTCTCGACTACGTCATGACAAAATTGTTTGTTGAAATCATACATTGATGGAAACAACAACATCCCACTAGAGATGGACCATGGACCTAATTTTGAACTATTACAAGTTCGACGGTTACATACAATGGAACGAAGATTTCAAAGGGATGCTGGGCTCGCCGAGGAATACAAGGCATTCATGAAGGAATATGAGCAGCTAGGCCACATGAAGCAAATAGAAGTTCCTGAGAGAAACGACTTTGGAGTGTACCTGCCACATCACGGAGTGTGGAAGCAATCCAGCAACACCAAAAAGATTCGTGTCGTATTCGACGCGTCTTCAAAAACAGGGATTCGTGCAACCGAAAGCAGAGTTTCGTTAAACGATTGCCTAGCGGTTGGTCCTACGATACAATCATCAATAACTCAAATTTTGTTACGTTTTAGAGAACATGCCGTGGCATTTGCAGCTGATGTGGAGAAGATGTACCGGCAGGTCTGGGTAAATAGTAACGACGCAAGTTACCAGCGTATTGTATGGCGAAATCATCCTTCGGAACCAATTCGATATTATAAGCTGTTAACGGTAACATATGGAACATCGTCAGCCCCATTTTTGGCGACCAGAGCTCTCCGAGATGTTGGAATGCAAAACCTAAATAAAAACCCAGACGTTTCAAATGCAATAATTAACGACTTTTATGTTGATGATTTGTTGTCTGGCTCTGAAACTGTTGACGCTGCTATGAAGTTAAGGCGTGAAATTGATGCTGCCTTAAAAGAAAGGGGTTTCATTCTGAGAAAGTGGATATCCAACTCGGCGGATGTAAGTGAAAAATTACATGCTGTTGAAATCACCGACAAAACAGACACGACCAAAGTATTAGGATTAAATTGGAGCCCATCAGAAGATAAGTTTTGCTTTCAAGTGAATATCGAAGACACGAAAGAAATCACGAAAAGGAAGGTTCTATCTAATGCAAGTAGAATATTTGATCCTTTGGGCCTGCTCGCACCTGTTGTTATCCAAGTAAAAATATTGATTCAACACCTTTGGATTTCTAAATTAGACTGGGATGAACCTTTAACGGATGATCTACTCTCCCGATGGAGAACACTTTACCAGAATATAATAGCTGTTTCGGAATTAAGTGTTCCTCGATTCATAGGAAGTGCTAACATTGATAGCATTGAACTTCATGGTTTCAGTGATGCTAGTGAACGAGCCTACGCTGCCGTCGTGTACTTCAGAATAAAGCTGCATAATGGACAATGTATTGTAAATCTAATCAGTAGCAAGACCAAGGTATCACCAATAAAACAGATTTCTATTCCTCGTTTAGAATTATGTGGCGCAGTATTACTTACCAAACTCATAAATTTCATTGTGCAAAATTCCTCACTACACATTAATCGTATCGTTGCATGGACGGACTCTAAAATTGTACTGGATTGGCTTTCCTCACCTCCGATACGCTGGAAAACATTCGTTGCCAATAGAACGTCTGAAATTATTGAATCCATAACTCGAGATAAATGGCGATATGTTCGTTCCGTCGACAATCCGGCAGATTGTGCTTCTCGTGGTTTGAGTCCAAAAATTTTAAGGGAATGCGATCTATGGTGGAAGGGACCTAATTGGTTGAGTTTGGATGAATATAAATGGCCATCGCTAAAGTACGAGATCGATTTACCGTCCGAAGAATTACGTTGTCAAGTTTTCCACGTGAATATAACCGAAGACCCAAATCTGATTGAAGAAGTAGCGGAACGAGTTTCATCTTATAATAAATTAGTACGAAGCCTACGTACAAAGATTTCCCAAGAATTGCCGTACACCAAAGCAAACCAGGCTATGTGGAAATATGTTCAGTCGAGATGAAGTTTTGGAAGCAAGAAATGTGGTTGTTAGGGCTATCCAAGAGAAATATTTTAGTGAAGAGATAAACCGGTTGACGAGGTCCATTCATCTATCAACAAAAAGCAAACTAAAATCATTGAATTCATTTTTAGATACAAACGGTGTCTTGCGTGTAGGAGGAAGACTGTTCAATTCAAAAGCCACTTAAGATGTTAAACATCCCGTGATATTGCCGTATGAATCCATCGTATCGTCTCGAATAGTAGAAGAAGCGCATCGGGAGCAAAAACATGCGGGTGCCTCATTATTATTAGCCAATTTGAGGCAAAGATTTTGGATACTGGGAGTCAAACGAATGATTCGCAAGACCATTTTTAAGTATGTCATATGCACCAAAATAAAAGCTAAAACGGAAGTTCAAATCATAGCAGATCTACCAGCAGCTAGGGCTGAATTCATTAGGCCTTTCCTTAAGGTTGGAGTAGACTTCGCAGGGGCCAATATCAATTCACTTAACTAAAGGACGTGAACAAAA
Source organism: Tipula vernalis (assembly GCA_958295665.1). Classification (NCBI taxonomy): domain Eukaryota; kingdom Metazoa; phylum Arthropoda; class Insecta; order Diptera; family Tipulidae; genus Tipula; species Tipula vernalis. Next base: position 289,156,590 of record OY282560.1, read on the forward strand.
AACCTACAAGTCATATTTTTGCCTATTTATTTGCCTCAGCGTTAAGGCGGTCCACATCGAGTTGGTTGGAGATCTGAGTAGCGAATCATTTCTAGCTGCTTTAAAGCGATTTGTTACGAGAAGAGACTTGTGTACTGATATTTTTTGAGACAATGGCACCAATTTTGTGGGTGCCGATAAACTTCTCACAGAAAACTTTGCCAAATTAGTTAAACAATCTAATAACTGTTCTCGTTTCTTTTCATGTAACTATATTACGTGGCATTTTAATCCTCCAAGCGCTCCAAGCTTTGGCGGACTTTGGGAACGTGCCATTCAATCAATGAAATTCCATCTTAGGAGAACCATTGGAGAAAATATACTCACCATGGAGGAAATGACAACGCTGCTTGTGGAGGTTGAAGCAATACTTAACTCAAGGCCATTGTGCGTGTTGTCTTCGGATGATTTAGGCGTGCTAACACCATCACACTTCTTGATCGGCCACTCAAATGCGAAAATTCCAGAGGGCAACGTTTCACTGACACAGCTGAACTTAAACAAAAGATGGCAACTTGTAAAACGAATCACACAACAATTTCACAAACGATGGCACCTAGAATACTTGACGTCTTTGCAGCAGCGAGCCAAATGGCATCAAACTAAGGTTAATGTCAAAGTAGGAGATATCGTTGTTATCAAAGAAGATAATATATCGTCAACCCATTGGAAATTAGGAAAGATAGAGACATTGCATCCAGGAAAGGATAATATAGTAAGAGTTGTGTCGTTGAAAACCAAATCCGGATCATTGAAACGACCAATCAACAAAACATGTATTCTTCCTGTTGAATCGAATGATTCAAGGCTGGCGCTATATTTGGCGATGAATGCCGGAATAGCTGAAATCAAAGAAGATGCGAATTAAACCATGTAACTGGTGTTTACATAACCAGTATAATACTAATCTTAATTGTTATTCTATTGAAATTCTACTATTCAAATCACAATTAAAACCAAACAACTAATTGTTATTATGTCAATTTCTAAATTATTTTTATTTATAATGAGCCAATTCTTTATATTTAAACAAATTATTTTTTTGGTATAGGGCTCTTTTATTTTTGTATAGATTTAAACTTGAGCTTTCAATCCCAATTCGGGATCATTGTCAAAAGCATAATGAAAATATTTTCAAAATGAGTTCCTTTTTTATATAAAAATTCGACATAAAACAATCAAATATTTGTTACTAAAAACCGATTTTTCATGGAAACGCAAAGCCTAGACAATTTTTTCGAAAAAACATTTTTCTTGGCTAAAGCGATTCCATGTAGAAAGGTTGTACAATTAAATAAAAATAAAATGCGTATGAGACAAAAAACTTATATAAATACATCATACGAGTTGCCAATATAAGCATAATCTTCCACAATATAAATTGAATTTGTACTTGATTTAATATGTAACATTTCCAAAATCGATCTTTTCTTAAAATTGGTTTATGTCGAATTTTTATATAAAAAAGGAACTCATTTTGAAAATATTTTCATTATGCTTTTGACAATGATCCCGAATTGGGATTGAAAGCTCAAGTTTAAATCTATACAAAAATAAAAGAGCCCTATACCAAAAAAATAATTTGTTTAAATGTCAATTTCTGAAATCTTATTGAAATCTTGTTGTAGTATATAGAGGTCTCTTTGATCGATTGTTGTAATTATAATAATGACAAAATTCGCAAACGAATAAAACCAACAGAATTTTACAAAGCGTCATAGAGTGAACAGCATAAAAGAACCAAACTATAAAAGTTAATGTAAAAATAAATAAGAATTTTGTTAAAGATTGAATTAATTAAAGTTTTGATTATTATCTGATTCAATCAACAACTTATTTTATTGTTGAACCAGCGAAGCTATTCATCTTGGGAAAATCAGCGAAAGCAACAACCGCAGAGTTATTGAAAAGTTAAAGCACGAATTATATTTTTGAACTTTAACTTTTATTAATTTTATTACATTTATTCATTATTATTATTTTTTATAATTTTATTCAGTGAATCTTTATTATTATTAAAATCTTTATTAGTTTAATTTATAATTTTATTGTTTCTTAATCTACTTAAATTTACTTAATTACCGATGTACTATTATTTTTGTCGATATGCCCTCGACCAAATGCAAATACAATCTGAATCTAATGTAGAAATTATTATCTATAAAAAATACTTGGATTTGTCTACGTTAACACAATTTATTGTGTGAAAATATAATTTGAAATATGATTAGATTCTTAATAAAAACATTTATACGATTTTATGAAATATGATTTTATATAAACTATTTAGAATTTCCATGTATAATGGAAATGTGATTTTAAAATAAAAAAATATAAAATATTTGGAATTTATGAAATATGATTTTAAAATAAATGTTGCTTGGGTTGTTGTTGTTGGACATCCGGGATGTCGTAACTCCTCCCCCCTAAGAATGAAGCGAAGGCCAACTGAGCTGAATTGGCTGTGGTAAGTTGGCTGGAGGATCTGGACCTGGTTCCATTATTGCTGTCTTTTGCATCAGTCGTATCGTGATGATGATTCCTACTACAATTGAGATTGTAACGCATAATGCTCCTATAATGGAAATATGGTTATTATTATTTCTTAAATTTATTATGTTAATGGCTTCTGTGTTTTTTGTTGTCCATAAATTTAACTTTTCCAATGTTAAATTTTTCATTGTTATCGATGTATTAATTTCGTTGTATAATGTAGAGATTATTTGTACAGAATCCCAGAATGTTGCATATTTACTGGAATATTGAATGTTGTTTATCTTTATTGTACAGTTTTCGAAGTATATTAACGCCATTCCCTTCAGTATTTTATTTTGTGCGTCCTTGTTACATATGGTTTCCATCATGATTTCTGTGTGAGTAAGTACGAACAAATAGTTTTGTTCGATTGGTTCAACGGTATCTTCAATTGTCTCCTCAATCATACTGCAATGTGCTGGTTTATTGTTGATCAAGTTTGCTATACATCCCTCTGGTGTGTTTTTCAATAACTTTGTTTTGAAGCAATATCTTGTTTGCTCAATTTTCATGCATGGTTTGTCGACATATTGATAAAAATATTTATTGAGTAAAAGGAATTGGGATTTCAATTCTAGGGTGTAAGTATTATTGATAGGTAATTGTTTCAATCTATAGAATTCGAATGATTCGGGATAAAAGGTAGGTATTTGGACAATGAAGATTATATTAGATTGGTTAAAATATGCGCTTAATTCTAAAAACTCGTATACATTCTCGTCGACTTTAACATTAATGTTTTGTTGTTTGAGCTTTTCGTGGATATATTCTATTTCTTGTGGGTGTAGGATGTGTTTTGAAATTATTTTTAATTTGGCTAAAGTTACCGATTCTAGAATGTCTTCCAAATGATTATTCAACATTTGAATGTCAAAGAATAATAGATCAAAGTATTGATTGACTTTTAACATATGTTCTACGTGGTTTAGTTTGCCTACTATTTCGTTTTGAAATCTATTTATATGGTCTTCTAAAGTATTTTGTTGGTTGTTAATATGTTCAGTTCGTAGGCAGTTATATTTATTATATGTACCAATTTTGAATAAGTTTCGATGACTCTGGCATCGCCTAATTTTAATGGTAACAGTCCTCTGTTATTTGTTAAGTCATGTATCTCTATTTTCTGTCCTTGCGTTATTTTGAAGAGGATGAACCTGAAATTACGTTTATGTATTATTATTGAGGCTGAAAATACGACTTATCACACTTCCTCAATATTAATATTGGGAAAATGTTCACCTACTCACTGGAGTTAGGCTCGTTTGAGTTGTTGTTATTACTTGATAAATTGTTTTGGAATTTTCTCCTTCCCTTAATTTTCTGTTTGTGAACCTTACGTCTATTTGTAATTAATGTAATTTTGTTATTCTTTACTACCTTATGTGTCATGAATCTAGGGGCTAACTTATTTCTTCTATTTTCTAATTCGTAAATCTGTTCGTCGGGTTTAAAGTCTGGGGGATCTACACGGTTTTTATTTAATTTGTTTATTATTTTCTGTTTCGTTTCCAAATTCCTATCATGAACAAGTTTGGTTAGGTTTTCGTAATTTTTAATGTGATTTTGAAGATAATCTTGTCCACTTAATACATTGGTTGGTGTAGTTATTGGATTAAGTTCGTTAATATGACCTGATATTAGTTCAAAGGGAGTCAACTTTGTCGTAGAGTGTATGGAATTATTATATGTTATGATGGCTTCATTCATTATTTCTCCTATCGATTTAGTTTTATTTTGGTTATAGATTATTCTAATGATTTCAGTTATTGTAGAGTGAAATCTCTCTACGGGAGAATTTCCGGTTGAATTCTTGGCTGAGGTGCAATGTAATTGTATGTTATATAATTTAACGAAATCTTGGAAAATTACTGAAACGAATTCGGCCCCATTGTCTACAATTATTTTTTTGGGGATTCCATGGTGTGAAAAGAAATGTTTTAGTGATTTTATAATATTTATACTATTTCTACCGTTTAGTAAATAAGCACTGGAAAATTTACTAAATTTATCAATTATGGTTAGGAAGGTTTCGTTATGTACCGAGTAAATATCTATGTGTAAAATTTCCAGAGGTTTAGCTGGAGTTCCTGTTAGTTCGAATTTTAAAGGTTTTGTGTTCCTTTCATATTTAAATCTAGCACAAATATCGCAATTATTAATGATCTTTGTTATCAGAGTTTTCATTTTGGGAAAATAATATTGTCGTTTCAAATGTAACCATGTTTCGTTTATTCCTCGATGATTTGATCTATTATGGTAATCTCGAATAATGGTTTCTTGTTTTTCTCTATTGCTTTCATCTTCTAATAATATCTTACATCTAACTAATTTAAAAATACCGTTATTAAAAAATTTATTATATACTAATTCAACTACCTTAAATGTTTCATCATCAGTAAATATACCTGTTACTTTTTTTGGTAAGGTATAATTTTTTATAATATTCGTTATAACGTCCTCGTTATCTAGATTATTCTGTTTTATTGTGTATCTTCTTTTATTTGTAAATAATATTTTTAATTTTATATCTGAGTTTAAATTATCATTTCTTTCTAAAACTAGTTGGTGTGTAAATTCATTTAGAGGTCTACTTGATATCGGAAGTCCTCTTGTTGAATTTTCTTCGGTTGAACTCATTGATGATATTGTTTCATCGTTACTGTTCTCTTGCGTGGAATTATCGGTTTCATTTAAATGTATTTCTATTCGTGACAATGCATCTGCATTTGTATTTTGAACACCTTTTTTATAGACAATTTCGTAATCGAATTCTTCGAGTTTTAATCTCCAATGGATTAGCTTCGAATTTGGTTCTTTTAGTGACATTAACCATGTCAATGGTTTATGATCCGTTATGATTTTGAATTTCCTTCCATATAAATACGGTCGGAAGTATTTAGTAGCCCATACAATGGCTAGAAGTTCCTTTTCTATGGTGCTGTAGTTTGTTTCTGTTTGAGTTAGGGTTCTACTGGCGTAGCAAATTGGTTTATCGGATCCTATTGGTCCTTGAGATAATACGGCTCCTAGAGCAAAGTTACTAGCGTCTGTTGTCAAATTAAAAGGTTTAGAAAAGTCCGGATATTGTAGTATGGGATCGTTGCACAATAAATTCTTACATGTTTCAAAACATTCGATGTATTTAGAATCTAAAGTTATTTTGTTTGTTTTTCTCAAACATTCAGTCAGCGGTTTTGTAATTTTGGCGAAATCCTTAACAAATTTCCTGTAGTAACCCAACAACCCTAAAAAGGATTTAATTTGTTTTTCTGTACGGGGTAAAGGGAAATTTTTTACTGCTCTTATTTTATCTAGGTTAGGTTTAACTAATTCACTTGTTACTAAATGTCCTAAAAATGAGATCTCCTTATGGAGGAATTCGGATTTATCAATTTGGATTTTAAGATTAGCTTCTCTGAGCTTTGTAAATACTTTTACAAGACTTTCTCGATGTTCTTGGAGTGATGTTGAAAAGATGATTATATCATCCATATAACACAAGCAAATTTTGCCTTGTAGGTCTTGCAAAACATTGTCCATGACCCGTTGAAAGGTCGACGGGGCATTCTTTAGACCAAACGGCATTCGAACAAATTCGTAATGACCGTTTTCTACATTGAATGCTGTTTTTGGTATATCCTCGGATTTGATTTCAATTTGATGAAATCCCGATGCCAAATCTAATGTAGTAAAATACATGCACTTTCCTAGTTTATCGAGGATTTCGTTTATATTTGGAAGAGGATATCGGTCGTCTACTGTTTTCTCATTAGGCTTCCTATAGTCTATTACGAGTCTCCATTTTTGTTTTCCACTAGCGTCTGATTTTTTGGGAACAATCCAAATCGGTGATGACCATGGCGAGAAACTTGGCCTTATAACGCCTTGTTCTAGCATCTTCGAAATTTGTTTTTGAACTTCCTCTTTATGTACGTAAGGGTATCTGTACGATTTACTATAGATAGGAATATTATCGATTGTCTGAATGGAGTGTTTAATTTGATTGGTAAAAGATAAATTTTGTCCATCTTTATAGAATATATCTTCGAAATCTTTACATAATTTGGCTATTGTCGTTTTTTCTTCGTTGTTTAAATGATTTATTCGAATTAAGTCTAAAATATCTTTATCTGGTGTTTCAATGTTATTGTCATTATTGAAATTATTTACTGTGAAATTATGAATTTCAGCTCGACTATTATTTTTAAGAGATTCGACTTTTATGGGTTGGTCAATAATGAAAGTTTGTGGAACGTTGGAAAAATTGATTACTTCAACGTATGCATACCAATTCTTACACTGGTATATACCTTCGGGGATTATTAACTGATCTTTAATTTTCACTGGTTTGATGTAAATGTCGCCACTCTGTACATCGACAGGTAAGTGTGCGATTAATTTGCTTTCAGATTCTATTTTATATGGTTTTGACATAAAATTTGGCTTAAAAATTAATGGAATTCTTATCCCATCTTTGGTTTCTAAAGTTGAATTTTGGAAATCAAGTTTTATTTGTAATTGTTGCATGAGCTCTAAACCGATTAGCCCATCGAAGTAATTATGAAAACTGAATAATAGGAATTGAAGTTTTTCTTTTGTTCTAAATTCATCTAGACCTTCTACAATTATCTGCTTATTTAAAGAATGAGTATTAAATACAGTTTTAATTTTGACGGGATCGATAGTTTTAATAAGTTCCGGATTTACAAGGTTAGGTCTAATGAAAGATTTATTACTTCCTGTATCTATTAAAAATTTAAAAAGTTGATTATTTGGCCCTTTTATATGTATGTACGGTAGAAGAGATGATTGATGTTTGTTAATGTCTAAATATCCGAGTTGAGTTCCGAGGCAGGTAAAGGAAAATCCTGATCGTCAATTTCGTTTTCTACTGGGCAATATTGTGCACTCTGCAAATCAATTTGTGGGTTGTTTTCAACTGGATAGTTAATATAATATGAATTTTCAGAGTTATATTCATTAAGATGATTACCATCATCTCGTGAATTATTTGGAGAATTATTTTCTAACGTAAATAATTCTTCTACGTGAAATCTTGGTTGACCCGTTGGTCGAAGGAAATTATTATTATTACTATAATTATTATTATTTCTAATTGGGTTTTTAAATTTAGAATGACCACTCGATGTGTCCATAGGTTGGGGATAGTTATTTGGTGCTGGTTTTTGCACATATGGTCTTAATTGATTGAAATTGGGTCTAAAGGTATTAAAGTTCGGTTGGAAATTAGGTCTGAAGGTATTAAAATTCGGTTGAAAATTAGGTCTTTGAGGAGTAAATTGATTGTAATGATTGTGATTAAATCTAGGTTGAAAAGAACTGGGTAAGTTTATGCGTGCATTAGATCTATAATATGTGTTATTAGGTTGTGATATAATTAGGGGTTTATTATGTAATGGTTTCCTTATTGGGGTGTTAATTTTACTATAATTTGGGGTTTTCAGGTAGCTAATGTTCTGTTCCTTTAAACAGAATGAAAAAGCTTCACTCAGTGATGTGGGTCGCATTGCTCTTACTGTAGACCCTAAAGGTTCTCTAATGCCAGAAACGAATATATTCCTGCACATCTATTCATATAAAGTTTGTTTAGATCTTAATACATTCTGATCTCTTTCGTTTACTTTAATGTTATTCATTATTGTTGAATAAATATCGATAATTTTTGAATAATAAAATTCAATTGATTCTACTCCTTGGCTAAGTCTATGGAGATCTTTCACTAAACTAGTCCCGTTCCTTTTATCACTATAATGATTCACAAGATTAGTTTTTATATTTTCCCAATGCAATGGAGTGCCATACATATTTAGCACTTCATTGGCCTCTCCTATTACTTTATTCCTAACCGCCCTAAGAATAATCTTCCCATTTGGCGTACCATCTAAATTTTTCACTAAAGCTAAAATTTCTTCGACATTTTCTATAAAGTCGAATAATGTTCGACTATTACCGTCGAAATGCGGTAAGTCTTTGATGGCATCTGGTATCCTAAGCTGATCTAGTTGTTCTTTAACATTCATTTTTGAACAATTACTTGGGTAGTTTAACTTAATATCTACTAAATCTCTAAAACTATATGCTTCTGTCGAATGAGAATTATTGCACTTATTTAAAATTCTAAATTTAAAGGACATGAACAGGGATGAATATACTCAATAAATATAATTTGTAAAAATATTGTCGCTTACCAGAACAAGTACAGCTGCATGATCCTTGGCTTATCTGTCCGATATTCTCTCGGATGTCTTCACCACTTTGATGTCGATGCACAATGATACAATGCACAATATTTAGCACTTTTTATATTTATTAATGAGTTCAATGTTTTTCATTCGACTGTTCGTTGTATTTTATTCACTCACAATTGCTTTATAAATTTCGCATTTATTTTCTTATTAATCACTTAAATTTTTTTTTCTTAATATTCTTAATCACTTAATTTGATAAAAAAAAAATTGACTGAGAGAACTTATTACTATTAACACAAAAAAAATTTTATTAAAAATTTTTTTTTTATTATTTTTTCTTGATTTGACTTTTTACTTTTTATTTATTAAATTTTACGTTTTATTTATTAAATTTTACTTTTAGAGATCCTATTGAAATAGGAAATCCTATCAACTGCGCCAATTATATTTTTGAACTTTAACTTTTATTAATTTTATTACATTTATTCATTATTATTATTTTTTATAATTTTATTCAGTGAATCTTTATTAGTTTAATTTATAATTTTATTGTTTCTTAATCTACTTAAATTTACTTAATTACCGATGTACTATTATTTTTGTCGATATGCCCTCGACCAAATGCAAATACAATCTGAATCTAATGTGGAAATTATTATCTATAAAAAATACTTGGATTTGTCTACGTTAACACAATTTATTGTGTGAAAATATAATTTGAAATATGATTAGATTCTTAATAAAAACATTTATACGATTTTATGAAATATGATTTTATATAAACTATTTAGAATTTCCATGTATAATGGAAATGTGATTTTAAAATAAAAAAATATAAAATATTTGGAATTTATGAAATATGATTTTAAAATAAATGTTGCTTGGGTTGTTGTTGTTGGACATCCGGGATGTCGTAACTCTCGCGGATTTAGTGACGATTTGCCTTTGCTCCAAACAATAGCATTACTTGAGTTAGTACAAATTATTTTATATGAAGCATCTTTAATTGATTGTAGTTTATTCTGATTCACTTGTTTCAATGAAACTAGGTCACCAACTCTAAAATCATGATAATTGGCTTTATTGCTTTCGTCAAATTCTATTTTCCTTTTTCCCTTTTCTCTCAATAAAAAGCCATGAGCTCTAGAGTGTGCCGATTTTAGACGAAATCTAAACTCCTTACTATAATCATCTAGATTATGTAAAGGCTCGATTTGATTATTTTCTAAATCACTTGGTAGGTAAGCCTTTCCGAAGGACCTTTTTTTTTCCGAAGACCAACTCAAAAGGAGTATAATTATGAACGATATGAGGACCCAGTCAACAATTTTTAGTTTCAAGTTAGTTTTGTACTGTATTTGAAACTATGGTTTCCAAACCACCTGGTTTCAATATTTGGAACAGTTCCGATCTAAACGCGTTTTAGAAACATCCTAGCACCCAAGTTTGTCCAGGTTCAAAAAAACTATTCAATAATTTTAAAAAACATTTTAAAACGGTTTTGAAATGTTTAACTGCAGCTGGTTCGTTTTACGTTTTCTAATTACGTTCTTTTGAAACGGTTTTAAAGAAATATATAAACCAAAGACTTTTTAAAGCAGGTTTTATTGGTGCGTTTTATAGAGCGATAAAAAGAGAATTTTAATAACCGTTGTTTTTTTTTTTAAACGTTTAAAACACTGCTTTGAATGGTTCTGATTTAACGAGAAACGGTTTGCTTGAAACGTTTCAATAAGGATTTTGAATATGCAATATATTTCTTTAAATCGCGTGTTCCTTGGAAACGTTGTGAAAACGTTTTATGAAAAAATGTATTGAATATAAGATAATTCACAGAAAGTAGGAATATCGTGAGCATAATGGAATAAAAATAAACTCGAAAACCTGTTATTTTTAGAATTTTATTTATTAATTTCTTAAAGAAAGTAATTAAAGTTCATATTATAAATTCAATATATAATTATGTACGTACAATATTACGGAATTATATATATATATAATTTCTTATAAGTGAAATAAAATAGTGGAATAAAAAGCATCAAAATAAATATACTGAATACAATAATTCAAATAAAATTGATTAACCGTTGTGTCTATACCCAAAAAATTATACACTATTCTATACCCGACCCACCCGGGTGGCCACATGTATTTTCTTGTTAATATCGAAAATTTTTGTATTTGCCAGTGTATTATTGCCTTTATTTATTTTAATATACTATTTTAAACGTTATAAAACAAAAAAAATAAATAAAAAATGGGGAATCCCCGGTTAATGCTAGTAAAACAAAACAGAAAAGAATCGTTTAGGTGAGCTGAGGAAATTAGAGTAGGTGTGGCATTCAAATGGAAAGGTTGATTGCGGAAGTGATTTTTTTTGTAAATAAATATATATGTGAGTGATAAAATGGCGGACCACAGAGACATTTCAAATGCTGAGTTTAGACGGTAAGATTTATTATTTGGATGATCCGTTCGGTTTTTTTACATTTATATACACATTTTTGCCCTAGTTTGTCGTATGAAGATCAACAAGCATACCTAAATCGTTTATTAGAGGAATGTGACGATGACGAAGAAGTGCTTGATTTTGTTGACGACGGCTCAGAAGATGAGTGGCTTCCTACAGCAGCGGATAGAAACGTGGAAGATTCAGACATAGAGGACGTTTATGAAGATCATGAAGTCCAAATTGAAGTGTCTGATGAAGAAATTTTCAGCGATAGTGAAGTTGAAGACGAAGGAGAAACTGGAAGTGCAAATTGTAATAATTCGCCTTATCTAAAAGGAAAAGATGGATCGATATGGAGACAAAATCCTCCTCAAAGGCAAACATTGAGACACAATATTCTCAGGAGTCAACGAAGTGGGCCATCGCGATCGACCGAAATGTTATCTGTAAGAGATACCTTCAAGTGTATATTTACGGACGTCATGTGTGAAATAATCATTAGACACACAAACAGGAAGGCCAATGAAGTATACACAGAACACAATATTCTAAATCGGGATAAACCGCAGAAAATCTGGAAATTATTGACACTGTATTCAGTATTCAGTATTCTGTATTCAGTATTCTGTATTCTGAATTCAGTATTCTGTATTCAGTATTCAGTATTCAGTATTCAGTATTCAGTATTCAGTATTCTGTATTCAGTATTCTGTATTCTGAATTCAGTATTCTCTATTCAGTATTCAGTATTCTGTATTCTGTATTCAGTATTCAGTATTCAGTATTCAGTATTCAGTATTCTGTATTCTGTATTCAGTATTCAGTATTCTGTATTCTGAATTCAGTATTCTGAATTCAGTATTCTGTATTCTGTATTCAGTATTCTGTATTCTGTATTCTGTATTCTGTATTCTGTATTCTGTATTCAGTATTCTGTATTCAGTATTCAGTATTCATTATTCAGTATTCAGTATTCAGTATAAAAAAAAATTTTTTGTGTAGGACGAACAAGATTCACCCAGTATATGCCGTCCAAACCGGCAAAATATGGGATCAAAGTATGGTGGGTTTGCGATGCTGCTAACTCTTACCCAATAACGGGGCAGATATATACGGGTAAGCAACCATCAGGCAGGGAAATCAATCAAGGAGAGCGGGTTGTCAAGGACCTATGCGCCCGTTTCAAAGGGTCTGGGAGAAATATAGTAACTGACAATTTTTTTACAACATTGCCGCTTGCTCGTTTATTGATCTCTTGGGACTTATCAATAGTCGGGACATTAAAAAAAAATAAACCCTATGTTCCAAAAGAAATGTTGCCGTCCAGATCTCGGGAAATTTATTCGTCAATTTTTGGATTCAGCGATGATAATATTACACTTTGTTCGTATGTCCCCAAAAAAAATAAGAGTGTATTATTATTATCTACGCAGCATTATACGGATTCAGTAATTGGAGACAAAAAAAAACCGGAAATCATTCATTATTACAATGGAAAAAAAGGTGGAGTAGATAATATGGACAAACTGGTCACTCATTATACAACCAAACGAAGGACGAAAAGATGGCCTGTAGCATTTTTTTACAATATAATTGATGTAGCTTGCGTCGCGGCTTACAAAATTTACATAGAAAATAACCCGGCTAGATCAAACAAAACACACAATCGTCGAGAATTCTTGAAAGATCTTGTGCTTCAATTAGCTCTACCGCATGTGTCAGATCGATCAACCATACCAAATGTATATAGAAATTTTAATTCACGTTCAGGGATAGAATGCATACTTGGCAAACCGCTCTATGTACCAATAAACCAGGAATTGACAACGTCTGGAGTACCTAATGTGTTACGCAACAACGATGGCCGAATTCCTCAAGTTGGCAAATGCTGGATTTGTTTGTCTTCCGATCCCAAAAAACGACGAAATTCACGGAAATCCTGTAGTATCTGTAGAAGACCAGTATGTGTAGAACATACGAACACTCAAATAAAGTGTTCTAAGTGTTAATAGTTTTAATTTTTTTTGTAAATTTTTACCAAATTGAATTTCTTATTTTGTAAACATATTTTTAATAACCAACTGAATTATTTATGTGATAATTTTTGATTTTTTCTGTGATGAAATGTTGATTTAAACAATAAAATGTTATACAAATAGCATATTCAGTGTTTTTTTTAAATGGCCACCCGGGTGGCCGGGTATAGACTACAAGAGTAATAATATTGGTAAACGAATAATTTAGTTCAGCAATAATTTTTAGTTAACTTCTGTTCAAAGATCAATAAAAAATAAGTAGTTCTTGGATGTCAAGGAGTAGGGATAGTCTAACTGTGAAATTGAAAAAGTTACGAGCATTTTAAATCGAAATGGCCACCCGGGTGCCCGGGTATAGACACAAGGGTTAAAGTATGTAATGGAAATTACAATACTACACTTACTCTTTAAATCAACAATAATATATATATATATATATATATATATATATATATATATATATATATATATATATATATATATATATATATATATATATATATATATATATATATATATATATATATATATATATATATATATATATATATATATATATATATATATATATATATATATATATATATATATATATATATATATATATATATATATATATATATATATATATATATATATATATATATATATATATGTATATATATATATATATATAAAAATATATATATATATATATATATACACACAAAAAAATAAAGGGTCACCACAACACCGAATCGGTGTTACATAGTGTCCCACCGATCGGATATTTAAAATTTGAATCCAATCGGATATTTTAATAAAAATGACATAAAATACATTTGGATAAAAATTTTTACACCGCATAAATACCAAACAGGAACATTCATGTTTAGAAATACACCGAAAGGTGTATGTTATTAGGAAAAACACCGAAAGGTGTATTTTATTAAATCCAAAAGAAGTTTTTCTAAACATTTATCTTTTCGGATAGTTAAAAATATTTATCCGTTGATGCGTGCTTAATTTTATAAAACTATATTCGGTTGGACAAAATCAAAATACTTTTTCGGATAAAAAACAAATTAACACCGCATATTTTTTTGAGTGTACATATATATATATATATATATATATATATATATATATATATATATATATATATATATATATATATATATATATATATATATATAATAATTCATTAGTATAACAAGCAATAAAAATGATTTTTAACTTAAAAATAAATCATATTATTCAATAATAACAATGTAAATCAGAAGTTTATGGCGCTTGTTTTTCGCGCTCTGCTACTCTTAGTAATCGAGTATTCGACGATTTTAAATAATCCTTTAAAAATTTTGAATTTTCATAGTCCGTATAAGTTTTATATTTGTCGCGTACAGCCAGTAGAATAACATTTTGCAATTCCTTGTATTGCAAAAATGGTTTTTTGTGGCTAATACCCGTCCCTGTCCATGAAAATTGATTAAGGAGTTTATCTGAAAATATTTAAAATTAAAGAATTAACTAGTGTTCAAACATACTTTCATTAGACATGAATATATATATATATATATATATATATATATATATATATATATCCATGTATATATATATATATATATATATATATATATATATATATATATATACATATATATATATATATATATATATATATATATATATATATATATATATATATATATATATATATATATATATATAATCTATGGCATGGAGGGCAGTGGTCCATAACGCATCCCTTGCGAGATATCTCTTTGGCTAATTTGTACATATTGTGTATGTACAAATTATGTCAGCCTAACGAAGGCTTAAATTATTATTTTAAAGTAAATTCACACTATAATTACCGAAATATGTATGTATTTATGTGAAGACATGATGTGATGACACAAAACAAAAATTATCCTGCCGGCCACGCGTAACGCAAACGTTCATTTTACGAATAGTCTCTTCTACTAAAGTGTTCGTAAACGTTACGCTAAAAATGAGTAGAAATATTACAAAAATGATACTCTTGTCACATGAGAAGTGAAACAAATTGGCGAAGACTTAATTATGTATTGGTTTATAAACAAATATTCGTAATGTGTACACCTTTTACGTAACATTCATGAATTAAAATTGGCGTAACGTTTATGAGCCTTCTAAAATGAACATTACGTACGGTTTGAGTATTATTCCGCAATTAATTTTAAATTATTAATGAAAACAAAGTATTTTGTTTTATTTTTAGCAAACCTATGATTTTATTTATTTGATATTATATCAACAATTAATTATTAATTATACCTATACTAAATTTTATCACATTTATTTTTACTTATACTCATAAGTGACAAGATTAGCGCTTCTTAATAAAACATTAGATACGAGATCACATTTGAATTCTGTTTCAAGTTCAACAAATTCATTAAAATATTAAATATTTACATAATACGTAAATAGAAATAGTTAATAATGTATTATATATATCGCCGTCACTATCATTCACTAAATTGTATTTATAAACAACAAAAATTAATATCAAATTAAAAATTTATTAAATATTAAAATGGCGGACGACGCTTTACTTTTTCAAAAACCACATTCTGTTTAGAGATGGAATAAAGAAAACTACACGGTTTTTTAAATTCATATATGAAATCTGAAATTGTGAAGTAGTAGTACCCTCCAGACCAGGTGTATCATAAACGTACGGTTTACGAAGACTTTGCTATACTAAGGTGTTCGTAAACGTTACACTAAAACAGTACGAATATAGTACGTAATGTGTACTTTTGTCACATGAGAAGTGAAACAAATTTGCGAAGACTTGTGTATGTATTAGCATGTATAAAAGTGTGCATAATGTGTACGCTTAAACGTAATGTTTACGAACTGCTTAAGCGTAACATTGACGAACGGTTTAGTGCGAATTGCCCCATTTAATTAGAATAAAACAATTTTTTTAAATCAATCTTATCTTTTATTTGTATTTTTCTTCAAATAAGCCGCAACACAAGACACAACGTGCCAAATTTGTTAATTAATCTTTTTCTGAAATGAAATAAAATGTTTCAATCATAGATGAAGTACTTCGAGTAATACTATATACCTTTCAAAATATTCATTATAATTATTTTTATATGATATTATGGATATAGTGCTGCTCTTGAATGCCACGAAAAACTAACAATAATTATCAGAAGTTTTTATATTTTCACAATACGACAACTTTAATTTAATTTGTACAAAAAAAAAAATTGAAACTAAAACAAAGCCGCAATATATAATTGACAGCACTGTGTATAGAGAATGTAAATGTAGCAGTGTATTATAAAAAAAAGCGTTCGTAAACTGTTCGTACGCTGTACATTTTTGCTGTATACATTTTTGCGCCGGGAGGGTAGTGCCGCATATAAGAAACCGTTCGTAAACTGTTCGTAAGTGGTCCACTTTTTATGAATACTTTTTTGCGCCGGCAGGGTAATTTTAATATTCAAAATATACGCACCGCACTATAATATCGTCGCCGTAGTTCTATCTTGGTGTAAGCGCCAACCTTTTAGTTTTGACAAAATTCATTTTGAAGACCTAATCAAATACTATTGTTCTAACTAAATTCTGATATTTCGATCCAAATCGATAAAATTTGTAATGTTTTACACTTGCGCTTTTCTTTTTCCTTCCTACGAAACCCAAAACACTTGGAAAACTTGAAAATTTATCGTGTAAAAAAAATATGTGATTTTGGACTTACACCAAGATAGAAATACGGCGACGATTTACTGTACTATCAACTATGCACTATGAACGACTGAAAAGGACTGAAATTTTTGTACTATTCGAACACTGAACTGAATACATTAAAAACCCAAAAAACTTAATGTATTAAAATTGTACCTACGCACAAATATAAAACGTTATAATTTCGATTTATTACATCGTTTTCAATAAACGTATTATTGAAGGTGCAAAACAGATGTACAAAAACTTTTCGAATGTTTAAGAAACAACTGAATATTTAAACGTAATCTTTTAGTTTTACGATCGTTTTAAAGAAACCAATTTTACTAAAAATAAATTTTGAGAAATGTAAACGTTATAATTTAGTTTCAAAATATGATTTCCAATTACTTCCATTGATTCGAATTAGAAGTGTTTCCAATAAACCGATACGAATTATTTAAGAAACAAAACAGATGTACAAAAACGTTCCGAATTTACGGGAAACAACTGAATATTTAAACGAAAATTTTTAGTTTTCTGATCGTTTTAAAGAAATTTTTTATTTGAAAATACAATATTATAATTTTAGTTTTTATGAAACATACCCTAACAATACTGCAAAAACGTTTTTAAAAAACTAGATGGTTTTTTGGAAACCGTGGTTTCATTTTGTTGTCTGGGGAGACGTATTATAGCAAAATTCATAATAAGATACCCAGTCATCCCAATCAGTTAAGTCATTATTTATGTATGATCTTAAAAATTCATTTAAATTGCCGTGATTTCTTTCCAGGCCGCCTATTGTTTCCGGATGATAAGGTGTTGAATGACTATGTTTAATTTGTAAATAGTCTGAGATGTTTTTAAAAACACTATTTAACCTTCCTATTGTGTTTCGGGTCTATATGACCCGCCTTGCATTTTGGTTGCTTGTGATATTTTTAGTAATAACACTATACAATTGAAACTTTGTGACTTTTCATTAAATTTGGTAATCAACGATAAGCATAAGAAAAAAAATTGTTTTCTTGATTTAGTCACTGCTAAATACATGTTTGTTACAAATTTGGTGTTCGGGTCAATATGACCCGATCATATATGTCAGTGTATATACAAAATCAGAAACATGGTTCATCTTGCTTATTGATAAATAGCAGTAGTACTTGTAATTTCTTTGTATTTGTATTCATATATGTGTAAAACACGTTCAATCCACAATTTATTTTATAGTTTTTCTCCGAAAATCCTGTCTCGTTAACTTTTGAATTGAGTAAATTATTTTGAATTTTTACAAATAAGTATGTCTTTTATTGAAGCAGTGAACGGTGCTGTTATTAGAACGAATATATAATATTGGTCTATAAAGTTGTAACTAAATGTTAGTTCAAACTCGGCGTAATGAGTAGTGAATTTCATGTTGATGATAGTGTTGTTTCCGAAAACGAAGATAACCTATCTGTTTTACTCAGTGAAGAGGAATCTATTGATAGTGGAGAAAATGTTGATACTTCGGAAAGAATGGATGAATTTGTTTTATCGAAAAATGGCGCTATTCAATGGAAAAAAATCGCTCCTAATCAAAAAGAACGACGTTCAACTAATAATATAATAAATGTAACACCGGGACCAACCAGGTAGGTATGCCTTTTCAATGATAAAAGATATAAAGTCTAGTTTTATGGTATTTTTTGGACAAAATACATTACTCACAATAATAAAAATGTCAAATAAAGAAGGTGAAGCAGTATATGGTAAGGAATGGAAAATAATCACAGAGGAAGAATTTTTAGCCTATACTGGTGTCTCACTGCTGGCTGGTGTGTATCGATCCCGTAATGAAGCAACTGCCAGCTTGTCAAATTCACATACTGGTCGAGCTATATTCAGAGCGCCTATGTCTTTACAAAGGTTTCATGATATTTCAAGGATTGTTCGATTTGACGATAAAACATCAAGACGTCAACGCCGTCAAAAAGACAAATTAGCAGCCATTCGTGAAATATGGGGCAAGTGGGTAGACATTTTACCCGTTTTCTATAATCCTACGGAAAACATGACTGTCGATGAACAGTTGGTTCCGTTCCGAGGACGTTGTCCTTTTCGTCAATATATTCCCAGTAAACCAGCTAAATACGGGATAAAAATATGGATACTATGTGACTCAAGAAATGCATATTCGTATAATATGCAAATTTATAAAGGCAAAGAGCCAGAAGCAGCATCAGCAAAAAATCAAAGATTGAGAGTGGTACTGGACCTTACGACTGGATTGACAAAATGTTATAACATTACATGTGATAATTTTTTTACATCATACACATTAGGACAAATGTTGCTAAAAAGGCAATTGACAATGTTGGGCACGATCCGGAAAAATAAACTGGAATTACCTGTAACTATTATAGACAATTGACGATTGGAGGATCACGGATTCCACGTAGCGGAATTTTTGTAAACTAAAACTAGCCAACCATTTGACGTTTAAAATTGTATTTCATTGCTGAAACTTAACCTCAATTCCTTCTTTCAATTTTTTATGTAAGTGGTGAAGAGTGTATATGTAAATTTATAATTTAACTTTTAAAATTGTTTTTATTTAAAAAAAAGAGGTGAGATAAATTAAGATCTAAAATATATCTATTTGTTTCACTAAACTACATAGGAAGTATTACACCGAATAGGGTAAGGTTCAATTTTCTTAAGATTTACTGCAATAATATTTAGTGTTCCTAAGAAATACAAATAATATATGTATGTACATACGTATTTTTTAACTCTTTTAGGCGATTCAATGGATAGACCAAATAAGCCAACGCGATATAAACCGGAACATTGTGGTGTGCCGCAGTGTAATACGTTGAGGACGGCTAACACAAATTTATTCAAAATCCCTTTTTATGTAAAGCGCAATCCTGCAAATTTAAGGAAATGGTCGCAGACATTGAAAATAGAAACATTTCCCAAAAAATTTTTAATTTGCCAAAAGCATTTTGATCAAAAAGCGATTAAGCTAAAAGATTGTCATTCGACTAAGAAAACGAGATTAGCTCCTGGAGCCTTTCCCTGCCAAAGCGGAAGTGTAAAACTTCTTGGCTTGAGGAGATTATTGAAGATATCGAAACTGAAAGGTAAATCAATAAAATTGTTTATAATTAAAATTTAATCTAAATTAATGTTCTTATTATATATTTAAGCGCTGTCACAGAATATACAGAGTATGACGAGCAACAGGAATTTCGGAAGAATGAAGAAAATGTTGAGCATCAAGAACGAATAGAGGATGGTGGATCTGATGAGGATTTGGACCATAGCGAGAATGTAGACGAAATAAATATGGATTTACAAGGTGGGGAGGAACGAGGATTGTGTCTACAGTCAGTCGAACAAGAACGAAAATCAATTGGAGTGCAATGTAGACCCGAAGCTGTTGATAAATATATCCAAGTTAATGTTAGGCCGTTTATCAGTATAGTGTCTCTGTGGGACACGGATAAAAAACTAAATACCATGACAGGAATTGCAAAATTCGCCACATTATCAGTATTGGTAGAAATATGCAAGGATATACGACTAAGTGGAAAGTGTCTCATGCCCCTAGAGGATAGAATTTGTTTAACCATGTACAAGCTTAAATCCAATTGTAGTTTTGCAGAGTTAGCGATATTTTTTCAAACGAGTGACCGAACTGCAAAGCTCTATTTTGCAGACACAATTCAGCTATTAGCCAAAGCGACTAAGGGGTTAATACATTGGCAAACAAAAGATGAAAATAACAGGAGTTTGCCAAAATGTTTTGAAAATTTTCCAAACGTACGTACTGTGCTTGATTGTTCTGAGATAAAAACGGCGACTTTAAATTGTCTTTCTTGTAGAGTTTGCACATATTCGCATTACAAAGGTATGCATACCCTAAAGTTCTTAATTGTCTTGCCTTCAGGTTCTATTAATTATTTAAGTAAAGTTGTAGCAGGAAAATTTTCCGACAAGGCCATATTTAACCTGACTGATTTAATTAGTAAACTAGAGCAAGGTGATGCCGTCATGGTTGACAAAGGATTCATGATAGGAGATGAATTAGCTAGGGCAGGCATTGAGATGGTTCGACCGGAATTTTTTTCAAAAAATTTTCAAAGTCAGATGTTGAAAAAAATACAGGCATAGCGTCATCGCGCGTGCACGTTGAACGAAGAATTGCTAGAATAAAGCAATTTAGAGTGTTAGGTGATAAAATTTGTGTTTCTGTAATACCATACATTGACGACATAGTTCAAGTTCTGTGCGGCTTGTCCAATATCTCACCTCCAATATTGACAGATCAAAGATTTTAATGATTAATTCATGTACCATACATTTAAATTAGCGATAAGATATTGAAAAAAAATGTTTAGTTTAATTTTCAAGGATATTGTAATTCAATAAAAAAAATGGAGGTGTGGCCAACACACGACTTTCTTTTACGAACAAAGAATTTTGAGAAATTTTATTTTTTTCTTAATTTTTTTTTTTAATTTTTAATTTTTTTTTTTTTTAATTTTTTATTTTTTATTTTTATTTGTTTTTAATTTTTGGAAACATTTTGTATTAAGTAATTTTTTGTAAACCTTACACTTTTTAAGATATTTGCAAAATAAATTTTCTGGACCAAGGGAGTGGCCACTTCTGGTTAGCCGATTTGGAGTAAAATTCACTGGTACCTCCCAATTTATCAAAAAAGCTTAAATCTGAAGTTTCAGTTCGATTGGTTAAACCATCTGGGCTGTAGAGAGGACACAGACAGACTGACAGACTGACAGACTGACAGACTGACAGACTGACAGACTGACAGACTGACAGACTGACAGACTGACAGACTGACAGACTGACAGACTGACAGACTGACAGACTGACAGACTGACAGACTGACAGACTGACAGACTGACAGACTGACAGACTGACAGACTGACAGACTGACAGACAGAGAGACAGACACCATTTCGAAACCCACTTTTTCGGACTCAGGGGACCTCAAAACAAATAAATCTCTAAAAATCTCAAGGTCCAAAATTTTCATGATTACTATACTTTATTTTACTAGAGTAAAAGAAAGTAAAATGTACATAAAAAATAAAAATCATTTAAATTCAAAATATAAACTAATTTTTGGTTTAAAAGTTCTTTTTTTCAAAATCACAAATCATAATACAAAAGTTGTTACATAATTTAATATACAAAAATATTTCATTTTAAATGCATTCACTAATTTACAGTATCACATTTCATTAATACATTACTTATAAAACTAGTTAACCCATATATAGCGGTTATAAATAAAACTTAGTTCAAATAAAATAATATTTTAAAGATATCACATTTCGTTTTCAATTATTTAAATAAAAAAGGCATCACATTTGTAAAATATATCTCCGTTAGCTTATTAATATAGATTTCAATAAAATGGTCGTTTCTAGGAACTTCTATTTTTTCAAAAGAATTGTTTTTTGTGGAGAAAATGACTAATTCACAATTCTTTAGATTGGTAATGGCCAAACCTAATTGAATTTGGCCGTAATATGGATGATTCTCTGATAAATAGTACCGGTTGTTTTTGAAATATAAATATTTTAATTCGCTTAAAAAAAATTGGACTTCTAATTCACGCCACTCTTCTCCGTTAAATGTAATTCCGTCTGCACTATAGGCTAGGAATGGTAGATGTGGTGAGATCATCAAGCCTGTTTTGAAAAGGCTGCAATATTTTGCAATTTCCAGTTTTGCTAGACGTTCCGCATACTGGCCATACCGCGTTGCTTCATTTCCTTTTAAGGATCCATAATAAATTGAGTGTAATTTTTTATCCCAGTTAGGATTTTTATTCGATGAATAAGTGTATAAGGCATAAGAAATGCTGCCAGTTATCCGTAATTTTCGCTCTGTTAGCCAGTACGCACTGGTCTGTGATACGGTTACACTGCAAATCCTTACAGATTCATCTGCTGTTTTTGATATTTTTTCGAAATTTTTATTTATTTCGGGTGTAAAAAAAGATGACATATATGCTAAAAATTTTAAAAGTCCGTCGTGGTCTATTATTTATTTAAAAAACTCCTTGCTTGCGATATTGTTGCTATATTGTTGGTGTCGTGTCGTGTTCCAGGTTGTTATATTTCCTCGAATTAGCTTGTAGAGCTCAGAATCCGGTGAAACTTAAAAGATAATTAATAATACCTTATGTAGTACTAATAATAAATTCAAATATATATTTTTTACCTTCAAGAAGTTTTAACATGTATTCTCTCTGTTTTTCTTTCGAAACAAATTCGTTTCTCATACAAACTTTTCTCCGAGTATGGCACATCTCACTGACGCAAACTGCACTGTATTTTTTAACAAAAGTTTTTCCGCTTTTGCCGCAGTTTTTTTTTGTATCAGTGCAACTAATTCTAGGGAGAATTGGATTTCTGGTTACAATAAATAATATATTAATTAATATAAACAAAAACACCAACAAAATAATTAAAAACTTTAATGTAAAAATATTGCATACCTATATATGTGAATTAGACATGCTGCAATGTGTTTACATTTCCTGCCTTCCCCTGCTTTGCATGAACATATGCATACCCAAGAAAGCAAGTTTTCCTAATATTATTGAGCTTTACCTCATGTGGAATTGTCAGCATTGATGTGGCACGCACAACAAATCCAATGATATGATCGCGTGACGGAGGGAAAGGAATTCCAATTTTATGCACTCAGCCAGCATCAACAATTTGCTCTCCACAACGAATTGATCGTTTGCATCCTCCAAAATATTTTACAATATTCAAAAACGATATTGTTATTTTTTTATGACCGTCATGATGATCCTCATAACTGGCGTTTTCCATCATTTTGGTTGTTGAATATTATTAACATAGCTTAAGATATTTACATTATTTACATAGCTTTGAATATTATTTACATATTATGTTTAAGCAATAATTTATTTATTTATTATTTCAATGGCACATTATATCACAGACCTAAAAAAATTAATAACACAATAAATCAAATGTAAATGAAAAAAAGGAATCACATAAATAAAATTGTATGTAGAAAAAAATTAGGTTATGTTTACATAAAAATTAATAAAACTACATATATTTTATTAATGTGAAACTATTTTTGTTTTATTAAAAATATAGCCATAATAATAACACTAATTTTTAATCAGTAGAAAATAATAATTACCTAATTTCATAAAAATAATACATTGATATTTTGTTTTCGTTTCACATAACACACAGACACTACGAATACAACAACAACCCAAACTTCAAATGGTTGGCTCTTTAAAATAATCTTTTATTCCGCGAGAGGCGCTTAGCCTACTTTTACAATCGTCAATAAAAAGGAAGTTTTATCATCAAAATTTTATTTTACGGACAATTTAACGGTTGTTTCATATATTCCGAAGAAAAACAAAGCAGTTACTTTATTGAGTACAATGCACCGAGACGCTTCAATCAGCACTAGAAATGGCAAGAAACTCAATATGATACTCGATTATAATAAAACGAAAGGTGCAGTAGACACATTGGATAAAATTACCCTCACCTATATATGCAGGAGACAATCCAAAAGGTGGCCGATGACAGTGTTCTACAACATTATTGATGTATCAGCTTATAACGCCTTTGTGCTTTGGTGCCAAATAAACCCGGAATGGCAATCTGGAAAACTAACCAAGCGGCGAATATTTCTAGAGGAGTTGGGTACAGCTCTTGTAGAACCACATATTCAAAACCGATCAACTATTCTCCGCTGTGAAAATGCTGCTAAAGAAGTTTCTGAAATACAAGGAACATCGGTTGAAGTAACACAACCTAATACTAGTAAGAAGCGAAAGCGATGCAACTTTTGCCCGTCATCTAACGACAATAAAACAAATACTACTTGTTGTAAATGCTCAATCAAAACACATTTGCAAAGCACATGTTCGAAAGTTTGTCCAACATGCGACGGCACCAAATAAATTGTTTTATGTATTTTAAATTTTTTTTATTTTGTATGTTATCTTATCTCTGACTGAATTATTTTTTATTGTACATAGTAAATGAGTTAAATTACAATAAATAAATGAATATTTAAGTTTTGATTATTATTTTAATTAATTTTGTTTGATTTTATAAACATTTAAACCGTTCGTTCAATTCTATAATAATTCGGGTCATATAGACCCGGAACGCAAAAAGTGTAACATTAATATGAACACAATAGGAAGTTTGATTTAATTTTATGGGGTGCACCATAAGTTAATGTTAAGCTTTCGACGAAACCTTTAGCGATGGTTTTACTTTCTTTGTTGGGGATTGGGCGAGTGATTATATATTTTGTTAATTCGTCTTGTATAGTAAGGATGTACCGATTTCCACTATTAGACGTTATCAATGGTCCGACTGTATCAATGGAAATTGTATGAAAACTTGTGGAAGGTGTGTCCGTAATTACTTCAAGTTCTTTATGTGACCTTTCGCATTTGTTTAATTTATAAGATCCACATTTCGAAATGAATTGTTGTATTCGCTTCGTTTCGATTTCGTTACTCCTAAATGATCACCTATTGCACTAATGTGATTGTTGCTTATTAATTCATTAATGGTGTCATTATTATCCAAATAAATTCGTGAGAGGTAAATAATAATATTTAGTTTGTTTAGCACGGAATTACCATTTTAAATTTTGAAACAACGATATATTCAAAAATTTTATCAATATTTTTTAATTTTAATTGTGAATACCCATTTTTTAACATAATTTTTTCTAATTCGAGAAGTGCTCGCTCGAGTGCGATGAACACTCCATTTCCATTGATTGACATTAAATATATATTCAAAATAGTTTTATCTTTATAATTATTATCAATAGTAATAAGTTTATTTGTATGGCCATATTCAACATTGATTGTAAGTTTTATTAAATGTTTAGTTTCTAAGTTTGACAAAGCCGTGTAAACACGCAGATCAAGTAGTTCCACAAGTTGATCAGGCTCTTGGTTTTGATTCTGCTGTGTGTTCTAGTCATATTTCGAGTTGTAATCACATTAATCGGAATTTGCTTTAAATCGTCACTGATGACGGTTATTCTTGAGAGTGCATCTGCACCTACATTGTTTTTCCCTTTGATATAATGTACTTCGTAGTCGTATTTCTTTCAGATCCAATCGCATCCTTATGAGTTTAGATGATGGGTTTTTCATACTAAAGAGATATACTAGTGCGCAGTGATCGGTGAAAATTTTAAATTTTCGCACAACAAGGTAGGATCTACACTGAGAGAAAAAACAATGTAAATTCAATAAAAACAACTTTATTTTAAAGTAAAACCTTTATGATACCCAGTTAAAGTAGACTTTTTTGATTTTGATGTCGAAACAGTTTAAAAATATAACTTTAATTCCGTAATGTATATTTAAAATTTTTCGATTTAATTTTAAATGTGCAACATGTACTTTTAATTGTTGACCAACTTTGATTTGAAGTTTACAAATAATTCAATTCCAAGTTGTTTCCATTTTTGATTTAAATATTTTATAGAAGAAATAACCATTGATTCAATGTGTGAAAAATTTAAATTTTAAATTACAATGATTTAAATGAAAGGTGATTGATAGTATTTTGAAAAAAGGTTGAGTAAAGTTTTTAAAGTATAAAACCAATTTTAATTTGAATGATTTATAATTTTAAAATAAATTTAATTTCACATTGGGTCAATGATATATTAATTTTGAAATAAATAAAAATGCATTTAATTTATTCAAATTTATTTTCCTTTATTCTGTTATGCAATAATAAACAATTTTTAACTTAAAACTATAATTTCATTATATTCATTCTTATAATTTTGTTTACAATAATAAAACTATATTTAAAAAAAAAATTAATAAAATAAAATATTGGGAACATTAAATTTAATTTAAATAAACTTATTTCTAATATACGTTTTTCCAATATTAATGGAATACATATGTAGAGGTGGGCTAGTAAAAAAATCTATATTTTTAATATATAATTTGTCCGTATAAATATTTCCTACTTGGTAAGCTTGAAAGTGATTGTCAAATTTAATAATATTAATTAAATAAACAAGTATTAATAATTCTCCTTCATACATAATTGATTTTATTTTATATAACTCAAAATTATCCGCAACATTTTTCACTAAATAATAATTTGGTTTATATTCAGTTCCTTTGTAAATTACTGAAGTCTCACACATTTTTATACTTTTGTAATAAATTTTTTCAACGTCAATAATTTTTGAAAAGTAATTTTCTTTTGTTAAATCTTTTATTTCAAACTGTTGCTATCAATAATATATTCGAACCCATTTTCATATTTGAATAAAATTTGTGAAAATTTTAAACCTGATTTTATTGCTAACGAATACGAAGGATTTAATCTTGAAGTTATATTGTGCATAACATTTTCGATTCTTTGTGTTTAGCTTCAAATCGCATTACCCAAAGATATCTTAAAGGCCCACAATTTTTAATTGCCGTGGCATAGTGAACTAAAAAGTGATGTTTTGGTTTAAGAGTTAGTCCATAGAGCTCGATGTATAATAAATGATGATTTTCTATTAACCGTTTTAATTTGTTTAGTCCATTTAAGGTATATTCTGATTGTTGTAATAAATGAATTATTTGAATTAATAATGTTAATAGTTTCCAATGACGATTTTGCTGGGGAATTAAGTCAACTATCATTAGGGGCAAAAAGTGCACAAAGCACATCATTTCACTGGCAGACATTTTGAGGTTAAATCTTTTTAATTTGGTTAGCTCAAGATCTGGAGAAATATTTCCTATTTCAGTTTCACCAAATTGAAAGAATTTTTTCCTGCTATTTAAAATATCGATCAATATTATATTATATTCTATTATAGCTGATAATATGCTGCATATATCATATCGACAAACTCCCTCAAAAATATCATGCATTATATCAAAACAGAAATTCTCGTGGGCTTTAAAACATTCTAATTTGTCAAAAATACAACTAGTTTTAATTTCAGTTTCTTTAAAATTATTAATTAACAAGTCTTCCATGTAATTATCTTTATTCCTTAATTCTGAAACGTCGGTTTTGGTATCTTCACGGTTTCTAGTACAAACACGGCAAAATTTTTTAGAATTGAATGATTGAACGAAGCCGAGAATGCTATTCATCCCTAGGTTATCACCAACAATCACACCTAAAACAAAACGAATTCTAAAACTACCTTCCAGAGTATTAATGTCAATACCTTCTTCTAGTTCTTTTAATTGTTCAACCAAGTGGTGAAATGAGTTGTCGTTGCCAAAAATTTTAATATTGCTAGTAGCAATAAATGCACAATGAAAAATTAAGTCTAATTTAGATAACAAATATTGTGGCATAGTGGGGAAACTAGAATAGAAGCCGCATATTGAAGAACAGTGGCTACCTAAAGCATTATTAATTTGAAAATCATCAGCATATAAAACATAAGGTATAACCAGATCATCTTTATATTTAAGTTTCTTTATTTTAAAAAGTTCTGCGGACGCAAAATTTTGTAAATTATTAGAACTCAAATATTTATCAGTATTTTTTAAAGTTTGCTTTAATATATGTATGTGGAAGTTCAAAAATGGATTTGATTTGAAACACTAATGGCATTACATATATGTTTGAAGTTTTAGGCGCTAACGTAGGATTTCCTGACTGGACCGTTTCCGAGACAGTGTTACTAACCACAAACGTAGAAGGGTGATCGAATAAGTTTCTTTCTTTTAATAGTTTGAAAAGACGGTGCTCGGTGTTTATTTCTTTAAATGAATTATTACAGAAATTCAATATATTTTCCAACTTATTTAGATCATTTATAGTTTTATCTTGAATTGTATTCTTTATGGCACTTGATACTAATGTTAACAGTTTTTGTATCAAATTTTGAATTTCTAAAGCTTGTTTTCTAGACAAGTTATTATTTGCATAAAGTTGCAAAGATAATGTTAAGGATTTTTTTTTTAAATCCACTATGAAATTTTCTATTCCGATAGGTGTACTATTGGCAGGCTCTAGAATTTCATTTTCCGGTAATACCTTATTTACGTCATCAAAATTCGTTATTTGGACTGATTCAGAATATTTGTTTACCATTTGGTTACTTGTGTCGTATTTATGCAATTTATCCAAGTGAGATCGAAGTGTTGAAAAATTTGAAAATAGTTGGTTACACTCATTTTGTTTACATCTAACTATAATTGATTTTCCAGTAATTAAATGATCAAATTTATAATGGCGTATCAAAACTGCTGAGTTTGGATAGCGTTTTAAACATTTGAAACAAATTAACAATTGTTAATTAATGGAATGTACTTTTATTTAAGACTAAAACAAGGATCTCGATTTATAAATTTCAAAAAATAAAGATAGTATTCATACACTCTTCAAAAAAAAAATTATATGTAATTAATAAACGCATATAAAAAACCTCTTTAAGATGTCATATGGTTAATAAGGGAGGCTAAACTTGCCGATTTCACATCAAATTTGGTATAAATATTATAAAAGTATTGCTGAAGAAAATTCCATGGTAGTTCACAAGCTTTTGGATATTTTAAATTAAATATTTGGAAAATTTGAAAACAGGTAACTAGACTTTCAATAAATGATGGAAATTTATAAAGTGTACCATCAAAATAAACATAAAAGTTTTTTAATTTAGAGCAAACTGAACCTTCTACCACGAGTAAGGGTTGTATTGTCAATCCACTATAGTAATATTTTGATGTCAAACTTTCAATTTTCCTTTGATAATCATTTATACACTCTAAATGTAAAACAAATGATTCTTGGGCATCTGCAATGGTAGATTTTCTTTTGTTGCTGCCTTCTTTGTCCTTGAATCTGGCCGTAGAAAGTAAAACTGAATTCAGCAATGTTGTTAAGATATAGTCTTCAGTATCTGTAAGCAAATACAAATCATATTAAGCAAAACATTTCATCAAATTACACCGCAATTATCCTATTATACCGCAATTCGTGACAGTTTTCGACAGCTTAAACAATTCTTGACAGGCTAAATTGTTAATATTAATCTCATAATATGTACAAATTTTTGTTTTAAATAAATCCCATTTTGATAAAAGAATTAGTTCTTTCCCGGGGTACATTAAATTAAAGTCAATTTCAATCTGAAAAATGAAAAATTATATTAAAAACTGGTAATTGGATTCGGTATGAACGTTTATTTATTTTACCAAGTCTGGGGCTTTACTATGTAAAAACTTTGGCCAAACTTTTAAGAATTTGGAAATATTATTTGTTTTTAAATCTCTTTGGCGGATTAGATACGTTTTTTCCATTTATCCTTAACTTCTTCCAAATTTTCAATTTCCCGTTGTAGCGCAGTTTTATGGGCAACCGATATTGTTTCATCAAACTCAATTGACTGATCTGGCTCTTTGGATACTGAATTATCTCGATCCAGATCATCTGGAGTACAGCATGAAGTATTGGATTTCAACCTTTTACATCTGCTATTTGCGTATTTACAAAAAAGTTTACCGCTTGGATTTTTTTTCCCCTGACGTGGTATGTAGTAGTATTCCTATTCAATTGTATATGTAAATTGAGATGTAAATTAGAAATGATATTGATAGCACTGTATTAATATGCTGATTTTGCGTATTAGTAAACATAATAAACGTAAAAAATTATATTATCAGATCGAACTATTAATATAACTATTAATTTACCTTAACTTGTTTTTCCGATGGAAAAATCGTTATAATTTTATCAATCAAATTTGGAAAATCTGACGGTTTTATTCGAATATCATTGATGTTAATATCTTCTACAATAATACGTATTAAATCATTTCTATGTGAATTCATTAGTTTTTTGTTTAATTCATAGAATTTTATAATTGATCTTCCCAAAGTTGATTCACTCAAAATTGTCGTAATGTCCTTTAAATTAAAAAAATACATTATACACAACAATTTGCATTAAATATAAAATATTAATTATTTATGTTACTTTAATTGTTGTAGTTGGGTTGGGAGATGTTGTTTGCGAGGAACATCCACTGTCTATATTTTTATCTGAACTTTTACATGTTTGATGCCCTTTCATCCATTGATTGACTTTAGAATTTGTCGATATAGTTTCATCATCTATTCCAAACTTAAATGATCAAAAATATAAAACAACTTGTTAGCGTGTATTATACTGAGTTGACACTAATAAAAATTCACGTTGCTTATACAACTCGCTGATTGATAACTGATAAAGACCGCCGAGTTATATAATCGGCATGATATAAGTATTAAAGTGTCGAACAACTTTATATTGTATATAATATTCAACTCAGAATGTCTACTAAACAAGTTCAAATTACCTCAAGTTTACGCCAATTAAATAACTTTTCTCTAAATATGGCTCTAGGCCCAACATGTGGTATGGCTTGTTCGATATCATCTTTTCACAAATATTTTAAGCTTCTATACGTAATTTGGTTTGCTGAACAATACAAAATAAAAAATATTAAATATAACAGACTTTTAATAAATAAACATTCATAGACCAAAACTCTCTGAAATATTTTAATTTAATAACATTTTTTAAATTTTGATTCGAAATAACAAAAAATACAGTTATCTTTGGATTCATGGAAAAATATAATTTTTTAATTACTTATTATTACTTAAGATTTATCTTGTTAAAACACTTAGAGGATATAAAAACTTATGAAAATAATATTGAAATCGGTTCACCTCAGTATTATTACAAAAATTATTGGATTTACTTTATAAAATGTTCACAATATATTTTTTGTATTAATTAATAACGGATGAACTGGTTCAAAATTGTTTTTACTCTTTTAGTTTGTTCTATCTCTCTATACAGTTAGTTAACATGAAATAATTAGAAGAGTATATTGTTCCAAACGTAATCTGCATCACCAAATTAAAAATTCTTACCCTCAAGTTGCGGTAAAATTTCTAATAATTTAAATTCTTTTAAAAGTTTTAATAGTTTATCTTCATCGGATTTTAATTCATTTGATTCGTTCACATTTGCGGAAGTTGCACTTAATAATTCCTCATTATCACAAACGGTTATGTAACATTGTTCTATAATAGACGATTCATCGATCGGAGTAGATACATTTTCTACTGTATTCAGCTGTGATGTTGTTAGTAAATTTACTGTATCAGAATGTACATTACTTTTAAAGTTTACAATTTCAGCTAACTGTCCATCAACATATAATTTACCTTCAACTATATCAATAGAATGATCATCCATTTCACACGCTATAATATTGCAAAATCACGTTCGTTAATAAATTAAAAAATACACTACACTAATTTTTTGAAATAATATCCAAATCAATTTTTTTTATATCTGATTAGTTTATTAGGATTAATAAAACCTTTATCATAGCACTATTTAGTGAACTCCAAATTATGTAATTTATCTTTTTCTTCAAACTTATTGGCACATATTGAAACAAAGAATTTTATAAATGAACTGAAATGATATAAAAATGAGGTAAAACGAGATATCGAAAATAAACCGGTAAAATTGATGTTGATTCTACTTCATTTCGAATATTTTCATTTTAAATCAAAGTTTTGTACAATATTTATAAAATGCGGAGTTATTTTAATAAGGTTCCAATATATAATCAAAAAAGAAATGATTTAAATCAAAAGTTTTGCTGTTTTATTTAATATGTTTAGTATTTTCAACATAGCTTCAATGACTCTAACACTTTATTTTGATGCAATTTCATAACTTTATAAAAAATATTAAATCAAACGCGATCCACTTAAATTATAAATTGTGTTTTTTTTCTGAGTGTATAATATAATACAGCGCAATGTATTGCTGATAGTTCTTTGTTTGTAGGATCTCTATTTTTCTCACCTTTTATAAATGTTTTAGACGCGTAAGCAATCGGTAAATCTTCGCCGTTCTTCAATTGTGATAAAATTGCGCCACACGCGATATTTGATGCATCCTTTGTTAATCTAAATATTTTAGTAAAGTCCGGGTATTGCAGCAAAGGTGGTTTTATTAAAATATCCTTTAAAATTTCGAATGAATTTTGACATTTTGGTGTCCAGATGAATTTTGTATTCTTTCTCAATAACATATTTAATGGGTTAGCAATTTCCGCAAAATTTTTGATAAATCGTCGATAATAGTTACAGAAAGCTACAAATCTTCTCACATCATCAGCATTCTCTGGCACGGGATATTGTTTAATAACATTATATTTTGATGGGTCGGGTAGAATACCACGATCTGATATATGATGATCCAGGTAAGTAACATCGGTTTCTAGAAATTTGCATTTTTTTGGGTTCAATTTCAAATTATAATCCCGAAGCCGTTGAAAAACTTTTATTAAATTTGAATTATGGTGACGTAATGAACAACCAAATATTACCAAATCATCAATATATAAAAAGGCACTTTCAGGTGTTAGGCCGGACATAGCTACATTCATCATGCGTTCAAAGCTGCTTGGGGATATTTTTAATCCAAAAGGTAATCTTCTAAAATGATAGTGTCCTGAGTTTGAAGAAAATGCTGTTACATTACGGAAATTCTGTTCAACTTCAATTTGATGAAGTCCTGATTTCAGATCCAAAATAGAAAAATATTTCGCTCTTACTAGCTGATCGAGAATTGCATCTTTCCGAGGCAAGGGAAATATTTCAAATATCACCTTTTTGTTTATATGTCGATAGTCAACAACAACTCTCCAATTTTTCAAATCTTTACATTCTTTTTTTGGCACCAGAATCTTGCTTATGCATTTGAGGAATCCGTTAGTTTTTCACATATACTGGGTTGTCATCAGATAGAGCAATCTTTTGCTTATAAAATGAATTGACTGTTATTTTATCTCCCTCTAGGAAGAATATATCCGAATACTGTTCACATATTTTAAGTATTAATTGTTTATCGTTAACAGGAACATCAAGTTCGTTTTGAAGAAGCTTGAATCGCTCATTTGAAATTTGAAAATGTTTGTTTTGACGTGATGGATATCCATAAATGTCATAGAATGGTAGTGGAATCATTTTGGGTTTAAATAAATTGATTTTTTTATCGCATAATGTATGGTGTTCAAAATTTTAACGAAAGGCTTATCAGTTATAATAGAATTGGCTACAAATATTCCAGTTTCGATTTCATTAGATAAAATTACGGATGGCTCAGATATTGGAATATCTAACCGTCGAATTACTTCGCTTCTAGCAGGGATTAGTATCGAGTCTGCAATTCGATCATGTAATGGTATTCAGTGTATTATTGCCTGCTTGAATTTCTAAAAAAAAAAAATTTTTGTTTTAAATCTCTCCCTATAATTCCGTCGGTCTCTACAGGGAAATTATCAGGCACAACTTGAAATTCATGCACCAACCTTACTTCGTTTTCTAAAATTATTTTACAAGAGACTTTCCCCAACGTTTCAAATCTCCCAGCTGTTACACATTTAATAATCCATTTTTCACTATAGTCTATTTCATGAATATTTTCAATTTTAGATTTCTTAATAATTGAAACACTAGCACCACTATCCACCATTAAAATTGATATCGCATTATTTAAAGTTGAAATTTTAATAAAATCGCAACCCGCTAAATTATTAAATGTGTGTATAATAGTTGGAGATACGTCATTGCCCCCAACCGGTTGATGATTTATTGTTGAGGGCCGGAATCGTTTCCCGACTCTTTGTCAATGTCAACCACATGAATATTTGGTCGATTGTCATTTATATTTTTATTATTTGAATTTGAATAGCGCGAAAAATTTTTTTAATATAATTATTAAAGTTAGTTTTATTATTATAGCTGGTAGATGGGTTATAAGAATTTCCATAATTTGACGGGCGAGGCTTTTGTTGATGCTGATTATAATAAATAGAACTATTATGTCCCCTATAATTTTCAAATTGTCTATTAAAATGTTGATTCGGTTGAAATAATTTATTGCTGTCTCTAAAACTATTTGTATTGGAGCTCCGAAAATTTCGAAAATTACCACGTCCATTTGCTGAATTAAAATTTCCACAAAATCAGTCCATTATAAGTTTTTTAAAGGATTCAAACATAGTTGGGGAGATTTCTATACTAATTTTTGATTTAACTTTACTTAATATTTTCACTTTGAAGAGAAACTGAAGAAATTTGTCTTTTTCATTAACTTTTAGCTGGCCGTTGTAAAATTCGCACTTGTCAATAAAATCTTCTAC
Organism: Tipula vernalis; assembly: GCA_958295665.1. Lineage (NCBI taxonomy): Eukaryota > Metazoa > Arthropoda > Insecta > Diptera > Tipulidae > Tipula > Tipula vernalis. Next base: position 289,191,845 of record OY282560.1, read on the forward strand.
ATTTTTGGGGTTACTGTCAAAATCAGAAATAATGGCAATAGCCAATTTTAATTCGAAAGAATCAGTCATTTCGGAGTGGTCTAAATATTTTGATGGTGACTTTATTGGTTTTATTTTTTTCTGATGAAGGCAATTTTATTTGAATTGAAGAAGAAAACGATTGTGAAAGATTTGCCGTTTCTTCTAAATCAGATTCTGTGTCAGAAATTATTACATCGCTATAGCTTCGTCACGGAAAAGTGCAAATATAAAATAAAAATCGTAATCAAAATTTAATGATTCAACACACTTTTTGCATTTAAGTTCTAACAAAACTTTTTGACGATAGCAACTGGTCTGTTTTCTTTCAAAAAGTTCGTGTATGTTCTTCTCGAAACTTGCCACATACAAATCAAATTGGATGCGCAGATTTTCAAGAATTTTATATTTCGACTGTTCAGGATGTTCAGTGCTTTCAATGTTATTAATTAATTTAGTAGTATCATTGTAAATTTTTAATAAATTTTTATTCAATACGAGTTGACATTCAAAAAATTTTGAATTGTTGTACTATCCGGATCAGACTGAAGATCTTCTCTTATTTTTATAATAGCCGATTGGCATAATTCTAATACTAATACATATATATTTCTATTTACAAAAAAGCTTTATTTTATATTATGTACTCTAAACATTAATTACAATAATATATATATAAATATAGAGGGGTGTACACCTATAAAATATTAAATTATAAATATGTACATAAAGCGGTGCACAACAACCTCAGTAGAATTTTTCTTGAAAATGTGCTTCACAAATATTTTCCTCTTTAACATAGTTTATTGGCAGAGAGGTGGCAAGGAGAAAATGATATTTTGTAGTGTTGAATCTTGCAAACAGGCAGATTGAGGTCCCATTTTTATTACGAAATTCAGCATCAATAATGCCATACGCACGCTTTATTGGTAATTTACAACAGAAACTCTATACATTTCGTTAGGTTCTGAAAATTGTATTCCAAAATTTTGTAGGTGCGTCCTTGCTCTGGGATAAAACAATAAATGTCAAACATATTTACATACATATAGGTATTTCCAAGTACACACAAGTGCAAATAAATTGATATGTATGAATGATTTTTCCTACTTTATTTGAATTTTATAAGAGGTTTTTGTTTATAAAGTGTGTAACGATTTGGTCATTAAAGACCTGTTCTCTGTACTAGATGTTCTGAAATGGAACCAGGGTTTTTGTGGCGGAGAGGCCAACGTTCCACCATTCCTTTACACTTTGGATTGTACGGCGAGGTAAGTCTGCGTTCGAAACCTAATAAGCTTAACAACTCTTTGAATAGCTGCGACTCAAACTGTGCGCCTTGGTCTGTCACTTTGAATGCGGGGACACCGAAACGAGCAATCCAATTAGAAAATACAACGAACGCTACCGTGGGTGCAGTGAGATCCGCTACCGGAATTGCTTCTGCCCAACGCGAACATCGATCAATCATCTTAATACAGTAACGATTCCCATCAGAAATCGGCAATGGCCCTATGATATCAATATGGACTTACCTGAAACGTTCCGTTGTATGCCCGAAAGAACTCAGTACGGACTCAGTATGTCGTGTGAATTTAGCTCGCTGACATGAAACGCACGATTGTGCGAAATTTTTGATATCTTTTTTAATCGCCACCCATACTACATGTTCCGTGAGCAATTCAACCGACGCTTTGACTCCCGGATGTGCCAAGTTATGAAACGCGTCAAAAATTGGTTTTCGTAGACTGGCAGGAATGAAAGGCCTGGGTTTATTTGCGGAAACATCACAATATAAGACTTTATCAAAACTAAATTACATCGGGAATTTGCGAAACTTTAATGCAGACTTACCATCGGCCATTAACGCGGCCAATTCTTGATCAGTGCTTTGCTAATCTGCAATCAACAAGCAATCTATTGACTCGGAAATGTTTATTTGATCGATTCGCAAAAGTGCGTCGGCCACTACGTTATTTATACCCGAAACATGTTGCAGGTCAGTGGTGATTTGTCTAACGCCTAAATAAGCGGCCAGTAGTTCACGATCGTAAGCACTGTACTTGCGTTGTGCCGTCGTTAGCCGAACCGAAAAAAAACCAAATGGTTGCCAACTTTGATCGACCCATTATTGAACTACAGACAATTGCGCAATCTGAAGCGTCAACCATAATTGAAATACGCGCTGTCATAAGCGGATGCGCCAAACTGGTAGCCTCCGACAGCTTAGTTTTACATGATTCGTATGCTGCGCTTGCTTGCTCAGACCAATTAATTCGTACTTTGCTATTTTTTCTATAGCCCTTTAAATAATCGTTTAATACTGTCTGATCTTGCGATGCGGCCGGAATGAATCTACGATAAAAATTAAGCATTCCCAAAAAACGCTTCAATTGCTATACTGTTACTGGTCGTTTATACAGAGAAATGGCTAAAACTCGCTCTGAACAAGGTAAAATACCGTTAGCAGTTACCTTATGACTGACCCAGAAATCGTACTTCGTGCTTCACAAAAACACACTTATCCACATTTATGATCAAACCATAACTTGCTAACCGTTGAAATACGACAGACAAGTGTTCCAAATGCTCGTCTCGTGATTTGGATGCTACTGTAGAATATCGTCTAGATAGGTGAAACAAAACGGAAGTCCTGACAATACGGAATTGATGAGACGCTGAAATGACTGTGCGGCGGTTCGTAGTCCGAAAGTTATTCTACAGAATTCCTATAGCCCGAAAGGGGTTACTATAGCAGTCTTTGGTATGTCCTGCGGCTCTATCGGAATCGAACGTCGAAAAAATAGAGCATCCCGCCAGCTGAAACGAAAAATCCTGCAAGTGTGATATTGGGTAACAATCCGGTACTGTAACGCTATTTAAAGCTCTATAATCACCACAGGGACGCCATTCACCATTCTTTTTTTGCACTAAGTGCAGTGGACGTTGGCTTTGAAATGCGCCTTTGCAATTTGCAATTTATCGGGAACTGAACGACGTACTTTGCATGAAATTGGTGGGCTTTTAGTAACTGAACAATGCATTACATTATGCTTGATATGCGTATTGGTAAAAGTTTCGTGGGTAATTGATTCGAATTTTGCCAACAATTTTGAGATACCTGGATCGATAGTGGCTTTGTTCAAGACAGACAAAGTTGGGATCTGTGTAGATGTAAATGCACCAATCACCAAAATGGATGTCAATGGGTCGATAACTCGACGCTGTTTGATATCCATGATCAGTCCAGTACTACGAAGGAAATCTGCGCCCAAAATGGATATCGTCACGTCAGCTACGATAAACGTCCAGGTAAAAATACGCCTCAATCCGATATTGATGTTGAGTGTACGCGTGCCAAATGCTTTAATTGGTGTACCGTTAGCAGCGTATATGTTAAACTGTGCTCCAACATCCGCGTCCTTTTTTAAATTTGATGGTATCACCGATATATCGGCTCCAGTATCAATCAAAAAAGACTGATTGCTGTTCTTTTCCTTAAAAATAAGACGACTAGACTCTGCTCCAACCAAACAAGCCGTCGAGTGTGTTTGAGCCATTAATTTTTTGGTATGGTGGATTTTCTATAACTGCCAGCAAACGTTTGATGGTGCTTGCAACCGGACACACACTTAATTGCTTTGTCCTTGAAGCTCTGGAATTGCTACGATACGACCTCTGGATACTCATTATATCTGACACCTGTTTGAGAATACGGGATTTAAAATCTTCCCATTTCTTCTCTATGCCTGGTGAATTAGCTGAGTCCCTAGATTTTTCGAAAGTTAACTTACTAATATCATTGTTGTTCGAACTGATTTCATAAGCTGCTGGTGAGATAATGTCTCGATAAGGTTATCTGCTCTTTCCGCGAGCACTGTTAAGGCCAAGTCTTTTTCAAAAGGTGACAGACCAACTGCACTTGTGGTGGAAGACGCTGCATCCAAAGCTGACGTATTGATACGTCATCGAATTTACCATCTGCGTTTAAACGGAATTTAGCGAGCAATTAAGAGGTTTTAAATCACCTAAAGACAACCCGTGCAACAAATTGTGCAACTTGGACTTGTCCGATTCACCCAATCCTTTAATAATTTCTTGCTTAAATATGGTATAAGGTGTATTTCCCTTGTTTCCCATAATAAGACCAGCAAATTGATCGTGTAAACGTGCATCAATTGCACTGACTGCATGTGAATACTTTGTAGTCTCCTGCGTAATACCAGTAATAAGGAACTGTTGCTCCAAAATCTCGAATCATACGCACGGATTCTGTGAATAAAGCGGCTGAGGGGCTTTAAATGCGATACGTGCTACTTGCGCTCCAATCTTAATATTCCTACTATTCTATCTTCGGTCTCCTTATGCTCATCAGGGCCTCGTGCCGCTGCTAATCGCGCGTTGACATTTGCTGTTCCCTAGCATCGATTAAATTATTCAACTGTGTTACAGTGACAGTGATCGAGTCTTCACCTACATACATTTCCGACCATATTGGAAACCGAACTACCTGGAAGAGTGTGCGCTGCATCTGAACCTCATACGCCGGTACCAGTTGTTAATAATTGCGTAAAATAGCAGAAAAATAAAAATAATACCGAAAAAACGAACAACACTACAGGGAACATTGTGATACGGGACGTCCGAACGCGCACAAAATTGAAAAACTGTTAAAAGGAAATAATAAAAACTGCACTTGAGGGTTAAAGAGAAAGAATAATTTGAGATACTTTCCTGTGGAACATATATTGTACAGTTTTCCAGCTACTTTCAATAATACTACAAAGTACATGTATTACCTAGGTATTTATTTGAATAAACTCGACGAGTTTATATAAAAATTTTAAATAAAACCGCAACACATCATTTTATAATGTTTAATCCATCCTATAGAATGGTATCCTCTTCTTGTTCTCATATGGATAACGTGGAATTGTCACATCCGATTTCTTGGTCGGTACTACAAGTTCTTTTAGTATTCTCTGATCGCAAATAAAATCCTTACATTTGACAGTGTCCGCTGCATTCGAAATATTTATGCTTTTCTTATTTTCACCATCATAATTCTTTTTGTCTTGGCCATTTGAATACGATTTATTACATTTACATTTATCGTTACAATTTGCGTCACTGTTTCGACATTTACACATTTTGCTTGAACGGCAATTGCTATAAACACAGTGTGTCGTTTCGATCGGTAATTTACAATTGCGGATGGCCTATAAAAAATAAATAGAAGAAGTAATATGATCTTATTGGCCAACATATTCATGAAATACAATATTTTACCGTTTTTATTTGTTTATGTTGCAAAGTACTAAGCAGCTTTCGTAACTGTTCATTATTGTTTTCCAACTCACCTTCTATTTTTAGAAAATCCATTTTCTTTTTAACTGCCTCTTTTGATACCTTATCGCGACACGTGGTATTACCAGAGTCAACCTGTTTACCAACCAGTTGAATTTCATTCAACACTTTTCCAATTTTTTCCTCGTTTTGTCGTTCAATAGCATTCACATCTGATAAAAACTTTTGCTTAATATTCGCCTGTTTCGTTTCAAGCAGACTAATTTTCATAAGCCCAGCTTCGTTCGATTTAATCAGCGCATCAAACTCGCAATTTTTCTCCGACAACTCTCTGTTGAGATCCAAAATTTCACCGAACAAATATTTTACAACTTCTCGCTCATTTTCAATCGAATCAATACCGTTGACTAATTTCTTAATTTTATCGTCTTTTTTTGCAGAGATTATCGTTCGATGATAGTTAGTCATCCGTTTATTAAGTTGTGACAATTGTTTTTCAGCCACTGTAATTTCTTGAGGTTGCGGTGAATTTTCAAGTTTTAGCAACTCAATTTCCGATATCATATGTTCCCGGTTTTGTTTTATATGGTCTAGATTAATTTCCGTTTCGGTGATTGCAAAAATTTCATCCATTCCAGTTTTAAAGGAACCCGTTTTAACTGAAACCGAGAAACTGATTTTTATAAAAGTATGGATCGAAACTAATTTACAATTGCGGAGAACTTACCCATTTTACTTTGACGTCGACTAAGCTGAACCCAGCGTTTCTTCTCAATTTTTAATTCTAATTTTTTTATGTCAGCATATATTTCAGCACTTTTGCGTTTCAACACGTTCTGGTGTCTCTCATTCGTTATGCTCATCCTAGACAATTCAGATAATTTTTTCTTCTGTAGCCCTCGTATTTTATAAATTTCTTTATCTTTATTGATTCTCCATTTTGAATGGAGGTTGTTACATTTATTCATTTCACGTGTTATTTGAACCCGTGCCGATTTTAAATCTTTTATTTCGGTTTGTAACTGATTTATTCGCTCGGTATCTGCTTCTCTCAGTTTTAATAGTTTTTGTTGCTGTTTATGCTGTTTCATCAAAGTTTGAATTTGCTTTTCTAATTTATCCATTTGATTTATCCTTGCATCAGCCATTTTATTTGTTTTATCTGAGATAAGCAATCGATCTTCCAAATCGCTCCGGCTAGTTTCCAAAGATTTAATCTTATTTTCAAGTTCGGCAATTTTATTTTGAGCTACTAAATTCGAATTATCAGTAAGATTCCCTTGGATTTGTTTTTGGATTACGCCTTTGACAGCAATCTGCTCATTGAGTTGATCAATTTGGTTGGTGTATTTCAGCTGCATTTTTTGGAAAATTACCGTACTTATGTCGTGGTTAACATCATTGTTGCACGAAGTGCCTTTTTCACAACCAATACCTTCGAAGCTACCTCTAATTTCGGTATTATTATTTACACCACTGAAGACAGATGTTAATAACGATTTCATTTCACCTGCGATCTGAGCTATTCCTTGCATATAGGCAAGCGAGCCATGACATATACCAGAAATATCCTTTTTCAACGCAATATTTATGACGTCGTCAATTTTATGCACAATTTCATGTAACTCATTATAGACCTTTTCCATTAAATCATTTTTGAGCTCTACATTGAGAAGGCTGATCATAGCGTTGCGCAACCCGATTTGAAACTCTTGATTTTGTCGTTGTGCTCCTTGCAAATCATTTTTTAACAATAAAATTCTCTCCCAACATTCGGCCGATACATTACCAACATTGTCGTCTGACAGGCCTGACATATTACCAATATTAAGATTCAGTAGTTTCAGTCGTAAGGTCTGTGCTTTCTTTTCCCACATTAGTAAATCGACCACATCAGGATGATAATTAACGATTGGTTTGTTTTTTATGTTCTTAGCACGATTGGCATAGTTTAATGTGTTCAGCGTTTCATCCATATTATAGTCGGCTGGACTGATGCAAGCTATTAATAGAGTAAAACTATTACCGCCCAGCGAGTCTTGAAGCAGGCGTGTTAATTTTGACTCGCGATATTGAACAAAACTATTTGGATTAGGACCACTCAAAGCCGTAATGCACTTGCCGAGTGCAAACAAACCTTGATTAATTTTAATCCCTTCTTTTAGACGGCTTCCGGTTGCTTTGGTTTTTTTCGATCGTTCAGATCCCGCCAAATCAACTAAATGAAAACGAGAACTTATTCTTATCGTTGGATTATCTCTGTTTGCCATTTCAAGTGTGATTGTAAAAATGGCATGACTTCTACTCGACAATGCGTTCATGGCGGTCGCACCTACTGCTCGGCTATCCGAACCTTTTACCAAACAACTTATAACTTTATCAATGGAATTCACTTCGATGTTGGTTAGGCCCGGCATAATAATACCTTTGGCGGTATCCTCGCGTAAATCAATAATACGATCATCCCGATTTGTAGAATTCGATAGTAAATCAAATAGTTGTTCATTGTAAAGCTCAACGAATGAACATTTTATTACTAAATCGTGTTCCATCTCCAAGCTAGTAACTTTTTCGAATATTTCCATCAACGCTCTGGGTATAACGCCCATTGATTCACTGGGTGTCCCATTGTAATTTGTGTCCATAGTATACGTTTTCCCAGTCCCAGTCTGGCCGTACGCCAAAATTGTGATATTGTATCCTAGAAAGAAAATTCATATAACGATTAGATAATGTGATTAGATAATGTTTGTTAAAAGTCGTTTTATAAAATAAAAATGTTTCACCTTCGAATAATTTTTTAATCATATGTTGCACTGACTCTGTATAAACGGCTTCCTGGCTATCGATTTCGCTAAAGACCTGATTAAATGTAAACATAGTAGCGCCATTTCGGACCTCACCAACTAAGACCTGCGGTTCATTACAGGTTTTCTTAACAATATTTTGACAGCCAGAGTTTATTTCATTTTCACTAAGCGGCCGAACCCGTACTATCACTTGGATGCTATCAATACTCATCTTGAAATATGGTGGCTTTATATTAATCTAAAGTTAAGTATGTTAGCCTGATTACGTATTAATTGGCACTAAATTATAAATGAAAATAAATTAATTTTTAATATTTTGTTTTATTGGCTTACTAGTTCTGATTTTCGGAATTAAACCTTTATAATAACCACAACGGCACTCTGAGCAAAACCGTTTACCTACACGCTAGTTATGGGCTAAATCAATCCATTTTTTAAACCAACAAATGAGAAAACAAACAAAACAGCAGGTAAAGAAAATATCTGCACGCCCAGTTCTTGTCAAGCGATTTTAATTTATGACCTCCAAAATTCACATCAACATCTACATAAACCCTACGCTCCCACATCGACGGGTTTCGAGGCTATACGATGGTTTATGCGCCGGATGTCTTAGGCAATCTTGTTGTTGGTTTTCTGTCACGCCCTCATGCTCACTCATTTAGCCAAACTGATGATTGATGACAGTGTAAAACCCGCCCCTCATCGCACCATAGAAATTTGTCCGTCTATTTGGCTTGCTACAGCTATACCAGTCCTGGTAATTCAGGAGGCAGGATTTTGCTATGGCTTACATACCAAATGACGCACCAGCTGCATAGAATTCATATAAACATTCTGCAGTGTGTATTGCACTCTACCTCATTATCCTTTTGATTCTTTATCTTCTTCTTTGTCATCTTGCTTTTCATTCTCCACTTCATTCTAATCTCCTCTCTCCTCTTCTTCCCTTTCTAATTTGTTAACTTCAACCTCCGCTTCTACTTTCCCATCTCCTATTCGCTACTAAAATCTTCTTTTTCGTCTCCTCCTTTTATCTCGGGCTCAATCATGGCTGCGTCGATTCAAATCTCTACTGACCTTAATCTAACAGGTCCACCATACCCCACAAGAAGTCCCGTATTACGTATAACTTCGCCGATTTCTCCCCAAAGATATCGCACTGTATAGCGCCAAACAGCCTTCCTAAGACGTGCAACATCCTAGTATACGAGTATGTATACCCATAGTGATAACTCGTGCACTTTGATACTAGTTTAGATGTTCCCAAAAAGTATTGCCACCTCTTGCAATAGGTGCCTCACTGCAGCCCACGTTGATCCCGTGGTGCCTTTTAAAATAAATCCTGTTTACAATAACTTAAAACTTTCCAGCTAGAGTCTCAAATATTATATCTAAATTGACGCAGTTATTTAATTTACTATAGTAAGATTTCTCTCACATTCGTAAATTTGATCGGAAGTAAAGGGTGCTTCAAGGAAAATTTCCCTACCCGAATTGAAACTTCCATCGTTTAGTGGTGTAGATTCCGAGCGGTTGATATTTAGAGACGTTTTCATTAATCTGATACATAGTAAGACCATTAAATTCATTGTAAAATTCTTGTACTTAATTTAACATATCCGATCGTTACAATAATGAGGTGACGATTCAAAAAGTGTACATGAGAGAGATTTACAATATCAAAACTCCTCAGGAAAATTCGTCGAAGTCATTAGAGGCATTCATCGACCATCAAAAACATGCTGTTATTGTGCTTTCTCCAATTTAATCATTCATTACCCTTCGTTTTATGATGCTAAGCCAATGTCGTCCTAATTCTGGCATTTTGACACATAATGAGTGTAATTGTACTAAACCGCCTTGTATGCTTCTATAAAACTTCACTTCAATAATTATCAAAGAGTTCATGAGCAAAGAACGAACCCTTAGTCCAGTGTACAGTACAAATTACAACAAATTCCTATGTGCCTAACAAAGCAACAACGTCATCTGCTATTAATACCATTATACAGTAAACCAGAGTTAACCAGTTTCTCCAGTAAGTCATCGCGTATCAGAACAATGGAGCCGTCGGTCATGATTCGCACAGCGCTAGTTAATGTAAGTACCTTAAGTAGCAATGACGTAATGTGTAGAGTGCTTCTCGATAGTGGCTCTCGTAAGGTTTTTGTCAAAACAGAAATTTGCAATAAGTCTAAAGAATCCAGTATTAGACAAAATATGTGTCTAACCAAATTTGAGAGTTTCCAATTACAAAGTAGAATTAAAATTTTATTAATTTCAAAGATAACAAAGGATCTCCCTTTGGCCCCTTTTAATTTCGAATTAACATCCAACCGTATTGATTTGTTAATTGGCGTGGAAGTCTACAACAAATGATTCAAAGGAGATTACATTAAGATATTTAACGAGCTTCCGCCGTTTTACAATACAGAGCTGGGTTACGTCGTTTGTGGTAAGCCAAGTTGTTCACCAAATGTTTGTAAATGTGTATCCAGAAATATATTCATATATCGGAACATATGGGTCATAGGACAACCAGGTCTATTATTTGCCGCATCACTAAGTTCTAATAGGCACCATTAACTAAACTTCGCCTAGTATTCAATGCTTCGGCCAAACAACATCACAGTTGTTGCTGAATGATGGTCAGGCCCACTATTCAGCAGAATCTCTTTTCTGTCATTCTACGTTTTCGTAAACCTATTTATAGTTTGTTTTGGTGATATTGCCAAAATATACCGTTCGATTCACACAAATAAAGTTCAACAATATCTACAAAAATATGGTGGCGCGATAATCCAGCGAATGAACATTCAACCGTTCGCACTGTGCGCAGTAAGCTATTGCGCTGCTAGTGTACCGTTTCTAGCAACGTGCACTCTGCAGCAATTATTCGTTGACGAACATGACAACCTTCTCATAGATTCAAAGGTACTAGTCAGGGATTTGTACGTAGAAGATGTTCTTTTTGGTTGTTCGACACTGTTTAATGCAACAAATTCTTCTTCAAATGAACCGTCACTATCATCGCTAAATTACCTAGACTCTGAAATTCCATTCGTTTTAGGTGACGAAAATAAACAACGAAATGTTGACTTTTCAATCCTATGGGATTTGGTTTGGGCTCCAATAATCGTCACCATCCAATTATTCATGCAAACCTCCTGAACTCTTAAAGAAATCGATTGGACGGGGGAATAAGAGGATATGTTTTAAGTCAGCGATATATGTATTGAAGCGAGTAATTGTACCGAGATGCATTCTTATATGCAATGGTAAAAGAGTGGAACTATACGGATTTGGCGACGTATTTTGTGTTGGGGTGACTGATAACTCAGAGCTTCATCATGCACAACTGTTTAGTTCGAAATGCATGCTAGGGCCATTTAGGGAGTAAAGTATACCTCGTATAGCTCAAATGATACACAACCTTTTGAGTATTTTTGACATCGCATTCGATTCAATTTATTTATGGTCTGACTCAGAAATTACATTAATCCGTGTTAGGTCAGAACTATAAATACTTAACATTTGTAGCAAACCGTGTTGCTAAAATTCAAGATTACACCACTTTTACATCCTGGCAGTATGTGAATATTTCCTTAAATCTAGCTGATTACTTGTCCCGAGTCGTAATATCAACAAATCAACTTACCTTTGATCTTATAAAGGGTTGATGGATTGGCTTGTGGCAGATACATAAAAAAATGCTGTTCATTACTGTTAAAACTGGCTGATAAAAAAAAGGCTGTAAGAACTGTGGTTGTCCAGTGAATTCTGGGAGTAGTAAAAAACAAACCCAAAAATGATTGGCTTGATGATGAGCGTCATTTTATTATCGTGCAACAAAATAGAGAAGCCCAAACCCATTTTTCAACAATCATTCGGAACAGGCGTGGAAACCTCCGCGTTAACAATGATGCGGTACTCGACACATAAAATTAACATTTTTCACCGATCTACTTAAGACCGCAGAGATAAACATAATTGAGATAAAGGAGTTGGCACAGGCTATGCAGAGACTGAAAATAAATCGTTCATCTGAAATAGCTTTTCTGTATAGCTTTAGATAAAGCTTGTGTCTAGAACACATTTACAAATTACATGTGCGACTCGGACTTAAAATTTCTCCTACATTAGAAATTAATTTAGAAAATGGCGGCAATAAAGAAGTTTTGATTTATAATATATGTATAATCATTATTAATTTTGTAGATTAACGACTTAGATTCGTGCTCCGTATGGAAATTATGAATCGTACTCACGTGCTTGCCTTGCTGTGCATACTCAACTTGTGCAATTATATCGGAGGATTGTCTGTGTTGAGGTTGTTGTCGATTTATCCCACATCAAATAATTTCCAAAATAATCATGCCAACACAACCGGGAATTTCTTTTTCTTAGTCAAGCGTACCAGATCCGTCTTTGACGGGTTAATTTAAGTCAACATTTGCAAGCTTACGTCCAGTAATAACCCATTTACTAGTATACTCCAGAGGAGGGGACACAACCCCTCCCTGCGGGGTTACCTAATCACACGCCTTTCAATGATGGAATCTCCCAGCTCCGAGGAAATAATCCTGCTTAGAAGCATATGATCTAACTAAAACTATTTCAACATAATTGTACATTATCCACAGATTTGCCCTTAATGTACGTTGTTTTGGAGTTCTGCTGGTATAATATGATCGGGACCAGCCATTTTTTATGGTTAAAAATCTTCTAGTCCCCATAGGATCCGTTTCTTAGGTAAGACATCCTCTCTGCACATTGAAAGTGTTTCCTGATGATTTCTGTGCACAATCAGGTTGTCAAAGCTCCCTGGGAAGTGGGTCTCGAAGAAAAGCTCCAATGTCTCTTGAATTAGAATTTGAATATATAACCAATTAGTAATTATTATAATACACAAGTTTTTCAAAAATATTCAAACTTCAATGTAGGTTGGAATTTCTACAAATTGTCAAAGCAGGTGTTTTTGGAGCAGCACCCCATTCCTCTAAGGTACAAAACGAATCAAAATCACTCAAATTAAAAAAAATTATCACAGCAAGTAACAGTAATAAACCACTTGCTACAGGTATTTTGCAAATTTTGGCAAATTAGGTTATTTATATTCTGCCATATTCCTGAATACCATAATACCAGAAAGTTTGTGTTGTCATTTTTATTTTTTTATTTTGATAATTCTTCATGAAAGTCTGCATACTTTGGATTGCGCTGTAATCGGATCCAAAAATGGGCTGCTTAAGCCAAGGAAAATTTGCGATTTTGACATTTATCAATAAACCGCCATACTGGATTGAAAACGTCAATGGCTTTTTGTATGTTTTCCCTTAGTTCGTCATCGAAAAGTAACAGTTTAACATCGTGCTTCCCCCCCCCCCCCAACCAGGTTGTCTCGATAGGCCAGTAAACATCGCAAATTGTTTGTAACTGTCTATTCCCCCTTTTTGCCGAATAAGTAGTTCCAAATCTTAATGCTTAAATGGTTTAGTAATTTGATTCGCGGATAATGACAGCTGATCGTAAGGTTTCATAATGCGTTTTGCTAGAAGATTACCTGCAGGACTATTACAAGTTGTATGGCATAGTGCTGTTCGTCGACCCATATTCACCACATATTCACTCGTAAATTTTGTCAGTAATTGTGCATCGTAGCCGAAAGAATATCTATGACATGCCGGATCGCTTCTTGATAACCTAAAATGTATTCTCCGTTTAGAAAAAAAGACGACTTATTTCGATCTATTTCATGAAAAATAAGAGAATTTTTAAAAACTTTACTATCTTATAAAAACATCTATAAATCGCATTTCAGCATCACAAATAACAGATAATGTTATAAACGTGTAACCTTTTTCGTAACAGAAAATCGAAAATATGTTCCTTCTATAGCGCCAATCCAGTTTTTATAGACACTCATTGATTGAGTGTCTGCTGTATATGTGTGTGGTGTGTATGTCAGTTAAATGTTATAAGAGTGGCTTAAAAGTATTTGATTTGCCCCAGTGGAGGTTTTTTGCAATATAGATTGCTGCTGGTCGAGTCTAAAGCGGGATATACTTGCTTATGCTGGTGTTTTTGTTAATTTGATGGGTGATTGTTTTGCGAAATGTCAATTTAGCTAAAAACGAATCTGGCCGCAATTTGTTATTTGTTTGCGATGTTGTTCAGTACCCGATAAATTCAATTAATATTAGTACATTGCTGGCAAATCCCAAGTATTTTTGTTTCTGGAAATTTTGGTATTTTTCGTACATTTTGCTGATTTCATCACCGACTTTTTTTTAGCAATGGTGCCCGATTTATTATAGGATTTACTACCACAGAAGTACACTGCGATTCACTTGATTGGACGCACTTGCAGTTTTGCTTTTGCAAGGGAGTTTTACTGTAGTTTCTTGCGGAGCCGGGAAGGTGTTTTTGTTGAGAAGAGAGGGAAATCCCTAATCAGTGAATCCATAATTGATAATTACTCTGAGAAACCAAATTAATTTGCCTTTAGATTTTTATTTTAATATTTTAATAATTTTGAGCAGTAAAACGAAATCTCCTCCCTGGCAGCTTCAATTCCTGCGATCAGCTCTTCGTTGGATTCGTATTGTTTGCCCTTTCATAAACTTTGCGAGTGAGCCATCCCCAAACGTTTTCAATGATATTTAAATTAGGGGAATTAGGTGGCCATGGGAATAACTCAATATTTTGACTCGTAATAGGGAAGCCCAAATAACTCCTGAGTTTGTGAATAAAACTGATTGCAGCATATCCTTATATGAATTTCCAATCATTTTATTGGAATCAAAATTCAATTTAATAGCGGAACTTCTGGCATGATGGCGATTCAAACATTTTTCTTCTTTGCGAATGTCATGAAAATAATAATTAGAGCCATATGGTCCATCTAGGTTAAATTTGTTTTCATTCGAAAAAACAACACTTTTCCAATTATTATTCATTGCTTGCGGATGCACGTCTCAAGTCATGTTCTGCTTGGCTAATTCCAATATTTCTTTTTTAATTTTAAAAATGGAGCCCTTAAAATTGCTCTACGAAAAATTGATTTCGCTGGTATTAACCCCATCTTCCGTTTTGCTATACCGCGGTGGGAAATCCCTCCTCGTGGTAGGGATCGATTTCCTAGTAAGGCAATCCAAAGCTGTGTTAAACACTGTTAATAAAATTGTCAGTACAATTTATTTAATTTAAATTCTTTCATTTGGTTTGTTCATAATTTAATTTAGTTGTGTATGTAGATGAAAAACCAAACTAAACCATGAGGATTTCAGAGTTTAATAATTTTCAGTTTAATTTAAAGTAGTACCTATTGATAATTAACAAATTTTGATCTAGATTTTCTGAATATCGGAGAAGCCTAATGCAGATTTCCATAAAATTCATGCACCTAGCGGACAGGTAGTTTAGAAATTCTGTTGTCTTGATTTTTGTCATCCTAATTCAGAGGAACTCCAGGTCGGACTACATACTTTAGAAACTAAATTGTAAATCATCACAGGACAACGTCCAACACAGATCAAACGTCAACATCTTAGTGGCAGGTACGCGGAAATGCTTCATTTATAATACCAATTGTGCTAAACCGTAGTTTAAGTTGCTGTAGTGACCAGTGTCGTTCTGGAATCTGAAGCAGCCAAGGGAAATAGGCACAAATATTAACATTAAGGTTTTATAGTACTTAAAGATTAATTCATAACAGGTTTATAGAAATTAAATTAAACGGAGGAAGTAAGGTGGTGGGAAACATATAATGGGTAATTGGTAACTAATTAATATTTACTTTAGGATACCAAGGATTGAAAGCAGATTTTAAAAAAAATGTAGTAAAGTAATTTTTAGAAAAAATGTAACTACTAACAATAGACCGTCGAGGTGTTTGCAACCGGTTCGAATCCGCGTATAATACTATACTAACAATCCTATCCAATCCTTCCACGTAAATATAAAAAAGGGTGTACGGTGGGCAGATGTGCTGAATTCTTAGTCGTACACTCAAAATCAATCAATCAATAATGAAATAAAGAATCAAAAATGTACATAAACACTGAAACGTTTAATTTTCTTTTCATTATCTTGAGATAATACTATTTTATGTCCAATTGTTTACGATGTTTCCAGTTATTTACGATAAAAATGCAAACAACTGCTGTTTACATGTAAACTGGCATCGCTGCATAATTCTGTGGCAATAATTCAAAACGTAATAACTCATTTTTTGCAATTTTTCAGGAGATCACTTTTAAGGTTTAAATTTAATTCTGAAAAAAATTGCTAACATTAAAGATGTTTTTTCCCTGGAAATGAATGCTCTATGTTACCTTTGTATCAATCTAGTCAAATTTTTCCTACGTTGAACAATTTTCGTGAAAAATTTCATCCAATGTGGTTTTGTATAGTACATTACCAAATTCTTTAGTGTACCGTAACTATCTGACCATCTAATACAACTGAATAGAAAGCTAGAATCTTATATTTACTTACCTACGTCCTTAAACGTCGTCCTTCCTTGAAAAAATCATTTTGGGTCAATTACAGACATTGAATTGTTTTTTTGATCGTATGCACTGTATAAACGTGTACCAATCGCGGGGGTGTATTTTCATATTACATCTTTTCTTTTGCTCTTCGATAACAGCGTGGTCTGTATCGCATGCCATGTGGGAATGGCCTATTGTCAAAAATTTATGGTCGATAACTTCCACATCATCTTGCCACTGGAGAAAACATAGAAACTATTGAAGTTTTATGTTTATTAATATTAAAACTTTCATTTGTATGTATTTGATTGATTCCTTTTTTATAAATTAATTAATTTACTTTTAATTTTAGTACAATTATTATTATTTAATATTTATCACCACTGATTTTATTATCATCGAAAAGAAAAACACGAAAGAAAAATGGCTACGAGCCAAAACTTGATATAATCACTATGTACGACGATTTTACTGACCGTGTTGAATGAGCACCAAAAAACATGTGTCTTTTTTTGTTTCATAATGCGCGCGAGATTTTTGACATTTATTTTACAAGCAGTGATGCCAACATCATATTTTGCAGGTGCGTTCATGGAAAAATGTAGATGTGTTCATGAAAATGGTTTCGAATTGGTGGTGTGTGAATGTTTACTTGAATTGATGTACGGGCATTTTGAATGCATGAATTGTGTGGTGTGTGCGCCAATATACATGATTGGTATATTGTGGCGATGAGCGAGTGATGAATATATTTTGAGTATTTTAATTTTAAAAATGAGTGAGTCGCTACAAAACATTGTTCCAGCAAAAATTTTCTTGTTTTGGCATGCACATGAATCACTGTAAAATAATAAAATTTTGACGCCTGACGGAAGTGACTGTAAGTGGTTATTCAGGCATGAGAAAATTTCATTTCTGCCGCGTTTTCCAATTCCTTCGTGCCACTTATAACAAAGTGGTTCTTTGGACACACAATCATGTGCAGTAAGGTTATAAGTCCACAACTGCCGCTTATAAAATGATACAGAGGTCTGTAGAAATGGCGTAGGCAACCATTGTTGTAAGTCAAAAGCATAGATTTTTGTAGAATTAACAGATTTGCAATAAATTTTATCCTTTTCTTTAGTTTAGTTTAGTTTTGCTGATCGATTATTAATAAATTTTTCTCTGTTTCGTTTTCCGCAAGATCAATTTTCATTTTGATTGTCTCACAGGTATTGCACGTGTCTGTTTTCGGCTTTTTAAATGCTAGGTTGGATTCTCGAAATAGTTCACTGTATTTCGAGAATGACACCGCATTATCATGTGCTTCAGTATAAAGTTCATATATTTTGCTAATCGTCAAATCCCCATGTAAATATTTTTTTGACGTAACACGCCTTGCATAGTGGCTTTCGTGCACTGGGAAACAATTAACCTTAGAATCGTGTATGGGGTGCTGTGTTCCCCAAGTGTTTTTCGACTTAGAATAAAATAAACTATTTGTTCCACACCACTATAATTTCTGTAAATTTTGCGATGTTATACCTTTAGCTTCTTAATCGAAATGAAATGAATCGTATTTGGGGAGCTGCATTCATCTGTATTTATGTAAGTAGATTTTGTGTGGAATCCGCTATCTGATATGCTCTTTTTTTTATTCTCACGTTTTTTACGTTTTTTTTCCTGCTATTTCGGATAGACTTGTACATTTTTTTTTTCAATCCATTCAAGCTATTACGTGAAGTGGTTTAGTGTGATTTTGTGCGTTAATTTTTTTACACTAAACCATGGATAGAATTGTTTATTTGGCAAATACTCATCGTGACGATTTCGATTTAGATGGCCCGCATATACAAATGATGAGGCTCTTCAAGACATTCATTTTGTAGAACTGGTTCTGGATATGGAAAATAATGATGGTAGTTTTAACGAAGAAGAGTCAGAGCAACAAGCAGCAATCGAGGCAAATCGTGGCCAGAAATACACGGGTCAAGGCAAAAACGACAAAACTATTTGGTGATCGATGCCATCTGCTGCGGAGAAAGCGAGAACCGAAGCGTCTTTTCCCAGCCGTCATTATTGAATGCGTTGTTTTGGAAACTCATAGAAAAACCAAAAGGACATGTATAACGAATCAACGTGCACAGAATTCGAAAAAATTGAAACCTTGGCGAGATACTAATATGGATGAAATGTACGCGTTTATCGGTAGCTAAAGATTTATTCCACAAGTTTTATATGGCATTTTACAGAGGAGTGATGTCATTAGAGAGAGCAAATCAGTAGATTTTTGCGTTTCGATGATATTCACAAACTCGTGTTGATCGATTGCGAGAAGTTGGGTCCAATCCGCCATATTTGGACTATCTTCAAAATGAATTTAAATTTGCCTTTCGTTCCATCCAAAGAACTCACGATCGATGAGCAGTTGGTGATTTCTAAAAACAGATGCAGTTTTCGCCAATACATACCAGCGACGAAAGATCCACTCTAATTTCACATGCCTTAGTAATGCGCCTTGCTCAACGCACGGCGCGAACATTACCATGGATCACTTTTCTACAAGTTATCCATTGGCAAAAGATATGTGGGCCCGCAATACAACACTAATTGGTACAATTAGATCAAATAAACGTGAAATTCTTTGACTGCTCGCATTGGCCGAAGAAGCTAAGAAAAGAGGTCCGTTTTCTTCAGTTTCCTGTTTCTCGGACGAGGTGTCGCTCGTGAGTTATACTACTTTGAAAAAAAAAAATGTTATCATCGAGGATTTCGACTAAGAGACAAAGGCGGCGTCGACACATTCAACAAAATCGGGCGCGGATATACCTGCAAAAGGGAAAGTAACCGATGGCCAATGGTCATATTTTATAATACGCTTGACGTGAATGGACCTGCCGCTTACCGATTGTTCGAACTATGTCATCCGTCTTGGAACAATAACAAATGCGAGGAAAGAAAATTGTTTCTAAAAGAATTGGCACAGGAATTAGTTCAGAAATATCTAGACAACCATAGCAAACTTCCACTGAAGCCATCTGTGAAAACTGCTGTGAACTTCAAGAACTACAAATTTAAATCCATCCTTATGCGACCGTTTCGACAAATGCAAAATATAAACAATCCTTCGCGCAGATGTGAGCATTGTAGAAGAATCCGGACGAAGGTCAGAGACACGAAAATGCCATCTGTGATTTATTCCTCAGGCCAACGTGCGGCAAGCACTACGTTCGGGTTTGCGAACCATGTTTAATGCGTAAGTTTAAGGAGAATGATTCCGACCAAGAATTTTCTGATGAGGATGGCGTTCAAACCATATCAGCTCCAAACACATCAGACCCAATAACACCAGGTCCATCCACAATAGGTACACTCCCCTCTGAACCACCGTCAGCCAAACGAGCCCACCTAACTCCTCGCTCACCAATACATTTATCAGATATCTAATAAAACAATAAAGAAAATGAATTCCTCTTATCAATGTCTTTTCTTTATACTGAGGGATTCAATTACCCGAACGCGGGATTAAGCTGGAAGAAGGGTACACGATTCTAAGGTTAATATGGGATCGTGCCTTACTAATTGTATTTGCATCAAGCTTGTTGATGGTGCATTTTTTCCACGAAGGTCCAAGGAAATTACTGTTCCAGCCGAAGAATATTTTTTACCAATAAATGTGTTAATAAATTTTGGTGTTTCTCCGAGCGTACGAATTAAACAAGTTTTGCAAATCACAATTTTTTTGGCCGCAGACATTAATAAAATATGAACATGAAAACCGTCTATTTTTGAGATTAGGATAGCCATCTTTAAGTGTTTGTGTATTTTTTGATTTGATTTCTATTAGTCCAGATCCAATGGCTAAACGAAAGTTGTAACCAGTATTGCTCGAAAATGAGTTTTTGTTACCTGACATGCACAATTTACCCAAATTTCGTTTTATTTGGCGATATTTCCTTGTATTTTAAAAAAAAAAAAAAAAGCAATCTTGAAAATGTTACATTCTGGTCATCCACTTCCATTAAATTGTGTTCTATTTGTGCTGCCATTACATCCAACTCATTGTTACCTTCGATATACCATAATTTTCACAACAATTATCGGTGGGGACATAATCAGGATCCTTATCGCTATCGCTACCATTTTCGAATGGATCTACTTCTGATTTAGATGTGCCTTCATTATCTAGCGTTTTTCTTTCAAAATAAGTTTTTTTGAAAGTTGATGTCCCAGTTACGGATGCTTGTTCTAGATGTCGTTGATCCAGTTCTCGATGGATTTCATTTTCACGTAGGTTAAAAAATGCTCACTTATTGGATTAGCGTTTGAATTTTGCATTGGTTTATTTTGTAAACCATCATTTTGATTAATGGTAGTTGCGCAAGGAGAACTTAGATTAGCTTTAGCCATTTCAATCATTCTCAAAGATCTTGATGACATTTCAACGAAATATTTATAGTTTCACTATATTTAACAGGAATAGGCCATATAGTATGTACGTATAGTCCAAAACGAAATAAATCAAAATCCGCACTGTATAAAAATGTACACTTACTATTTATTCTCAATATAAGTTTATTTTGGTAAACCGCTACAATTAATATGTATTACTTTACAAAATTAATTAAAATTTACTTGGAATATAATATACTATTTTAGTATAATGGTATAAATGGTTTTAATATGTTCCGAAGATTGTAAGAGAATTCCATCCAGTTTCGAACTGATGAGCTTATGATTATGAAAAAATCAATCTTCTCATCAGGCCGCGGCGACTGGACTGATTATACCACAATTTACATTCTATATATACAGAATGTGCTGTGCGTTAAGTACTAGCGAATCATAATAATACAGATAAACTCTCTTACAATTTTTCTTCTTCACGATATTCATACTGTTCTGTGTGTAAGCAATCAGCCCAGTCGCCGCGGCCTGATGAGAAGATTGATTTTTTCATAATCATAAGCTCATCAGTTCGAAACTGGATTGAATTCTCTTGCAATCTTCGGAACGTATTAAAAATCATATAAATTAAAAATAAATAAATAGAATTCTATCTATTAGTCGGTTTCGTTGAATTACTATTCATAAATACTAATATACTTCTCATGTTAATAAAAAACACAATTAAAATGGTCTAATCACCGGTAGCATATTAGAAATTACATGAATTAATTAACATTCAACAAAAAATTAATAAAGGTATAAATGGGTTTAACTCGCAATGCACTTTTATCTGTATCATGTAAAATCGTTATAACTACAGTTATCTTACTAAAATGTATACACGTTAATTTTGAAAACCGATTGGCTGATCAATCATTTTACATAACCTGCACTCAAAAAAATATCGTAGGTGAAATTGAATAATCAATTTCGTTGAATTTTGATTAACATATTTTATTTAATTTCATAGAAAAATTGTTGATTTAATTATAAACCATGTCCATTTGAAGAAGGATTCATCAACATATAATGAAAAATAAGACTTTTACTAACATTTTATTCAAATTGATGGACTACCCCTCTTCAATTTTACTATATTTAACTTAATGTGTTAATTTAACGAAATTTCTTCAAATGAAAGAATCAAAAATTGAACAGTTTCGTATCCTTTTCATAGTTTTTTCGTCAAATTGAAGAAATTTAGTTAACAAAGTACAATTACACAATGCTACTACTACAATCGAAGAAATTTGTATTGAATTGACAAAATAACCTAAAAAATTACGACTCCACGTGAATTTAGTTTACAGTTTAACAAAGCAAGTTCAGAAGTATTGTACGTAGGTGGTTAAATCCAATATAATAATTATTAATTAAAAGTGCACAAATAGGCATAATATAATATATAACGTGAAACATTAGCTGGCAGAACGTAAAAGTTTTTAATATAATTATGCTTATATCGCTTTATTGTAATATTGCAAATAGTAATTGTGTTTGAAAAAATTACAGGTATTTTTGTTAGTCATTTTGAAGATCTCGAATTTTGTTTGTTTAATTATCTTTACAAATAATCTATAATAAAGTAAATATGTTGAAGTGTTATTTGTGTAATTTAGATAGTTTTAATTTAAAGTCGTTAATTATTCATTTAAATATCATGCATTCGCTTACAAGGTACAGTGTTTATGAATGTTGCGAAGGAATATGCGCGAAGAAGTCTTTTCCTAACGTTAAAAGCTTTCGGGATCATATTAATAAAATGCATCAAGCGGCCACTTTAAGTTTAAACAAAGAAGAAATCCAAGCAACTATTCCTTTGCGTCAAAACAATGAAAGTAAATCTCAGAGCAATGTCGAAATTAATTCAATATCAGACGAAAAAGTTTGTGAAAATTTAGTTTTTTCAACTGATTCATTAGTCAAAGATGCTGCTAGATTCACACTTTTGCTTCATAATAATAATAATTTTACTCGAAAGAACGTTGAGGATATTCAGAAACTAATTGTTGATACTTTCTTACAACCGGCAACATCTTATTTAAAAAAATATATAGATAATAGAATTGAGAATGTTGAAATCAAGAACGATTTAGTAAACTTTGTTGAAAAACTATCAAATCCGTTTAAGCATTGCAAAACAGATCATTTGCTACACGTGTGGTTAAAACAAAATAATTTACTACAAAAATCAGTTCAATTTTTAATAAATGAGTCAGTGGGTGTATTAATGCAAAATGGTGAGGCTATATATGATGAGCAGTGTACGAAAGGCGTTTTGCTTCCTCTTAAGTTTCAAATCAAAAAAAGATTTGAACACTGCGATATTCTTAGCGAAATGATGGATAATATGAAAAATATACAAAAAAATCCAGAATTACTTTCAAATTTCATTAATGGAAAATTATGGCAGAAAAAAACTGCTCCATATCCTGTTGAGATTTGTATTCCTTATTTTTTATTTACTGATGATTTCCAGATAAATAATCCTCTAGGCACTCAATCTCAATAAGTTTGTGGAATTTATTATAGTTTTCCTCTACTTAATAATGTTTCTAAATTAGATAATATTTTTGTTGCTGGATTTATAAAATCTCAGGATCTAAAAACCTTTGGAAATGACGCTTGCTTAGCTCATTTAATAAATGAAATAAGCGAGATGGAATGCAAAGGTATTCCTATATGCACTGTTGGAGGAGTAGTGAATGTTAGTATTTTAGGCTTGGTCATTGGTGATAATTTGGGTATAAATTCAATTTGTGATTTTAGCAAATCCTTTTCGAGCACCTTTTTTTTGTCGCTTCTGTAAGGCGCCGAAAACAGAGACACATTATATGGCACTTCAGGAAAATAAATATTTACGTAATATCCAAAATTATAATGTAGACGTTGATACAAATTATTTTGAAGAATCTGGAATAAATCAAAATTCTCCTTTAAACAGAATTAGTTCCTTTCATGTAGTTGAAAACTTTGCTGTAGATATTATGCATGATTTGTTTGAAGGTATTTGCCATTATGATGTTTGCAAAATAATTGATTATTATATACACGTTGTTGCCCTTTTTTCGTTAGAAACATTAAATATTAGAAAACAAACGTTTAATTATGGTTCAATTGAAATAGGTAATTTGTCGAAACCAATAACAATTGAACATATAAAACGTTGTAGATTGAAGATGACTGCAAGTGAGATGAAAACTTTTATTCTTTTGTTTCCACTCATGATAGGAGATTTGATTCCTGAAAACGATATTGTTTGGCAATTTTACCTTCTTCTTTTAAAAATAATTGATTTACTTCTTAGACGAAGCTTAACAAAGGATGATATAACGGTAATGCGACAGTTAATATGTGAGCATAATACAAGTTATGTAGAACTATTCGCGGACACGCTTAAACCAAAGCACCATATATTAGTGCACTATCCAACTGTTGTAGAATTTTCCGGTCCACCTAGGCGTTTTTGGTGCTTTAGGTTCGAAGCTAAGCATAAAGAAATCAAAGCCTATGCAAACGTCATAGCGTCTAGAAAAAATATTTTGTTAAGCTTAGCAAAAAAATGTAATCTGAAATCCTCGCTCTCTTTAATGTCACCAAATGAAAATAATTTTGTATTTAAAGATAAATACCGCATTGAAAGTAAAAATATAAATTTATTATTCAACAAAACTAAAATTAAACAACAAGATGTAATTGCTTTAAGCAACATAAGTTTCAAAGGAACTAACTACAAAAATGGGTTGATTCTTTCATTGTTTAGGTCATCGCTAGGCCTATTTGAAATAGAAGAGATATTTGTTTTGAAAGAAACTTCCGAAATATTTCTACTGGTTAATGAGCTTTTGGTGAATTCATTTAGTTCACATTTTGATGCATATGAATTACATAGTCCCAAAATTTTTATTGCCGAAAAATTATTCTTTAAAATTACAGATTTTAATTGCTTGCCTACCAACATTCATTGTACTGTAAAAGGA
Source organism: Tipula vernalis (assembly GCA_958295665.1). Classification (NCBI taxonomy): domain Eukaryota; kingdom Metazoa; phylum Arthropoda; class Insecta; order Diptera; family Tipulidae; genus Tipula; species Tipula vernalis. The sequence continues at coordinate 289,216,889 of OY282560.1, forward strand.
AAGCTGATGATTAAATTAAAAGAATATTTGTAATTTATAATGCTTATCTAAGTTATTTTAATTTTATTTCTTATAAATAGTAACATTTTGTAAATCTGTAATAAGTACCTAACATTTAATATAGTTAGTAACCAATAACCTAGTACCTAACTTAATATATTGCGCGATTGAACAAAATGACAGAAAACGACCAAGTAGTAACTTATCAATTACTTCCAATGGAAGATGAAACCGAATATCATTTGATTCAAAACTATAATGTAACGATGAATACCAAGGAATCAGATCAAATGACCCAACCACATATCGATGCATCTACGGGATCTACACTAGAATGTTCATTGACTCTAAAGGAGAAGTGTGACATAAAAGAATTATTGGAAACATGGAATCTAAGCATTCTCTTTCCAGCATTTTGTGGTAAATTGTCCAAAAATAGTGTTCTTGCTGTTATATAATTCTATATCTTTTAAATATTTCGTCTGGAATTAATTAATTTAAATGTCATCCAGAATATGAGCGACCGACACATACAAAAATTTGTCAACAAGTACAATTTAAAAATCGGAACGGATGTAATTCTTGAATCCAAAATTAAGGCATACCAAATATTAGAAACAACCGAGGTAGCGCATGCACCGTTGCAAATTGAAAACGATAAATATCAAACAGATGAAAACTCCAGTACTTGCGATGACGTCACAATTGATGTTCATAAAATATTGGAAAAATCCGTTCAAGGCAGATCAATTTTAAGTATATATAAATCAACTAAGAAATTAAGTGAAGGCTCTAGATCGTTAATAGTCGATGCAGTAATAAAGTACATGCTACAAAAAGGAATTCGAATGAATGTCGTAATCGCACAACAAATATCTGAAAAGATAATTCAAATATTTCCATCAGAATTTATAGTATGTATCTCAAGTTTTCAATAGAAAGATACCAGCAAATTAATGATCTTATTTCTTTTCTTGGATAGGCGTACTACTATTCTAAACAATCAGGCCGGAAGCCACAAGGCAAGGTGTACGATAAATATTTTAATAGCCTCCGGCAACTTAAAACTAGTGGAATTATTCCAACACGAAGCTACACAACAAAATCACCTTGCTCAAATTTCACAAAAAATATTCAATTAGGTAATATCATAAACCAAATAATAATGAGGCGTACCACGTAGAACAAAAAAAATCTAATAGTTTTTGAAACTTCCTATTTAAAATGGGTAACTATTTGAGGAACATCAGTCGCGAAAAGCTAAAATTCTCTTAAAATACATTAGTTAAATTTTCAAAATATTAAAATATTGTAATTGGAAATTATGAATTTAAAGAATTTATTGTGTATTAGCTCGTTATGTAGTTTGATATAACTACCGTTTTGCTATTAATAGTAAAACGACTTTTATAGCTATTTTTTATTCTGCGTGGTCAGTCTTATTATTATTTCATGAATATATTATTATTTTATGAATATATATGCATTATATAACGCCAAACGAAAACTCTTTTTGTTAATTCGAATAATATTATGTTTTTTCTCAAAATTTAATCAAACACAAATAGCACCACCAGAAAGTAACATTACCGAGCAGCTCGAGGCTATATTACTCGATAATTGCTCATGGGCTGAGATGGAGCATCTTTGGGAAGCCACCAAAAAATACCGTTTGCATGAAATATCAAATGCCAATTAGACGAACGAAATTTTGACCAAATGGAAGCAATATAAGAAACCAATGGGCTACAAATTGGTAATAAACTAATTAATAATACATTTTATTAATTATAAGATAGTATTATGTATGCATTTTACAATAATTTTTTTTTTTTTACTTTTTCTTTTCCAGATAAACATTGATTTTAATCAGATGTATCCCTCTGCCTCCAGCTTAATTTTAAATTATGAAATTTTCGCAGCTAAAATAATGCCAATATACCTCGACAAAATAAAAGATCATAGCAGTAAAACTTTATTAAACAACCTTCAACATAAACAGTACGTTACTGAAAGTAGGTTAATTGATTTTATTTTTTTAAACTAAAAGAAACTTAATAGTTTTTTCTTTTGTTTATAGGTGGTCGTAGCTGTACATTATTTTTTTTATTGCATAGCTTGCTAGTACCAACCACAACCACCATTGAAGGCACTAACAACAAAAGATTGAGAACTAAATTCTCTATTAGCGACTCGCAGAGAAGCTTTCTCATTGTTGGGAATACCCTAGGAGAATGCGAAGAAGAAATTATACGGCGAAACAAGAACAAGGTTCCAATTCAACCGCTTATTTTAATCATTGGCACTACGCTTGAGCCAAAAGAGGTTTTAGTATTTTTTGACGGGATCAAATATGTTTTGAACTCTTTTGTTGAAGCAGTTGATATTTGTTTTAAAACATTTAATGTGCTCAATTTACAATATCCTATAGAGTCTCATTTAGTATGGACATTTATTCAAAAATATTTTTATTCTATCGATAGTTCTTATGACAAACATAATGTGAATGTAAATTGTTTAATTTCGGCACTTAAATAGTGAACTATATACCTACTTAAATTTGGATTTTGTTGAGGTTTTTATTGAATTTATACCTACCTAACTATAAAATTTACACTAAATTTGAAATAAAGACATGAAATAAAACATAAACCTGGGTGGTCATTTTGTGGTGCTATTTCACACTTTTATATCACTAGTGGAGACTTTTTTTGTGTGATATAAAAAAAATGGTGAAAGTCTACAAACAGATCCCTGCAAAATGAATTTTAAGGGGAAAATGATGAATTAAAGTGATAAGTTGACGTTTCCACATAACCTCAAATGACATTATATGAACATTTTATACGAAGTGCTATTTGTGTGATGATAAAGTAATACTTTAATGCAAAGATGTTTATTATTTAAATAAAATGTTAAAAATATAATAATCAGTACTTTGTCAATCAACAATTTTATTTTGTACTTGGTTTCATGATAATTTTCATTCATTTTTTTAATATCCCAATTTAGTTGTTTTCCATCAAACTATTTGGAGGTTGATCAAAAACAACCAAATTAAAGTTTCAAAAAAATGAATGAAAATTATCATGATACGAAGTGCAAAACAAAATTGTCGATTAAAAAAAGACCAATTAATATATTTTTAATATAACATAACAAGAAAAACCTTTGGTTTGTTAGAATTTGATTAAACATTGACCAATATTTGCATTTTGTGGGGTTATGTCAGATGGTTTATGTTGATTTTTGTATAAGAATATTTTTTTGTCCTTTGCTATTGTGAGCTCCCGAAGAAATTTGTTATTCTAGGCAACTAGAATGTAATTTTTAACCAAGATATACAGAAAATAAAGGTACAATATTGCGCATGCTGTTGCTATACTTTTTTCGCAATTTGACGTCACGTGTTGTCAAAAATGCTGATATTTTTATGGAGTTCCGTGATATTTTTATTAATTTTTTAAATAAATGGAAAATAAATGAATTTTTTTTTATTCTTGCCATTAATTGTTTTTCGACTTTATGTTAAAATTAAACATTTCAATTTTTATTTTAGTTATATACTGCAATACTTTTGGAATTAAATTGCGAAAATAGGCATGTTTTAATATTCGTGTCTAGAGCAGACTGTTTGAGCACATTGCATAACAAGTTTCGGAATTTATGAGTAAAATTTTTTTGTTAAATGCAGAGAACGTTTAGATTTTAATTATTTAATTCAAAAATTTGGGAGTGTTCGATTTTAAATATACTAAAATTGAATAATTCCTATTGCAACAAAACTATCGGTTGTTCTTCTAATAAGAACACATATAGAACACTAAACAGTGAATGAATGTATTGATTTATTTGTAGCGAAAACCATAACACAATAAATGAATTAATTTCCTTTTTCTAAACAATAATTTGTGAACTGAATTTTTATTTAATATATTTTTACATTTATATTTAACGTTGAATATGAACATAATATTTGAATAGGTACGTGGATACCAATAATTTGAAGCCAAACAAAAATAGATGGCAAAAATTTGAGTACATAACGTAAAGAAATAAAAATTTTAATACATAATTGGTACGTACATATCTTTAAATGACCAAAAACATTTAATAATTTAATTGTTTTATGTTATGTACTCATAATTTTGTCTACCCTTTTTTCCATTTATCTTAGACATTACGAGTATATACTCGAATGAATTATTTCTCAAATATTTGGACCATAAAAAAAATATAAAGCATAAAAAGGGTCTCGGTTAACTATCATTATCAATTGTAAATACGGTTTGTTAAAAAAAATTACGATTATTCTTGATTTATAATTAATATTATTTCGTATAATCACAAAACACCAACAGTTTTCACTTACTTAAAAATAAAAAACCAAACTTTTTATTTTTGAATTTATTTACTTTTATTTATTTAAACTTACAACTAGTTTCGATCTTGTAAAGATCATCTACAGGTAATTTTTTGCAATTGCAAAAATTACCTGTAGAGGTATTGCAAAAAATTACCTGTAGATGATCTTTACAAGATCGAAACTAGTTGTAAGTTTAAATAAATAAAAGTAAATAAATTCAAAAATAAAAAGTTTGGTTTTTTTATTTTTAAGTAAGTGAAAACTGTTGGTGTTTTGTGTTTATACGAAATAATATTAATTATAAAAAGATTACTTACGTCACTCCGCTTCAAAAAAATTTTTTTTTTTTAAAAAAATGTTTAATATTCTTGATTTATTTAAAAAAACTAATCAAAAAACCGCCAAACTTCATATACAAATATGTTTTTTTGACTACACGTGACATGATGCGCAAAGAAAGATAAAAATGAGACACGGGAATATACTACCTATTTTTTCTGTATACCTTGATTTTTAACAAATAATTTACTACACAAAATTAAAATAATTGTTGATTTTTATATTGCATTTTTCTTGTAAATTTAACAATAACCCATTAATTTTATTTCAAAAATATATAAATGATCATTTTGTTTATAAATATCATTCATTTATATTTCGCGTCAATGTAAATTTCATTCATTTTTTGGTATTTTTATTAGAGCTTTTTTTAACTAAACTCCATATAAAACAAATGTAAACAAGAAAATAATTTTTTTTTGTTCCACTTGTAAAAGTAAGACGGAAGAATCAACAATTTTGGTTTGCAGTTCGTATCACAGTAATTTTCATTCATTTTTTTTAAAACTTTAGTTGCTTTCGATCAAACTCAATGTATTTTGATATAAAAAAATTAATTTAAAATTTAAAAAAAATGAATGAAAATTACTGTGATACGAACTGCAAACCAAAATTGTTGATTAACAAAAGACTAATTATTATATTTTTAAGTTAACATAACTAGAAAACCCTTTGGTATATTAGAATTTCATGGTTAAACACCGACCATTATTTGCATTTTATGAGGTTATGTCAGATGGTTTATGTTGATTTTCGTTTAAGAATTGCTTATTTTTTGTCCATTTCTATTAGGAGGATGATTGTTTTTGTGAGATTTGTTATTCTAGGCTACTAGAATGGTTCTTTTAACATACAATTTACTACACAAAACTAGAATAATTGTTAATTTTTATATTCCGTTTTCCTGTAAATTTAACAATAATCTATTAATTTTATTTCAATAATAGATAAATGATTATTTTGTTAATAAATATCATTTATTTATCATTAGCGTCAATGTAAATTTCATTCATTTTTTGAAATTTTGATTAGAGGTGTTTTAACCAAACTCCACGTAAAAAAAAAATTAAACAACAAAATAAACAATTTTTTCCACTTGTAAAAGTAAGACGGAAGATAATTGTGGTCATTTTCATTCAAATCATTATACGACGTGACGTTGTTCATCCAAGATGGGACCGCAGTAAGCTAGGACAAATGTCAGTTTATCACAGTTTTATCACCAAATGTGATATAGCACCACAAAATGACCACCCTGTTGTTATTTTTTAACCAGCAAATATATATATATATATATATATATATATATATATATATATATATATATATATATATATATATATATAATATATATATACACCAGGGTCCCGTTTTGCGTCGCTGTTCGGTTCCATACGTGGAGAAATAATAGATAAACACATGCATTATTATTCTTAATAAATATTCTCATGGCAAAGAGAATTCTCATTAAATGTATAAAAAAATAAGCAAAAAAATACCGACGCAAGAGTGAATAGACGCATTTCGAATAGACGCAAAGCGGGACCCTGGTATATATATATATATATATATATATATAAATATATATATATATATATATATATATATATTTATATATACACATGTATATATATATATATATATATATATATATATATATATATATATATATATATATATATATATAAATATATATATATATATATATATATATATATATATATATATATATATATATATATATATATATATATATCAATTCAATTGATTATTTAATCAAATCAACAAAATAACTTTTTTACTTTTTATTTAATTTGACGAAGTTACATGTAAATCAATGTTTATTGAATTGATAAAATTTAGTCAATTCGAAAATTTGGTTTTGCCAAAGATTTTTTCAAATTGAAGAAATTTATTTGATTTCATAATTTTATTAGTAAATTATCAATTTGAATAAAACGTAATCATAATGATCACCTACTTTCATTGACGCTATTTTAAAGGTTTTTTCTTCGATTTAAATATAAATTTCTTCAAATTTACTTCTTTATTTTTTTCAGTGTGTACAGATCATTAAATTATTTTTATACTATAGGTGAATTACAAGATTTCAAGCAATAATAAATTTAAAAAAAAAAAAATAATAATAAATTAGCAATTTTAAATCCTAGATGTTTCTTCATTGACCAATTTTCTTTAAAATATTTGCAAAACTAGGCTTAAATCCAGACTTTCTTGGTCACGTATAATTATTTCATCAAGAGTAAAATCATTGCCTAAACCTTCATTAATAATATTGACAATTTTAAGGTATCCAAAACCGTTTTCCGTAGATTGGTAACCAACTTTGCTTAACGAATTAGAAATTAAAAATTTTAATGGAACTATATCCAATGCAAAACCTAGCCTAAACGTACCATATTATAAAGCAAAATAGAAAGTAAAATAAAAAATTTCCTGAATAATTTTCACCTTTTAAACTAAATAAACATTATTTTTAGTATATTCAATAAATCAAAAGCAAACCAAACGAAGCAGAATCCATTCTGGTTTTCATTCCTAAAATGACCTAAATAACACATTTACGTTTATAACAAATATTAATTGTTAGCAGCTATTTACGCCGTATTTATATACAAACGTATTAGGTATGTACATGGCCAAAGCACAATATATCCGTTCGCTTTTCAATCATACTCATACCATTTACAACAAAATAAAATTTATAATTTTAGATCATCAATTCATCTATCATCATAACTTTATCTCCCATTTTTGCGTTTTATTTTCATGGCATGAGCAAAAATTCACACACTTAGCCAAACACACACACATACACACACACAAAATTTAAAATAAGAAAAATCCTTGAACTTTTTGTTTTTCGATGAAGCTTTTTCGCTGTGTACTTTATTGTGTGCTTTTCATCTCAATGTACATGAAATGCGTGTTAACATAATTGAAACAAAATAGCTTCCTTTTATTTCTTTTGTATACTCGTTGCTTTTCGCGATTTGGTATTTTTTTTTTATACTGTCGTTGTTTTGGTGATGTTCTCTGATATACATTATTTTTGTGATGCTTTCGTTTTTGTGCTTTTCCTTTAAAAAAATAAAAAAAAAAAATAATATAAACGCGAACACACAACACTGAGGTTTGGATATTATATATACTCATATGCGTGGATAAAGTAGGCAAAAAAAAAAAATGGAAAATTAAAAAAAAAAAAAATTATCCAAAAGCAATGAAAATGTATACAGCGTTTTATATTACGGAAAGTTCTCGCATGTGTTCCTTTGCATATTTTCGTTTTTTTTTTCGTTACTCTATTGGCAGTATATAGTATGTTACGCGACAGTTTAAAGTTTTTTAAAAGTGACAGTGGATTTTCTCCCGTCTTAGGGACAAAATTATGTTACATATTTTAATGAAACAGTGGTGTACAATTTTTTTATGTTTATTTAAACCCTGGGTACGAATACCCCAATGTTCGAAATATATAGATATACAGTATCACTAGCTACTAAAAATAATGGAACGTTTGAATAATCTCAGCTAAAAAAAAAAAAATAACGCACCCGCAGTTTTTTGCTCCAAGCCAACGATAATTTTCCACGCCTCACTGTACTATTTTCGAGTGAGTTGGCAGAATTGGGAAACATTACTTTTGGTTTGAGGCTTTTTAATGGTGCATGAAAATCATTTTTTGTTGGTATTGTTATTTTATCATAAATTAGTGATATTATTATGCTTGATGTAAAGAAGGGAATTGAAAATTATTCTTTATATGTACGACATACGTATATACCTTATTTTATTTAATTAATTAATTCATAATGATCTTTTTATATTTACTATGCTCTCTGCTGGTGAATCCGGACAGAATAACTGAAAAACGAAAATGTAGGTCACGGTTGGGTTAATGTTTAATAGAATGCGAAAAATTTGATATTCGCTTTTCATTCGTTTCTCTTTCGAAAATTCTCGAGACTTTATAAGAAATTGTATTTCATTAATTTCGCGAATTCTTGTTTTTCGAGAAATAGGTTTTTATCTCGGGAATTTTAAAAAGACTAATTTTATTTGAATTGCAATAAAACATTTTTCAAGAAAATTGAAATACGAAAGGATGAAAGGATGAAAGAGGACAACATTTTGGGGCGTCATCATGAAATTCGTGACCGTTCAAACGTTTATCGTCAAACCGGCAACGTGAATGCCGTTTAACCGGTAATTTACCATCAGAACTTATTCATTGATATATATGTATAGAGCTGTTTGGTAACACCAAACCCAATACAGTATATCGGTTGACATTTTATACCTGTAAGAAAAGTTTTATTAAAAACAAAATTGTTCATATTATTAATACATTGTATGCTTATCTTTAATGCAATTAGTCTAACGCCAATGTAATATTGATATAATAGTGTAATAGCTATAAATAAATCATAAATTTTAAATTTAAGTTAATATTTATCGGATTAATTGTATATGTACTTACTCTGACACGGTGGTTTGGCGACTATTGGAGGGGGGGGCAAAGTTGAGTAGATTACTCTACCAACTCTGTAACCTTCCAGTAGGGTGCGCATCACGTGAGCTGTTCTGGTCTTGTCATCTTGGATCTTGCAATCCATAAGACCAGTGAGTTGAGAACAGCCCAGATTTCCAGAGACCACTCAGGAGAGGGGGGGGGGGTGGTTATAAAGGGTTAAATAAAGTGTGTATAGTTGAAATTAGATTTATTATAAATTAATTAATTAAATTAAGTAAATAAAATAAAACTCAATACTTAAATTAGAGTAAATGAAAATGAAAATTATTAAATGAAGAGAATTAGAAAGAAAAATGAAAGAATACATATTTATTAATAAAAGTTTAGAAATTAATTCATAATTTTTTTTTTTTAAATTAAATTATATAGCTAATATTCATAAGTCTTAGTAATATAATGTTTTAAAAAAAATACAAATAAAAATAAAATAATTCCAAAACGAAAATATCGTTGTGGGAAAATTAGCCAATAAAAATTAAACGTAGTCTTAATTCACAGTTTGTAATTAATTGTATCCACAAAATCACACAATATTTTATATTCTTCCATTCTCCGATCCTTTAAGATATTTAATAAGGACTTTCTGTACAAAAGTGGGAAATTATTTCTTATATTGTTATATATGACACAATCGATAATAATATGTTCGTTATCTTCAACGGTGTTGCAAAACTCACAATTAGGTGTAGTTTCAGACGGAGAAGGACAAATTTGTTTATAAAAATGACCAGATGAATTACACATCGATGTGTAGATTTCCTTTTAAGCCACAGTGACCCGGGAACCAATGCATGACAATATTTTTAATTTGATTATGGCCGGCAGTGTCAATAATATCGTGTGATAGAGCCGTTTTTAAGGAAATGCAAGAGCTTTGAGAGTCAGTAATAATGTTAATATTATTGTTTTTGATAATTAGTGATATGGTAATTCCAATTTTGATAGCAATGGTTTCGATATTTTTAATATTAGTAGGGTTATTTAGTTGGATGGCGAATTTTCAATTTTTATCCTCAACGAAAATTCTAATACCGGCTTTATTGTTAATTATAGAACAATCTGTGAAAATTTTTGCAAAAGTTATTATATTTATTAATTTCAGCCATAGATAACGCATATTGTTCAGAATGGTTGATAAGATTTTTGTTTGTAATTCCTTCAAGTCTTGTTAAAATGCTAAAATTAGTAGGAGAAGTTTGTTTTATATGAAATGATTTAATTTTGGAAAAAAAGAATAGTTAGAATATAAGTAATTAAGTTTAGGAAGAGATCTGTTAAATTTAATGTCGTTACCAATTTTGGAATTATGATATCGATTTTTGTGATATAAATTAATGATTTTTTAATAAAATCCAGATCTGAAAATGTTTCTATAGGGATTCAGATAAAACAGCCGGAATCGGAGTAGTTCTTAAAAAGCCTAAACAAGCTCTCAGACAAGCATTTTTAATAGATTGACAGATTTTAAGATCTTTTTTATATTTGGTGTCTGTAAAAACATATGTGTATTCAAGTTTTGATTTAACGATTGCTTTAAAAATATTGATCATTGTTTCAGGATTTACACCTCCATTGAAATGGGTGAGTGTTTTAAGTAAGTTAATGGAATTGGAAATATTTGCTTTTAAACTTGTATAATGATTTGATAATGAAAGTCTGTTAGTTAAAGTTGTACCCAGTATTTTAGTAGTTAATCTTTCTTTTATATAGGTATTATTAATTTTTAAATTCATAGATTTGGAATTATTTTTATTAGTGAATACTCTTAAAAAGTGAGATTGATCAGTGTTAATTTGTAATTTTAAAGATTGTAATTTACCCTGTATTGAGAGTAAAGTAGAATGATTATCGGCAGAAATTACAATGCAAATATCATCAGCGTATTGGAACATTTTTGTATAGGAGTTATTAATGTCTTGTAAAGAAGTGGTATAGGTATTAAAAAGGGTGGGACTCAAACAGCTACCTCTATTTGTAAGAAATTGAGAAATCCAATGTGTAATGTTGTTAGGGAAATTGAAATTTTTAAAGATGTTTTTATCTACATTATCGAAAGCTTTGGAAATGTCAATGTTAACTAAAACAATTTTTTTTTTGTTGTTGTTTGAGGGAGCTGATGAAATTAAACATTTCAACAAAATAGTCAGTGATACTTTTGTTTTTTCTAAAACCAAAATTGTAATAATTAAGAATATTATTGGATATTAGATGATCATTATTGTTTATTGAAGATTTTTGAGAAAGTAGGTAACAGGCAAATAGGACGGTAGCTAATAATGTTTCTATCATCTCTCATGATGTTTTCAATTTTGTAGGGTAAATCTTATTTTGCCAGATGTTATTAAAATAATTTGTAATTGTGTATTATGTATAGCCAATAAACCCGTCAGAATTTTGTATTCCGAACACTGTTATGCCGCCGTAATGTTTAATAGTAATAGTGCTCGTTCTCCGTTTTAAATATCTGATACAGGTTTAATTAAAGATTGTTTTTTGAATTGCCGGTTCAAGCCAAAGTATGATTTACTCGTTTTCCTAATCGCAGTGGGTTTCTTATTTATCGGGTGCCAAAATATTGTATCCAAATTCAAGCCGAGGTCAAATATTGTGTTTGTGAAATGCTGCTTTTCCAAAAAAATATAAAGCGGGGTTTCAAATAATTCGTTGCGGTATCTCTCAATGTCCAAGGTTGTTGCGATATAAAAAATATTTAATAAAATCACTGTTTTGTTTGTTTTTAAATCACTGTTTATTCTCTGGTTTTATAAATTGTAATGAATTCGATTTTTCTTTCTTTTTCTTATTACATTATAATTATGGTTACATAAAAAAAAATAAGTATACAAAACACAAAAGTGCCAGTCATTATGGTTAGGCTTAAATCGCGACATCTTGATGATATGTACAAACAACTTAAATGAATTATAATGCCATCTATTAATCAATAGTATAACTAAATTTTAGAAAAATAGTATAACTAAATTTTAGATTTGTAGTTTTCAAATATTTATCTTTATACTGTCGTGAACATACTCCGCCCCGTTAACGACCTGATCGTTAACCAACAGGCAGTTTGCAAAATTTCACCACTGGACGTTGTAATGTTGATCTGAATGTTTTTACGGTCACTACCCTCACTAAATCATCATTACCTGGATGTGTTTGTATCACCCGTCCAAGAGGCCATTTACATACTGGAGTGTTTTCTTCTTTTATCAATACTATGTCATTGATTTTGATGTTTTCCTTTGTGTTGTGCCATTTGTGTCTTTGCTGTAGATTGTTCAAATAGTCACGATAATATTTTTTCCGAAAACCTTGAACTCTTTGTTGAACACGTTGCCATCGGGATAAGTATGAGTCAGTAGCCTTGATTTCTCTCTCTGGTACTGAGCCCGTTGAATTAAAAAACAGAAAGTGTGCCGGAGTGAGTACTTCGTAGTCATCATCACTGAAAACGGCGTTGAGTGGCCGTGAGTTTAAAATATTTTCAATTTGACATAGAAGCGTTGTCATCTCCTCAAAGGTTAGGTTAACGTTGCTAGTTGTCTTCAATAAATGGGTCTTCACTGGCTTGACAGCGGATTCCCATAATCCTCCAAAATGAGGAGATGCTGGTGGGATGAAGTGCCAATCTATACCGTTATCGATTAAGTATTCTGAAACTATATAATTGTCATTAATATTTAATATAAGTCTACAGGCATCATGTAAAGTTCGTTTTGCTCCTATAAAATTTGAGCCATTATCTGTGTAAATCTTTTTTGGAACACCCCTTCTTGCTGCAAAACGTTTTAAAGCCGCTAAAAAGGCCTCGCTGGTCAAGTCGCTTACTGCTTCAAGGTGTACAGCTTTCACCGATAGACATACAAATATGCAAAGGTAACCTTTTACTGGATTTGTTCCACCTCTACCTTTCTTTGATGCAAAAAAGAGAGGTCCAGCAAAGTCGATGCCACAGTTGGTAAATGGTTTTGTGGGGGTTACTCGTTCCACTGGAAAATCTGCCATCAGTTGAGAGCTGGATCTATGTGCATATTTAGCGCATACGACGCAATGTTTTATTATCCTCCTTACTTTTATTCGACTATTGATAATCCAAAAGTTCTATCTTATGAGATTGTTCGTAAGTGTGGGGCCAGCGTGCAAATTTTTGTGATGCGTCTCCCATATTAGCCCTTCCGTGAACAGATGCGTTGGCGGCAATATAATTGGATGTTTGCAGTTGTAATCGCAGTCCGCATTGTTAAGACGACCACCAACTCGAAGAATACCGATTTTATCTATGAAAGGTGCCAAAGATAATAATTTTGATTTTTGGCCCACCCTTTGATCTCGCCATAGATTTTTCATGTCTTCGCTGAATTGTGTTGTTTGAACCCATTTGATGCAAATAATTTTAGCCGCTTCAATCTCAGTTGCGTTTAATTCACCAAAATTTCGCTTACTTGCATCTTTTGCTCTCGAATTTTCAGCAAAGCGTTTTGTGTATGCGATTATTCGAAATATTTTCTTAAGTTTTGAAACTCTCTTAAATATTTCGTCTAACCAATTTTCTTCGCAGCTCGTTGGAAACGCATAGGTTGTGGCATTTTTTTTGTTTACTTCGATATCAATTGCCAATTGGTTCTCTTCCAAGCTTAATTGTGTAGGCCAATAAGTTTCGGGTTGCTGAAGCCATTCGGGACCTTGCCACCACTGGTTCAAATTCACAAGGTTCTTTGGATATACTCCTCTGGAACCATGATCCGCGGGATTCTCTGCTGACTTAACATGCCCCCAATGTTGTCTTGGAAATTTGTCCAATATCTCGCTGGTTCTGTTTGAAACAAATGTCTTCCATTTAGCAGGATAGGATGACAGCCAAGCCAATACTATGGATGAATCGGTCCACGCGTAACACCTCGCAGTAAGTTCTGTCGTTTCTTTCATTTTAAACATTAGTTTGGATAGCAAATGAGCAGCACACAGCTCTAACCTTGGGAGTGAGATCTTTTTTACAGGTGCAACATTAGTTTTCGCAGTCAAAAAGTGAACACTTATTTTTCCCTTATCGTCAACCACCCTGCTATACAATACCGCGCAATATGCTACTTCACTTGCATCAGCGAAACCATGAAAAGTAATATTTTGATAGTGATTGGTAAATCGCTGCATTTTAATATCTTCAAAATGTATAAATTCTCCTCTTATTGTTTTGAATTCTTCTTGGAAGTAATCTGGTAATTTGTCATCCCAATCGATTTTTAAGAACCATAGTTTTTGGAACAGTATTTTTAGTAAAATAATGGACGGAGACAAAAATCCTAACGGATCAAAAACTCGTGAGGATTCTGAAATGACCTTGCGCTTGGTTACTGGGCCACCGTGTTCTGGATTGACTTTAAAAGTTAATACATCGGATATAGGATGCCAATGTAAACCTAAAATTTTCACTGCTGTAGTACTGTCAGAGCCAAGCTCGGTTGTGGCATTATCTTCTCCGTCTTCGCATAAACAAGAAATGTTTGATTTCCATTTCCTTAAACAAAAACCACCCTTTTGTAACGTACGTACAATATTTTCTTTTAATTGTTTTGCAGATTCTACGTCTCTGGAGCCCGTTAACAGATCATCGACATAAAAATCGCTGAGTATGTGATTAGTAATTTGTTCATCTGCGTTGTCGTAAGCTGACTGTTGTAACGCTCGAATTGCTAAATATGCAGATGAAGCAAGACCAAACGTTACCCTGGTTAATTTATAGTGCCTTAGTTGTTGGTTAGAGCTCTCACGCCATAGAACCCGAATTGTGGGACCAACCATCAACGTATCGTTTAAGGAAACACCCGTGCTGGATTTGCTGGAACCATCAAAAACTATTCTTACCTTTGTAGTTTCACTGTCTTCCTTTGTCACTGAATGATGAGGTAAGTAGAATGCAGCTTTTTTGTCCCTTGGATTTGGATATACTTCCATCATGTGTCCCATTTCTATGTATTCTCTCATTTGATGGATGTACTGTGCTTGTAGGTTTGGGTTGAGTGATAGCTTACGCTCGAGGGTTAAGAAGCGTTGAGTTGCAGTAAGTAATAAGTGAGTTTTCCAAAATTTGCGGCGACTGTTTAAACGGAAGCTTGACAACGTAACGGCCATCTGATTGTCTCTTTAGCGTTTTTAAGAAAAAAGTCTCACATTCTGCTTCTTCTGGTGTAAGTTTATTTATCTTGGGTCCCTCTTCAATCTCCCAAAATTTTCGAAGTGTGTCATCTATGTCTATATCTAATTGAGTGTGAAATGACACGTAAATTGATGTGTTGTTCTCTTGTGGTTTCGGCGTAGTAGGTTGACTGGATACTATCCACCCAAACAATGTTTTATGTAGAATTGATGACTTGAGCCGTCTCTGCGCGCCCTCGAGCACAGTAAAAAATATATCAGCTCCTATTAAAATATCGATCGGAGCTGGTTTATCGTAGTGAGGATCCGCTAATTGAACATCTTGAAGCAGCCATTTATCGTCGTTTTGAATATTATTTGCTGGTATTCTCGAAGGTAGAGTGTTGATTATTAAAGCACTGACTGTGATTTGTATTTCTGGATCATATACCGATTTCATTGTGATAATAACCTTTCCCCTAGAAGTTATCGATTTAGACGTTACTCCACTTATGTTGACGTTTGCTTTATGTCGTTGTAATTGCAACCTTCGTACGCAGCTTTCGGAAACAAATGAAGCTTGTGACCCCGAGTCTAAAAGGACGCGACATTTTTTAAACTGCCCAAACCTGTCATTAACCAAGACACTAGCTGTTGGTAAAATTGCTTGTGTAATTTTTGGATTTGGTTCTAACACCGCATTAAAACTAGATGCTTCATCGTTTAGGTTATTATCTGTTTTAACTTCTATAACATCAGTTTTCGATTCGGGCTCGGGATGTAATGGGAAATGATGCCTGCGTCTACAAAATTTACAGTTAAATTTGGATCTGCAAACTATCGACTGATGCGAAGATGCCAAGCAATTAAAGCATAATTTATTTTCTACCACTATTTGTTTTCGTTGTGCAAATGTCAAGTTGAGATATTTTTCGCATCTCCCCAAATAGTGATCGCCTTTGCATAATGGACATCCAAAATTGTTAGCTTGTGATACATATGAGTTCATTCGTTTAGAAGTACTCGATTTTTTATTTTGTAAAGAACTCAAGCTTTCCAGAGCGTCGCTTCGTTTATTTAAGAAACGAAATAATTGATCTAGCGTTGGAAAATCTATCTCCGCAGTTTCATGAGCCCAGGCATTTTTTGACTCGTTATCTAATTTGTTGACTAAAATATAGATTAGCCAAGGATCTCTGCTTTCTGCCTGTTCGCCTAAAACTTTTAAACCACGTATAACTTCGTCCCATACATCTGATAGTTTACGAAGTGCGTTTGAGCAACTCTGTTGTAAGTTTGGTTGATCAATAAATTGTTTTAACAAAGTGCATATCACTTGTTTGCGTTTATCGTACCTCATTTTGATTTTATCCCACGCCTCGTCATAGTTCGCTTCGGTGATAGCTAAATGAGTTATTAAAGCGTATGCTTCTCCTCTTAGTACACCTTTAAGGTACTGCAGTTTATGTACCTTTGAAATTGTCTGGTTTGAATGAACTGATGCTTCAAATAGATCACGAAACGATGGGAACTCTGAATAATTTCCACAAAACACAGGGATATTAATACGCGGCAAACGTACTTCGTTCTCTCGTTTGTTTAATGTGGACACTTGTTGTAAAAAATTGGTTTGATTAAGCATCAATTCGTCCAACGTGTAATTCGCTTGTTGGTTATTATTCTCTTCGTAAAGTTTTTCCCATTTAAATATTTTTTGCTTTAATTCAAAATGGAGCCCTTCAATTTTGTCAATGGATTCTGAATTTGCATCATCAAACTTTCCTTTCAAAGACCTTTCTAACGCTTGAAACTCTTTCCATTCATCGGCTAGAAGAGCTTGATTGGTTTTTATCTCACTGATTCTCGTATCATCTTTAAACTTTGCTACTTGTAATTTAATGTTTTCTAAACCTTTTAACAAGCGTTTTATAGCCCTGGTTTCAGCCATCGTTTATGTTACGACAAATTCACCGTTAGACCACTTGAGTAAATCGTTTATCTCACTTCACTTAATTTCACTTATTTAGGCTTGTAAAAATAATAAAATGGTTTACTCACAGTTTTCAAATGTTGACCAAGCAATCCGGCTCGAAGGACCAATGTGTATTATGTAGCCAATAAACCCGTCAGAAATTTGTATTCCGAACACTGTTATGCCGCCGTAATGTTTAATAGTAATAGTGCTCGTTCTCCGTTTTAAATATCTGATACAGATTTAATTAAAGATTGTTTTTTGAATTGCCGGTTCAAGCCAAAGTATGATTTACTCGTTTTCCTAATCGCAGTGGGTTTCTTATTTATCGGGTGCCAAAATATCGTATCCAAATTCAAGCCGAGGTCAAATATTGTGTTTGTGAAATGCTCCTTTTCCAAAAAAATATAAAGCGGGGTTTCAAATAATTCGTTGCGGTATCTCTCGATGTCCAAGGTTGTTGCGATATAAAAAATATTTAATAAAATCACTGTTTTGTTTGTTTTTAAATCACTGTTTATTCTCTGGTTTTATAAATTGTAATGAATTCGATTTTTCTTTCTTTTTCTTATTACATTATAATTATGGTTACATAAAAAAAAATAAGTATACAAAACACAAAAGTGCCAGTCATTATGGTTAGGCTTAAATCGCGACATCTTGATGATATGTACAAACAACTTAAATGAATTATAATGCCATCTGTTAATCAATAGTATAACTAAATAGAAACAATTAAGCTACTTCATATAACAACAAAAACAATATAAAAAAATAAATAAAATTTATCATCTGTCAAAATACAGAGGTAAACAGATAAGTATTTTAGAACAACATTGGAATTTTCTTTTAATTTATTTTTATTAATTTTAGATTTGTAGTTTTCAAATATTTATCTTTATACTGTCGTGAACAGTAATAATATTGATTAGGTTAAGATTAGTGGAAACTAATTGTTTAATGATTTTAGATGATATTTTATCATATCCTGGAGCAGTATTATTGGAATTTTTAATAATATCAAAAATTTCAGTGTTTTTAAATTCTGCGGGATTAATATTAGGATTGAGGTTATTAGAGGGATTAGGAGGGGAGTCAACGAAGAAAAGAAACTTATAATTTAAAAAATTATTTGCTAGTAAGGGATCTTCTAAAATTCTGTAGTTGGACTGTTTTTTATTTTTAATTTTATTAATATTGTTCCAGAAATTAGAGTTATTAGTTTTATGATTGATGCTCATCCAAAAAATGTTCCAAGACTTTTTTCTTTTCTCTTCTCAATGTTAATTTAAGTTTTTGTACAGATTTTTTTAATTCTATTTAATTTTTGTTTAAATTATAAATTGGTTGTTTGTGTTTGTTAATGTTCCATAGTCTCTGTATAATGTCATTCCACCAAGGTTTTGGTTTGAAAGTGTTTTTACTTTAATAGAGGTGTTTTCAAAAATTAATTTTTCTAGATGTTCTTCAAAATTACATTTATCATCTTAGATCAAAATCTTTCAAAACTTTTGACCAGTTTGTTTTTTTTTTTGATAATAGTTTAGTTTGAAGTCAATAAGTATTGGAATATGGTCACTTCCCAAATTAATGGGATCAATTTTCCATGAGAGTTTTTCAATTAAATTGATTGAACACAAAGTAATGTCCAGTGCTGTAAAATTATTTCTGAAAAGATTTTGTCTTGTGTGAGAGTCGTCATTCACTAAAAATACATTATTATCAGTGATTATATCTGCAATTTTTTCACCCACTCTGCCGTAAATAAGGGTTAATGAACTATCCCAAAGACTATAATGATAGATAGATTTTGAGTAAAAAGATGTTCAAATTCGTTAATGATTTCCTGAGGTCTATTAACAGAGTTATTATAAAACGAGATGATATTAAAATGGTAAATTTTAAAAGCTTGAAAACGGATGTAATGAAAATTTAAATCAATAATTTTCCAGGAAAACTTTTAATGTTTTAAAAAACCTACACCGCCAAAACCACTCGGTCTATCATCAGTAATAAGATTGTAATTGTTAAAAGTTAAATTGCTATTTGGACTTGTCCAGGTTATTACTATTTAAACTACGAATATTAATTTGTAAAATTTTTAGAGAACACATAATGGATGTGAGAATAAAATGAAAACAAAAACTGGAAAAGTTTATTTTTTAATAAATTTATTTAACTTAATTTTGAAAGAGTCCATGCTAGCCGGATTTTTATTTAAGAAATCAAAATTATTTATAAGTAATTCGATGTCATTAAAAATTGAATATCTTTCATTTATTTGATTTTTTAACTCGTTCACTGAGTCAGTTAAGATTTTAATTTTTATAGAGTCAGGGTTCATTAAGTTGTTATTGGACCAGGCTTAGTTTTCAGCAGAGATATCATTGGTGTAATCTATCTGTTTGGGAACTTTTTGTTGGCTACCATAAAAATGGCTTTTGGCTTCCCTGAAACTTGATTTATTTATTATCATGCGCTGTTTCTGTCTGAATCTTTCATTGCACCGGAATAAGTTAGTTGAATGGTCCACTCCATAATACTTACAAGACTCTTTCGTGTCGCATTCGTGGTCGGGGTTGTATTTCCAGAACCCAATATTCCAGGCATAAAATTCCAAACCCAAAATTCCAAATCCAAACAAAACCCCAAATCCAAAATTCCATTCCATTTTATTTTCCTCGAAAATAAATTGGAATGGACAACATGAACATGATCCTCAACCCGCATTAGTCCACCTGTCAATGGTGAATCATAATTTGAAAAATTGTGCCAGAAGCTCATCCAATTTACCCTCACAAATTATTCGTAATGTTAACGTGGGCTGTGAGCCAAGTGCCCGTGAATATTTACCGAATAAAAACGTACAAAAGAAGAAAATTTATCGAGTACGGTCCAGCGTTCAAAAATATAATGAACCAAATAACCTAATAACGATATCCATACCGGATGAATTAAGATATTCAATGACGAGAAAACATTCAATGACGATAAAATCATTATTTTAGGAAAAAGAACCAGCTTTAAATTTTTAGCACAAGCTCCAATCTGGATAATCGATGGAACTTTTTACATCATGCCAATAATCTTTAGACAATATTTAGCATTCAGGGTGTTATTGAAGGACAAGTCTTTCCTTTACTTTTTTGTTTAATGACAAAAAAAAAATAAATAAAACATGTTATAATGAATTATTTTATGAATTACATCATTTAGCAATCGAATTTAATATAAACATAAGTCCACAAATCATTATAACAAATTTCGAAATAACCATACATCGTTCTGCTTTGGATTTTTTTCCGGATCAAAATTTAAGGGATGCTTTTTTCATTTTGGCCAGCTAATCTGGAGGAAAATTCAAAAACTAGGATTAACTAAAAAATATGGTAATTCAGAAAAATGTTCACAATAAATTCGAATGCTCAAAGCTTTATCTTTTCTACCTCCTGACTGCATTCCCCAATATTTCGAAGATTTTGAGCGCTCATTAGATGATGGAAATGTGAAGAAAGTCGAAAATAATTTAAGCAATGCTACATTGCCGGAAAATCAAATATAAACCTGACTTCTGGTCCATAAACGAGTCTATTCTT
The DNA here is from genome assembly GCA_958295665.1 of Tipula vernalis. Lineage (NCBI taxonomy): Eukaryota > Metazoa > Arthropoda > Insecta > Diptera > Tipulidae > Tipula > Tipula vernalis. The sequence continues at coordinate 289,237,858 of OY282560.1, forward strand.
AATAGTTTTCCTAAAACTCAAAACTCAGTCGAAGCTTGGCATAGACGAATAAAAACAATAGTTGGAAGAAAGCACAGTGGAGTATATAAAATAATTGAGGAATTAAGAGGTGAACTAGTCCTGTCACACAATAATATAAGAAAGATCGAAGCCGGAGAAGAAATTAGACTTTTTAAAAAAACAAATATTATGAAATACAAACGAATTAAACGTATGCTAAAAAAAAAGCAATATAAAATGACTAAATATGAATCTTTATCAAAATTGGCAAAGATCATTGTTTTGATTAATAAATAAAATATTTGAATATAATTTATTGTTTGATTGTTTTTCTTACTTTACTTCTTTTCTGTGGCTGGCAGCACTCCTAGCTCTTTCTTAAGTGAATTACATTTTACGTTCTATCTTAACTGGTTACAGCGAAATCGTAGAGGTTCGAGGTCCGATTTACTCATATCAACTATATGTAAACATTACTCAGCACCAGGACATCCTATACTACTGACTTATAAGATGGATTGGCCCATAAAATTCAGCACTCGCATTTCAAAGAAGTCATAGATGTATTTTAGGGTAAATTTAATTTTATGGAAAATTTTGGAATTTTAGAAATTGGAATTTTTTACTTTGGAAAACTGAAAAAATTTTAATAAAATTTTTGGAATAATGGAATTGGAATTTTGTTTTTCTGGAATTTTGTCCCCATCGCCAGAATGAAATGTGAGTTTAACTAATTCAAGATTTTCAGCTGTTTTTGTGACATTATTCCATTTTGTCAGTCTTTCAATATTTGAGATATAGAAGTTCGATTTAATATTTTTTGAATTTACACAACAGAGGTTTTTAGGTATATAGGTCGTATAGTTAGGTATATAGGTCGTACAACTTTTTAAAGGCTTCTGATTTGACGCAATTATTTGCGTCTTCAAATTTATTAAAAATAATCTCAGCCACATTTTTGCTAATACCTGAGATATTTTTGATATTTTTGAAGTTGTTTATTTTAATTGGTTTACTTAAATTAACTAGGTTTAAATTCTCTTTATTAATAAATACAGTAAAAGGGCCGGTATCTAATCGGTTATATAAATTAATTTTATCTGTAGTGATGGACGTCATGTTTGAGTTATTAAAAGAATCAATAGGTATAGATGAAGAAGATAATGTAGGAACTACTTTATTTGCCACATTTGCGACGTATTTTTTAATATTTTCTTTTAAATTCCTTATTAGGATTATTGTCATATTCACCGTTTACGATTATGTCATTATTAAAACCTTTTTTTTTTTTTTTATAAATTTTTTATTGTTTAACACATTACTGGTTTTTACAATATTTTTATACAATAATTTTACAATATTTGGTTCATACTACGTTACTGACAATAAATTAAAAGCAAAAATACATGAAGATGTTTTATATTTTGTCAAAAAATTGACCTTCTTTTAGAAATTGAATCAGCTTATCCAAAGTTCCATCATTTTGATCTCCTTGATATTTTTCCCTAAGGCTGTCAACCTCGGGGCACTCTACGAGGATGTGTTTTATGGTAAGTACGTTTCCGCAGTCGCATGTCGGCGGAGGTAAATTTTCAAATAGGTGTTCATGGCTAAACCGGCTGTGACCAATACGTAGTCGTGTGAGAATTATTTCTTCCTTTCGATTTTTCCTGTTGGATGACACCCACGGAACAGGCATGTTTTTAATTTCTCTAAGTTTATTTGGAGTATTAAGTGAACTCCATTCTAATTTCCATTCATTTAGAAGATAACATTTAACGTAATTTTTTAAGTCACCTGCAATTGGAAGGTGCTCATTAGTAATTTCACAAATATGGGCATTTTTTGCAGCTATATCCGCTTTATCGTTTCCTTTTATGCCTGCATGGCTTGGGATCCAAATGAATTTAAATGTTTTTATATCACGTGAATTATAAATAAGGCTACACAGTAAAAAAAATTGATTGAATTCTACGTGTATTTTCAGGTGGGCAAAATTGCCGAACCTTTTCACGTAAAATCACATTAAATGTTAATAATAAATAACCATTTAAAATTAAACGCAATAAACCATAAATCTGCTAGCAAAATCATGTAATAGTTTCCATGATAATATTCGTAATTTTGCATGACGTGTGTACATGAACGAGAAATATCTTGTACTTGTAAACATTAACTTACCTGTAATTTTACGTAATTTTGGTATTTTTACATACCAAAACACATACATACAATTTTCCATGAATTATCGCGTAAATTGCGTAAATGAAATAAATTTTAGAATTTTGTGTTCATGTTTATTTAGATTATATTAAAGGTTATATTTTAAATATTACAAATTCAATTGATTTTCATAAATTAATTCATTCTAAAACTAAATAAAATATCTATATCGAATATTATAAAAATTATAATTAAGAAAATACTTCAACTTTACTAAAAAAAAGCTAGCTATTTGAGTTATATAAATAACTTCGTATGGCTTTAAATTTTATTATTGCTACTTTGTTTTGCCTAACCAAGTGTTACTTAGTAACTTAGATTAATCATTTAAAATTTTTTTTTAAAAATTCACGACTTTCGATTTATAGTTCATCTTATTTTTTTTTGACCGAGAGAAATTTACGTCCACATTCAAGAATGCTTTTTTGCATTACTTCTAGTGACTGAGACAATTCTGCTGGACATTTTATATTAAAAACAAAATAAGCAGCCATTATTAAGAATACTGCGGTTTTAATGCAACTACATTTTATATCCAATACATGCCCCTCAATGTAAAAGTATATGATTTTATCATTTTCAGCCTGATCTGTAATAAAAAATATGTTTGTTTTAGGCTTCTGTGTTTTTTTAATTGAATTCACATTTAATTACCAATTATAGCCAGATACGGCGTAGAAGGAGGTAATTCCAGCTCGTTAAATGAAGTTCCTAACTGAAAAATAAATAAATATTATAGTTTTAATGATTTTGTAATAATGGAATAACATTAATTACCGAATATTTTTTCAAAAGTACATCCAAGTTTTCTTTAAAATGATTTGTAATTATATGTAGAACTTTAATATCTTCGTCTTCTTCGATACAATTTTGTAAAGGTTTGTTTCTAAAGTTACTGCCTAATTTTAGAATAGTAATTTTCAACGCGTTCCAATTATTGAAAAATAAATATTCGTCGATATTCATTAAGTCGCAAAAATGGGAAGTAAGATATTTTTGCGACAACAAGTGCGGCCAATGTTGCGTTACTTCAATGATTGTAGGGTTTTCGTTTAGAAATATTCGTTGCTGTGTAAATGTTTTTTTAAAAGCTTCTAAAATTTCTTTATTTAGGTTTTCATTTTTTATATCTTTTCCGAAGTTTTCCCTTAACCATAGTTTTAGGTCACTTGCTGCGTCATCTGATAGTAGCTTTTCAACTGTATTTTTTTTAAAAAAGTTTGGTACGCCGTCTGATAAATTGGTTTTCCGTTTTAATAATTGAGTTGAAGTGCGATTTTCCGAAGCTCGATTTAGGTAGTTGCAGATTAATTTTCCCTTACTATCGACGACTGCCAAACTCAGGGGGAATTGATTAATCAGCAGCGCTGAAACTGTTCGAAATACTTTCTGCGGAATGTAAAATGATTTACAGCGCATATCATTCACAATACTGTGAATGAAATCAGAAAATAAATGGCCAAGTGGCTTGCCCTGATTTAATATTTGTAGTATTTGCTCAGATATTTTCTGAGTTGGAAATTCGTATTCTGAGAAAAGCTTTTCCGCTTGTTTGGCGCCAATGCTCTCTGATTTACCGGAGTAATCAGAACTTATTGACGTGAGTCTACCACTCGACATTGATATCGTTGAACTTAAAGGACTATCTGGCGGTTCTACGTCTGCTGCTGGATTAATGTTGGCGTTTGTTGCTATCCATGTTATTATATTATCCGAATTTGGATCTGTTACATTATCCGTAGTTAGTTTATCATCGCAAATATACCTTATTTGTGTTTCAGAAGATGATGTTTGTGGTACCCATTCTGGAGTTGTTGGTGGTAATATCGCTGAAGAAGTTGATGGTGGTGGTACCCACGGAGTTGTACTCTCAAGGAGCTGGAAAATTTCGTTTTTTTGGCAAAAATATTCAACAACTTCTATCTCATCTACCTCCGTCCCATCTGACTCGAGAACCAGTTTTGAGCCTGGAATACCTGCATTATTTGCTGAAAGAAAATGGTACACTTATAAAACGAGTTTGACTATAACAAACAAAACAATATATGTATAACTAAAAACGTAATTACCCTTTTCAATTAAAATCTGCAAATTTTCGCCACACATAAAGCTTTTTTTTAGAATACGATCACGGTCCCATATTTTGATGAATAGGCGTTGCTGAGATGTCATGTTGTGGTTGATATTTGTAGAATTTCTTCAAATATTAAATAAATAAATAAATTTCTTTGTTTTTCTTAAACATTGAATAACATTATTTTTCCAATCAGAGAGAACGTACCAATAAATTGGAAAAGCTGATTGTAAAGAGACAAATGTTGTTGATCCAAGTTTTATCGGAATAAAGGGAAAAGGAGAGGAAAGGTTTAACAAGGAAATTATATTTAGTGCATCGTCTGAGTCCGTTATTTGAAATATTCCTAACTTATAGTTAAACATCATTCTAAAGTAATTTCCTAAGAAAGCTATTTTAGAAACCATTTTATTAACCAAAATTGTTTTTATGGTACAGCAAACAACATATCCATTGTTAATGTTAGAAATCGCCAATGCTTGCCCAGAGAAATATTTGATATTATTATATGTCAAGCTGTTTGTTTCAAATACAAAAGTGTGTGGAATATAAATTGAAAAATTATCAGGTACCAATCTCATGAACTTTGTTGTTGAAATTTCAGCACAAAACCGCTTTTCCGTAAGAGTAGATTGCAGAATTTGATGTCGCTCTGCAAATATTTTTAACAAATTTATATAGTTTCTTGATTTTACAGCTATCTGTTTAAAATATTGGTGTTTGCTTTCAAACCGAAGAGTGGAAAACTTAATTAGTGGACCTAATTGTTTTATTAATTCAGTGTAATGTTGCAGAAAATGGTGCTTAGGTCTAAGTATCACACCCGGAAATAGCAATACCCGCAACTCCATGTATCTATTAATCAGGCCTTCTAAGATATGAACCTGTGTGATTGTTACTATATGGGACGAAACAATTTGGGAAATTTCTAAAAGGTGGGTGATCATTTCTAAAACAGGATCGTTAGGATTTTGAACTTTATCTATTATTGCTAGTGGTAATGAAATTAGAAAATAGTAGTTCTGTAGCGCATGCCCAGTTAATTTTCTATGTTTATATTTGATTTCAGGGAAACTCACATTATACTTTAAAGCTTTTTGTATGCGGTGTAAATTGAGATTAAGATAATCATATGAAAACCAGTTAATATTAACAAAATAATGTATAGCTAGACATACGTCGAAAGCAATCACACCCTCATATAAATCATGGGCGATGCAGGGTGGAAGACCAGGATTGCTGACGTGGAAATATTTTAAATCATTGAAACACGAATTTTGTTTAATTCCATGAACAGAATCAGATAACCCCAATAGTTTAACGTCTGCAACATAAGATGATGCACTTCTTAATTTGCTCTTTGTACGAAAATTTTCTCTAAATTCTTTTAGCGTTAAATGGCAAAATCTGCAAAAATACTCAGATGAGCTGGAATTTTCTAAAAATCCTCCGATTTGATGAGCACCTAAGTTATCTGCACAAATTGCAATAAGGGAACCTTTAACATTTCCTATCTCTTGATTAAATACGATACCATTTGTTTCTAGTTTTTTAAGATCTACTAATAATTTTTCACAAATTTTATTTAAACCGAAAGTTTTGACATGAGATTCCGTGCAAAGCAATGCTAGCATTATATTGTTTATTTTAGACCTGTTATGAACATTTAAATTTCCGATCATAAAATAAATCGCTATAACTTTGTGCTTAGATTTGGCAGAACCTAAAGGGTTACAAACTTCGAATGCATCGGTGTATAAAATAAGCTCAATTCGCTTTTGGCGATAAAAAAAGTTACTATTTTTGTATAAACCCCTCTAAACCCGTCAGTAAAATCACAAAATTTAGAGTAGTTGTTTTTCTGTTTGTTGTTAAACTGTGATAAAATCTCGGGCTCCTGAAATAATTGTGTCAGTGTTTCAAGTATTGGTATATAATAATAAAAACAGAATTTATGATAGTTATTTACACCCAAGCTGATTTTAATAGGTTCAATGTAACCTTCAGAGGTAAGTTTTTGATTACGTTTATAAGTTGATAAAGAATTTTGAGAAATTAAATTAAGTTGAGGAAGGACTGCCCCTAAAACTTTATGTTTTAATTCATTTTGGGGATCATGTTGGCTAAAAACGTTTTCAATAGATTCACGAACAGTTGTTCTAAGTAAATCTGAACATATGGAGAAATTATCCGCGATTAGGGATATTACTCTTTCGGGAATATTATTTTCAGTCTTCAAATTAGTTAATAAATTATCATTTACGGTTTTAATATCAGTTCGTTGAACCAAATTGTCCTCACATTCAACAGATTCCTCTGAGTTATTTTTATATGAACAATTATTATACAATATGTTACACGCTTCCATATTTTCTGAAGGACAAGAGTTCAACTCCGCATGAGGGTTAGGTTTTTGGTGTCATGAGAATCTTATTTTATGTGAATAGTTGATGTGGTTTCTGAAAGTTTTTTCACTTTTAAATGATTTTATACAGCCGTTAATCGGACAAGAAACTATATAAGCTTGAGACACTCGCAAATGCTTAAGTAAATGTTGTAATAATTCTTCTATTACAAAAGATTTAAATGTACATTTCTTCATTTGGCATTTTAAGTATTTTTTATTTTGGTTGGATTGCTTTGTAATTTTGTGATGGTTTCTATAATAATGGGACGAAAAACTAATAAACTTTGAATAAACTCGACTGCAACTACTAAATACGCATTTAAATATGGGATTTAAGTCATTTTTATGAGACCTAAGATGTACAAAATATTTGTCTTCATTGTCACATGATACACCACAATTGCCACAAGAGAACATTGTAGTTTTATTTACTTTATGTATATTGATATAAAACGGATAAAGAAATAAATGGTAGATTCCAATTGGTTTGGAGGATCTGAAATTGCATTTAAAATTAAATTCTTTATGGCGCACCCAGCACATGTTGAGTCTACAGTTTAGATACATATTTTGAAATATAAAATATTTCGCTCAAACCAAAATATACGTAAATGTAGAATAGAGTTTTTAGAATCTCTAAAATACTTAGGCTTTTCATTTTGTCACTTAGTTATTCGATCAAATACGCGTGTTTGACTCTACATATTCTGAATGCACCCAATATCACAATATCAATTTAAAAATATATCACCACAAAAATCATAATTCTTACAAATACGTTGTACATAATATAAATACAATTTCATTATTTACTTACCTCAATGTCCAGGTTACAAATTTAATTTGTATTTTAATATGAAAAAAATTTTAGGTTAGGTCAGGTCTGCTTATAGTAGCTTTATATTTAACTCAAAATACTTTTATAAATTTATTCTATTAACTTCATACGATGAGAATAGTGTAGCTCTTCCAAAAATATATAATAATATTAAGAACAATCACTTTTTTAATTTTTTTTATTAACTTTTTTACAGGATGAACTAGTCTCTTCAAAAACTTTACACAAATTAACGCAATCACGATGAAACACGAATATTTTACTTTTTGCTTTTGTCTCGTAAAATTACGCCATTCACAGAATTTTACATGAAACAGTATGTTGCTTAAATATTAGTCCCAGGAGCACCGAGCTACGCTCGTTCCGAATTAAATTAGCGTTTGTTACACGTTCATGTCACTGAGTTTCACCTAATTCAATTGAGCAATATGTTAGTTCCATTTAGACTGTCGATTTTCCAGAAAAATTTCCGACACTCATGTTTGAATCCCATTCTATACTAAACAAATCCCATTCTATACAATTCATCCCAATTGAAAGGAAATGGTTTAATTCTATTGAAACTAGAATAATATTCATATTCCCATTTTACAATCCCATTTTCATGGTACATACCGAGTTCTATCGAAATCGGTTGAGAAATGGCTTTGGTCCATTGGAATTGGCCATTTTACAGAACCTATACGATCCATATTTGGAACTAATTTATGATCTCTATACAATTCTCAAAAATCACAATTGAACAAATAAAAAAAACAAAACACAATGCAATATCAATAGCAATAACAACAATTAGATTTCCTTTGTTAGAAAATAAAATAAAAATGAAACCCGAACCTCTCCAGAAAGCCTACTAAAATATTTTTCCAAGAAATCAAAACCCATTACAATTGCTTCATTTCACTAGAAAATTTCCATCTAACCAATTACTATTAACAAAAGAAAATAATAAAAATATGAATTCCCATAGGAGGATCCTCTTAAACGAATTTTACTGAAATAAAACCACCCCAACCAACATTAATAAAAATCAAATAACCGTTTCAGAAACCGGTAGTAAGTTAAAAAGTAAGATAAAACCAAGCAAACAGAGGCTCACCGGACGAGAACTTCCTTAACGTTTTTTTTAAGAATCAATACCCGGTGTTATCGCGTTTTGGCACTCGAAAACTCTCTTTCACCAATTATGATCAATAAAAAAATATTCAAAAAAACGAACCCCAGGCCTATTAGAGGACCCACTAAACGACATTTCCCGAAATCAAAGTCCACTGCAAATGTTTCCTAACACTAGAAAATCCCTGCTCACCAATTATTACAAAAATCGTTGAACTTAAAAAATGGACCTCGACCATCCGGAGGACCCTCTAAACATATATTTCCCGAAATCAACACCCATTGCAGACCTTTCAAAACCCTATTTGACTTCAATCAATACCCATGGCGATCGCTTCCTGCCGCTCGAATATCTCTCATTACCAAATGTTTACCAAAATTGTTAAAATGAAAAAAGGAACCCGGATACCACTGAAAGTTTAGCTATCACTGTCACTATTATATAATATGTTAAATATTAATTATTCAATTTATTTAAAGTTTTGTATTTTATTTTATAATTTAACAATATATTTAATTAAATTTTTTCATTTATATTTGTATAAGAATAAGAATAATAATAACACATCTCAATATTAAAGAATATTGAAAATTAAACTGACGATGACAAAACATTTGAAATCTAACGAACATCTGAAATTATAATATTTGAAATAATCATCAAATACGAAGCAGAGTGCGTTTTATGACATCCTTGCTCTATCAACATTATTCCTCAATTGACGATTGGATAAGTTGAGAAAGCACTACCCATACTGTTCACCCATAAGCCGATTTTTGTTTATATGGCGTTATATGGAAAAATTCATGATTTGAATTTAATATTTCTAAATTAAAATCGTAATATTTTGATAATATAGCGCATCTAATATATAGTTTGAAGTATAATTTTTGTATACCGAACGGAATATCCCATACTTTGTCATTTGAAATAGGGGAAATATATTGCTGAATATTGCATATATTTGTTGTAAATTAGAGTAACAGAATACAAGTTTAAAAATGAATTTCTCTATAAATTGATATATGAAATAAGTTTTTATTTTAAATACCATATTTTATTATAGTCATGTATTATTTATTTTATATAACCATTAAAAAAAAATAATAATAAAATTTTAAATATAAGTTTTTTTTAACATGTAATAGTAATATAAACCATTATAGTGACGTCTTTAGATACTAATAAGGTTTATTAAAACAACAAGCATCATTTTCGTTCTAATAATTAGTCTTTTACCACTTTTATTAATATTTTAATGAAAATTCTTCTGCTTTTCCATAGTAAATTTCAAAAGTTTGTGGGTGAGTTAATTTATTTTTTCTCCGCTAGAGCACACCCTACAATCGTCAATCGTTGTCGTTCTATCATCATCATCATCATATAACCAAAACACCGACACATATACATATATATATTGTTTTGCATTCTCTCAATTGTTTTTTTTTATTGTACCGTACGGTGTACAGTTAAAATAGATTTTGGTTTAGTACTTCGTTTTATGTTATGTACATACTTACAGACATTAGCAATTACACAATGTATGTAGATATTAGAAGCAACGAATTCTATTTGAAAACTCATACAAAATGTTAGAATATCCTTGAAAATTTTGTGTTGTGTAAGTTTTACTTTTTATAGTTTATTTATTAGAATATAATATAATATTAGTTTTATTTTTAGCTTATATTTTATATTTCACCATACGCCACTCAATCATAATTAGCAAGGGATTTATTACCAAGCGGGCAAACAAATTTTGATACATATTCCGAACTTTTCGAAATGGGTGCTGGAATATACTTCGGTATGGAGTTTCTAAGCGTAGTAGCTGGTGTTACGGCTAAAGATAAACATTTCAAAGAGGTTAAAAATCATTAAGACTAAAGTTATACTTAATATCAAAATTCCGTAAAATGTTAAATACTTCTTCAGTACCACCACATTCTTTAGGCACATTTGGATTATTCTTGAGGCTGCCTGCATATTGAGATGTGCTACTGCGCAATAAAATAAAAGCACAATGCTGAGAGATGGCGAAAAAGTGAAATGTATAGTCTGTTGCTAGCCTCATCACTCCCAACGCTACCATTTTAAGTATTCCGATAATTATTGGATTGTTCATCGCTGACAACCGATGATGGTGTTGTTGATTGAAGTTGACGCGGTACATTTAGTTCTGAATTATTTGAACGTATTCACGCATTCACAATTGAGTGGTTTGCAAACGGAAATTTCATCATAATTAAAAACTACCACTTGTAACACTGGTGAGCAAATAATATTGTGCATTAAAGTCATGTATATTGGGCTAAAGGGCTTACTGGTTTTGTTACCGGATCCACCCAATAATCATGGAACGTTGAACAGGCGCTGCTACAACCAAAAACCGAAGAAGAACATGTTACAATACTATATGTCAGAATATTCTTTAAAATTGTGTGTCGTGTAAGTTTAATTATTTTAAGTTATTTATTCCATATTCTAATTAGTTTTCGTTGTAGCTTATATGAATATTTTACCGGCCGCCACTCAATATGATAATATAGGTAGCAAGTAATTTATTATCAAGCGGGCAAACAAATCGTGATCTAAGTTCCGAACTCCTCGATATATGAGTTGGAAAGGGTTGCGGCATGGAATTTCTAAGCGTAGCAGCTGATGCTGTTGTTAAAAATAAACGTTTCAAAGAGGTTAACAAATCAAGCCGCTATAAAGACTAAAGCCATAATATCAAAATTTCGTATGAAACACGATGAGATACATACTATGCCACAATTTTCTGACTGTTTACTACAACCGTTCCTGCACGTGCTGGTGCAAACCTAACGAAAAAATGACGTTCCAGGCATCTGATTTTGTACCATTATCACCGCCACTATAGATATATCTAGTCGAGATGTATTATCTCTATTAGCGCATTTCCTTCCGATAGTATATACCGAGAGTGCTAAGATAATTATTGATAATTCAGAATAGGAAAGATCTAAAGGGAAGTTTGTTGGCTAAAATTGACTAAAAAAGTTGAACCAAATTATGAAAGATACGAGGACGTGAATGATACCTTGACAGAAACATCGGATAAAATATCAAATATTTCTTCAGTACCACCACATTCTTTAGCCACATTTGGATTATTCGTGAGACTGTCTGCATATTTAGATGTGCTATTGCGCGCTAAAATAAAAGCACAATGCTTACTACGCGTAGTACTTGGTGTTACCGGAAGTTACGAAGAAGTGAAATTTAAGTCTGTTGTTAACCTCATCACTTACCAACGCTACCCTATTAAGTATTCCGATAATTATTGGATTGTTCATCGCTGACAACGGATGATGGCGTTTGTTGATCGAAGTTGACGCGGTTTGATCGAAGTTGACGCGGTACATTTAGTTCTGAATTTTTGAGCGTATTAACGCATCATTCACAATTGAGTGGTTTGCAAACGGAAATTTCATCATAATTAAAAACTACCACTTGTAACACTAGTGAGCAAAAAATATTGGATAATAAAAGTCATGCATATTGGGCTAAAGGTACTGGTTTTGGTACCGAGTCCACCCAACAATCATGGAACGTTGAACATTCGCTGCTACAACCAAAATCCGAAGTGGAACATGTTACATTACTACATGTCAAAATATTCTTGAAAATTGTGTGTCGTGTAAGTTTTATTATTTTATGTTATTTATACTATATCCTAATTAATTTTCTTTTTAGCTTATATGAATATTTTACCGGTCGCCACTCAATATGATAATATAGATAGCAAATAATTTATTACCAAACGGGCAAACAAATTGTGATATAAGTTCCGAACTCCTCGATATATGAGCTGGAATGGGTTTCAGTATGGAAATTCTAAGCGTAGCAACTGATGTTCCGGCTAAAAATAAACGTTTCAAAGAGGTTAAAAAAATCAAGCCGCTATTAAGACAAAATTCATAATATCAAAATTTTGTATAAAACTCGATGAGATACTACTATGCCTCAATTTTCTAACTGTTTCCAATTAACCGTTCCTGCACGTCCTGGTGCAATCTTAACGAAGAAATGACGTTCCAAGCATCTGATTTTGTATTAAAATAAAAAACTAGTGTTTTTTAAATAAACAACAGTAGTTGTATAAATAAATTTTTTATTTGTATTATTTTTCACAAATGATTTTGTACTATTATCATGACCGCTAGCCCGCTACAGATATTTTCGAGTCGATTATCTCTATTAGCACATTTCTTTCCGATAGTATATACCGAGAGTGCTAAGATAATTATTGGTGATTCAGAATAGGAAAAATCAAAAGGGAAGTTCAATAATCGGGGAATTGGTTAAAGTTGAACCAAATTATGATTTATACGAGGACGTTGATGGTACCTTGATGGAAATATCGGATAAAATATCAAATATTGTTTCAGTACCACCGCATTCTTTAGCCACAATTGGATAATTCTTGAAACTGCCTGCATATTCAGATGTGCTATTGCGCGCTAAGCACAATGCTTACTACTCTTACCTTGTTTACCGGAGATGGTGGAGGAATAAAATTTATAGTCTGTCGCTAGCTTCATCACTCCTAACGCTACCACCATTTGAAGTATTACGACAATTACTTTATTTGCTCTACTAAACAACCACCGATGACGCTTGAAACCAAAAAGCATCCACCAGTCAACGGTGTTTTAATAAAACTTCTTTTTATAGTTGCGTGAAAAACGCTTTAGTAAAAAAGTGAAAGTACCACCCAACGTATCCTATGGGGTAGTCATTGATCCAAACATTTATACTGTTGACAATGGGCACTTGAAAAGAAAAAACTAAAATAATTTTCAAAACTTAAACTATTTTTATTAATCAATTTATTGTATCATCATGTCGTGTTGCTGTTTCAGCCAACGCTAACATGGCTAAAGCGGTAATACTTCGTACATTTCGGTGATCATCAATTAAACCATTTATTATCACTTCGATCAATAGCTTGATAATACAAGATGAAATCGCGTTTATTCGAACAGCGATTTGTTGTACGATTTTTATGCCAGTATAACGATCTTGCCATTTGGTACTCTGGCAGACCACCTTGAGGAACGATAATAATGTTGGAATGCCAAAAACAATTGCGACCACCACAAAAGCATGTGCAATGGTATTTCGTATATACGCCTCTATATTATCGATATCGGGACGCATTGCAGAAATCATTGCTGTTATACCGGTCGAATTTACTATTTTTGAGATTATCTCGTAATCTTTATATTCCTTAAGTTCAGGGTCATAAATAGTTTCTATAATTTTCAATAACACAATATATAACAGATATTTATCATAATTTTGTGCATCCACAAGCGAAGGATTAGTATCGCATTTTATTTGAGGAGTTACATCCCATCGATTATGCCGCGTTGGTTTTGATACTCGTACCTTATTTTGATTTAAGAACGATTTTTTATGTGATATTTTATTTTTATATATTTATTCTATTCCACTCATTTTCGTGATTTTTTGGTCAAGAAAATCACTGGAATAATTAAATCCTACAATTGAAAATTGAATCCAATATTTCCAGAAAATTATTTCAATATCGATTTCATATAAATTTTCAAGATTCTCGCTCGAATTAATGATCCTTCACCTAAATACATATATATATGTAGTTTCCCAAATTATACCTACGTTTACTGATATACATACATTTACCATAACTTAAATGTAAATGTAGTTTTTGTAGTTAATTCTTGATTTTTGTGAACGTAAATGTCATAATTTTGGCTTTGCAACACAAATAATTTACTATAATAGCCTAAATGGAGCTTACAACTTTTACATTCATCTTTTATTATTATTCAATCATACATGCCAATATGCCATATAAATTTGAAAAAAAAACGAAAAAAAAATGTATCTCAAGAATGTAATTTTCGAGGTTCGAACTTCGATCTAAAATTTTAAAATCCACAACGCTAACACCTAGACTACTGCGGCATGGGAATTTGCCGAAAACTTACTTGGTTTTATAAAAAGTTTTGAGCATTCTACTAAATTATATAATATGTAGATAGATTTACACAATGTGACGTATCAACATAGAGAAAGATAAAATTTGTCAGATCTTTCTGTAATTTGGTATACAGATGAAGAAAAATATTCTAAGAATAATTTCCTTTTACATCATATCGGAAAAATCACGGAAAATGCGAGAAAATCGCGAATTTCCACTCGGAAAATTCGTCGGGAAAAGACTAAAAAAAATATGCTGATCATCCAACATTAATTTAAATTTTTTTTTTTTTGTCGTGATTTTTGAAAAATGGACATCCATGAAAAAAAAATCATAAAAAAAAAATTAAATACATCCCAACTCCGTATGCTGCTAACTACGCAGCTGTACTATTTAAAAAAATCATCAAACATTCTTTTCTATAAAAAAATACACAATACATATCGCTCATTTGCTGCAACAATGACACAATTTAAAAATAACAAATGTTATAATTTGAGAGACATTTCCGTTTGTCTTGTAGTGAGCTTTATAGCTTTAGGTGTGTCGTTATATCAGTTTTAACTATATTAAAAAGCCGATATTTCTCTATAAATAAGTCAAAAACGACCGATTTTTAGTTATGCCATTGTGGTAGCAAATGAGCGATATACAATTGACCATTTTAGAGATGGCGCTGTAAAATTTGGAAAATTTTTCCAGATTTGAAGGCTTTACAGAGTTTTCCCAGACTTGAGACCAGACTCAATCGCATTTTCATGCAAAAAGACATCATATAGCCATTTTACGTCAACGAAATCGGTCTCGAAGTAGTTTTTCGTGCGGACATATATACATACCCGCAATTATTGCTCGTTTAATAATATAGATTCTCATAAATTTAAACAGGAAAGGAAAAATGATTGAAATAGTAAGTAAATTTTCGAGAAACTTCATTTAATTTTAAATTCCAGTTTAATAATACAAGAATATTACATTTTACATAAAAATACACTTAAAACTGATATTGTTTTGCATTATTACAGTAAAACTTGAAATTTACAATACAAAGATAGTAAAGTTTCTATTGAAAATTAAATTTTTTTTTTACTGTGTATGTATATTTTGTATAATTGGGTTGTCGCTTTTTTTCTGGATGGCCTGTAGACTACTAGCTGAGTCGCAATTAATAAGAAAATTGTTGTTTAGTTGTTCTGCTGCCCATTTAACGCTTTGGTAAATTGCATAAAGTTCAGCATTGTATATGGAGGTCGTTGTTTGTAGCCTATGTATAATTTCTGTCGAGTTTGATACAAAGGCAGCTCCAGCGAAGTTCTCCATTTTTGATCCATCCGTGTATATTAAGGTATAGTTGTCGTAGTTAAAAAGAGCTTCTCTATGAAGTGTTTGAAATAGCATTTCGTTAGCAGTACTACTCTTATGTTTGAGCAGGTCCATATTTATATATAAAGGAGGCATGAGCCAATAAGGGAATGGATAAGGTTGTGCTGCTCGTATTTCATTTAAAGATATATCAAGATTGTTGGTAATTTGTGATATTGTATGTAGTACAGATGGTTTAAGAACATTTCTTCTTGTATGCAATACTTCTTGATAGCTCGAGTTTAACGGGTGTTGTTTCATAGACAGTATGTTTATATAGAAAGACATTATTAAAATTTTTCTTCGGGTATGTAATGGTGGGATACCAGCTTCTGCTAAAATGCTCACTGTAGGGCTGGTCCGAAAAGCACCTGTTGCAAGTCTAATTCCAGCATTATGTACTGAGTCCGCAGCGATTTAAGCGATGTCTTGTAGGCAGAGTTATAGAAAATGCATCCATAATCCATACGTGAGAGCACAACTGTTTTGTATATATAGAGTAAAGTGTCACGTTTTGCACCCCAATGTGTATTGGACAAAATTTTTAGAATTCTCAAATTGTTAGTTGCCTTACGTTTAGTTTCAATTATGTGTGCTTTCCAACAAAGTTTTTTATCCAAGTTTATTCCAAGATATTTAAAAGTTGAATTGAATTCAATAAGAGTTCCGTTCAATAAAATTTGTGGATCCGCATGAGGCTTAGTTTTTCTACAGAAATGCATGGCGCACGTTTTAGTTTTTGAAATTTGAAATCCATTCTGCGTTGTCCAATCCTGAATTTTGTTTATTGCATTTTGAAGCTGGTTTTCAATGTATTTAATATCTTTATGATGCGTGTATATTGTGATATCATCTGGGTAAATATTTATGTTAACAGGAGAGTTAATTACGTTAACGATATCATTTATTGCAATTAAAAAGAGGGTAACGCTTAGTACTGATCCCTGCGGTATTCCATTTTCTTGGACGTATATGTTTGAAAAAATGCCACCAAAAGCAACTTGGAAAGTTCGATTATCCAGAAAGTTACGAATAAAATGTAATAAATTTCCTTTTACGCCAGCAGCAGCTAATTTCTTGATAATTGAGTGACGCCAAGCCATATCGTATGCTTTTTCTAAATCTAAAAAAATAGCGACCAAGTGGTTTTGGTTTTGCAAAGCTGTTTTAATCGAGTTTTCAAGAGAAGCGATAGCATCCATGGTTGAAAGTTTTTTTCTAAAGCCAAACTGTGAAGCTGATATAACTTTATTAAATTCTAAAAACCATATTAGTCTGTTATTTAATATCCTTTCCATCAATTTGCACAGGCAACTTGTTAGAGATATAGGCCTGTAACTATCAGTGAGTGTTGGATCTTTATCGGGCTTTAAAATCGGTATGATCAAAGCTTTCTTCCATTCGTTCGGCCTCTTTTGCTGTAGAAAAATGTGATTGAATATTTTTATAATGTAGGATTGAGCCGATTGTGATAGGTTTTTTATCATGTCGTAGTGAATTAAATCAGGGCCAGGTGATGATCCTTTTACATTATTTAAAGCTATTGTGAATTCTTGAATTGTAATTGGAGCATTGTAAGGTTCATCAATTTCAGATTCTATAGAGATGTGTTGTATTTCTGATAAACTTTTAAACGATAGGAAATCAGACTCATAATTTTTTGAGCTAGATTTTTCTTCAAAATGTTTAGCTAGTGTATTAGCGATAGTTACTGGATTTGAGGATAGATAATTATTAGTTTTTATCGCAGTTGTGTACTGATTTTTTGATTTCCCTTGAATCTTGTGGATATTGCTCCATAACTTTTTTATCGGTGTGGTTTTATCAATGGTTCCGACAAATTTTTCCCATGAATTTTTTTTTGAGATTCGTATTTCTCTACGTACCAACGCCCTAGCTTTTTTATAATTAATCACATCAGACAATACGAAAGGCGACCTATTGATGAAATTAAGTGCTTTTTTACGTGATTCCAAAAGCTCTTTTATTCTGGGACTCCACCAAGGTACTGGAGGCCTTTTAAACATGTTTGGAGTTTTTGGAATACTCTCATTAGCTGCTTCACTAAAAATGTTCGATAAATTATTCATATCAGCATCAGAAACCGAAGTTGACTTAGGAATTTTGGAATCCATGCAAGAAGTGAAGAGTTCCCAGTTTGCATTCTTGATGTTAAATTTTGTACGAAAAGATGGGAATTTCTGTTTTTTATGGAAATGTAAAAAAATTGGAAAGTGATCACTGCCACAAGTGTCTTCATAAGCTTCCCAATTGAAAAATTGTTCCAGAGATGGAGTTCCTATTGCTAGGTCTATAACACATGTTGAATTTTTGTTACAAATGTGTGTTGGCTTTCCAGTATTAAACAGCAATAAGTCATATTTATTTAAAATATATTCAATTAATTTTCCTTTTTTATTTCTAATTGTAGAGTTTGAGTCCCATAGGGCATTGTGTGCGTTCATATCACCCATTAAAATAAACGGACTCTCAAGTTGGTCAACAATACTTTCCATTTGCCTTACAGTTGGGTCGGAATTCGGTGGAAGGTATATGTTACAAATGGTTAATTTAATTGGATTGAAAATTTTTACTGCAATTGCTTGAATATCTGTAGTTAAATGATGCTCCTCACTTTTAAAACAATTTGCAATAAATGTGGCAACACCGCCTTTGACTTTCTGGTTGTTGATAAGTTTGACATCCATTCTGTAAGTTTTATAATTTTTCAATGAAATATTTTGTTTGTTGTGGAAGTGGGTTTCTTGAATACATATAATAAAAGGATTAAATCTTTGAATAAGTAAGTCAATTTCATGTTTGTTATTATAGAATCCGTTTGAATTAAATTGCAATATAGATAGTCTTTCATGTGCTAGTTATATATTAGTTCTTTGAGGATTTTCTGAAGTACAATTATTATTATTTTGATTATAATGAGACATATTAACATCGTAATTTGTAGGGTTGACACTTGTAGCAATTTCAGGGTTACTTTCAGGCATATTAGATATTACATTATTAAAAACGATTTTGGATTTTTTTGTATTTATTTCGTCATCTTCAGAATCAGAGAAAGCAGAAGTAAATGGTGGAGGTTCAAAGTACTGCGTACTTTGTCCCTCCTTGCTTGTGTTAGGAAAATTTATTATTTTGTGGATAAAGAAACTATGAAAAGACTTATCCGACTGATAAAAACAAACAAATCAAAATCAAATTATTAATTTAAAATAAATAAAAATAAATCAAAAGTTAAAAGAAAAAAGTGATAAGTTTATAAAACACTTCACTAAATAAACAGAGATGGTCACAAAATAAAGTTTCGAGAAAGAAAACAAAGAAGTTGGCAACTATCGTTTTCTATGATATTCTAGTACAAATTTATAACAAAACGAAGTTAGTACTTAAATCCAAATAAGTTGCAAAATTTGTGTACACTTCACTGCTGCAGATAATACACACACAAAAACAAAATTTTTTTGTGTAATTATTCAATAAGTTACTAATTATAATCAATCAAATTCATTAAATTTTGTTGTGAGCTCCCTTGATATGTTCCCTTAGAACAACAGAATCAATTATTATCCAAATTGACTAGTTCTTTGTCCACGTCATTAAATCAGTCATTCTTAAATACATCATCCGAAGAGCCGCAGTTTGCCGCAAGATTGCCAAGATTGAGTGTACCAATATTTACAGGAGAATATAAAAAATTTCCTAGTTTTAAGGACCTTTTTCCTGCAGCAGTTCACAATAAAAATCATTTATCACATGCAGAAAAATTCCAATATTTTAATGGCACCCTTTGGTGGTATGGTGGTATTAATTAGGCATTATCAGAAAGCTTGGACCAAAGCATGCGAACGATACGAAAAAAAATACATCACCAATAAATATAGTATATAAAGACATTTATGGACTACTGGCCACACATGACGGAAAAATCAGCAAGAACCTTAAGAAGGCTAGCAAACGCGCTGTTCAAGTAACAAGAGGGCTTGAAGCCTTGGATGATAATGCTGTCAAACGAGACCCGTGGCTCATTTAAATTTTGCTCCCCAAAACCGATTTGAATACTCAACAGGGATATGGGCATTACAAACGGCCGAAATAAATTATCCATCATTTGAAAGTTTCTTAAAATTTCTCAATATTCGAAGCGATGGTTTAATTAAAATACCGATTCGTAGCTAAATCGCACAATGTTATTGATCAATCGTTTACCAATTGCTCATCTTGTTCCATGGATATGACAAGTTTAGTCATTTACAGACGTAAGGAAGCAATAAAATTAAATGTTTGTTTTAGTTGTTTGAGCGCAACAAACAAAGTTAATAAATGTCAATCAAAAAGATCATGTTATAAATGTGGTCGTAGACATCATACTACGCTGTAAGAAGCAGTTGTTAGTAACGCAGCGTCTGACATGACCAGTTCAACAGGGAATGAATCATGCACCGGATATTAGTCCAACTCTAACCACTACAGCTTCATGAAACATGCCAGTTTTGAAACGTTTTACTGCACGAATGGGAGTATCAAAACAATTGTTTTCTGATAATGGTACAAATGTTATTGGTGCTAAACAAATATTATCTGATATTTACAGGTTACTAAACTCAGAGGCAAGCAAACAGGAAGTCACTACATATGCGGTTAACATTGGTTAGTGGTCATTCATCCCTCTACCAGATCAAAATTTCGGTGGTATATGGGAGCGTGCCGTTCGATCGGTCAAAACACACTTAAAATTTCAAGAGATGAGCACCGTCCTAGCTCAGATAGAATATGCGCTGAATTCACGACCACTATGTGCTGTAACAAATAAAAACATGGATAACATCGACGCACTTACTCAAAATGGATATGACATAAGGCATATTTCAAAATGGCATATTCCAAAACGATATGTGGTACACTATATATGGTACACTATGGCATATTTCAAAACGGCAAGCTATTTCTTAGCCGAGTAATATGAAATTAGGCAAGTGCATTTTGTACATTGCTCCGAAGTGGTCGTTACGCTCTAATTTTTTTTCCATAGCCTTATGGTCTGATGTACTTTCAGATTTGGGCAAAGGTCACATATGCTTCTACTCCATTTCGTAGCTGTAACAACCTATACATCCTTTTTATTGATTGCCAGCGTCGAGGTATTGCCTCTGTGTTCCAGCCCTCAACTAATGTGAATAAAGGTCGAGAAATAATTCTATGTAATTTTGTACTTTTCGGATAAGATCATTGCCCATGGTTGGTTTTTTCCCATGCTTCCCTTATGTGGTTGGTTTTAGTATACCAGTATCCGCAGCTCTTGTCGCACTTGGCCGCTGCTACAAATTTAACAGGAATTATTTTCCACTCGTATTTATCTCTATTTGATGTTTCCTCGGTAACGACACATTTTTAGAATTAAATTTGTTCACTTTATGTATTCAAGATAGTTTTCGTTGGTTCAATGGTTTTCCTTTATGATTAACAATGATATCATTTGTTCCGTGCAGTAAATACTTCTTGTCAGTATCTCCAAGTACACTTAATTGACCGAGCGAATTTCCGTCACACACTAAATTTTTTGTTAAAATCAAGTAATAAATAAAATGTCTACATTTATTTACCATTCAACGCGTGATTCCTTTATTAGATCTGGGGAACTATCCATTCTTTTAACGATGTTTAGTCAACGGACAATTTACGAAAACTAGAAATTATAAACCAAACGGTTTGCTTGTATAATTTCGGCTCCTGGCAGGAAGCTTTTTTATGGTTTAGTATTTTTTTATGGGAGGTATGAGGCGTCGAAAATGGAGGTAAAATTCTTCAAAATTATTGAAGGTTATTCTCAGGGATGACCGTAAGTGATTTCTCCAAATTGATGATGTTAGCAACCATTCTCGGACCAATTCCATTTTCATGTCAAACTACGAAAGCTACAATCCCAATGAATTGGACCCCTTGGGCTGCTGGCAACAGGGTTCCGTTGTGTCATAACTAGTCCAATTTAAATCGTTAGTGAAAAAGATGGTGTGTAAACTATGCGAAATTAATCGAATGGTACGATCATTTACGTTTAAGGTGGTAAAACGGATTTTAATTAGTGTAATTTACGATATTTTGCATTGTGGTTATTTATTAATATACATATGTACATACTAAGTATTAGTAGTTACTACAAATAAATATAATTTTTTTTTTTAATAAATGGACGTTTCTGTTGAATTTTCATCGCCTCTTCGGCTTTTGGACGCAAATCAGCAAGAGTAAGTATAAGACACTAATTATATTTTTAATTATAATGTTATAATTGTAAGGTGTATTACTAGGTGGGTTAGTATATACTAAGGTGTATATCGACATTATATGCCTCCTCCTTACCTGTGAATTAATTAAAAATACTCGACAAAAAATTGTGAAAAATATGCTTTTAAGTTACAGTTTAATTACAAAATGCCAGCGGAAAATAAAAAGGACCTACGATGAATTGGGTAACCGGCTGATTCATCTCGCACATTTCATCCCTGGGAGCAAGTCATTCCGCACAATTCATCCCAAATCAATTCGTCCCTTATGGTTATTCAAATTCTTTTTTTTAGTGTGCTATATCAATAAACACATTAAGTATTATAAATTTCCGTGTCTTCTGGAATATATTAAAAATTGGAAAATATTAATAAAATATTTATGCAATTTTAACTATTAATTTTAATTTAAGTAAGTATGGCTTTATTAATTTTATGAGTTAAAAAAAAAAATTTTAAAAAATTATTTTTAAAAAAACATAATTTTTAACCAGAAATTAACAGAAAGAAATGGAGGAACAAACAAAATTTTCAGAATAAGGACTGTTTGATATATCAGGGATTCGTTTTCTATTTGGATAAAACATTAAATGAAAAAATAATTTGGAAGTGCGCTCAGCATTACTCCACAAAATGTCGTGCTCGCTTACATATTCGTGATAACGTTATTGAAATAAAACTTCCGGATCTTTTTGAACACAACCATGCTACCGAAGCTGCAGAGCTTGCAGCTCGTCAGCTTATGGCAAATATTGTTCAGAATTTCAGTAATTCTCAGATTGGTAGCATTGGTTGGTACAACAAGTAATTTGCAAAGAAATACCGACTATTAACGATGCTTCTGCTGCAAAAACGCCACTGGAGAGATCGATCAAGCATACTATTCGAAGAATACGTAATAAACATTCCGATGTTCCACATTTACCACTTCCAAAGGATCAAAAATCACTTGTGGTTCCGGAATGTTATACAAGCACAATGAAAGGTGACACATTTTTGCTTCACGATTCACTGATTGATGAAACCTATAATAGAAAGGATGGAGAAAATCACGAGCACCGATTCATAATATTTACAACTAAAAACTTTTTGAATATATTAGCAAGAAGTAATTTCTGGTATGCCGATGGCACTTTTGAAGTATGTGGCTACTTATTCAAACAATTATTTACTATACATGCTCTACAATATGGAATTAACATTCCAATAGTTTACGCTGTTTTACCAAATAAATCAGAGAAAATATATTGTAAAGTTTTGGAGATATTGCGAAAACATGAACCTAATCTTGCTCCAGAAAAGATCATGATTGATTTTGAGCTCGCGGAAGTTAACGCTTTCAGAAAAAATGTCCCAGAATGTGCCGTATCTTGTTGTTATTTTCACCTTAAGTAAAGCTTATACAGAAATTTGGCTTCATCTGGTCTCAAATCACGTTATGATAATGAACCAATATTTGCAATGCATATAAATATGGTAGCCTCTCTAGCTTTTGTTGAACCAGAAAAAGTTCCAGAATATTTTGATCTTCTAATTTCCTCGAATATTTTCACAACGTCGCCAGCCAAGATTTCTAATAAATTTATGGAATGTGTAGCACAATACGCTTATGGAAGATGACAGAACAAACAATAAAGTAGAGGGATGGCATAGGGGCTTTAAAGATTTAGTTAGTGTTCAAAATCCGAATATATGGACCTTTTTCAAAAAAATAATTGATGAACAATCTCATTTTAAATTCATACATGTACAACATTTGAGTGGAGGCACATCAGCATCCAAGAGACGTATTTATAAGGATTTGGATGCCAAATTGAAGACAATCGTAGTTGTTGTTTAATTTATGTTGACTCATTTTTTAAATATTTCAAAAATAATGTTTTTTTTGTTTTTTTTTTAAACACAGTAATAATTTTTCATAATTAATTCTTCAACTAAACTAATTTTATATGTTTCATGTATAATTTTTCACTAAAAGGGCTTCGGAAAATAAATTTATTCCCAAATAAAAAAATAATAAAATATATACATAATTGAATATTTTTTGTAGGATAAACTGTGCGGGATAAAATAATCCGGGATGAATTGCATGGGATAATATAGCCTGTTTAAGTAGTTATAAATAGTAATAATAATTAAGCTATAGGTTAAGACAATTTATTGTGTAAAGGAAAAATGACCGAATTTATGAGAAAACCGCAATAGTAAAATTATTTAAATTTTTAGCTTCAATAAACCGGTCCTTTTTCTTATCCTCTCGTTCACATCACATTTTGTATGTAAATAAATGTGGTGGGGGCAACATTATAATTTTATATTTTTTGTTTTTCGGTTCTCTCTTCGTTTTATTTTTATATGAGAATCACACTCATGATCGTGAGCAGTCGCAGTCGAGTAGAAGGAGTTGAAAAAATAACATTGTTTTTAAATGCGTGTAAAATAAAAAGAAAATAAATGTTTAGTAATCAAGTCATAATCTCATTTTAAATTATTATACAGTCCATTAAATCGACAATAATCGAAAAATTATTCATAGCCTAAACACTTCTTTGTTATCTTGCATAATTTATCCCTCGCGGCGGGAAAATTTCTTTTCCAAAGCACCTTTAGGGATAAATTGTGCAATATGAATTGTGCGGGATGAATTGTGTGGAATGAATTGTGCGGGATAAATTGATATCGGGGATAAATTGTGCGGGATGAATTGATCCGGGATGAATTGCGTTGGATAATATAGCCTAGATTCATGTATTGAATTAGTTTATGTTAAGTAACGTACGTTACTTTATCATAATTAAGAGACTGAGTTTGGAATTTGTGATGGTTTTGTTTGTGATAAACTGATAAATAATATTCGAATTTTTTTTTATTTTGAATTAATAAATTTAATTAAACATTAGTACATGATACAAATTTTATATTTTATTTTTGCCTGACTCCTCCAATTATTTGAGAAAGCTACGGTACTACTAACTACTAATATTGATGATTAAGACTTAATAAAACAGTGTAATTTATTGATTCCTTTGCTTTGTTGCCTAGATATTCATTGTACGACGCTTTAAGCAACGGTTCATAACTAACTTTGTTCTTGTCAGTCGCAAATATTTCATCTAGACAAAATCACATACTTGAATATTTGAATGCACGTTCCATAAAATTGTGTATCTCCCATATTTTCATACGATACTATCGTGGGGTATCTCCACTGTTTGGTTTATCTCCAGGAAAAAAAATTTCAAAAGTGGATATACACCAAATTTTTTTTGAGGTGTACACCGATTTTCCCAATTTTCCCGAAAAAATTGCTATTCTCGGAAAAATTATTGTGCTTACAGCTTACACTAAATTATAATTTATCGTTTAGTCCAAGTATAGTATAATTGACTTGTGTTTTAATAAATTTATGGTTACATGGTGTCAATCTTCAAAACTGAATATCTCAAAACCTAAAAGTTGGTAGTTGCACCAAGATAGAACTACGGCGACGTGCTGTGGATCATTCTACATCCAGTACAAAATTGGAGGGAAGAAACCAACAAGGCATATTTGAACGTTTTTATCTGATTGGACACAAATGTACGCCATTTGAAACTAGTGTGTGATTTAACTACATATATTTTCATTAGATGATGGGGCGAATTTATTGGGTGTTAATTATAAGATGAATGTATTATATCATTCATTGGCTCTTTCTCGATAAAAGACGAAAACCGTGTTCCATTAATGTGGATACTAGTAAGAGTAGTGGAAATTAGCACCCAGATACTGGCGGCCATGTTCAAGTGATCGATTATGTAATCTACCTCAAATAGTTGAAGTTGAATCCAAATATATATATATATATATCATTTCAAGGCAGCGATGGTGAGGTCGACACTGACATGTCAATTATTCAATTGACGATGTGTCGACAATTGTCATTATCGACGTCTCGATTTAAAAAAACAAAATGTCATCAATGTCGAATATGTCAACAATAAATAATTTTTCGATATTCAAATGTTTTCGATATTCAAACGGTTACTACATCGGTCAGACAGTTAAGATTGTTTTCTCATCATATTTGCCGTGTTGTCTGATAAAGCGGCATAAACATAAGTTTTATACATTTCAAGAGCTAGTTCAGTTGATTAAAATACAGCATCGGCCAACGCTTCTCCTGTTTCAGACTCTGTTGTGAAATCCCTGTTTGAGCTGCTGCTATTTTGGCTGTGACTCCAATAGAGATACCTCTGCTAATTGTATGGGGCAGCTTGCTTTCCCAATCCCCAAAACAAATACTCACAACCACCTTTGTTAATTTGAAGGTAACCGTTTCAATAAAATATCAAACTATTTATTCAAATTCAAACTATATAAACTTGTTTTTATTTCTTCAATCACAATAATTTTCTCATAATTTTAGCTGCTTATATTTTGAAAGCCAGATTGTAATTAAATCTAGTTAACAATAAAAAAAATATTATTCTGTATTTTGCTAGTTTAAAATACCACCGGTATTTTGTTAGCGCTAATATTTAAAGAAATGTTATGTACAAATTCAATCGCCTAAAAGCGGGCTAACTCAAATTGGTAACTAATTAAATAAAATTAAAGTATAACTTAACAATAAAAAATAATAATAAAAATGATCGAAAAATCATTGATCGATAGTAGTACAATTCATTACATTTTGTTAGTGTGATGACAATTTAATGACATTTGAACAATAAAAAATTCATTATATTTTGTAACCTCTAAATGTGATGTTGTGAATTCTGTTCTGATATACACTGCCAAAACATACCGCCGGCGTTGAAACATCGTTTTAATTCACTGGGAGAACGCATAACTTGTGAATTGGCCGCTTGTATGTGCCGCTTGCTGTTTTGATCGTAGCTACTCGCACGACACCGTCATTTCCAGGATGCAGTTGAACAATCCGCCCGATTGACCATCGCGAGGTAATGAAATTTTCATCCTTTATTATTACGATGTCATTCAACTTGATATTTTCATGTTTAATAATCCATTTGGATCTTCTTTGCAGACTGCTTAAATAATCACGATGCCATCGAACCCAAATATGCTGCTTGAGTTTTTTGACTAACTCCCATCTGGCATTGGCTGATAATTTGACGTTTACCAGATCATTTTCTAGTAGTGCATGAAGTGCTCGCCCAATTGTGAAGTGTGCTGGCGTTAAAATCAGGCCATCTATATCAGTGGACGGTGAATCATTTGCACATAGCGGACGAGAATTGAGTGTGCTTTCTATGCCGGTCATCAATGTTCCGAATTCTTCAAGAGACAAAATGGTGTCATCAACGACCCGTTTAAGGTGAGTCTTGGCTGACTTTACAGCTGCTTCCCATAGCCCATTCATGTGAGGTGGACCTGGCGGGTTAAAATTCCACACAATTTCTTGCCTTAAAAGAGAGGAACTAATATTAGATTTGTTTAATTTTAGAAATTTGTACAACTCCGTCAATGATTTGTTAGCGCCCACGGAACTAGAATCATTATCGCTAAACATTGCTCTACAAAGTCCCCGTCTGGCCGTCATACGACTCAAAGCTGCTAAAAAACTTTGTGATGTTAAATCACACACAATTTCTATATGCACCGCTTTCGTGCTAAGACATACAAATATGCAAATGTATGCTTTGACTGACACCTGTCCCCTTCTTCTCACAGGAGTGACCTTAAATGGGCCAGCATAATCAACCCCGACATTTACGAATGCATCAGCATATGTCACCCTTTCTGCTGGAAGATCGCCCATACTTTGGGACTCGATAATAGGCCTTTGTTTGACACATCGCACGCACTTGTGTACGATTTCTCGAACAACATCTTTGGCTCGTACGATCCAGTATTTGCTGCGTAATATGTTACTGGTTAAGTTGGTACCGGCACGATAAAATCTGCTGTGATAGTCCCGAACAATGGCTTTGGTGATTACAGATTTATGCGGCAAAACTACAGGATGCCTTGTCATATACGGAGCTGCTGAATTTCTTAGTCTCCCGCCGACTCGTAAAACCCCAAACTTGTCTACAAAAGGGTTTAATGATTTGATTTTGCTATTTTTGTGTACTGGTAAGTTATTTTTCAGATGTCTGATGTCTCCCTCAAATGTTGTAGCTTGTTCGAACCTGATTATCATCAAAGATGCTTCCTCGATATCCGACGGTAGTAATGGCCCAACACATCGCTGCTCTTTTGACATCCGATAATTGCGCGAGAACCAAAGTATCAATGCTAATATTTTAGACATTTTAAAAAAGTTTGAGTATCGGTCAATGATTTCTTGGACGACGTAATTCTCTGCAATTACTTTGAACGCAAACATCTCCACTTTCGCTTCTTCATTTGTACCATATGACACAAGTTGGAGTGGCCAAAACTCATCATGTTGCCTCAACCATTGAGGGCCATTCCACCACAACTTATTTTCTAACAATTCAGTTGAGTTTATTCCAGGCGAAGCACAATCGGCGGGATTATCATCTGAACGTATATGCTTCCATTGCTCTCTCTTAAAATGATTGAGGATTTCTGATGTGCGGTTAGCGATAAACGTTGGCCATTTTCGGGGATGTGATGATATCCAATCAAGAACAATTTTTGAATCTGTCCATAGCGTTGTTTTCTCAATATTCAAATTCAGGGCATTTTGGACTACTAACATTAGCTTTGTGAGCAAGAATGCACCGTTAAGCTCCAGTCGTGGTATGCTTAGCTGCTTAATCGGTGCTACCTTTGTTTTGGCGGCTATAAGATGCGTGATGACTGTGTCTTCATTGGTAATACGACAATACACGGCCGCTGCATACGCCCATTGGCTCGCGTCGCAGAATCCATGCAATTCAATACTTTTACGGGAACCTAGCCATCGTGGAATTTGTATGTATTGCAACTTACACAGATCTTCACGTAGACATTCCCACTGGCTTCTCGTTGGTGCTGGCAGCTCTTCGTCCCAACCAATCGCTTGCAGCCAGGTGCTTTGAAACAAGATTTTTACTCGAACGATTGTAGGAGCAAGCCATCCCAGTGGATCGAAAATTCTGCTTGATTCTGACAACATTGTTCTTTTAGTATGCGTTGCCAGATTTTCGAAATTCGTTGAGAAATAAAATTTATCAGTTTTAGGACTCCATTCCAAACCCAATAACTTTGTTGCTTCTGGATGCTCTGCGATTGTCAAGCTACCTATCGTGTCATCTTGACGATCAATGATCATTTCCTCATTTTGAATTTGGCTGATTGTAAAATTTTGGAAATGGTGAATTGTAATTCTATTAGCTCTTGCTTCGAATCGGCTCCTGTCATCAAATCGTCTACATAAATATCTTTCTCTATTGCTGTTGCTGCTGCTTCATGCTGTTCCTGGTTCAATTTAGCTAATTCCTGTAGATACCTTGTAGATAAAAATGATGCTGGTGCTGTTCCGTATGTTAAAGTCTTCAGTCGATAATGGCCTATGGGATGGTCTCTGCTGCTTCGCCAAACAGTGTTTTGCATTTTTGACGATACATTTTTTCGACGTCCCCAGTCAAGACAAATTGATGTTGACGAAAGCGCAAAACAATATCTAATAATGATGATTGTATGACTGGACCTACACGCAAGACATTGTTTAAAGATTTACCGCTATTTGACTTAGCTGACGCGTCGAGCTTGAGGTTTTGAGAACGCCATGATGCGGGAGATAATATTGCTGCTGGGAAAATTCATTATTGGGTATTTTCTCCATATGGCCCAATTCTTCGTACTCCTTCATAAAGACAACGTACAAATCTCGACATTGATTATCTCGCTCAAATCTTCTTTCCATTGCTCTTAGCCGATTTACTGCTAGCTGGAAAGTTGGACTAATGTCAGTTGGGGGCTCAGAAAATGGTTGGTTGACGACAAATTTTCCTTCTGGGCTTCTAGTAGTCGTAGTACAAAATAGCTCTTCACACTTTTGCTCATCTTCAGATAATTGGGGCTTGGTTGGTACCGATTCTACTTCCCAAAAGGCTCGTAACGATGCGTCAATGTCGATCAATAAATTAAAACACGATGTCGAATGTTTCTGCTGCTCAACGAATCTTCCTGCCAAGACCCAGCCCAGTGATGTCTCCTCTGCGACTAAACGATTATTTAAATGCAATCTTTTGCCTCCAGTTATGCCATAGTAAATCTCGGTACCAAGCAAAACCTCAACTGGGCCCCTCCTGTTGAATTTCGGATCTGCTAAAATCAATCCCTTAAGTTGGTCACACCCAAATGGATCAAAATCATTGGCTGGAATAAAAGAAGCTATTTTTGGTACAACATACGCTTCAACTTCCCATTGTGGGTACTGCTTATTAATTGGCCGCACTGAAAGATGCACTTTTCCCCGTGAATGACCCAGATTCGCGTCCCCAAGGCCCTTTTGCCATTCGCCCATTTGTTCTTGGCAATCCTAGCTTCTGAGCACATTCTTCAGTGATAAAAGATTCTTGTGATGAAGAATCCAATAGCGATCTGCAATCTATCTCATCTCCGTCGCTACATCTTAGTTTTACCATCGCTGTGGGTAAAACGACTTGGGATGTCGTCATGATCTGGAAATTGTTAGATGAAACAGTTTGATTTAAACCGGTGGTCGTAGCTTGAGATGATGGGCTAATATTTGCATGTTCTTCCATGTGTAACAATGTATGATGTTTTCGTTGACAATGACGACATCTGATTTTAGACCGACATGCATAATCGCTATGATTGAAGTTGAAGCAGTTGAAACAACGTTTCTCTTCCTTAACAATTTCTCTTCGTTTCGGTACAGTCATACCCTTAAACATTTCACATTCAAAAAGCTTGTGATCGTTGCTCTTACACAGCGGACATGAAAGTGCGGTGGTATTACTGCTAGTCGTTGTAGCGAATGCATTTGACTTAACTATTTTCGTTGACGGATTTGGAGAAGATTTCTTTGATGTATATGATTTCATTGGCTCCAATGCATCTGTGCGGTTTTCCAAAAATTCAAAAAACTCCGATAGTTTGGGAAAATCTTTATTTTCAATGCTCTGTTGTGACCATAATGCTTGCGTCTCCAAATCCAGTTTGTTTAACAAAATATAAATAAGCCAAGGATCTCGTTGTTCCGCTTTAGTTCCTAAACATTTGAGACCACGAAGTGCTTCATCCCAAGTATCAAGTAGTGATCGAATATTTGCTGCCGTTGGGTTGCTAATTGACGGCTGCTTCAAAAATGCTTCGATGTGTGATGTGATGGTGTGGCGTTTCTTGTCGTACCGCTTTATAAGTTTTTGCAGAGCTTCTTGGTAATTGGCCTCAGTCACATTTGTGTTGCGAAGAAATCGTTCTGCATCACCCCTCAGGAAACTCTTCAAATACTGGAACTTTTGTGCCGATGTCAAATATTCCTTTTCATGTATCGTCGACGTAAACAAATCGAAAAATGTTTGCCACTCTTTATATTTCCCGCTAAAAATAGGAAAATTTATTTTAGGAAGTCTTACATCGGCCCCATGACTGTGAGACAAGTTAACAGTATCATTGCCTGAGTGGTGTGATATTCCTCCGGATATGCTCTTTTTTCTAATCCATGAATTTAGCCCCGAAAGAACCGTATAATAGTTGTCCTAAAACGGACCAAGGTCAGACTGCTCACCTGGGCTGGATCGAATAATTTGTTCTTCAAGCTTCATGAATGTATCGAAAATTTCTTGCGCCCGCTTTGCTCTCGTTTTGAGCTGCTCGATATCTTGAATATTGTCACTTTTTAATTCACTCACGTAATTTAATAGCTTCGGCTGCCCTTTGCATGTCATGCTGCCCTTTGCATTGGAGCGCAATTTCTTTAAGCCATCAAGCTCAGCCATCGCTAACACGCGCTTGTTCGTTAATCGACCGCACTCACTAATTACACGTAATTGATTAAACAGAAAACCTTTAGTTTATATCACTTTACACTACAATGTTTATGATATTTTGCCAAACAAATTTGATTTCTAATAATTATTTTCACTTTTCAGGTATTGCAAAGAACACTAACCGAGAACGAGCACACTTTTAGTTCAACACAAGATAGAGTTTCAATATTTGCAACTAAAACGTAACACAAAGTGCTCTTATATGAGTTCAATATAATAAGAAATGCACATATGTAAACTAGTCTTTATTATAATTATTAAGAAATATATATGGCAGTATAATAAAAAATAAAATGACTTCACTTATCTTAATTGGCGCGTTTTATCCGCGTCCTATTTTGTTCTCGAATAACGGATCTCGATTCCAGATGCTTCTCTTCAAAAATGCTTTTGTGCTAACCGAATGTATCCGGCTCGAATTAGGACCAATGTTTGAGCTGCTGCTATTTTGGATGTGACTCCAATAGAGATACCTCTGCTAATTGTATGGGGCAGCTTGCTTTCCCAATCCCCAAAACAAATACTCACAACCACCTTTGTTAATTTGAAGGTAATCGTTTCAATAAAATATCAAACTATTTATTCAAATTCAAACTATATAAACTTGTTTTTATTTCTTTAATCACAATAATTTTCTCTTAATTTTAGCTGCTTATATTTTGAAAGCCAGATTGTAATTAAATTTAGTTAACAATAAAAAAAATATTATTCTGCATTTTGCTAGTTTAAAATACCACCGGTATTTTGTTAGCGCTAATATTTAAAGAAATGTTAGTCGTGTTTTCCATGAGAACTGCACTAGAACTCGATAAATTTTAAATTCCTTTTATTCTATGTAAACAGAAAAAAAAATTAAATTCATAAAGTGATAATGTGTAGTGCATTTCACATAAATACACATTTTAAGTTGTTACAGCAATAAATAATTACAATTATAGCCTATTTTTTAGTTACACTTGATAAACCCATTAATTTATCGAGTGTAGTTGCGTGTAATGACGTCAGCAAGAAATAAGAAAATATTGATGAAATAATTGAAAGGGGAAATTTTTAAAGTTAAAATATGTAATTATGTCAAATAGACTACACTTTCGCGCTTTATGAATTTATTTATTTTCGTTTTACACAGAATAAAAGGGATTTAAAGCTTATCGAGTTCTAGTGCAGTTCTCATGGAAAACACGGCTGTTATGTACAAATTCAATCGCCTAAAAGCGGGCTAACTCAAATTGGTAACTAATTAAATAAAATTAAAATATAACTTAACAATAAAAAATAATAATAAAAATGATCGAAAAATCATTGATCGATAGTAGTACAATTCATTACATTTTGTTAGTGTGATGACAATTTAATGACATTTGAACAATAAAAAATTCATTATATTTTGTAACCTCTAAATGTGATGTTGTAAATTCTGTTCTGATATACACTGCCAAAACAATATCACGCATTTAAGAAAGCATTTTCACCGGTTGTGTTATGGATCATCGTTACTATGTTTACAGATTTCTCATATAATTGATTTAGCATTTTTGATGAAAGTGATCGTCGGCCAGATATTTTATCGGCGTAGCTCGACCGTAATGCTCTGATAAAATTTTTGAAGTGCTCTGAATCTACCACGCTAAATGGAATATTACATCCGAAGAATTTAGCCAGTAATTCATTCATCTTTTCTTCCTCGTCTTTAGTAAAGCAGTCAACAAATCCGCTCATCTGTTTTCGAGAATTTATAGTTTTCCTTGATTTCGTCAGAGTTTGGCTTGTTAATTTATTTAGCGTAGCATTGGCAAATAAGTAATTATTTCTCGATAAAATTTCTGGTTTACTAGATGCCGAAAAAAATTGAGATTCTAAGGTTGTGCCATTGGATAGTCTGACTCAAGATATACGCTTGTATTATTGTTTTGTATTACCACTAGTTTTATTAGAAAGTGGAAAAGAAATCAATGAAGACTGAGAAACTGAGAAATTTGTAATATCCCAGCAGATTTTTTGTCTTTGGTAACATGTCGTTAGCTTGTCTGGGATAAAGCAAATAATATATAAATACACATGTTAAAAAGAGACAAATATCTTTAAGAACATGTCTTCGGGTTGTCTTCAATATGGTACTAAAGTCACGTACGTTATTTAATTTAACGCGCTCCTATCGGTGGGAAATAGAACGAATAGTAACAAGTCTTGCGGTTGTCTTGAAAATGTCTTTAAAAACCGCTTCGTTATCGTCACAGCCACCCAAACCGCATATATTTCGCCATTTTTTGTTTTTTTTGTTTATTATTATTTTGTGTCGTCTTTCAGTGTGTTGTGTGAGTGAAAGTGTAAAGAAAATTTTCTGTGATTATACTAAAACAAATAAATAATAATAGATATAAAATTAATATAAATAAAAAAAATATAATTATACATATGTACATGTTTATATTTTTTTTATTTTTCGTAAATATACGTAGTGCATAGAAATAATGTTTACTAAATTGTTTTCAATTTTTCGCCGCCATTTTGAATGTTGCTAATTTAAAGCGTTATCAAAATAAATTAAATATTAGAAAACTGTGAGTATTATTATATGTAATTTATTGCTATTATATAAATTGAACCTAATTAAATTCCCTGTTAGAAAAATCATAAATAAATCATAAAAGCTATATTAAAGCAGTAGACCATTTTAGTGTTTGTTGTTCTCACATTTTCTCGTGAACTTATTCATAATTGTAGAAAATATTTCATAATACATAATTAGAATGGATAATATATCCAGAACCCAACGGTATAGGATTATCTCCGAAATGGCAGACAGTAGTTTAGATTGTGAAATAAATTTTAATTTAAGTAATCCCGAAAATATGTCTGAGCTAGAAGAAATTAATTTTAATCCCGAAAATTTTAATAGCGAAATTTTAATCTGAAGATGAGTCTTCATCCGAAGACGAGTTTTCTGATAATTCATGTTCAGATAAAATTAATATATTAAAGATAAATTTAATTAAATGGATTATTTTACATAATATATCTGTAAATCCAGTTTCACATTTGCTTAAAATTTTAAGGGAATTTGGTGTTGATCTTCCAAAAACAAAAGGTTCATTATTTCGCAGTACTAGTAGTGCCCCTGATAGTTTTACACCAAAAGAGGTACCGCCAGGAGAATATGGCCATTTTGGAATTGAAAAATGCATTAATCGATATGATTCAAGGTTCTTATCTAATTTGCCGGAAATTATTTGTGATTTTAACATCGATGGATTACCTCTTTATAAAAGTTCTAGGAAAACGCTCTGGCCTATTCTTGGTTCTTTCGTTGACGATCGTAATCATCCCCCTTTTATTGTCGGAGCTTGGGTTGGTGACGGTCATCCCTTATCAGTAGATAGTTTTTTTAAAGAATTTATAAATGAATTTTTAAAATTAAAAAATGAGGGCATTTTAATTGGTAAAAATTCGATTCCAAAAAAATTCATTTTACGCCCGTTTATTTGCGATGCACCAGCAAAATCCTTTTGCAAATCAGTTAAATACCACAACGCGATTAAAGGGTGTCACGAATGTAATTAATCAGGGTTTAGAATTTCTCATACTCCCGTTTTTAACGTAGTTTCAGGTAATTTAAGAACTGATTATTCTTTCGCTAATCGCTTAGATGTAGAACATCATAAAGGTGAGGCAAATATTTTAGAAAAATCTGGAATTATGATGGTTACCCAATTTCCTCTAGATCCAATGCATTTAGTCGATTTAGGAGTTGCAAAAAAAATGTTAACCCTTCTTTTAGATAAAATAAAACCAGAAACTAAAAATTTGATGTCCGAATTATTTGTCTCTTATTCTAAATACGTCCCTTTAGAATTTTCTCGCAAACCAAGAGATTTTAATGAAATCTGCAGATGGAAAGCCACAGAATTTAGATTTTTTATTTTATATGGAGTACTTCCACTTTTAAAAGGTTTCGTTGACTCTAATATTTTTTATCATTTTTTGCTTTTAGTTGTTAGTCTTCGTCTTTTATTCGATAGGACTAGTTGCAAAGAGAATACAGATAATGCCCAGATACTTTTAAATGAATTTGTAGCCCTATATCCCCAAATTTATGGATTGAAACACGTAAATTACAATGTTCATAGCATTTTACATTTGCCCGGTTATGTAAAGTTGTATGGCCCCTTAGATTCGTTCTCAGGATATATGTATGAAAATTTTTTGCAAGAAATAAAAAAAAATATTAAAAAACCTCAACACATTTTGAAGCAATTATATAATAGAATTAAAGAACGGGAAAATTTAAATAATTTTATTTTAGAAAATAAATTAGATAACGTAGAAAAATTTCAAGATTGTAACCGGTACAAATCGTATAAATATAATTCATTTACATTTAAAAATAATTTTAAGGACAGTTTTTGTTCTATTCGTGATCAGGCTGAAGAAATACCATTTTTTATTGAAAAGTTCGATACAGTAAGTGGTTCTCAAATAGTGCGAGGAAGAAGGTTTCAAAATTATTCATCATATTTTGAGAAGCCTGTGGATTCTAAAATTGATCTTGGTATAATAGCAGTTAATGGTTTAGCAGAATACAATGAGGCTTTTCCAGTATCAGAAATAATTTCAAAATATTGTCGTTTACCGTTGGATATTTCGAAAAATCAGTACCTTTTAATACCCATGCTTCACGAAAATTATTCCGCTCATTTTGCTTAGCTGTATTTATCATTACTTTAATAATAATTTCAAAATATTTAATAGCAATAAATAAATATTTACATATAATAAATCATAGGTTATATCTTTTAAATCTTTTATTTATGATTGATGCATTACAACATTCAAAATATTCGACCGCATTTATAAACCAACATTTCTATTTTTTGACAAAATTTTTATTTCTGCAATGGGAGAATTATTAAAATGTAGTTCGAATTTAGGAAAGCCATCAAAATATTAACAAAACTATTAAAATTACAAAATTTTCATTATAAAAAATTCAATTTTATCTTTTGTTGATCGACTTCGAAATTCGGCCGACAAAAGATAAAAATGCATTTTCTTTAAAGAAAATTCTGTCATTTTTTTTTTTTTAATAATTTGATAACTTTTACAAATTCGGATTAGGTACTTTTAAATTTGTCATATTAGAGATAACAATTGAAAATTGAAAATGTCAGGTTTAAAAATTTGGTCAGAATTAGGTAACAACCAGGTATATTTAATGTATGTTAAATTAGGTAACAACCAGGTATAATTTACAACTATATAATGTCGTCATCCGATGAAGGTGGTAAGAATTTATCAATTTAACTTTATTAAACAAATATAAATTTTAACAATATTATGTATCTTTATGTTTTTTCAGTTTCATCAATAATAAATATAAACAACCTCAATAAAACGAAAAAAGCAGACTTTGTTACAACGCAAAGTATAAAAAAAATTAAATTGACAAAAGTCCATAAAAACCCACGGCCTCCTTTGCCACTTGGTTAGTATACAAATTTCATAAACACAACCTATTTAGACGAGTATTCTTTGGGTACCGATTTTCCTTGATTCATACGTCTTTTCCTATATATAAACTAAAATTAGTTTATATAAAAAAATACTCGCTAAATAGATTGATTGGGTTACTCAATAGATGATTGGAAAAATAGGATTATATATCGTCACTCTTTAGCAGCTAGATGAGCGTAAAATGTCGACAATTATTATGCAATAATCGGATATTTGAACGAATGTACATAAATAAATGCCAATTTTAATCTATAATTTGTGTTTTGTCTACACGATTTCTACAAATCATCACCATTGGTCGACATTTCCCATTCGTCTGGCTGCGGCTTTAACCTACGTAACAAAACAAAATATTTATTTTTAAGAATTATTTAGACGTTAGACCCGAAAAAATTAAATCTCCATTTTCTTCAAGTTTTTAAGTTAAAAATATTATTTTCTGATAAATTCGGTCAAGTTCAGAAGATTTTAGATAAAACCAAGCAATAATTTTTGAATTACAGCGAAAAAAACAAAGTTTTTCTTTTCATTTTTCTCACTTTTCATTTTCTCGCTATTTTGAATTTAAAAAATTTCAGAAAATATTTAATTGAACTAAAAAGTTATATTTTAATTTTTTTCATCTGAAAAAATTAAATTTCCATTTTCTCCACCAATTAAATATTGTTTGAATTTTTTGAAGATATTATTTTATAGTAAATTGGGTCAAGCTCAAGTACCAAAAGATTTTAGATAAAATAAAGTAATAATTTTGGAGTTACAGCGAAAAATTAAATATAGTTTTTCTTTTCGTTTGCCTGTGATTTAGTTTGAAATTTGGATATAAAGCTTTGTTTTGTTCGATAGAGTACCCGGTCTATTTGTCATTTAAATTTTAATTATTCCGTCCTAGCAATCTGTTTCATTTCTTTCAGATTCCGAAATTGAATGTTTTGAAAAACCACCATCACCGCCAATTTTCGTTGAAGACAGCCTCAATACGGAACAGCTATTTGAGCAAATGGGGCGAAATACTCCAATACTCGCAGCGAAAAACACTAAACTGGTAGAATTTCCCGGACGTGTTGAACGCCTCTTCTGTAAGTTTTTCATCCTGATGAGTTTAGGGTGCATCTGCACATTGAGAGGGATAGGCGATAATAATGTTCCTTTTTCTTAAGTAAATAAAAAAATAATAATGGATCATTTTTCTTAATGTGCACCACCTTTTATAATACCGTATCCTTTGAAAGTAACATATTCTTAATTTTTATATCAATTTTAGGTGAAACACTTACATCCCAACAGCAAGTTCCGCGACGCAATAACAAAGGTAAAATCAAATGAGTACTAATCATTTATCAATCTCATTTACAATATCTATATATATTTAATTATTTAGAAAACATATTCAATGAGTAGATGCCAGACGATGAGCAAAGGACAACCGCCAACCCGCAATCAATTTTAATAAGTAAGATTAAATAAAATATAGAAGCATCCAGTGCAGTGGGGCCTCACTAATAAAAGTAGTCTCCCATATTCCTCATAGCACTGAACGCACCCAATTGTATCCATTTAGGTTTTATGCCCAAAAAATATATTTTAAAAAATAAATAATTTATAGGTATACTATTGAAGTAAGCTAAGTAAATAATTTGTGCTCTTATTTTGAAATTTCCGTCAAATGAATCGTCGAACATTTTCGTCATTTAATTACATTCTCATCCATAATTTAATTTAAGTTTTTGTTTGGGCAAGGTTATTTTATTATCCACATGACAAAAAAAAATTTACAATGAATTTACTATGATTCATTTTCAAAAATGCTTGATATATCAAATATGAATAACTTGTGAATGTGCATGAAATAATGATGTGCTTCTTTTACATTTTCAGTAACTCCCGAGCTTCGTTATATTAGCAGGCAGCTTAAATCAATTAAACTGGATGTAACAAACATTCTTAAAGTAATAGTGCCTCCAAAAAATTTTCAAATTGACCTGCCATTAAAATCTACAGAACAATTGCAGGAGTTAAACAAAAAAATTGAAGACGATGAGGAATTTGCCGCAAACTTGGTAAATAAATATATAAATCCTTATAGAATGTAGCTAATAATATTAATTGACAATTACAGACTAAACATTTGTCCATCTACGCGCCCGAGGAAGGAAAACACAACTCAACTGGGTTGATTAAAATTATGACCGATCAATTATTAGCCGGTTATAATTGGGACGGTCCACATTTTAAACTCCCAGTAAAACAAATGACTTTGTTTAACAAACTCCTATTTGGTGATTATAATTTTAATATTTATGTACCTTTGGGTTTACAGCCTTAAAAAATAAAATAATTAAATATGTTTGGCATTAATAATCTTTATTTGCTTATTAGATTCTTGGAAGGGTACGTTCTCTCTTTATAAAAGTTATGAGATGTCGATAAAAAAACAAATTTTTGACTCACATAATAGAGAGAATAGAAGAAGAAGCCGAGCCAGAACTGCAATATTAATTTAGTATACTTGTAGTAATAACGCATATATATGTATATATATATATATATATATATATATATATATATATATATATATATATATATATATATATATATATATATATATCTTTAGATTTAGATTTTACATTGAATATTTCTTTTAATTTTATATTTTAACAATTTGAATTTTACACCATTCTGCATTGATGAATGGAATTATTTTTATATAATTACTTATATTGAATTATTTTGACATTTCAAAGACTTTTAATAAGAAACCTAGTTTTTACCTTTAATTTTAAAATTAATTTTTTTATTTGGTGATACATAAATATTTTTAGAATTATATTTTATACTGAATTTTGTTTATTTACAATGTATTTATTCAATAAGATAGACTGAATTTATTATTTTTAAGTTTAAATTTTTTATTTTCTGCATTTTTATTTTTATATCATTAACTATTCCAGTAACCAAAGTAAGACGGCATTCAAATTTCAGAAATTTAAAAATTATTGTTAAATTCTAATAAGAACTTAAGACAAAATTTATTATATTTTCTAAATAAATTAAAAAATTAAACAAATACAATAGTTTTTTATTTCTACAAAATAAAGCCACGAAACATTTGCTAGACGTGTTACCTGAGACAACTGCCGTCTTACTTTGGCAATTTTACAACAACAATGCCGTGTATTTTCATTCCGGAATGAATAGTTTCAAACCAAGTTTTTCTTGGTATAGAATTATTCTCGCAAAGATTTTGAAAAATTTTATTGGTGTTTTATTTAATTTTTAATGTCAATTAATAAAAGTAAGAAGAAAATTATTTTCGGTTTTTATTTTGAGCATAATTTGCCTTTTTATTTTTATACCAATTACTATTCCAGTGACCAAAGTAAGACGGCAAACTATCAGATTTGTTAGTAATAACGAACTTCAGACACGTTACCTAAGACGAGACCTATCAATGTTACTTAAGACCACCTTCAAACATGTTACATAAGACGACCTTCAAACATGTTACCTAAGACATTCGCCATACATGTTTCTAAAGACAAACCCAAAATATGTTATCAATGAGGAACACAAGACATGTTACCTAATACGATGACCAAAGATGTTACAAAAGACGGCATCCAGACATGTTACCAATAACGACCACCAGACATGTTACCTAAGAAGACCATGAGATATGTTACTCAAGACATCTTGTATACATGTTACCAATAAAGACCACAAGACATTTCTTTGAAGACTCTTCGTCCCAAATACATGGTGTTGTCTTTTGACTGTCTTGGGTTTGTTACCATAACAAGTCTTGAGTTTGTCTTGCATGTGTTACTTAAGACACGTTTGATGGGATGTTATGTATGATTATGATGAGAATGAGAGAGATAGTAAAAAATTTAAAAATAAAAAAAAAATCCTAACGATTTTTGTTTTTTATTGTCGACGAATTGTTGACGTTGTCGACGAATTGATGACTTTGTCGACGCATTGTCGACTCGTCAACGTCGACAATAATAGATGACGCGTCATCAAATATCCCTGTTTCAAGGTGAGGAAGTACATTACGCAATACCGTGCTCATTTGAAATAACATACTCCTAAAACGCTCCAAAGTATTTAGTATATCTTAATAATGAAAACTCTATTGTTTTCAGCCAAAATTTTAGAATTCAGAAATTCAACGATCTCTTCTACTCTGTATTCAACAAGTACGTATTCGTAATTAAGAACAACCTTCCTAGTTATCTATGATGTAAACATTCAATTACATTATCCTTTCGTTTTTATTTCTCTTATCAACATTGAAGTAAAAAAAAAAAAAACAAGAAAATTGATGAAAATTTCTAACAAAGATTTTTGGGCGTTACTTATTCCTTCCTTCCAACACCAACAACAACATAAAGGTATACATTTTTCTTATTATTGAAAATCTTAAAATAATAAACAATTTTCTATTCAAAAGTTTTTTGTTTTATAAATTTCACCTTAGTTGCTACATTTAGAAAATGTTGTTCCTGTATATAAGACTATATAACGAATATGTAATATTCATAACCATGTGTACATACTTAACGTATAGAGCAAATGAATGTAAGGCACATAAAGTAAGCGCACGCACAATTTAACTACCTCCCATACACTCAAGTGTGTGTGAGTGTGTACTATGTTTGTAGGTATGTTTGTAACGGCACAACAACAAAACGGTAACATTTTCATGTTTTTATTTTATAATTTCCTTTATCGCACATTCATATTCATTAAATATTGTTTGTATGTTTTTCCAAACTTTTCTTCTCAACTCAACGAAGATTTACAAAAAATTTCGTCGTTGTCGTTTTGTTGAAAAATAATTAATAAAAATAAGAGAGTTTTTGGCATCTTAAAGCAAAATAAAATTATTGAGTGTTAATTGGTTTGTTACATACATGGCAGAAAAAAATTAAAAAAAAAAAGTTTCAAGAAAAAGATACCGAACTTTCTGATTGTACATGCCTTTGATGATAAATGTTGGTTTTGACGATTTCGACATACGTGAGGGGATGTATACGTTGGTAAACAAAACATTAAAAATGGATATGAGAAGAGAATTATGTACGACTTTAGGCGGGATTACTAAATATATCAGTGTACTTAGTAAACTGAAGTACATACATACATATGTCTCTGTTTATTCGATGTTTTTTGACAACCTGTTGAAAATTTTAGGTAAATACATATTACATTTATATACAACAAAAAATATAGTGTGTGTAGGGGATTCTTTATCAAACGATAATGTTGATGATGATGATGATGATGAAAAAGTCAAAATGTTTGTATACCAAAAGTC
The DNA here is from genome assembly GCA_958295665.1 of Tipula vernalis. Taxonomy (NCBI): domain Eukaryota; kingdom Metazoa; phylum Arthropoda; class Insecta; order Diptera; family Tipulidae; genus Tipula; species Tipula vernalis. The sequence goes on from OY282560.1 coordinate 289,280,927, forward strand.
TGGTATAATGGAACATAAAACCCGAAACGATTTTTTTTTTTTTGTTCTTATTTAGGTATAAACAGACTAATGTAACCTACTTATCTTGAAATCAGCATTTCAATATTGTATATCGCAACGATATGTCAACAAACGAATAATCATAACGTATAAGTTTTATCTTTTTATTGGAATCTGCAACACGTTCGATCGGGTGGGTGAACACTAAAATTAGTCGTTGTAAAATTTTATGTACTTACATAAAAAGACAACTAAATATATGCGATTGCCGTAGAAAATTTTACTTTTGAACTTTCTAACATCTTATCAGTTACCTGGTACTTGTATTTTCTATATTGTAAAAATGCTTATCGCATTACCAAATCTATATTAAAGATATTTTGCGGTTAATTCGATTATCAGAACCACATCTTCAAATTTTAGAACTTTTTTTTTATTTGTTATAGGTAATTCTATTCTATAAATCTAATAGCACTTCACTGAAAAAAAAATTCAATGTACTCAATTTATTACTCATTCTTTCTGTCTTACCCAAGATGTTTGAGTCTATGGTTCAGAGAATCTTGTTCTTCGACACTAAAAACTTCATTTCTTCTGTACAAAATGGATTTTATCGCGGTAGGTCTACAGTAACTAACTTGATTTCGTTTTGTGGCGACTTATTTGATAGTGTTAATTCCAGATATCAGCTTGACGTTGTTTATACAAATTTTGGACATGTAAATTGGAAATATTAGAAAAGTGTACTACATAGCGTCTCGCTGCACACTAGATATTATCAAAGATTATTAGATCGGCAAACAGGAATCAAGAATATAAAATACTTATGTATATCATCATTTTTAAGATTACATACAAAATACAAACAACAACATCTATCGAAAAATTATGTAAAGGAATTAATTAAATAAATTCGTTGGTGATAAATTGAATTGATTTTGTTTTATTCACAATCCAGTGATACGAACACTCCAGTGATACGAACATAGCAAAAACACTTTTTAAATCACTTTTTAATTTCTTTTTAATCTTTACACTATCGCTTACCAAATACTAATAACCCAATTCGACATCGTTCGCCTTTTTATATACACAAACCAACTTCTAGAAAGCTCATGACTTTTCCAGTTAGAATAGTATAGAAACATTACGTAACAATTTTTATCATGGAAAATTCCATTTTAGTACAGTTAAGCTTTGAACTATTCATTTAACTTCTTCTATTACACACTAGGTGTCACCGTCACACTACCCCCCACCTAAGCCTGTTCGTCCCGAACAGGACCCAAATCACCTCATCTGTATAGGGCCAACCTCTCCAAATGCACCACCTTTGGTTTACCTCGATGTCCCTTCCGCATCTGATAAACCACGTCGTTCATCTTTGTGATGACAGTATAAGGTCCTTCCCATGCTGGTTGCAGTTTCGGTGATAATCCCTTTTTCCGTTGCGGGCTGTGAAGCCATACTAATTGCCCTTCCTGGAAGCCTTAGTTATTTGCTCGTATGTCATATCGAGCGTTCATCCGGTTACTTGACATCTGTATTTTTCCCCGTACAAATTGAAGAATCTCATTGAGTGTTCCTCTTTCATCCTGTCTACGTAATCCTGTCCACATAAAGCCGCTGATGGTACAGCTCCAAACTTTAGATCTCCAGGTAACCGTAGGTTATCCCCAAATAACGTTTTAGCTGGTGTCATTCCGGTTGTGTCATGTATTGCTGATCGATAGGCTATCAGAAACATCGGTATATGTCGATCCCAGTTGCGTTGGTTTTTCTTAATGACCTTTGCTAGATATTCCTCCAGTGTACAATTGAATCTTTCCACCATACCATCAGACTGTGAATGCAAAGGCGTTGTTCTCGTTTTGTTTATATCGAGCATCTGGCATATTTCTCGAAATACCACCGATTCAAAATTCCTTCCTTGATCGGTATGAATCTCCATCGGCACCCAAATTTCCTAATCCAAATAATCCATTATTACTAGCACATATTTGTTGCCGCTCTACGTGGTGGGAAATGGCCCCGCTACATCCATTGCAATTCTTTCGAATGGTGCTCCGACGTTATATTGTTTTATGATTCCACGACTTTTGCGTGCGGGTCCCTTCACCGCCGCACATTGGTCACATTTTGTGCACCATTCTATCACAGACTGCCTACGTCCTGCCCAGTAAAATCGTTGACGTACCTTTGCTAGTGTTTTGTTAATTCCTAGGTGGCCCCCACTTGCTCCTCCATGATACTCATTCAGGATTTCCGTAATCCGGTACCTTGGAATCACCAGCAACAATTGCTTCACTTTGCCATCCGTGCTTTCCCACAATCATTTTAAACAGCCTTTGTCAAGACGGAGGCTATCCCATTGAGCCCAATAAGCCTTGACAATGGAGTTTTGTCTGCGATCTCGCTCCAAGTTGGCCGGTGTTCCTTTTACTTCCATTCCATTATAACTGATAAATCCGTATCATCCAATTGCTCGTTCCTTATCATTTCGTCGGTCCACTGCTCATCAGGCAGCACTTGCGCAAGCCTAACGTCGATGATGCCTTCCTTTGCTTCAACATGGCCACAATGTTTACATTCTACTGGACACGGCCGTCTTGATAATGCGTCGGCATTTCCGTGTGCAATTCCCTTCCGATGTTCGATTTGGAAATCGTAGCTTTGAAGACGTTCGATCCAGCGTGTTACCTATCCCTCTGGATTCTTGAATTGCAACAGCCACCGTAAAGCGCCGTGATCTGTCCGTAAATGGAATCTTTGGCCATAAAGATACTTATGGAAATGCTTGACACATTCCACGATAGCCAACAATTCTTTCCGTGTCACGCAGTAATTACGCTCCGGTTTTGATAATGTTTTGGAGTAGTACGCAATAATTCGATCTTGGCCATTAATTTCCTGTGACAACATACCTCCTATACCGTCATGACTTGCATCGGTGTTCAAAATAAATTTCACGTTGGGTATAGGGTACGCGAGGATTGTCGCAACACATAACCGTCTCTTTGTTCCACGAATGCTTCCTCCTGCTCATCGTTCCATTCGAATGGCTTGTTCTTCCTGGTCAACTCGTGTAAACTCTTGGCAATGTTGGCAAATCCTGGCACGAAGCGTCTATAGTAGGTGCACAATCCCAGAAAGCTTCGTAATTGGTGTAAGTTTTTAAATGTGAATGCTCGTCAAAATCCTTACCCATGACGATGATGTTGTCCAGATATATTAGGCACGTCTTCCAATGTAATCCCCTTAACACGCGCACCATTAATCGTTTAAAAGTCGCAGGGGCATTGCATAATCCGCCCATTACCCACACTGAACGCTGTTTTCTCGCGATCTTCCTCATAGACTTCCACCTGCCAATAGCCGCTTTGTAGATCTAATGTCGAAAATATTCGAGCACCCGATAACGTGTCCTTGGCAGTGGGTAGCAATCTTTTTTCGTTACAGCATTGAGTTTTCGGTAATCAACGCAGAATTTCATGCTTCCGTCCTTCTTCTCGACCAATACTACCGGTGAGCTCCATGGGCTGTTAGATGGTTCGATTACTCATGCCGTCTGCATTTCTGTTACCATCCGGTCGACTTCTTGTTGTTTTGCCAATGGTAATCTCCTGGGTGGTTGACGAATTGGCATCTCTGTTCCCGTATCAATTCGTTGCATTACCATTGAAGTCCTTCCGTTATTATCCGATGTACTGCAGAATATGGACTTATACCGTTTGAGAAGTTGATGTGCAAAATCTTTCTGTGCCTCAGTAAGATCTTCAATCCATTTCTGCATGAGCTGTTCTACCATTTCTTTCTGTACTCGCATGTCTTCTTTTTCCATCGGACTTTTCTGTTCACACTTTACTATAGTTGAAACCTCATTACATTTGCCGATGACAGTCCGTTTCTTGATAGTTTTCGTCTTATCCGAGAGTTTTAGAGTCCTAATTGGTACTCTAAGGTCGTTATCTGGTTTAACTAGGGCTTTTCCGATTATAATTTCCTTAGCTCCGTTCTCCTCTTCGTTAGCTTTAACAACCCACAACCTGGGTGACCCAGAACCTCCCTACAATCTTCCCCATATGATCGTCTCCGAGTTCGGTGGCAGCTGCTTGCCTGGTAGTTGCTCCGGCACTGCTAGATTAAAGTGGCAACTCGGTGGTATCGTAACGTGCACCACGAAGCCATTTGTCCTCATGAAGTCCGTCCTGAATTTGTCCTCATGAACTTCAATCTATTAGCTGGTTGTATACCTCCATAGATTAGATCTTTCCGAACAATCGTGCAATTTGCTTCCGTATCGAGAGTGATGACGCAATCTGTGCCATCAATGTCCGCCTTTGATTCTTAAGCTGTCACCGTCTCTTACTACTTTCGAAACGGGGATGGAGGTTATGGGGCAATCGGTTGTGGGAGTCAGCTTCTGCCCCTTTAAGCTGATTCTTTGTAGATTAACGGCTCCGTCGTCATTTGGCCTTCTTGCCTGGCCACTGCCTGCTCCCCGCTTGGTCGTCGGTGCATAGGAGATGTTGGTCTTCCCCTTTTTCTTCTGAATTCCCAGCAATCCCATGAGATGTGATTGATTTTATCACATGCCCAACATTTGATTTTGCCGCTTCTGTCTCGGTATCTTGGTGTTGACCGTTCTTTGTTTATGTTGGTGTCGATTTACACTCGGCGTATTTTCATTGACGGTTTGGTGATGGCTTGTGCAGTTTCATTTGTTAACGCACAAGCGATGGTTTCCGCAAAGGTTGCTTTAGGTGACAACATCACCGCCCTGCATGTCTCAGGATCTCGAATGCCATCAATGAATGCCTCAATTTTTAACCTTTCAATATAATCGGCCGACGTACTTGTATGTGTTAGATGTACTAATCGCTCCATTGCCGATGAAAATTCCTGCAGCGATTCTTCTCCCTTTTGGTAACGGCTTTTCTGTTCCATGCGATAAATTTCCAGCTTGTGGTCACTGCCGTACTTCCTATCCAGCGCCTTCTAATTTCGAGCCACTATTAATGCCGCGACACGATGTTCGTCGTTCCAATGATTTTCTGTTTTTTCTGATTTGTCAGCTCTTTCTCGAGACGTTGAAACTCTGTTTGAAATTCAGCTTGTAATTTATGTTCCACCTGTTCAACCTCCGTTTGCAATTCAACATTTTCTGCAACATGTTAAACCTTCGTTTCTAATTCCGTTTTAGCGTGTTGAATTTCAGTTTGCAATTCCTACTGCAATTTTTCTACTTCGTCACGTAGCAAAGTGGATAACTCGATAAATTTCTCGTCCATCTGCAATTTCCTGGATTGGTTGTTCAATTTTTAGGTTTGAATGATAAATTTTCTCCATTTGTTGTTTCATTTCGTGTTTAATTTTTTGGTTAGACTGATTTTGTTGTTCTATCTGTCGTTAATTTTGTTGTATCATTACACTCATTTGTCCCATCATCTGGTTCATCACTTCTTTCTGCTCTACGGTTGCCGCATCCGTTACTTTCTCTCCAAAATCATGTTGAACCACGTCTTATCCTTCTTTCTCCATGGCGTTACGACGTAGTCGCGCTTGTAAAGCTGCTTTACTACCATCAGTAGCCAAACCCCGTTTCTCTAGTTCCCTCTTCAATTCTGGAACTTTTAATTCGTTGAGAATCATTTTCTTTGTCTTATTATTCACAATAACACCGCTGTTACCAATTGTCACGTTTTTGCCTTGTCAATTAAGGTTCGTATCACTGGATTGAGAATAAAACAAACTCAATTCAATTTTGTCACCAACGAATTTATTTATTTAGCACAAAAATTATTACAACTCAATTTAGTAATTATAATTCACAAATTCACTTTATATAAATTATTCTCAAATTTTACTGAACACTTATAATTTTTATTTCGCACTACAACACTTTTTAAATCACTTTTTAATTACTTTTTAATCTTTACACTGTCGCTCTCCAAATACTACTAATCCAATTTGACTTCGTTCGCCTTTTTATATACACAAACCAAACTTCTAGAAAGCTCATGATTTTTATAGTTAGAATAGTGTAGAAACATTACGTAACAATTTTTATCATGGAAAATTCCATTTTAGTACAGTTAAACATTGAGCTATTAATTTAACTTCTTCTATTACACACTAGGTGTCACCGTCACAATATTGTTACTGTGACAGTGACACCTAGCGTGTGAAAGAGAGAGTAAAATTAGTGGCTCAATGTTGAACTGTACTAAAATTCAGTTTTCCTTGATAAAGTTGTTCTGCTCTGTTCTAACTGGAAAAGTCATGAACTTTCGCGAATCTTGGTTTGTGTATATAGGGGGGCGAACGGAATCGAGTTGGATTATTCGTATTTGGAACGCGATAGAGTAAACTTGTAAGATTATTAGTAGTATTTGGAAAGCGACAGTGTGAAGATAAAAAAGTAATTAAAAAGTGGTTTAAAAAGTGTTGTAGTGCGAAATAAAAATTATAAGTGAATAGTGAAATTGTGTAAAAATTATTTAAAGAGATATTGTGAATTTTTATTGATAAACTGTGTTGTAATAATTCTTGTGTGAAATAAATAAATTCGTTGGAGATAAATTAAATTGATTTTGTATTATTCACAATCCAGTGATACGAACCTTGATTGACAAGGCAAAAACGTAACAGTAAGCGCGTTTTTTTATTCGCTCCGGATAGCTGCTATCGAGAGCCGTCATATGAAAAGTGGCTCCGGATAGCGCTCCGTATAAATAGGTAGAGCCAAATATTTTTTATATCAAGTTTTCGCTAAACAATTGAATTAAAAATGATAGTTTGATGTTAAATAAGTTTAGTTTACCAATAAATAGCGCGTCAAATTTAAATTTAGGCGTAGAAAAATGACGGCTCTCGATAGCAGCTATCCGGAGCGAATAAAAAAACGCGCTTAGTAACAATATTGTGACGGTGACATCTAGGGTGTAATAGAATAAGTAAAATTAATAGCTTAAAGTTTTACTTTACTAAAATGGAATTTTCCATGATAAAACTATTCTAAATGTTTCTAGACTGATGGATGGATTCATTAATTTTTTTAAACGAAAGTATAAGGAGAAAGCGAATTAAAAGAGATTTAAAAAGTGAATTAGTGAGATATAATAAGTAAAAGTGGTCAATAAAATTTGTGCAAAAAATTAAATAAAGTGATTTTGTGAATTAATATTGTTATAATTGTATTGAATTTATTTTTGGTGGTAAATAAATAAATTCGTTTGTGTTAAACTCGCAAGAATTTGTTATAATTAAAAAACTGGATTTTTGGGGATTTCGAGGTAAATTCGTTCGTACCTCTAACCAGGTTTAACCTTTTCATTCTATTTCAACAATTTACTTATCTAACAACAATAGGTTTTAGAACTTTAGAGGCAAAAACCAGTAAATCCACACTATATTGTCGATGATTTTTAATTTTTTCTTTTAGATTTTGGCCTTTTTGTATCTTATCTTTTGGATTATAGTTTATGGATTACGAGCGCAACCGGTTAGCCTTTCCACCGTTTTATTTTTGGTACTGGATTTTATTTACTAAAGAAGACCAAGCTCTATATATAATATAAAATATTGATATGAACCCGGAAATCAAATTGATTCATTTTATTAATTGCAAAATGACAGCGAAGTTAATGTTGAAAAGTTGCGAAATTTTTCTTTTTTCCTACTACATGAATGCAAGTCTTGTAATGATACTTTACGATGTCGTTAAGAGACATACAAACAGAGATCTGGTTCGGTATATATAGCTGTATAATCTCAGGGTTGGCATGGGGTTTCCAAAAATGACAGTATGCTTGAGTAACCGCATTGAAACAAAAAATAACGACAAGAAAACAACATATTGGGCTACCCTGTTTACAAGAACAAAACTGGGACAATCAATAAATCAAATAAAACTAGGGATAACCGACCCCAACCCGAGAGACCCCGCCCCGCAAAAAAACAGTAAAAGAAAATTAAGTACTGCAAATTAATTTGGGCGTAACTATGACGATGGGAGAGCTGAAACAAATTGTTATATGTAGAATAAAAAAAAATATATAATCCAATCAGAAAACTCGCGTCACAGTCAAGACTGGCTCACAAAATAGATATAAAACAATATAAAAAAAAATTCAAGCATCTAAGCATTTAGGTTATTCTTTTTCAATGCGGTTACTCAAGCATACTGTCATATCTGGAAATGCCCACGTCAACCCTGAGCTTATCCAGCTATATATACCGCACCAGACCTCTGATTGTATGTCTGTTTGTTAATGACTGTAGTGTTTTTTTATTTGCTCCGGATAGCTGCTATCGAGAGCCGTCATTTTTCTACGCATAAATTTAAATTTGACGCGCTATTTATTGGTAAACTAAACTTATTTAACATCAAACTATCATTTTTAATTCAATTGTTTACCAAAAACTTCATCTAAAAAATATTTGGATCTACCTATTTATGCGGAGCGCTATCGGGAGCCACTTTTTATGTGACGGCTTTCGATAGCAGCTATCCAGGGCGAATAAAAAACCGCAGTTGACATCGTAAAGTGATGTTACAGTGGCACCCAAACCTAATGACTATTTAAAATTCCTTTTTCTTCGTCTTTTAGTATCCTCCAAATTTTATTTACTTGTTGTGCGCATTCCGTGCAAATGTCCAACGCTTGCGTTGTTTGAGCTTACACGGATGCGTCGATCAACGTTCCCAGTTAACGCCCACATATGCAATTACAACAAGCGTATTGCTGTTTGATTGCGTGCATATGTGAAGGTTAATCCCTATTCTCGGTTCGTCGGTTGAATGAGTTTTCTATTTCCGCTTTGTGGCATCTGATTGTGGCGGAACTTTATTCTTCCGTCGTTCCGAGTTTAGCTCTTTGGAAATTTTTTCTTTTTTTTCTGAGATTTCTTCGTACCTTGCCATTAATTGCACAATCTCTCCGATATTACTTTTCTTCCGACTACTTAAATGAGTGGGCGGTCTTTGTAGGTTCCGGCGCTTTCGTCCTTCGATCTTGCGGGAGCGTCACTCATTTAGAGAGCATTGAGATTGTTGAACCCGCATTTTCACCGATGTGGTGTTGATTGTGCTGTTGGGTATCTCAACCCGTTTTCTGTTATGCCGTTTGCCTTGTTTTGCAACCCTTGCATTGTTTACAGGAAAGTTATTCTTACTTTTACTTCATGTATTATTATTCATTATTTTACTATTTAATATTTTTCTTTCAGTTTCAAGAGTTTGTCTGATCTTCAAGGGACGATAGCAGCCGAGCGTTCCGGAAGTACTAAGTGTCCATTACGGATGCATGCTAAGACTTTATTTATTTGTCTATTTACATATATTTTGGTTAGGAACCAACCCCTTACTTACACAATCTATTTTGAGCAAGAGCTCATTCATAACAGATTGTGTAAGAAGAGGTGGTTTAACATGTTAAAAATAAAAACAAAGATAATCTGCATATAATCTGCAGCTTCACCGTTCATGATCACAGTTTCACTCCAGCCAGTGGTAACAATTTGTATTGTAAGGCTTCGGGGTCCTCCGTTGCAGCGTGTATGCAAGCGCAAACCAGATCATTATTCCCATTATCTTACAAGAAGCATTTTTCTTGTCCTTCCAAACCGCCATCCGCACCAAGCAAATTCAGTGACAATTTACTCAACGCATTTTCTCAACGCATTTTCTCAACGCAACTCATTTTCCGATATTTGCCGAGAATTACTTCTCGGAATCGCTTCCGATTGCATCACATGTCCCCGCAGTTAAGAGATTTCACCATAAAACACAGTTTGCACAATATCAATTCAACAAAAGAAGAAAAAAACCAATAATTATTTTTCAATAAAGTAAAAATATAAAATAAAAATTATGTCTGCCTGACTCGAAAGTCAAAGCCCTGATAGACTGGAAGAAGACCGGATCTAAAAGTGTCAGGATGCCAACCTAAGTTGAATGGATTGAAAAAGGGAATTTTGGGATTAGCAACATTATCGAAGTAAGACCAAGTTGCTAAGGCCCGGAGTCTTGGTTCTAGGTTATGACATGTTGAGGGCCGGATTGCTCGGGTCAGCTGGTCTCCCACCTACGGATACCAAGCACCAGAGTTACTTAAATTTATCTGTGGGGGAAGCTAGGGGAATAAAGATTCTATTAGGATTATGAGAACCCGACTGCTTCAACCTCCCAAGTGATGGAATCCAAAACAGGAGATTCAGTCAATGACGGAGGAGGTGAAGTATTTGAGATCAAGTTTCGCTCAAACAATTACAAATATTAATCCTGTCAGTAAGCCGTCTGTTCCGGGCTCGTTACCCAATGTACCCGTGAGAACATCATACGATTTCGACTCGAATTTCTTGTTCAATTTCAAGATACGTTACGTCAACATTACCACAGGGGTCGACCACCAATGTTAATAGTACTAGCGGAAATTTTATTCCGAAAGCGCCTTCATCTTCGGAGCAGACTTCAACTTCTACTCCAACATTTCCACTGTAGCCTAATTCATAGGGTTCCGTAAAAAACCCTATGCTCACATGAAACACGCAGAGTGAACACGCTAAGGAGTTACGCGTATTTCAAAACATCTAATTGGAAAAATGCCATGACATGGAGTTATGTCTCCTCGAAATCAAGATATGTATTTTTACATCAACAAATTTGTAATTGTAAACTTACAGACCTTAATTTACGTTTATAGAGTCAAGTTACATTTTGTGAATGCCACTTTAGAACTAATCGAAAATTTTAGGTTATACAGCCTGTTCACACGAGTCGTTCTTGTGCCCTTGTCTGACTCCCCACCATACCGTCGTTCTTTCCCATTTCCTCCTATTTTTGTAGGTATTTCTTTTGTAGGCGAGAGTCGCTATTTTTAAAATACACATAAGTTCTCTGCTGACAGTGCGACAACTTTCACAACAGATGAAATGCTTTCTTGTTTCATTATGATATTAATGTATCGTAGCTCGCAACTCACATGTTTGATTGGATCAGAAATTAAATTGGACGATTGCCTGAAAAGAATGTACGCTTCTAAATTTTAATTGCCATACACAAAATAATTTACAAGTTTTATTGCCATTTCTATTAAAACCAAACTGATGGCTTGGTTTATATGTACGAGTAGAAAAATTCTAAATGACTTTTAATAAATTCTCACAATTTACGTCGTTCGCATTTACATTCTAAAACTGACACTCGAAGAATATATATATGGACGCGTGGTTTACAAAAACATATAGCCGTGCATATAAAATGAAATTTCAAAAGTTTAATGAAACGAGAATAATGATGAGGTGAAGATGGTTTGAGAAATTTATTTAGGTTGAACACATCACAACAATAACAAAAATCCAAACATTTACCATCACGGTATGGAATAGCCCTCTCCACACCATAACGGGCAAAATTATATATTTTTCACTATACTATTATTTGTTCAAATGGTACTACATACTAAACACGCATACAGACACATATCCACAAAAAAATTAATAATTAAAGACGAGGCATATCGCTATCCGTTTCTAAAAACAACCGAAAAACGACGCAGAACATTTCAAACACACACATAAAAAACTTAAAATGGTAAATAGAACAAAAAACCAACAACAACAAAATATCATTAATTAACTAAAACGTCCAAAAAATTAGGCAGTTAAATTTAACTTTTCTATTTTTTTATTTTTCGTTCTGTTTAACCCTTTTAATATGCGATCGTAACGACTGAAATCCCTTTTGAACGCACATAACAAAAAAAAAAAAAAAAAATCTAAACACACAGCAACGAGAAAAAAAATTTGGTGGGTGGAATGAATGGACAAAACATGATTAGATTATATAGCGGGATGATGGTAAAAAAATGGTTGAATTTCCATAATGAAAAAAAAAAATTCGGCGAATTTTAAACTATGTACTTACCGTACACTATACATCTACCGAATATAGAGCTAAACAAAAAAAAAAAGGGACATTATACATTATATGGAAACAAAGGATTTAAATTATTTCCATCATCCAACATCCCCCGTTCCCCTCCCCCCAGCCATTACGGTCGGACTCGTTATTTTTTTGTTTGTTTTGTTTAATTTAGCTTTTATGGATAGTATTTTTAAGTATTACTGTATACTATTATCCTATCTACCTAAACAACCGCTTTTAAATAATGATACTGGGAGTGTTAGATTTTATTGCCGAAATAAAATAGATTCTATCAACAATGATTCATATGTTTGTGATTGTGGTATTGTACTTGGCATTTCTAAACGATAAAATGGCTTTAATTTGCCAAAAATTGATCCAAAGTTCCTTATTCCTGAACAGTTTTTTGCATTTTCGGTGTTCTCAATGTTCAGGATATACAAATCCAGGGATCCTGAGACCCTTAAATTTATAAAAAACATCAGATAATACAGATGTCTGAATAGCTATTTGTAGAGGTCCGTGCTTCTGCAATATTTGCCTAACTAAGTTAAGCGATATTTAAGAGGTAAGTACTCAGCATAACAACAGTAGCCGCGTCTTTTTATTAGCTCCGGATAGATTGTATCCGGAGTAGTTAATTTTATGTGATAAAACTAATGTTTGACAAGCTATTTATGTATATAATTAATTTATTTTAAACTAATCTATAATTTTTCATTCAACTTTTTAACTAAAAATTTATAAAAAAATATTTAGCTCTGCCTATGTATCTGGAGCTGCTATCCGGAGCTGTTAGCGGGAGCAAAGGAAAATTTGAATTTTTTTTATTTTTATAGTAAAGTAGGTTTTTACGTAGTCGTAAAAAATATAAACAATTTTGTAATTTTTATTCATGAATAGCAAATTACAAATCTGGAGTCTCGTTTGTTGTTGTTATTATTATCATAATTAACATTTTTAATTTTACTGGAAGAGAGGTGGGGGTAAATTTATCAAAATATCTCAATTTCTCAAATTGATTTACATAAATAAAAAAATTCGGTGTCTGGGGTGACCACCACACTACTTTCTTATGCTTACATTATATTTATATGTACATACATACACACATAAAAAAAAGGGGTTACCACAACACCGAATCGGTGTTACATAGGATCTCACCCATCGGATATTCCAAAATTGCGTTCGATCGGATGTTTCATGTTATATTATGTTAAACATTTTTGGGTAGAATATTTTAATCCGAATTCGGCTAATTTTAGCCTCTTTCGGTGCTATCAAATTAACACCGAGTATACACACAAATAATCACCGACTTTGTAGATATAACAACACCGTTTTTATTTTAAGATTTACGCCGTTTTAATCAGCAAGTAATACACATTTAACGTTTTAAAAAATATCCGATAAAATGTTTCCAAAAAATCAAAACGGTGTAAAATTTGTTTTTGAAGAAATCCGTTTGGACTTTTTTAAAAGTTTCCAAAGTAGGTTTTTGAAAGGAAATGGGGTGGGTTCAAATACGAAATTAGGCCAAATAAATGTAAACTTAACAATAAATTTTAAATCAATAATTCTTTTATTTTTTAATTATTTATAGTATTTATTATATTACATTTTTAAACATAACATCAATAATTTATACGAGTTCACATTTTGAAATTATGAAAGGATTAGAATATTTTTCGTTGTAACAAAACTCTAATGGGTCTTTAAATGGCAATTCAGTTAATTCAATAGCATTTTTTTGATCTGTTATTTCAATCTCATACCCATTTAAATAACGATTAAAATTTTTTGTTGTTAGTTTACGATACAAAAAATATATGATGTTATTACTTTCAATTATTTGATCAATGATTCCAAATTTTGGAAGATTTAAATTATCTTTTTTACTAGTGCAAATTATAAATTTAACTTTATATAAAAATCCATATTTAACTTCTTTTAAATTGTTAATTTTATCATTATTACATAAATTTAATTTTGACGTAAAATTTTCTACATCTATATTTAAAGATTGAAATTCCAAATTATTTTGTATTTTAAATTCAAATTTAAAGTCAAACGTTGATGTCTCATAATCAACATAATTAGTCTCCTGATGCTTACTAGCTAAAAGTAAGCAGATGTTTTTAAAGTTACGCGTTGAGTGAGCAGTTCTTTTAAATTTTTCGTGTTTACCTTCATAGCACATTGTCCATAAGGTTGTTAATGTACCCATCATACGAATAATTCGACTATAATGCGTTAAAAAATGTTGTTTTTAAATAAAGCTATTACCTGGAAACTGTTTTAAAAACTGTGTATGATGTTCTTCAATGAGTATTTCTAATTCATCTACTAATTCTTCATTAAGTATGGGCGAG